>CM067268.1:1267500-2517500 GCA_033220335.2 Troides aeacus | reverse complement strand
ACTGAATAATTTTTTATAACAATAGAAACCAAAAGATATATGACTGGAAACGTAGTTTCGTTGAATTAAAAAAATCGATTTTGGCGGTTACGCTTTTTTAATCCATAGGTCGATATATGTAATATAATAAGATTAAAATAATAAAAACTTTACAAAGAGATTCGAATAAATAACAAGTATATAATAGATAAATACATGAAGGCCAGTTAAATAACAAACGTCATTATTTTTTACTTTATTTTACATTACATTACCCCCGCTTGTCTTCGACTTTCGACATTTAAATTTATTCTCTTTCCAAAATTAATGCCATGACGAAAATAGTCTAATGAATAAAATGGAAAAAAATAAGCAAATTTTTTTTTTTTTTATTGACTGACTTATTTTTATCAAATACAACATGTAAATCATTAGTAACTTAATTATGCATTATAAAAATCAAAATAGAGAAAAAAATTATATATGTTTAGTGAAAATAATCCTCCAAATTATCGTTACATTACATCCTGACGTTGCGCCAAAGAAGTCGACGCACAGTCCGAGCTTCTCGCCAGCTGGTAGAGAAAATGTAGTCTAAATTGGAGGAGATGAAAGCAATGAACTCTTTTAATCAAATAATTAAATAAATTTTTGTAATTTGCTAATCACTGGATAGGATTTTTCGAAAATAAATATATGTATGTTATGACAGAAACTTAATTATTTTAAACACATTAAATAATATAACGAAATAATGAAAAATAATATTTTAAAAAAAATATAATGAGAAAATTAAAAAGTGCTTTAAACTATATTATTATTTAATCTAATCGTCTAGTATTTGCTTAATCTCAGGTAGATAAAGAATAAAAATTGGAAAGTATTTTAATTTATAATATAAGAAAAACTGCTTTAGATAATTATGGTGGCAGCATTGACAGTTTTATAATTAAAACCCCTCACTACTACTTCCGGTTGTTAATAAAATACGTCGGTTATAAGGTCTTCATCCGCCATTTTTAGGACCCTTGTGCGTGAAGCTCGCAGCCGTTACGTACAATTTCTGTTAAAATATAAAATTATTTTACAAAAATAGGTCCAATTCGACAAAAATTACCCCACAAGAACTGTCGAGCCATCGGTGCAGGTAATATCTTATTTTTATACTTTTATTACAACGATTAGTCGTTAAAATGCAAATATTAATTTTAAAGGGAAGTTTTTAATTCTTTAACAACCATCTATTTATTAGATTTTATTAATCCTTCTTATTATTCTATTGACCAAATATCAACAACAAGTCATAAATATTAAACAACAGATCAATAATCGTTACGCAAATGAAGTTTAGTTTGATCCGCCATCTTGACCACACCCAATCGCACATAACTGTGAACATATTTCAACAAGATTTTATGTTTTTGAACGGGTAAACTTGTATTGTATAAAAGAAAAATGTGGTAACAATTGAAATTAGAAGAAATTTACACGTTATAGTATTACTTAACTCATAATTCAGCGTACATATAGTATTCCGTACTAGTCAAAGCGGCGCAGTTTTTTTGAATCTAGATTAATTAACAAAAAAGATGAGTTGTGTTAACGGTAAAACGATTGAGAATAAAAGGTTTATACGTTTAGTAGTGGTGAAATAACCAACGGTACAAACAATTTGCAAATTCACAAGTAGCCTCTTAGTTGTAATGCTTTTGCGAGGCCGAGGGTAAATGAAGAAATGCGTTAGTAAAAGTGCATATAGGCGATCGACACCAGCGCCACCACGACGGAGGCATCTTATCCTGACATCACTCGACAATGTCCGACGTTACCCGATCTCACTCGAGCAACAATGCGTTTACGCTCTAACCGTTTGCCGCTATCCGCCAACTTAGTTCCAAACCGAAACTTGTGTAAACGCTCACAATGCATCATTCCTGAAGTTTCGTTACTATTTAAGGTCATACAAGTGTTTTTGTCTGCTTTCTTTTAAAATACAGTACAGCTGTCACATTCTTTGTCGCTGTTGTCAACAAAAAACATGTTGCTGCTGCATATATTTGAGGTAAGTACTGTCTTTTTAATTCAGCTGTTGCAGATTTGCCGCCTGTGTACTATGTAAGAACTGTTTTACCATGTTTAATTAATTAGTTTAAGTTGAATATAATGAGTTAGAACTAATATCATTACTTAAAGAAAAAAAAATGCAGCTCAATTGCTATGAAAATTTGCATATTAACTCAACAAACACATAAATAAAAAAAACCGTATTCTGTGTTTATTCACTTAAATAGATCTGTAATGGTAAGGCATTTAACACACATTATGTTGTAACATACTATGGACCTTAAACTTTTGAAATTATTAAAATATAAAAATTTTAACTTATTATGTTAGCAAAAACAAGTCTGGATTATATATTAGAATCTTTAGAAGTGACTCTAATAAGAGTACTATTTCAAAAGGGTTCAAACAAGTGTAAAAGTTTATCCTTTTACTATATTGCTCCATATAATTGATTGTGTTTGTAATAAATTGTGAAAACCAAAATTATGTGTACATGTCTGTACTAAAGTTTGTCAACTTGACAATAATATCCAATAATAAAATTACAATTAATAGTAGCACATATAAATAGAACTTGTTATTGCAAATAGTCAACTGACAACAGGAAATATCATAGTAACCATCAGCCGATAGACATCCATTGCTTGGCATCGGCTTCAACCATGGATCATCAAATGAATCAGTCCTGCATTGCTTGCAACCAGTGGGTTCCGACAATTTTTAACAGGACATACTTTATAATATCTTATGATTTAAACTTAATCGGATTTTAATGTTGTTATAAATTACCATATTCTTTTATTAATTAGGTCATCATCAAAGCCATTCATAATTTACCATGCACATAATTAAGAACCCCTTTTCTTTAAACTATCTTTTGTTTAATAAATAAAGCAAAATTAGACAATGTATGTACTGGAAATTTTATTTTTTATTAAATGTATGTGTAGTATAAGGAATTTTTTCTTTTTAATAAATGTTATTAATGAATTATGCACATCCAAATAGATTATTGCATTCATATGGGTTATTGTTACTGTATATTTTATATTAATAAACGACTAACCTTAATTTATCAACTAACTCATCATCATCGGCTGATAGACATCCACTGTTCGGCATATGCATCCCCAAAAATCTCCTCAGCTATTGGTCCTGTGCTGCAGTCATCATCGCCTCCGGCACCATGGAGCACTACGGCTTGTTGTTCATATGGGGGGGGGGGGAGGATTTGGGTCATTCCCGTCATACTGTGTCTAATGCGGGTTGGTAGGAGCTAGAGCCTCGTTTGTTGATTAGCAGGGTGCACCATGAACAGGTGAAGTTCACTTGGGTCCCATGAGTTGTTGTGTAGGAACACTTACACACTTATGGATCAAAAAAGTTTAATGTTTTCCATCCATAGGTTGTCTAGAAGAGGTTGCCATTCTAAATCACTTTTCAACACTTTTTGATTATAGCATTAAAATAAATGGAGTAACTAAAAAAAAAATACAGATCCTTTATGAACTTTTAATAATAGAAAATTTATTACATTTTGACTGAGAAAAACCTTCTTGGTGATATAAATTTGTTTTGTGAAATATTATTTCATTGAATAGCTAATTAAAATTTTTCCAAATCTGTTATTTTACATACATTATGAGCGAAACTTTTATATTTACTCAAAACTATATAAAAGAGATATGGTATTAAATCAGCGATCTTCCCCAACAACTGCGACATTGGGTTATTCAAGAAAAGAGCATATTCTTACTTGAAGGGTAGGCAACACACTGGCATCGCTGGTGACAGTGGGCAGCGGTGAATCACTTACCATCAGGTGACCCGTCTTGCTCGTTTGCCTCTTAAATGTTATAAACAAAAATATAGTTCTGTAAGGTGACACTAGGTGGTGCAATGATCTGATGAGATCTTTGGGGAAGGTCCATATAGTCCAATAGTGAACTTCTAATGAACAATGATGATGACATTACAGATAAATCTTTAAGGTATAGAAGATTGAAATAAAGGACATGGTTAATACTTTTTTGGGGAATGAAGAAACATCATTCATACAAATTTGCAGTTTCTTAGCAATTTTGAATTTCATTTTTTAGTTAGTGTTTGAAAAAATATTGAATGGATTATTTAAATTATTTCAAGATAGTTTTATGTACATTATTATTCTTTTGTGGAAAAATGGTAAGAGTAACAGCATAAATATGCTACTATTTTCGTTACATTGAGATTATATAATAAACACAACACCAGCCTAATCGTCTGATTAATTATGAGTAGCCTAGGTGTGGATACATTGTAGGTATCAACTGCCAATCATCTTTATCATCAATACATTCATTAATATTTTAATAACCCCTGCTCATTAACAGATGTTTAACATGGTTCTTAAATTCTACAAAAGGCAATTCAGCAACATAAGTTGGGAGTTTGTTATAAAACCTAATAAATTGACTGACTCTAGTTTATCATTAATTTTTAACCCTATTTTGTCACTAACTCTATATTGACCAGTATCTGAGTTTACCATTTGCCATATAGATTTGTTTTGTCAGTTTTTTTAATTTTTCCGCCTACCTATAGTAGCCAGTCGGCATACTTAAAAATTTTTGAATAATGATTTACTTCATTTGAAAAATTGACCTTCTGTCATATATATAAATATATATGGATATCCCCACTATGTAGTAGATCTTTAGTTGCCCAAGTGCTGAATTTCATCTTAGTGTTAACCTAAAGAAATTTAATTTAACCTTATATACTTTATTATATTATTCACAAATGCAACCAAATTGAGTAGTATACATATGATTTGGGATGTTCAGTTTCAGATTTATGTGTGGCTCAGTTTGAATGAAAAATGTCGGTAAATTTCTTTTTATTTGAATAATTTAATGGTCTGAACTGGTTGACTTTCCATAGTTAAAATATTTTTTATCTTCACAATCTGGCAGTTATGGTCGGAGTGTAAACTACTAACCAAACATTTCACTGGTAAACTCAAGATGTTGGTTGAGTTTGACCAATTCCCTTTTAAATGCTGTATTGCTATCAATTACATTTTTGGATCTCAACCTCATTCTCTTCATGCTCACATTCAAGTGATAGACATTGGTCATAGTATGTCTGTAGATCTGTGAAGGTCAATTTCAGTTGGGCTGCTGCTATGAAAAAGGTTGGATCGCCGGGTTTAGTTAAATAACTTCTTGAATACAACAAAAATAATATAATTTTTGTATATCAGTGTATGACAATTGAACATTGAAAAGTCCAAGTTTTAGTAATCCGGCTTTATTTTTGCAGTAAACGTATTTCCCACACTGGTTAATATTAATTTAACAATAATATTCTTGTTTACAGCATAAAAACCACTTAGTTTTAATTATTTTTGACTAAATTTTTTAGAATAATTTATGACAACTGATTAGCTGTGTTGCCATATATATATAATTATTTGTTTTCCCGTATTCGTCGTTATGATTTATAACTTTTTACTCAGTATATATGAATGCTTTAACAATACTAAAACATAAACAATAAATAATTTTCATTTATCTGTATGTATGTTCTGCGTAATGTTTATATTGCTACTTACTTACTTGATTCATATGAGACTTTCACTTGCAGATAAATGATATTTCAAGATGGCTACTGTTATTGTTACTATATATGTAAAAAATCACATGTACTAAAAAAAATAGTTTAATTTTTTTTTACTACTTCTATCTCAAACATAGGATAAAAGTAAAGATTAATATCATATTTTTTTTAAATGCACTTCTTTTCACTTTTCTTTCTTAACTCTCATATGGCACCGGCTCAATGCCGCAGTATCAAGTTATATATCCTTAAACCATTTTTCATATGAGAGTTTATTTATACAAAATTGGTTTTGTGATACAAACAAAGAATTTATATTAAACTTTTTATTAAAGAAAATTATAAGTAATTGTTGATGTATTTAAACAGACACCGTGGCAATTATTTACGTAACAAAGGCATTATTATACTCTGTAGAGAACTTGATCGTACTTATACAACAATAAAAATTTACGTAACCTTTGATTACTAAACTACAACTACAACTACAAACTTGAATATAAATCGTTGTACTTATTTATTGACTTGACAGTTTTGTTATACATATACAAAATAAAATTTAATGTTTATTTTGTTTTATTCCGTATTAATAAGGGCTAGCTATATATATGTATATATATCTCTATATATAATGAAAATAGGTTTCGTTTGTTTGCCAATCATGTAAAATCTAATGAATGTTTCGACATGGAAACATGATCGTTCGACTTGTAATGATTTGTAGATACTTTATACAAGCTACTTATGAACTTCGTAGAACCTTCATCATTTTATTTCTAATTGACTTTTGTACACATTGTCATTTGGTATTATATATGTGGTTGCTATAGTAAAGGTTTGTATAGAAAGCCATTTGCAGTTAATTTTATATTACGGTCAGCAAAGCGTACGGGGAACCGATAGTATTTACATATTTAAAATATTCACTCAATCTTTGGTTTATATGGTTTTTTTTTGTTCAATGTAGAGGCTAGACGAGCGGCACGTTAGCGTGATGGTAAGTGATACGCCTGCACATTACATCGTGGCACTAATTACGATGTTTTACACTGCACTACATTGTTCTCGTGGCCTTGAGACATAAGATGTTGAGTCTCGTTACCCCAGTAATTAAACTAACTATAGCTCCCAACAATTAGAAACGCAATAATGTCTACCCAGTACTGTTTGGCGGTAGAAATAGGATCTGATAGTCGCCCTAAAGTAAATGATATTTGTAAGTAGTAATAGATAACAAAGGTTTTTATTCATATGTGTAACTGGTTACAATTATAACGTGCGATATTGCATAGGCGGCATAAAATAGTGGTGGATGGAAACTGGTACAAGTGTGCCGTGTACTCATGGAATCAGTGTGCTAGTGGGTTGAATTTATGTAAAGCCCGCTGCTTAGCTCGTTTTACGTAACCGCCGTAAGCTATACGCGAACCAGACAATTTCAAAGAACCCGCGGCCAACATTTGCAGTAACATGAGCCAAACTGGACGTTTCGCTAATGTTACTGCATGACGTACGGCCCTGTAAAATATATTCTATCATATCACATCGATGTAATACTATGTCCAGTTATGTCCTCTACTATTTATTATCTTATTTAACTTTCGCATTTACTAATAAACGATATAGTCCAAAGACACTAGTTTTTACAACGCATACAAAATACATACATATGTATTTAATATACATTTTTAAAAGATATTAAAAGTAATATTGCAGAAACATTGTACATAAATTGGTTACAATCTAAATAATATATATAGTCTAATTTGTGATTGCGTCTTCTTAGTTAGAGGTAATATATCCTATGTATATATTATATATAACAATAATGTATGTGTTTGATGTTACACAAAAATTCCATGTTACATTGTATAATAAGCCTAAGCCATAAACTTTTATATAAGGTTGGAAAATATCTCCCTTCCGCTTTTTTGCTCTTTATTCAATGCTTTATAAAAAGTGTTACAGTGATCGGATTTAGTTCAAATATGCGCCGTTTTGTTCGATAATCTGTTTCCATCTAGACGGCAACTTCATAATACCTCCCTCGTAGAAGCCCCCCTCCTTATTTACGAAGAATTCGGACAGCCACTTTTCATAAGCCTCTTTTGAGTTCAACTTTACACCACCAAGGGCGTTCACCATGGACAGGAACAGGTGGTAATCACTTGGCGCTATGTCCGGGCTATATGGTGGATGCGATAAAACTTCCCATCCAAGCTCCCGTAGCTTCTGACGAGTCATCAACGAAGTGTGTGGTCTGGCGTTGTCCTGGTGGAACACTACACCCTTCCTTTTGGCCAATTCTGGACGCTTCTGGTCGATCGCCTGCTTCAAGCGGTCCAGTTGTTCGCAGTACATGGTAGAATTAAGCGTCTGGCCATATGGGAGCAGCTCATAGTGGATGATTCCCTTCCAATCCCACCAAACACACAGCAAAACCTTCCTGGCCGTCAATTTTGGCTTGGCGACTGTTTGGGACGATTCACCGGCCTTCGACCACGACCGTTTTCGCTTGATATTGTCGTATGTGATCCATTTTTCGTCGCCAGTCACCATCCGCTTCAAGAATGGGTTGAGTTCGTTCCGTTTCAGCAGCATATCGCATGCGTTGATTCGGTCCAGAAGGTTTTTTTTGCGTCAAATCATGCGGCACCCAAACATCAAGATTTTTTTTTGGTTCCAGCCTTCTGCAGATGGTTTAAAATGGTTTGGTGACTAACTCCTATCTCCTGGGCGATGTCACGAGATGCCACATGCCGGTCTAACTCGATGTAGTCCATGATTTGATCGGTATTTGTCGTCACAGGTCTTCCGCCGGCTGGCTTATCCATGGTGTCGTTTTCACCGGCTCTGAATCGTCGAAACCATTCCTCCGCGGTTCGAAGTGATAGAGTACCATCCCCCAAAACACCATTAATCTCACGGAACGTTTCTCTAGCGGATTTGCCTTTAACGAAGGAAAACTTTAAAATAGCGCGAATTTCGGCGTTAGTGAACTATATGTTTACACGTCTATAACTGTTGAACGCAATATCCAAACTAATTATGCATAGCGTCGTTTTGTAGGTTATGTCAAGACCTTTAAAATTATGTATAGTATTGCCAGATACGAGCTCTGTAGCGCTTTGTACATAGCCGCGAAATTCAAAAGAAAAAAAGGCGGAAGGGAGATATTTTCCAACCTATTATGAATTACTAATTATATTTTATATACCAATAACTTAGAGTACACTCTATAGAATCTACTTTTTAAACTAACCGTTTCGAATGTTATCCGTAATATGTTCATTACCTCTGTGTATGATATTATATGAAAAAATCATTTCAGGTTCAGTTAACCAATTTTCGTGTGTAATAATTGCTGCTCTATTTCTTTATGGTTTCCCATGACTATAATTATTATTTTTTCTGTTTAAGGTGGGCGACGGTAACCACAATAGGGGAATACCACAGCTACATCGGAGCCGGGAAGTTCATCACTCCCTTAGACGCGATCGGAGGACGGTGTCGTACACTACTACTGCCCGACGACATAATAACACACAACAGAACCCGCTTTTGATAACGGATATAATTCATAATTCATAAACACATACTTTCACGAAATTTATTACTTTATGCATTAAAATTACAACGGGCTTTACATAAATTCAACCCACTAGCACACTGATTACAAAGCCCTAATATCCGTATCAAAATGTCTGGACGGTATAGCTTATTCGTACAGCGCGTATGCGAAGAATTGTTACAGACGGCCGAGTCGTACAAAATACTTGACAAGGACGACATTAGCTGCTGGACATGCAAAACTATTTTGGTGGACCCGGTGGCAATCGAGTGCGGTCACACCAGGTGTCTCAGGTAAAAATCTCCAGTAACCACTGCTTTTATACCAGTCATACTTTAGATAATTTTTTATCTTAAACATCATTTCTATAGATGTCCACTGCTGAACACAGGTTTTGATTTTAAGCACGATGGTTCTTCCTATTAACTATTCCTTGCGATCTTCGTTTGGTCGTTGGTACATTCAGCAGTTGTTCGCTGAGCATGATTTGTCTATGTTTAATTTTGAGAAATTTAAATAGAAAAAATACACAGGCTATGTAGTTATTATTTATGAAAAAAAAAACTGAAGAATTACACAAATTACTTAAGTAATAAATGCAAATGTTGAACTAGCTTCCGAAGCTTGAGAATTTAAGATATGAGGAAATTTTCCGTGAAGGCGGCCTGTGTTCGGCAGTGCCCGATGTCCACGGTTAAATCCAGGCCGTCAGAACCGATCAGTACGGCTGAATTCTCATATTTGTTATTACATACACAGATGCGTCAAGAAGAAGCCGATGTGTGTATGTGGCAGGGAACATGGAAATAAACTTTCAATCGACGTTACGGCTCAAAATTTCATCGCTCAAGTTAAATCTGATTTTATGAGGTAATGTGTTAAAAAAATTATTATTATTAATCATCATTTTCACGTATCGATATTTAATCCAGAACCTAGGCCTCGACAAAAAAGCGTATTTTTTTGAGTTGTTACTGTTAGTAAAAGAAAAATGTCTTTCAATGCACCTAACTATTCTTTCCTTAATAGGTGTGGATGGTGATATTCTCATCCTCAGGATAATTATAACTTATTATTTTCCTCAATGGATTTCACAATGAGACTGAAAATGTTAAAATTCTCGCCCAAAAAAAATGGGGCACTGATGATAGTAACCGGAACACAGTATTGCTGTTTATTACATCAGATTTACGATATGAAGGTGGTGGGCAAATGAAGGCTAAACACTAAACCTCCACCCTAAAACTTTGAAGCTAAACGATTTGTCAATGTGCCACAGGGGTGTTTAAAATAACAGTAAATATTAATTGATACCACAATAATAAACTGTATTATTTTGTACACAGGGATGTGCAGGACGTGGGTATGCGCGACCAAGTCGCAGACCAAGAAATATCAGGATCATTAGGTAACTATTAATATTACTTTAAAAATCTTTAGAAAATACGTAGATACTGTTTGCGAATTACTATTGTCAATAGCCTGTGTTAGATTGATAGCTAAGCGAAATCTGATGATAACAATCAATGATAATCACTTTATAAATCTGATGAGAATTTTACTTGAAATTAAAATATAATTAAATTATTCAAACATTGGGGAAGACGTATATCCAGCAGTGGATAAACAAAGGCTGATAATGATGATGATGATCCAAAAATTGTATCATCTATTTAACAAGTTGATGATTGTGTTAATTAGCAGTGTCTAGTTTCTTTACTATGCAGTTTATATTTGACCGCCCTAATTTGTCGATTTAATATGCAAAAGAGGCAGTGGGCTGGGCTCATCGCCCGAAGGACCGAAGGTCGATGAGGCAGTAAGGTCCTCGAGTGGCGCCCGTGTACCGGTTGATGTAGCGTTGGGACGTTTCCCACAAGGTGGACCGACGATCGGGTGAGAGTCGCGGGTACACACTGGATGCGAACAACGCGTATCCGACCGGTGTGGAGATCTTTGGGAAAGGCACTACATTATGATGTAGTTTACTACCACCAAGTCTATTTATATGCGAACAAGTTAATTATGAAACGGTATATGGCTCTATCAGATATGAACTTGTGTTTCATAACGTTTAGTATTAATTTGTTTTCATGAGGTTATATAAGACTGTAAAAAATATAATAACACAATTTTATTTATGCTAATTTAGCACTTCTTACTATATGCTACGTCGGCTTTTTTTAGGTACCAAATTTATTATTTAAATATATAATTAATGTATAATGTTTCTGTAGAATATTTATAATAAAGTATATGAGACCAAACGATCGATATAGGAAATATCTAAAAATTAATTCACTCATCACGAAATCTCGAATATTAGGAAGTACACACTCTAATTTTGGTGCTTCTGCTGATTTAAAGGTCAGCTAAGAGTTGATTTTAAAAATTTCTTTCCCCAAAAGAGAGTTACGAAGGTACTACGGCCCGCAAAGCTGGCGGGGAATAACTAGTATATTTATAAAAGAATATCAACCACCTGTAACTACTCTTCAGGAACGTTAGTCACGTCTTATTTTCTTAGTTTATCTTATTTACATTTTTAGTTTTAATAGTTATTTTTACTTGTAAGTTTTTCTTTTTAGTATGAATAGCTTTATGTTAATTTGCACGTCTATAATGGTGATAATAAACCTATCTGCCGCCAAACAGTTATCTGCAAACATTACTGTGTTCCGCTATCAACAGCAAGTAGCTAGTGAAATTGCTGGGGTAATAAGACAATGTTTTATGTCTCAAGGCAATTAGAACGATTACTATATATACCATCCCAACTGGCGTCACGTTATTGTAACGTGTATCACTCGCCATCGGGTGAAAGTCCCACACGTCTGATCGCTTCCAGGTTAAAAGAAAAATGCTCTTCTTTACGATCGTTTGATTGTCCGCTCTTGCTCCATCTCACTCAAGATTGTCATACTTATGACGACTTGACAAAGTTCTCACAGTCGGTCTTGCACTTACATGAGACGGGCGTCTTACGGCACGTCACTCGCACCTGCGTGTTACATGGCACCGCTGATATTTCGCCTTTATCGTGACTCTCGCAACGCCCGGTGTTAGTATTGTTGAAAACCAAGTATCCCTGGTGCTTTGCACCGATCTCACCCTCAGTGATGGGACTTGCAAATAGAGTTCAGGTGGCGTTTACTAACCATACACGAAACCTCAGTGCTAACCTTTACGTTAAAATAAACTTGCCAATTATAGGTTTAGGGAGCCAGGGTATGTACTGCTCTGCCTTGTAGTCTCGGGCTATTAAGAATAGGACTAAGGTATTTTACCTGTCGTACAAGGCGATTAAATTGCTCTTCGGGTTCGAGGGCTTTGAGGTTGGGGGCTCCCGGAGCTCAATAAGCGAATCTTGGAAGGACAACAGATACATGGTGGTCTTGTATTTGCCGTAGAACAGCGTGGGTGCTAAGGGGGACTTTGCCCTTACGTGGGATGTTTTATCCAGAGTTCAGGGAGGCATTGGTGTGTTCCGTAGGAGATCCCGGAGCCCCCTCCTAACACACTAAAAGAGACTACCGAGGCGGTTTTATTAGGTAGAAGCCCCACATAACCTTGTCTTTCCCCCAGAAGCAAGGTATCTTTTAAGATTTCCCTCCCGATAAAATAAAGGTATACACTGCTGCTTATTTGCCGGTATGGAGCGTACACCCCTGCTTCACGTTTTTACTTCGGTACTTGAAAGCTTATGATATTAAAGTATGTGTACCTCTTTATCTATGGTCTGAACCTTGTTTCAATAGAAATTACCCTTTTTTTTTCATTAAATTATATTGCATTTACTATCCAACCGATCTAGCAATTAATTCATCACCTCAAACAAATATATAGATGATGAATATGTAGGTTTTTTTTTTGTTATAATAACCGTATAATTACGCATTGAGTAAAAAGCTATTAATGTGATATTACAAACGCACACCGCCATTTCATTATTTGTGTCATCATCACCATCAGCCGATAGACGTTTACTGCTGGATATACAAATATATGTATTATTTGTATATATAACAAAGGTTATGTATATGAGAGATCAATAAACACCCTTATATGTCTCCGATTTCATTTCTCACAATTAACCAAATACGTCAGTTTTACATTGTTCGCAATTTGTTCACGAGAGCCAGACGGAACATAGTAAGCAAAATAAAAAAATATTTATAAATTTTACAAATAAACTATAATGTATTTATTAAATTTTATGTTAAAATTCAACTGCCTCCAAGTCAATGGCGCGCAGATTAACGAAGGCCATACCCCCTCATATTGTAAATGTGTGCCACCTTAACATTATCGCTTTGTTCTCGCTGTCGGAGTATCCTCGAAGAAGCGACATGCTCACATCATGTAATAATTAAGATCAAACATTAGCTCTATAGCTAATGATAAATGCGGTAAATAATTTACTGTTCTGGTAAAGTGCAAGTATGAATCTGAGCGATAATGTGTTTACAATACTGATGTGCTGTTTACAGATATGCGCCTATCGGAGCCGCTGAAGTTCGTCCCCCAGAGGGGTATTAAACTAAACTCTGTCCTGCACCCCATGGTAAATTTATGCATTGCGAATAGAATTTAAACTAACGATTAATTAAATGTATATCTTCAGGCAAGGTTTTTTAATTATATAATTTATCTTATAACATTCTGTTAAAATGTATTAACTGACAATGTTTAATATTTTCACACGTGCTTGCGAATTTGCTATATAGCTATTGCTTATGAAAAAGCAACATTACTGTAGTAGAGAGCTTCATTTAAAATCTTTTGCGTGTGCTTACGACAGTAATGTACTGTTGAAATTTCTCCACTTCAAATTATCATAACCCCTGTTTACAATTAAAGACAATCACACCATTTTCCGTTTTAATATTAAAATTAAATTCTCATTCAGTGTTGTGCCAACCCCCTCCACCCTCATGGAACACCAAAGATACATTTAATCATTCACATTAATGATTAATAATTGTTTCTAAATTTTTAGGTCAGGTATAAACATGCAGTAGCCCTCGTAAAAGTTGGAAGATTGATGGAGGCCGTCCCACATTTCGCACGTGTAGCAGTCCAATCTTCTTCTTTGTTTAATTTAGCGTGGGATCGTCTTTTGCAGGTAAATATCTTCACCATCATCAGCTTAATTATGTTATGCGTTAAACTGCCTAGTAGTAGAGACAGAATGGAATGTACCACGCTGATCGCCAACTTTCACTACTTGGAGAGGCAATTTAAGAAGATATTGATCTATGACGCTAGCCAAGTCGATAAACTGTTACGTTAGCTCCGATATTAAGACTGTTTTTTAATATTCTATATCGCATCTAAAATATCTTTAAGTGTAAAACCTTTTGCTCTGAGTGAAACAGTGGAGTTTTGATAATAGAAACTAGTGAATAGACTATTTTTTTTTTTATGACTTTTATTTTGTGAAGCAATAAACATTAATAAATCTATGATAAAAACAAAATTGTGCTGGATCCGGCAGTAGTCTTAACATTAGTTACCAAATAATAATATAACAAAAATTAAGCGCCATACATAGAACAACGCAGATAGGCCGAGAAGTCGTAGTCATCATCAAGCATCTGAGAGGAAAGATGATTTTTGGTAACTTCTGAATTTGATTCCAAGATGGCTAGTCCAAGTTGGTGTTGCTGGCACACCTGCTCGAACAACTGGGACAAGTATATTTTATGCCTAAATTGTATGTCTTAATGAATCCTTGTTTTCTCCAGGCATTCGATCTGCTTGGATTTGTTCGGTATGTACTCGTAATTCAGCAAAAACTTCAAAAAAAGTACCAACTCGATGTAATAACTCCACAAGAGGGAGTAAAAGTATTCTATACTACAGCTTAGTCCGCCATATTTTGTAGTACTGCTCAGTTGTTGGGAGGCCAAACTACGCTACCCGTATACATTGAGACTGGAACTGATACAAAAATTAATTAGACATCTCAAATTCTCTTGTCATATTCCTAAACGAGATATGCCCTCACAAAAATCAACTCTCACACTTTAAAATGATCTCTCTATTCGATCCGATCGCAGTGTATTAAACGACTTATTGTTTGTATCTTAAATCTTTAATCATAAACTAGATTGTTCTCCATCGTTACAAAATTTTCAATTACGTGTCCCTATTAGATATCCTAGGTACAATGTAACTCCGTTTCAGCCACCCTTTCGTAGAACAGTTTTCGGATCAAACTCTCCTATTTCCGGACTAAAAGCAAGTTGCTCAACGAGTATAGCGATTCCCTGGACATCCACAACGATTCAAGCAACCAGCTCCGCCGAATAATTAATGATTTATTTTTAAACAGTTCCTAGTTGGAATGTCTTTTTCCAATAGTCGTTACTATAACATAATAGTTGCTAGTATTAGTTTTTATTTATGCAAGATATATTTACCTGTAATTATACATTTGATTTTGTAGTTTGCACGCATTTTGTTAAAGTATTAGTGTTTCACGATGGCATTTTACAAGGTTAAAAATTTATATAGCGGGTAGTTATTGCTTTTCATCTGGAGACGAGGTATATTTAAGAGATGGTGTCGTTTATACACATTACGTGATTTAAAAAAAAGCTATGTTTCATCTTGTAAGGCGCTTATGGGTTTTCTGCAAATAAAAAAAGAACGAATTCGTAATTTAAGCTCCGTTCGTAAATAACTGATTTCTTTATATATATAGCAAATAAACTATTTACAGTAGTTAAAAAAAATTATTTCACTAAAAAGTATATATCTTTTTATCTTTGTTACAGACTGTTCACTTACTGAGTACTTCAAACAGAAGATTCTATCTTGCAATGGTGTTAGGCCAGATGGTGCGCAATCAGGCCACGGAATCGTGGGTGCGCCGCGAAGATTTGCAATGCTCAGTCTGTCTTGAATACTTCAAACGCCCAGTGACTGTCAGCTGCGGCCATACATTCTGCAGGAAGTGCGTTAATCAATTGATTACATATGAATATCCATGCGCTTTGTGCAGATTCCCTATAGAATCTACGGAGGTGATGGTAGTAAGTATAACATTAATTATATAATATTTCTTATTTACCTCATCTCTTACAAAGGTGTAAGAAGTAAGGAGTAGCTCGCTCGCCTAACATTACGAAGTTCGCGGGTTCGAATCTCGGCATGTACCGATGACTTTAATAATTAAGTTATGAACATTTGTGAACTTTAGTTACAACAGCGAGATACAAACTGGGGTAGTAAAATATCGCGAGGAAACCTGCATACGAATTAGAATTTATTCTAAGGTGTGTTTGAAGTCACCTATCCGCATTGGGCCAGCGTGGTGACTCTTGCCCAATCGCCCTCATATCGAGGGTAGGCCTGTGCCCCAGCATTGGGGACGTAAATTGGCTCTTAGTGTTAAAAAGGTTAAATTGATTTTGAATTATTACGTTTTTTTTAAAGGACACTTGATAGTGAGTGAATTTACTACAAATGACGTATTCATACGTGTTACAAGCGAAGAGCAATACTTTTGTGTGCAATTAATTAAAGCAATTCATTGCACGTGTCTAATTAATTGAACGAATGAACATCAGATAATTATGTAAAAACATATTGTACATATCATTAATTTTTTTCTCAGACCGATGAATCCTATTTAGTTACAAGCGTGATGCAGTCGCTTAACGCCATTCCGGAGATAATTCCGTTAGAAGCCAACGAATACTTTGTTGTGAGTGGCGTAGGAGAAGCATTACCAAAGTAATTATTATTTTATAGTACGGTCTTTTTTTTTTCTGTACTACGATACGACGAGATGAGAGGGGGGTTCACGTGATGGCAAGTGATACGTTCGCCTATAATAATGTATGGCTAGTTAGGATGATATCTACTGCACTATGTCGCGCTCGTCTCCGGAGATATTAAATGAGAGAGAGAGAGACGTCTCGTTATGTCAGTAATAACACTACCTACAGCGCCTTTCAAGCCGGAACACAGTAATGTTTGAACACAACTGTGTGTCGGCTGCAATAGACGCTGCGGCGGTTCCCACCTAGACGGTCTCCGGCAACAAAGACCTACCACCAGTATTGTTTTCGAAGCCACACAATTAGCGGAATTTAGCTGTTAGTAATCCGGCAGATCCGTCTGACTGGCTCAGTACTTAAAAATCCTATAAGTTACATTAATACTATTTATCCTTAATATTAAACCATTATTAGTTTGATTGTATATTTTTCATTATAAGGAAATTGTATAAAACTATTTTAATTATACTAATTAAAAAATAACTAATTGTTATCATAAAAGATGAATAGGAATAAAGTTTCAAAATGGGGAGAAAACTAGTTATTAGTGTAATGGTAATGGTTAAATATCTCTATACTTTAGTTTTATTTTAACTTCCGGTGAACTGTTTTGATTACGCCATGATTTCATTTTTTTTCTCAATACCTCATTACATGTGTAGTGTAAATGGTTTTTATTGCAACAAAAAAAAAAACATAAGAGCTATAGCTACTATTAACTCGCACGAAAATTCTAATCGAGCAAGTCATACTGTAGTATCTATGTTTTGAGAAGGAATAGTTAAACAAAAAAAATAAAATTATTTAGTTTTGTATTAATAGCAACACTTTTAGCATGGTCACATCCCCTCAGTGTGGCTCTGCATATCGAATGAATCATTTTTATATATATATATATTTGTTTGTGTATGTTTATGTACTTTAATAAAGAAACTCATATAAACACATTGTTAACAGAGTGAGGAGCATCTTGCGTTTGACCGACCCCAATCATATCCGTATGGCCAAATTGACCATCGCCGTCGATAAACCCTATTTGGCCATTGTTAATGATAAGGAAACCCCCTATAATATTTACGATGGTCACACCTATGGCACGGTGAGTTAAATGCAACTTGTCAATGTTAATGGTACTCTATTGCCAGAGACACTCCACCCACCACTACGGTGTGTCCAATTGGCATATACTAGTGCATTTGCACACAGGCACACATGCACTCTCAAAGCATCTCATTGTCCATGATCAGGTCTTAGAAATTTTATATCTTCAAGGAATTAGGTTAGTTAAGAGGACCCAACTTTCCTATTTCTGCCGTCAAACAGTAGTGTGCGAACATTACCGTGTTGCAGTTTGAAGGACGTTGTGGCTAGTGAAACTGAATTAATGGGGTAACGAGACTCATTTAACGTCTAGGCCGACGAGCGTAATGTGGTGCTGTGTAATAAGAACAAAGTCAGCGTTTGACTGTCACTTCACCTGATGTTAAGTGGTAATGTGGTGGTAAGGCGCACTAATCCAGTAAGAAGCCTATTCATACTTATTGAGGGCAAGCAAGTCGTTATGAATGGGAGCACCGACGCCGGAAAGTTGTTCCAATCCTTTTCTTGTTCTCACGAGGAACGAGGAGCTGAACCTTTTTAACCAACATTAAGTGTGTTCCCGTGTGACTTATATCTTATAAATGCAATTTACTTTCAGATTGTTATTATATGTGACCGCACTATCAAACAGGATGGCAGTCACGAACTGGTCGTCCTCGGAATATATCGGTTCGTAGTAGCACACCGGTCTTCTATTCAAGGGTAAGTGTTAACCACCGTTTCACCACACTTTCTGGAATTTTAGAGCTTGTACATTTTATTAGACATAACTGTGGCAATTAGCAGGACACGTCACTCGAAGGGCTGACTGCCGATCAAAGGCCTAGAATGTCGTCCGCGTACCGGAAGACGTAATGTGGGCAGGCCTCCCACCAAGTGGTCCGACGATCTGGTGGTGAAGTTTGCTCGAAGCAGCTGGATGCGAACAGCGCGGATTGATCGATCGATGTGTCGTTCTTTGGGAGAGGTCTGTCCAGCTGTGGACGTCTGTCCGCTGATAATGATGATGTTTGTATGTCCGCGTACATATATGGCAATAAAATTTAATAAATGGAAAAAAAACCTGTGTTGAATGAATACGAGTTGCATAAACTGTCATTGTTGATAATAATTTCAGATGCGATCTGGTATTGACTGAGGATGTGACGGATGGTCGTTGCCGATGGATGCAAGCCAAGGCAACCATCAAGTTTTCGAGGATTACTTACGATTTAGCTACCAACTGGTACAAAACAGTGAATCTGAAAGTCAGGCGCAGCATCGAAAACATACATGGCCGTATGCCCTTTTACGGTGTAGACATCTTGACCAACGGTGCGAAATGGACGTGGTGGGTGTTGATGGTACTGCCTCTAAGCAATACCATTAAGGTAAATCATTACAAGTAACATATTTATTCGTGTCATCCATGACGTCTATTGCAGCCGATCAACAGTGCTCATGACGTCTATTGCAGCCGATCAACAGTGCTGGGTTCCGGTTTTAAGGGCGCTGTTTGTAGTAATGTTACGGGGGGTAAGGGGAGATAACATCTTATATCTCAAGGCAACGAGTACAACGTAGTGCAGTCTATGACGTCCTTCCCAGCGCCATATACAGTGTATTATTTAAACTCTGCTCGTAAAAACTCTACGGAAGGGAGCAGCCCGTTCCTCTTTTCTTTATTTTTTATTATTTCCAACATATCCCTTTGGCCAACCTGAATGCCGTGGTCAATGCGGGACCATTATCTCAAAAGTCTACCGGAAGGCGTAGTGTTGGCAGGCCCCGTACCAGGTGGGTCGAGGATGTCGTGAACGTTGCGCGCAGCGCAGGACCGATAGATGTGGAGATCTTGCATATGTCCAGCAGAGGACATCTATCGACTGATGATGATGATGATGATCCCAAATGTTCATTTTTTTTTAAACTAGTTTTCAATAAAGACATGTTGAAGTAATTATTTTATTGGAACGTGACATTGCAACAAGTTTTTTTTTCCTCCTTCAGGTTCAATTACTAGCCTCCAACAACTTGTACAAAAGGCTGGAAATTATTAAACGTGCCATTGATTTAATTACCGGAGTCCCATCGAGTGATATTCAATTGCCTATGCATCTTCAAAAGGTGATGAACACCAATCCGAACTATATAGATATTGAATACGACAGTGACAGCAGTAATAACAGTGGGGAGACTGATACTGAAGATAGTGAAGAGGAAGATATTGGATGTGATGAAAATATGGGTTATGATGAAGAACTGGAAGATATTGAAGAATTAGATGAAGATGAAGAAAGGGCTGAAGAAGAAGAAAGGGGTTACGAGTTATTTTAGATATTATTTTACACCTTTAACTTTTTGATAGACACTAATTTGCAAGAACTTTTAATAGGATTAGTTTATTAACCTCTGTATAATTTTGACATTTAGATATTTGACAACAATTAAATTGATCGTTCAGGGTTAAAATGTGATAACAATATAGTAATACTTTAAGATAGTCATACATGACTGTGACACTAAAATGTAAGTCTTATGTCGGAGAGATGTATGTACGAAAATTAACTTGCTACTTAGGTCATAATTAAAAACAGGTCTCTGAGCCGTTCAAATTACTTTATTTATTAATATTATTATTAATTCGTGATTAGTGATTGAACTGTGATGTATTTGCCATATAATTTATTGATAGACCAAAGTGCAGTTAATTTTTTAAAGTATATATACAGAAAAAAAAATATTTTTTGAGACTTTTAATCATAATTCTACAGAGGCTGAATATTTTATTATACTGTAATTAAGTGATTTTTTATATAATAATATGATATTTTCCCCGTTAATAATATTCGGACGGGGGGTTTATTCCTATCATCAATTAACACCATCATCAAACGGCTTTAAGCGTCTGTAACTTTCTTGAATCTTTCTACCAGAGCTACTGGTTCTATCTTTCGTGCATACTTTAGTATTGGTGATGGTGTTGCGTTAATTTAAAACCGTCGTTTGTATTAAGAGGAGAGAGATAAAGAACTAGTTAGAATAAGTATTTAGTAGAATAAGTTTTTATACCAATGATTTTAATATTCATTTTCATTTCGGTTATTTCCTTGCTAAAGTTTATTCAAAAATCGTTATTTTTATGTGTTACTTTATAAGACTTATTTTTTTAGTATTGTAAGTCAACGCTCATTGTGGTTCTTTAAAGTGATTATAAAGTTGTTGCTCTCGGGCCGTGTCATACAGCTGGCTGGACCAACGAATGTGTTTATGATTAGCGATTTTATACCAGTTGTTTAATTATGAATATTTTAATAAACTAAAGCCATATAGCGATAAGTAAGGTGATTTTTTAGAAATTAGCGATTTTCAGTATTTTTTTTTAATCGACGATTTTTATTAAGTAACGATTTAAAATAAAGGCATTTCGTATTCACATACTGCATTCAATTCAACCTTCCACGTCCATTCCTTCAAAAAGGGCAAGAAAATATATAATATATATAACGAAGAGAGGCTGATAGGATGCGGGCGTTCTTCTCTCCGATCTTCATTCATTGTAGATTAAACAATACTGGATAGGTTTGTAATCCAACAACAGATTACTAAGCAACAGCGATAACAGTTGGTTAAATAAGATTCAACGTTAGTGTTGCCCATTATTATACCCGAATACCTGCAGTCTATTATAATATGACATTGCGTCCTCCAATCTCCGACACGGCCATCTTGACACGAAACACATTCTTGTGTGACCTTTCAGCAATAAATACAACATTCTGCAGCATATCAAGGTCTTAAGCTCGGCCCATCCTGATTATCGTTTAGTTAAAAAATCTGGTTTATCACGTTATAAACCACGACAATGATTAACAACAGGTTTATTACTACATGATTAATATCACATCACATAGTATTAGGAATGCGACCTGCCCATTAGTGAACAGTACCATACTAGAAAATAACATCACAATTGTTAATCAGCGAAAAGTATCGTTGGTACCACCTATATCGAGCGATAGCAACTCATGCCATCTCCATCGAGCGACGGTATACCTACCTCCTCCGTTAACAATACAACGAACACATCACCTAGATCGAGCGATGTGCTCTATTACCAGCTCAACAATGATACAATTACTGTTCATCAACTAGAAAGAATACATCACTAAATTAATTTCAATCGGATAGGCGGAGGTCATTGGAATCCACACCTTCTACATCACTAAGATTGGAGATATAATCATTGTTAGGCACGCTTTGAATGTATGGCCTTTAAAAGGTACTTATCGTTGGCCAATACTTCAATGACTTTAAACGGTCTCTTAAATTAAGGATCTAGCTTCGTTTGATTTAGCTCTCCGTTCTTTCGTAGGACATAATCTACCAAAGAAAAGGAAACAATCCTAGCCTTCGTCCTGCCAAATCGAGTCTTATCATAGTCAATTTTGTAAGTGATAGTCATCGCGTTCAACTCCTCTGTCAAAGTCCTCTTTTACGTTCTCAGCTACCATAACACCATAACATCTAGAAGTCTGCTAACTTTACCTATTAGTAACTCCAATGGACTTGCTTTAGTTACGCGATTCATCGAGCAGTTCAGAACCAATTGCACATCGGCAAAAGCATCCTGCCAGGAGCCCTGAGATGTTTCGACCGCAGTAAGCATACTTTTAAGAGTTGACATGACGAGCTCAACTTGACCATTAGCTCGCGAACTATCGGATGCGTTCAAATTCTTTTTATTTTGCATTTTAATTTGCATTTTTGTTGCATTTTAATTTGCACTTTAAATTTTCATTTTAATATGAACAGAATTACAGTAGTCGCGAAAATCTTGACTTGCAAAGCAACGACCCTGATCCACGATAATTTGTGTTGGAGCGCCGAATAAAGCAACGCTGTGTTTTACTGCTTCAATGCTGCTGGCAGTATCTATTTTGTGAGTGTGATGCAAAAGGACGTACTCTGTAAATGCGTCTATTAAGACGAAGACATTCTATTGCATCACTTGCTCCACTAAGTTTGCCAATGGCATCTATATGCACTGTGTGCCATGGAATTGCTACTTTGAGTATGGAGTGCAACTCCGCTCGAACTATACCTGAGTTTGATTTGGAAACCTTACAGGTTACGCAGTTTTCTACGAATTTTCTAACAAATTTTGACATATTCATAAACCAATAATAGTGGTACATCTTTTCAAGCGTCTTTTCCCGTTCCAAATGTACTAGCCCTTCATGCACATTATGAATAATTGACCAACGCAGTGATCTAGGAACTACAGGTATGCGTCGAGTTTTTCCATTACGCTGTATTTTGTGATATAATGTACTAGAACGTAGTTCATAGGTTTTAGCAATATCCTCATTAAGATTACCATTAGTAAGATCACCAATTAACTTCATTATAGCGCTGTCACGCTGTTGTTCGGCGACAGGCCAGTTTTTGATATCCTCAGTAGCATGTACTCGCTTAATTTCAATGAGGTCGAAATTATTCTTGGGGTTACGAGAGAAAAAGTCTACATGAGCCATATGTTTTCCTTCTCTATACACTACGTCAAAATTAAAACTCTGGAGGAATGCCCACCACCTACGGACTTGTCGTCCCTTTATCGGAGACGGCCCTCGGAGGGCGCTGAAGCGCCTCGACCGAGATCGGCTCGAGGAAACGGCCCTATTCGAGGCCCGGGTCCGCAAGGGCCCGGCTCAGGCGGCGGGCCTCTCCGTGGAGGAGGTGGCGGTCGACGTGGAGCGGGAAGCAGAGAGGCTCGTGCAGGCCGTGTCGCACGTGTGCGACGCGGCGATGCAGCGGGTGCGCCGCTCCCTACCTCTTAGGCGCCGTGCGTACTGGTGGACGGCGGAGCTCGCGCGGCTTCGTAGCGTGTGCGTGGCGAGCCGATGCAAGTACCACAGGTGCCGACGTCGACGGAGATGCGATACGGCCGAGGAGGAGCTGCTGTATGCGGCGCATAGGACCAACGTGACCGAACTGGTGGCGGCGATCTCCGAGGCGAATCAGGCGTCCGAACGTGAGATGCTCGAGTCATTGGACGGCGACCCTTTCGAGAAGCCGTATAAGGGGCTGCGGCAAAAGCTGCGCCCTTGGCGACCCCCATTGACTTGTAGCCTCCCACCGGAGATTCTCGATCGGACAGTTCGCACACTGTTCCCACGGCGGGACGACCAAGGGTCGCCACCGACATCTTGGTGACGGCTCACGCGCGCACCTTTAGAGAGGCGCGCGTGTCGGCGACTGCGGGCGTTGCCCACGTCGTTTCCCGCATCCGGCGCTTGGGGCTGGAGGTGGCGCTGGGCAAGTGCGAGGTTTTGTGCTTCCACGGCGCCCGGAATGCGTCTCCGCCGGAGCTGATAGTCAGCGGGACTTCCATCGCCGTAGGTACTTCGATGAATTACTTAGGACTCGTCTTCGACGGTCAATGGAGGTTCGACAAGCACTTTCGGCATCCGGGTCCGAAGCTCATTCGAGCGGCCGGGTCCCTGAGCCGCCTCCTGTCCAATCTGGGCGGGCCGAGCGTCGGATGCCGGCGACTCTACACGGGGGTGGTGCGCTCTATGGCGCTATACGGTGCGCTCATATGAGCGCAACACCTGTTGACCCGTGGCGTGACGTTGCTGCGCTCGCCGCAGCGCGTCATGGCCATATTGCTCGTACGAGGTTACCGTACCATCTGCTTCGAGGCGGCGTGCGTCCTCGCCGGGACGCCGCCGTCGGAACACAAAGCGGATTCAATGGCGCGCCTCTACTGTCCGCAGAAGAGGGCCGTCGAGGCCGTCCGACCGGTCATCGGTGACTGGCAGGACCGAGACTTCGGAGTCCTCAGTTTCTGCCTGGTGCAGGTACTCACGGGGCACGGTTGTTTCGGGAGCTATCAGCACCGGCGGAACTGTACAGGTAGGACGGACGAGGCGTGCGACGAGTGTGGCCACCCGGTGGACACATCGTCCCACACCTTGGCCGATTGCACGCGATGGGAGGGGGGATAGGGTATCGAACCCGTATATTTCATAAATTTCATTTTTAAAGACCTTCACATTCTTACTTTATTATAATAATAATAATAAATCTTTTATTTGCAAGGATATGGTTTATAATAATATAAGATATAAGATAGATAATATAAGAGATATAGAGATAATAGATAATATAAGATGTTCATATAATTAGAGTTTCACATATTCTGCTTAAAAGCGTGCAAATCTTATAACTAGTGCCTAGTGTTACAATTATCTATTACAATTATATAGACATAAGCTTGTTTCAGACATACTGCTACAATACCAACATTTGAACTTTTATAAAACTTATTATTTTTAATTTTCATGTTTATCATTTATATTATAATACATTTTTGAAATAAGCCAGATATATATTAGATCTATAACGTGCTATGGAATTCTATTAAATGTTGACACTGCCATACAGTGTGCATTACTACTACAAAGCTTTATCCGTTGCTTTGGTAAGCAGAGTTTATTTGGACATCTAGAACTTTTAGTGACTATTTCGCTTTTTTGTTAAAATAAATTTGAGAGTTTTTAAATACAAACATGCACTTGTCAAATAAATATTGGCACGGAAATGGAAGTATATTGTATTTTTTAAATAAAGGTTTACAACTGTCTAAGCGGTTGGCTCCACGTAAGGCTCTGATGCATTTCTGACGCGTACGTAGGAGCGCGAGTTTGCGTCACGTCCGCGTGCGCTCGCCCGCACGGCTGGTCGATACACGAACAGTTCCTTATTACGTTCATAGAGCGTTTTGCGAACACCGACACGCGACACATCTGTAAAAATGGAATAAATTTCATTTGAGTTATTCATTATTTGATATTTTTTATAAAATCATTAATTTATTTCTATGAATTACTATATTTCGTTACAAAAAGATGAGCTGCGATGTCAAAGAAAGCTATCATAAATAGAGCGAAGTGGAGTGAGTTACTTCGAGTAAGAAAGCAGACCGTGTCATAAGACGGAACAAATGCTACGAAGACGTCTCATTAATATTCTATGTAGTGTCAGATAAAAATCACATGGATTGGATGATCAAACTTTAAAAATTGTACTATATTTTTGCGGGGGGGTTTCGTGAAGATCTTCACACATCGGAGCCAATAATATTCAAGTGTAAATTCAGGTAAGAACACCGCTACCGGAGTGACTAAACGAGTTTTGTAAGTAAAGATAACACGTTCCAACAAAACTTATCTTAATTTAACTAGCGTTGTTAGGACCGTGTTGCCGGAGACCGTCACGTTAGATAGTACCACTGCAGTTCCTATTTTTTCCGTCTAACAGTTGTGTGGATACATCACTGTGTTCCTGTTTAAAGGGCGCTGAAGCTAGTGAAATTACTGAGGCAAGAAGTCTTAACATTCCATGTTCTAAGGCGACGCGCCGAATGTGGTGCTGTATTAATATACAAACGACATGTTTTTTTTTAAACGTAGTCAACTTTTAGAAGTGCAAGCTTACCTCTCTCCCTCCGTGCGCCCCCGGGGCCTCCTACGCCCCTCGCGTCACAAAGCTGCACACGACACTTGAGGGGCGAGAGACGATCAGGCACGCGATCATCCTCATTCTTCCCTCGACGCTGACCATGCTTACTGCTCACTGTGTATAGATTAGTAATAGTAAAAGTAAAGGAGAATTTCAATTTTTTTTAATCGGATGTAAAGTATTGTCCACGCCACGTCCTCCGGCACGTGGCCGCCACTCGAGAACCTTTCTGCGCCAACGGCCGTCGGTTCTCCGAGCTTTGTGCCCCGCCCATCGCCACTTTGCGACGGCGACCCTTAAGGAAGTATTGTCAGTTTCTATATCCGCCGATAGTCTATTGTATTAATAACTTTAATACCATCAGTATTAATACAGATCCCATTAAATGTTTATTTCACCCTTTAAAATTTAACTTATATAAAGAAAAAACAGCTGATTGTGGGCTGCGTGGGACCGATCAGTGTGGAGATCTCAGTTGATGATGATGATTAAACACGGGAAAAAAATGTTCTTTATTACCATACATAATCAAAAAAACTTTTTAACATATTAATTTCCTTATTTACTGTATTTATCGTATACATAAAATGTACTTAATATAAGTACATTTTATGATTACTCCTTCGCCTGTGACAAGAGACGGGGGCGGTGTGGACCGCCCGGTCGGCCGGGTGTGACTAGTGTGCGCGGTGTGCGAGCTTGACGGGCGCCGCAACCAACGGCGGAAGCGGCGCGTCCGAAATGTGGTGAATGCGTGTTTTGTGTCGTTGATGGGAGTGTTGTGTCGACTCTCTGTATCGATGTGGAGCGGAAGCGCGTTCCGAAGACGTCGATTCTTACTGGTGGCATCGGAGATCGGGACGTAGTTCACCGTTTGTCCTATCAGTGGGCTCGGGTGGTGTGTGGCCTTGGCAAAGTGGTAGATAGTACAATCTTGCATGAATTGTGCTATTGAAGGAAGTTTGAGGTCGCTGTGCAGGTCGGTGCTGCGTTGGTACCATACGGGTGCGGACCCGTGGCTTTCCGGGTGAAGCGGTTTTGGATAACCTGTATGGGTTTAAGAGTAGTAGGGGAGGAGTGCGCAAATACAACGCTGCGTGCGTTGTATTTGCGTAAGTCATAATAGGTCTTATGCAGGCCATGTACAAGTGCACCTTGTGTTTAAGGGCCAATTAGCTCGACTTGCAGAGCAAGGGATGAAGTCTGCCCATTACATAGGCAGCCTTGTTCCTCACTCTGCGAATGTGGCTCCTGAAATTTAACCTTCGCTCTAGAATGACCCCGAGGTATTTGACCGAGTCTCTCCAAGGGACAGGTTGGTCGAAGATATGAATTTGCTTGGGAGTGTAGCGCCAACCGCGACAGGGGATTCAAGGTTTTATTCTTTTCGAGAAATGTATGGCTTCGCTCTTGTCCGGGTTGATGTCGATTATCCACTTCCTAAAACAATCGCCTAGGCGTTTGGTTGCGGACTGGAGCCGTTTCGTCAACCGCGGCAAGATCGGGCCCTAAAGGTAGAGCGCAGTGTCATCTGCGAATAGAGCCAGGTTCACCCCGAGATCTCTGGGGATGTCGCTGGCGTACAGCGAGAAGAGGAGAGGGGATAAGCAGAAGCCCTGCGGAACCCCCGCTCTGATGTGACGGGAAGTGGAGTGAGCGCTTCCGGCTCGGTAGCGAAAGGTGCGGTTCGATAAGAAGGCTCTGATGATGGTGACGAGCCTGTCCGGCACTTTGAGTGCGTATAGCTTGTAAATCAAGCCATCGTGCCAGACTTTATCGAACGCCTTTACTACATCGAAGAATAGGGCTACAGTGTCATGCGGTCTTTTGCGCGTGAACCCTTTGAGGACGTGCTCCACTAATCTGTGTACTTGGTGGACGCAAGAGTGGTCTCTTCTGAACCCGAACTGTTCGTCGGGCAGAAGTTTGTTCTCCGACACGAAGTCGGAGAGACGCGAAAGGATCAGATGCTCATAAACCTTACCCATGTTGCAGAGGCTTATCGGTCTGTAGTTGGAGGGAATGTTCCTAGGCTTGTTTGGCTTAGGAATTCCCACAAATTTGGCCTTCTTCCGGGCATCCGGAAAGGAGCAGCTGGAAAGAAGCACGTTGAAAATTGTCGTCAAAAAGACGATCATAGGAGCGGGGAGGGACTTGAGCACTCTGTTCGAGATGCCATCAAGGCCCGGAGTGGACTTGACTTTTAGTCCTCTAATAGTCACTGCGACCTCGTCCTCTGAGATCGGAGTTAGGGGTGGACCTACCGTAGGGATGGAGGATCTGCGTGCGATCTCGTCCTCCACCAGTTTAAGGTGAGTGGGGTCGGCTGGAGAAGATGACGGTGTGCACTGGTTTTCCAGGCTGTCTGCTAAGCACTCGGCCTTTTCTTCGTCCTCGAAGGCCAATGAGGACGCGTCGATGTCCCTGACTAGGTGTGGCATGAGTCCAAGGTTCTCTAACTTGAGATCCCGAGCCAGATGCCAGAAAGCGTCCTTGGAAGGCTCGAAGTCGCTGAGTAGAGAATCCCATCTGTCGGCTTTGTGTTCTCTGACGCGCTCTTTTACAGCCCTCTGAAGGCGGCACGCATTTACTTTATTCACCTGGGAGCGGTACCTGTCGTACAGTCTCAAGGCGACGTTTTTTAATCCGATCAGGCGTCGAATGTCCTGAGGGAGAGCCCCGAATTGAGGTTCCAATTCGAGTATCGTCCTCGTGGAGTCTTCGACGGCTGATGAGATGTGTTTGGAAAGTGAATCGATCGCCCGAAATGCCACTTCGGGCGTTTGATCATTTTCGGTATCTCGTCTAGGTGCTGGGATTTCGTAGACTTGAGTTTGATCTCAAGTTTACGCCAGTCAACAACGGTTTTCGTCAGAGGGACCTCACCGGCGCGCTGGCCCAGCTTTAAAAGGACCGGCAGATGGTCAGATCCGAGGTCATGTATGACCTCGACTGAACAGATAAGGAGGGCTACATTTTTCAGTAGCGCTATGTCCAGGACAGAAGGTGTCTGGTCTTGCCGCTGAGGGAATCTCGTCGGCGAAGAAGGGGCGATAATGTCAAAGTTGAGCTTTTCCGCTAACTTTGAGAATATACGACCATTTGGATTTTGGTCGAGGGGGTCCCAGCCGCTGTGCCTGCTGTTGAAATCGCCCGCAAGCACAACAGATGGACCGAGGTCGAGAAGGGTCCTAATATCATCGATTTCTACTTTTTTGGACGGTGAAAGGTAGCAAGAGACGAGAACAAGGGGTTGATGGCCAGTGAGACCAATTTTACACGCCGAGACATCGATGGTTTTCAGATGAGGACATTCAAGAAGGACACAGTGAAGTGATCTCTTGTAATAAATCGGGGTGCCGCCGTACATAGCGGATAACCTGTCGTTCCTAACGAGGTGATAGTTAGCAATTTTAGGGTCATTGTGGGATGGTTTCAGGAATGTTTCCTGAATAAGGATAACGTCGACGACGTAGTGTTGGAGAAATGCGCTGATTTCTTCCTTCTGGTGTCGAACGCCGTTCGCGTTAAAAGTTGCGACGGTCAACGAGCCAGGTTTGGTTTAGTCTAATACTTTGGGGAGCTCCGTGCTGATCCCAAAGGTGTGTACAGGGACTCGGACGACGGTGTCCAGGTGCAAGAGGAGATGTCGTTAGACATCCGCCTCGAGCGCGGCTATCAAGTCGTAGTGATCTAATACGACTTGGAGCCTTTCCTTCTGTCCTTTCGCGGCACGGAGTTTCTCCGTGTAGCTTAGAATGTCCTTCATTGTAAGGCCACCCATGTATTTCATGAGGGCCGCGATATCTGCTGCGCCCCGAGCATCGAGTACCTGGGGCTCGGCAGAGTTGCTCACCGGTGGAGACCGTTTAGCAACGGGAACCTGCGGGCGTTGAGTCATCGGCAAGGGTTTTGCCCAAGCCGATACCACAGGGATCGGAGCGGGTTGACGGTCCTCAACCTTCGGTGATCCTGCTCCGCGAGAGGGGAGACGGCGCTAACCCCGAACACCTGCGATCTGTATTCTGGGTTTGGCGGGTGCTACTGTGCGCCTGCGCGAGGCTTTGGAGCATCCGCGGTAGTTCGCCGGGTGTCCCTCGGACTTGCACAAGCAGCAGCTTTTTTTTTTTTTTTTTTTACTCATTCCCCTGCGTATGGCGGGACAGGGCCTTTTAGTTCAATTCACTTAACATCTATAGCATTTTTACAATTTTTCTCTTTCCCTTTTTTCATACTTCTATCTTTCGCTCTAAACTTATCTTTCTTCCTTTTTTTTTTTTATTCTCCTCCTCTTTTCTTTCGCTCTCCATTCCATTTCCTTCTTTCATACCTCTCGCTGAGTGAAGACATTGTCGCCTCGTCATGTCCAGGGCATTTTCCTGAAACGGAAGCATTCACTTTTTTCTTATTTTCTTTATCTCCTGCTTCTTCTTTTACTCTGCTACTTAATTTAAAAACATATATATATTATTGGTTTTATACATTTGATATTATTTTTGTTTTTGTTTTGTTTTTGTTTTTGCCTATGTTTACATATGGTTTCTTAGTGTTACATAATTGACTATATTTTTACAGAATTTTAAGAATATTTGGCGACTTTCGTCCTCACTCATCAGAGAGGCAACCGCTCCTGTATCCAATCTTTTCCCAGTTTTTAATTCTAATTCCACCCTCTCCCGCCCGAATAAGGGACAGGAGAGCAGGATGTGCACCATGGTCTGGTCCACCTCCGGGTCACAGGGGCACGCGGGACTCTCCTTGAGCTTGAACCTGTGGAGGTACTCGGAGAATCCCCCGTGCCCGGTGAACGTCTGGACCAAGAGCTCGATCTGGCGAATTACGCGATACGCTGACTTGACGCTCGGGAAGAACATCCTCGTTGTTGAACAAGCAGCAGCTTGGCGCACGTGCACTCTTTAGTGCCGTGGTCGCCGGTCCATTTTACGCATCAGGGTCGGGCGAAGCAGTTCCTGGCCGAGTGGCCATACAACTGGCATCTGTGGCATTGGCCAATGATGCCGCGCTTATGTGGTGGCTCAACCGTTACGTGGCCACGTAGTTTATTGATGTTATTGATTTTCTTCCCCTCAGGAGAGAGCGGAAGAGTAACTAATATTAACGGAATCTCTTTCCAAGTCCGTTGGCTTGACATCCGCCGTGTGTCTACCACGGGGAGGCCTTGGATTTTGAGGTCTTCGATGACCTCGGCGATAGTCGTTTCCAGGGGTATGCCCCGGATGACGACTTTTTGCACTTAACAAATTTTTGCTTAAAAACTGAGATTTTAGAAAGCATTGATATACACCCAATACACGTATAATTAATTTTTTTTGTATATAAACTATTGAAAGTTTGATTAATTATTGTATTGTATTTTATTTATACTCTAAGATCCCCGTTTCTCATAACTCGTTCTTAGTTATTTCTATTATTATGAAAACATCACAAACAGAAAAGATAATTAAATTATAATAAGTCCCATCTAAGTGAAATGAATTTCGATAGGATTCTTTGAAAAATATTGGTTACGCAGTCGATTCTATTAAATGACGGCAACATTAAAATGTCGTATTCTTCTTCTTCATAAAGGACCTCTCCAACTAGTTTTTTTTTTTTTTTTTTTATTAACGTTTGTAACAAAATGCTAACGGAAAAGCACACCCCGTCGCTAAATTGGGCCGGCGTCGGTGGTAGTGTCGGGCTCCAACCGACTAAAAAGCTTCACACGGTATTCCACTCTCATCCACGTGCTCGTGGGGTCGCGGGTTAAAGTATTTCAGTTCCTCCGCGACTACACGAACGGCGCCCGATTGACCGGGCTCACCCCGGAAAGGGGTGTGAAGCACCCCTCTCGTTAAAAATCCTTACGTGGCGATGCGTCGGAATACGAGACACATCACCATATGCACCCCAGGAACCCTCTCCAAGGGGGGCGCCGGCCCGACGGCCCTTGTCGGTCGCGGCGCCAGGTTCCTGCCGCCTAGCGGCGGTGAGCTGTCATCGCGCTCCGACCGCGTCCTGTCCCCTCGGCGCCCGCTCTCGGATACGTTCGGTCTCCCGCTTCTGCGTCATAACAGAGTCGCAGAATCAGGATACCGTGACGGGATTCCATGACGCCTCGCTACTGACCATGGTCCGGACCACGGACGGTAGCGAGAGGTCACTCCCTATCGCCGCTACGGGCGCGGCTCTGTCCCCCCCCCACACATCGCGAGCAATCGGCCAAGGTGTGGGACGATGTGTCCACCGGGTGGCCACATTCGTCGCATGCCTCGTCCGTCCTACTTGTACAGTTCCGCCGGTGCAGGTAGCTCCCGAAGTAACCGTGTCCCGTGAGTACCTGCACCAGGCAGAAAATGAGGACTCCGAAGTCCTGGTCCAGCCAGTCACCGATGACCGGCCGGACGACCTCAACGGTGAGGCGACCGTACGACGGTTCAAGGAGTCGCCGCTCCCATCTCCGAAACACCTCTCGACGCGCCTTTCGGCGCCACGTCTCCACCTCGTCTGGCGACGGAAACGAACCCTCCCGCTCGAGGGCCCTTTTCCGCCGCCAGTATAGACGCGCCAGCGACTCCGCTTCGAGTTCCCACGGCGGCATCCCGGTGAGGACGCATGCCGCCTCGAAGGAGATGGTACGGTAATCTCGTACGACCCGTATAGCCATCACGCGCTGTGGCGAGCGCAGCAGCGTCACGCCACGGGTCGAGAGGTGTTGCGCCCATATGGGCGCACCGTATAGCGCCATAGAGCGCACCACCCCCGTGTAGAGTCGCCGGCATCCGACGCTCGGTCCGCCCAGATTGGGCAGGAGGCTGCTCAGGGACCCGGCTGCTCAAGTGAGCTTCGAGCCCAGCTGCCGAAAGTGCTCGTCGATCCTCCATCGGCCGTCGAGGACAAGTCCTAAGTGCTTCATCGAAGTACTTACGGCGATGGAAGTCCCGCCGACTATCAGCTCCGCTCCCGGCGGAGGCGCATTCCGGGCGCTGTGGAAGCACAAGGCCTCGCACTTGCCACCTCCAGCGCCAAGCGCCGAATGCGCGAGACGACGTGGGCCACGCCCGCAGTCGCCAACACGCGCGCCTCCCTAAAGGTGCGCGCGCGAGCCGTCACCAGGGTGTCGTCGGCGTAACTAGTCACGTCGACTCCACCGAGGATGGCTTCGCGCAACACCGAGTCGTAGCCGATGTTCCACAGGAGCGGTCCGAGGACCGACTCCTGCGGAACACCGAACGACACGCCATGCCGACGCCACTCGTCGCGCGTCGGGTACCTCACGAACCTGTCCGAGAGGTACGCCCCGATCGTACGCCTCAGGTAGACCGGGACCCCGAAGTGGACCAGCGCCGCGGTGATCGTGCTCCACGGAAGGGTGTTGAACGCGTTGGCGATGTCGAACAACACCGCCAATACCACCTCTCCGCGAGCCTCCGCCGCGTCCGCCAGGGCTGGCACCCGCGCTATCGCGTCTACGGTGGATCTGCTCCGGCGGAATCCGAACTGGTGTTCGCTCAGATCCGGTCCGACTTCCTCCATGTGTCGAACGAGGCGAGTCGCAATAACGCGCTCGAAGAGCTTGCTCGCCTCGTCACTCGGCGTCGAACGCGGCCTTGCTAAGACCGACATACTTACCCGTCGTGGGCGGAAGCCCATGACGCTCCGGCTTGGTGTCAGGGTATAACACCCCGGCTCTCTTGCCGTCCTCTTCCGAGGAAGCCGACGAGCCGTCCCTGCTGGGACGCGGTCGTTTGCGGTCCTGCCAAAGCGGGATCCGCCTGACGCAGCCGTAGCGAGGCTGCAGTCTGAAACGGCAGCCTCGTTGTCGCTGGTGTGAGACACTGGGGCAATGTTGACATCGCTCCCGTTTTTGGATGGCTCCCAGGGCAGTCGTTCCAGCACCACCCGCGCTGTGTGCAGCGCGGTCAGTGCTAGCACGTGTTGCGCGAGCCCGTCACCACTGTGTGTTTGGCCAGCGCTCGTCTCTGAGCGCGGCCTCGTCCTATCCTTTCCTGCGCCCAACGCGGAGCGCGGCACTTCCGCCATTGTGTAACTCGCCGAACCATCGGCTCTCCTCTGCACACACACACCATCGTCCAAAGCAGTCTTGCCCACCCCCTCTCCAACTAGTGATCAGCGTGGTACAGTCCTTTCTGTCTCTGGTTCGGCGGAACAATCCGGACACCTTATATGCTAGTATATTCCCTGATATTCCTCAACCGTGACTTTTTCCTTCTTTCCATCTTTTGTTTTCCAGAAACCTTACCCATTATAATCAGCTGAAGAAGACTATATTGTCCTATTAATCACAGAGGTCTGAATTTTGTTAGGTTTTCTAGACATCATCATTAGCTGCTAGATGTTCACGCCGTCGTCGTTTTTTCATAAACTCACAAATGTATTAAAGCCTACACTTATCCATAAATATGTTTGTGTTGATATCTATATTTGGATATAGGAGAAGGATGCCAATGGGACAATACGTAAGATATTAAGTACAAATAATTTAAATACACATGTAACTCGATCAATATAACAATTAAATACATTATGGTAATAAATAAACAACAAGCTCAATGTCCTTACTACCGGGTCTTCTCTTACAAGGAGAGAGTCAAGGCCATTTATCTACAACCCTAACTAAATGCGGGTTGGTTAAAACTTATATTGATAGTTTCTTCCCCGGGGAAATAAATCTAGACTTGCAGTAGTAACATTATGATATTTTTAGCGCAAGATATTTGTATAAATTTTACGGGGTTTAAACTGTTATCTGTCTAAATCTTTAAGTCTAGACCTTAATCGGAAAAGATTAATTATGCACCCTTTCATAATTTCGTTGGTTTTGTGTAAAAAATAGTACGATTGTTCTTTACAATTATGAGAAGACTATCTTCGTGATATACGGGGCGGTATGTGAAGCACCTATATTTACGTATGTGTAATATATTTACCATCAAGTAAATCCTTCTTGGTCCATTCCTATTGTAACCTTTGTACCCTTTTCTTAAATATAATAAGTTTTAAATACTTTTAAAACAATATTTAACATGACCAGGATAATGCATACTATTCTTTTTAATATGATTAATATTTATGTTTTGGCCATTTATTATTTATTTTAATGTGCTACGTTGTGTTTATAGTAATATTCAGTTCTCTTAGGTTTATATAGAAGAATGAACAGTTGTTAAGATAGTCTGATGCCGTTTGTGTGGTTTGTTTCCTTATTTACAATCCCTTCACGCTTTTAAAGGGCTTCACGTCTTGTTACGGGTTTACAATATTTATTAATTCTTAAGACCCCGACACAAGTGTTTAAGTTCGCATCCTCACATTGTGAAATTGGAAAATGTGGGGATGGCATACGGCTCCAGTAAACAGACCCCGCCGTATGCGGTGAGCGCCAACCAACTACTGCGCCTCCCCCGAAACAGGGAGAGATTAATTGTCCTCGAACCGCAGTCCGCAGCAAGGTTTACTAACGAACCAGTAGAAGAGCACTCGGCTCATTGTTAGTGCGTAAGCACAAACTGTGATCAAATTGCGCTTGGCGATGTGAATAGGCATATCACGAGATACAACCGTAACCAGATATACAATGTATGATCAGCGCACATTCCAGGACACATAATAGATATAAAGGGTACTCTGACCCGAAGGTTAGTCCTTGTACGAGCCACCACCTTCACTAGCCCGGTGCACTTGCAGACGCATTGTAAAGTGTCGGAATTGACATCACCACTCATAGCTGACCTCATAGAATGGCAAAGCGATTACATCGCAGCCTTGAGAGATCGTACTCCCACCAGCTCTCACCATACATGAAAAAATGTATAACTCCGCCAACCACTGTAGTAGCCAGGATATAGCCAATAAATATTGTTTTTATTATGAGCCATCAGGTATAGAGTCTTTGTCGTTGGGTAAAATGTTGTTTTGATCAAGTTTGTCTCGCCCACCGACAACTCGCTACATATCTTAAAATATGGGGAATTATTGAGGCCTTCACTTGCAAAATTCATAAAATAGGGAGAGCAGACAGTCTGCCGACCCGTCATTAAGGGACCCGACTTGGATAAATCTAATAATATAAATTGTCAAACCATCATTGAACTGCGACAGACATGCAATCGACTATCATCGGAGCACATCATCGCGAAAGGCGCACAAGACATCACAGCAGACATCAATATCTTGCAAAAGTCGTAAGACAAATGTTACACTGAAATTATTATTTGCATTCTCATATTTTTCTGGAATTAGAACCGATATATCTTTTACAGCTAATCACTAGACACTTTCACACTTTTATACTTTTATAATTTTTCACCATACAATCATATTTGTATTTCTATATTTTAACATTTCAATCAGTATACTATATGGTACACCATTTCTATACATCCCTCCAGTATGTATTAGAGGTCAATAATAATCTCCAATCAATAGTTCAATCAATTCGCACGAAGCAAATTTTTACATTCGACACGTACGCAGTACCTGTCCGGACGGCGGCCCCGTGTGTACGTAGGAGCGCGAGTGTGCGTCTCCGCCGCGCCCACCCGCCCACATGGCTGGCTGATACACGAATTGTTCCTAATTGCGTCTTTAAGACGTTTCACGAACACCCAACTATTGGACTTTAACTTTTTTATTTATTATAATGAATCTTTTTCAAATTCAACTTCTTTATATATTATATATTCGTATTTTAGACATTGAATAAAGTCTATTTTAAATAATTTAAAATATTTTTTGTATAGTTTTACATCTTAGATACACATCTATTTCACTCTTTAACTTTCGTTGAATTATATTTTTGCCTTTATATATTTCAAAAAATTTTATTCGTTATTTTTTTATAGATTCATTAATTTATTTTTATAAATTAATGTATTTCGTTACAATCCACTCCCAAATTTTACGTCACTGACTCTCTTAGAGAGTTCCGAAATGTGAAATTGTTACAACTTACAAAAAAAAATAGTTTTTTTTACTAAAGTGCAATTCTTTAAAATATGTAAATTTAAAATAAGGAAAATAAATTAAACAATGTTAATTTTTAACCCGCCCCAGGGAATGACCACCCCAACACCCCTCCAACCACATTTATTAAAATGTGAATACACCACATATTCATATGTGTATATAGTTTTACTTTACTTTATATGCAGTAATAAAAAAAAATCAGTGTAATTACTGTTAAACTTTTAATCTTTAATAAATGTGATTGAGTCATCCGCCCGATCCCAAATCCCATTTATTTATTAACAAATCAAAATATTTTACAAAATCAATTACAAACATTTTTATTTATAATATCTTAATAAATGTATGGTATTAAAGTTTCCTCTAACCACTTCAGTTTGAGGATCTGCCAAAGTATATACATTGTCTAACGGTATGGCTGCTACAACATGAGGCCCTTCATGAGCCAAGTTAAATTTACTCTTAACTTTATTCTCAGCGTCCGATCTATTCGTTCTACGGACCTTTGCCAAGTCTCCTTTGTGGTATTTAATGAGTCTATTTCTTTTATCGAGCTTAGTTCTCATAACTATGCTAGATTGATTTAAATTCTTTCGCACCGCATCTCTAACTTGACTAACTTGATCAAATTTTCTTTTATTTTGAAAAATTCAATTATCAAAAGACATTTCGTTTCTTTCACCATATAATTTCTCACAGGGTGTAAACCCTGTACTATCATGTAACGAGTTATTATACAATTTCTCTACTTTGGGTAAAATTAGTGCCCAATCCTTATGTCTAGTGTGACAAAGAGTTCCGAACGACCTGCCCAGCTCTCTGTTCACTCGCTCCGTTGTATTTGGTCGTGGATTTCTTACAGCGGTGTGGTTTGTTTGTGGGTATTATACCTAGATCTCTCATTGAATGTTTTCCAATGGTTGCTAATAAGTTGTTTACGAGTACGAGGAGGTCGTCACTCCAAGCAGAGAGGAATGAAAAAAAGAAAAATAGTATGTGGAATGAAAGATAGGAAAAAGAATGATTGACGATAATTAAGACTATGATGAACTACGATGATGAAATAATGTAAAGATGGTCAATGAATTGGAAACGTAAAGGCCCTGACCCAACATACGCAGTGGGAACAATAAAAAAAAGAACAAAAACCCCCTTTCGACACAGCGATGGCGTCACAAACCTTTCCCTTTCGGCAACCTAACGCTGCGAACACTACAAACCTGATTTGTTTCTCTTTGCGTTTCAGAGCGCGATGCATTGTTAAGACTTTACCTTTGCTCTGCTCTTTATCCAAATGCGATTGTATATTAGTTTATTGCTCACATTGCATAAATCTAATTTGGTTATAAAGTATGTTACACTCGCAACTGTGTGAGAGATGTTAGATGTTAGTAGTTCGAGCGATATGTCAAACATAAAATTAGTTTAAGTAATTAAGAAAACAAATATATAAGTAGAATATACGTATTACGTACTCCTGTCATGTCATAGTAGTATAGGACATAAGGACATATATTCTTGACATAAATAATAATTCACCGGTGGTAGGTCTCTATTGCTGTTAACCGTTAAGTTACCAGGTACCACCGCAGCTTTTGCCGTGTACCGGTTTGAAATGCGTTGTAGGTGGCGAAAATACTGCGGCAACGAGGTTTAATTAGTCTCAATGCCGTACACTACTTTATGGTGTAGTTCATCCTGTCTAGCCCCACGATATTGCTGACGTATCATTTAGCTTTCCTTGAAAGTTTTGCCTCGTTTCATTTGTTAGAAAAAAAAATTGTTCTACCATCTAATTGCACTCTTAAATAATTTGAAGGATATTCTTGGTTGTTATTATATTTTGTTTCAATATCACAATATGCCACAAAGAGTGAAGAAACGACGAAAGCTTAAAAAGGCATTTCTAATTCTATCCAATCCAATCCAATCAGCCGGAAGATGTCCACTGCTGGACAAAGGCCTCCCCCAAAGATTTCCACTCAGACCGGTCCTGGGCCACCCGCATCCAATGGTTGCCAGCGACCTTGACCAGGTCGTCGGTCCACCTTGTGGGGGGCCTGCCCACGCTACGTCTAATTCTTCTATTCTAATTCTATACTAATAATTAATACAAGTTATAGAGTAAGCCAGCAAACAATTCTTCAGTCAGCGTTTCATATTTCTTTAGATTGTCTGTATTCTAGAAATCGATATCTATATTTGGAAAGTGAATTCAATAAAAACTCTTTTTCAATTTGAAACAAAGGTATCACTTTGTCTCTAGGAAATTCCACCTGTTGACATTTCTAACGGTAAACGGAATACTTTTACACTAAAATAAAACAGCGTTATCATATATATCTGCAATTTACATTGCCCAATGTTGGGCTCGAGTTCAAACATTTAATTAAACGACAACTAGGACAAATAGGCATATCATTTGATTGAATCTCGTATGTTTTGTAAAAAATATTTTGCACCTATGTGCTTTGGTTTTTCAGATTTTTTTTCAGCAATTGTACACAGTTATATTACAACTGTAATAAACTGTAATTGAAAATTTAAAGAGCTCCGTTTATGTTTAAGTATAAGTAAGTGTTCATACACCGGAAGTTCACTCCACATTCACCGTAGCCGTATATATTATTTGAGTGGAATAGTATCGTCAGTGCCTAACTACATGCAGTATAAAAAAAGTCTCAAGATATTTACAGGATTGTCTCTTATCTTTTGAGTAATGGTAAACCGAAAACGTTCTCGAAATAACTAAAGCCTTATCTAACTTTCAACTATATTTACAATTTATTTATATCGTTTAAAAACGCAAAGACGATTTCTATAAGATTTTAACTTCTCTTTCCTATCACAAAATCGTGCCGGTAAGTACTCAGTGATTTCACCAGCTACACCACTATTCAAACTGATACACGGTTCACCATCAGTAATTTTATTACATATTAGTGCGTCAATAAATTCATTTTGATAATTAGTTCAAACTGATCATATGGCAGTTAATTATTACGTAACTCAATCCCCTGTCTATTCATAGATAATTATTAGCGGGCGATTTGAAAATTCAATTAACCTCCGTGTAATGGTCCTCAGCCACCGGCTACGATAATTGATTGGTAAATTGTTTTGTATTCATACAAATAGATAAGTGATGAGACATTCATCATCAGACGATTGACGTCCACTGCTGGACACCCATGATCTCCCACGAACACAAATGAGACATAATATAAAAGATATTGATTCACTCGTTAAACAACAGGCCTTTTGTAATTGGAGTTAGGTTCATGACTCCGATTTATCATTCGGTATCATATACCTATCAGTATTGGTGTCTCGGTCTAGCAAGAATAGGACTTAGGTATCCCTGTCATAGAAGTCGAGCAAAACGGTTCTTCAGTTCACGAAACTTTGCCCTTCCGTGGGATGTATTTAGTTAGACGGATAGAGATTCCGGAGCCCCTCCTAAGCCGACCGAATCAGACCCCCCAAAGGCAAGGTATTGTTTAAGAAGATTTCTCTCCCGATAACAAAAAAGGTACTGTGTATCTAGAACTGAAAACTATAGAATTTTTCGATCGAGTTAAATCATGAGCTGTTTCATAAAAAAAGCCTTTGCAATGCATTGCACCACCGAGCGCACCTCATTTCCGGTAACTTGAAACTTAAATCATACTTTTACGAGCTTATTCGCAGCGCATTTCTCACGCTCAAATATTTTATGAAGCGTATGTGAAAATCGCAATATAGCTCATATTGTGGGGACAATGGGGATCGACAATGATGATTAAACAATAAAAAAACGCCCTTTCTTCAACTACTTTCCTTTTTAGGTGTATCACTCATCGTATCCCATTCAGTGTAATGAAATCCAATTTGGTTCACGGAACGTGCCCTGCTTTGTGAGGGAAGTCGAAACTAGAAGACTTCATGATTGTATTCTATGAACTTAGCCTATTTTAGTTAGGTAAAAAGGTAGTTGTTAATTGACGAGATACTTAATGTGGCGGTTAAGTCGTATAACTGCTGGGTGAGTTGTACTTTATGTTTGATAGTATAGCGAAGCATGCAAACCGAAGAACCGCTCCACGAGATGCGAGATGGAACCGGGCTTCAAGAGCCCAAGCCGAAAGGGAAGAGTTTCTGTGTATGAGTGTCTGAAAGATGTTCTGAATGAATGTAAGCATAATGAAAGAACTGTAATGCTTGGAGATTTTAATGGATGGGTTGGAGTGCAGCGTGATGGATATGAAACTGTGTTAGGGAAATTAGGTGATGAAAGAGTGAATGAAAACGGAAAGACTCTTTCCGTTCTAAGGATGGAGTTGTGAAAGCGGCCATTGATGTCTGTGCTGTGAGTAAGAGAAGAAAGGGAAGTATGTTGAAGACTGTAAGTGCAAAAATACGGAAGGCGGTGTCTGAAAAGGGAAAAGTGTAGCAGGATTGGTTAGCAGCAAAAGCGAATCAAAGAATGGACAGGGCAACGATAGAGGATGTACAAAATGCGAAGAATGAGTATAAAAGACGTAAGACCGTAACAAAGGAAGTAGTGGAATAAAAGAAAATGAATGATAGCGATGAATATGGAAGAAGGTTATCTTATGACTTCGATGATGAATAATACAAGCTCACATGGCAAAATCAGGAACCAGGACGAAAGCTTTGTGGCAGATGAAGAATGTATCCTAAAGAGGTGGAAGGAAGATTTTGAAAGTTTATACGAGAAAGAGGATATGCAAGTACCGAACCCCGGTAGGTGTCAAACTGGTCAAACTGGGGATAAAAGTAATATTAGTATGAAAGAGATTTTACAATGAAGATGCAATGAATAGTGTGAAGTTGGGTAAGGCTGCAGGATATGACAGGATTACGGTCGAGATGCTGAGAGCTGGACAGGGCGTGGGAGCTAGTCAGCTGTACTACCTTTTTAACCTTTGTTGGAGGAGCGGCAAAGTGCCAGATGACTCGTGCAAAGCCGTAATAGTTCCGGTATATTAATGAAAAGGGTCACAGCAAGACTGTAAAAACTATAGTGGCATTAGCTTACTGAGCGTCGTCGGCAAACTGTATGCAAAGATACTGATTAAAAGAGTGATGAATGAAACTGAAGAGTAAATTAGAGATGTATAAGCAGTCAAAAGGTCTATTGTACTTTCGTAGATTTATGTATGTATGTGTATATCTATGTATGTATGTATGTATGTCCAAACCTAAGGGATGGCAATAGTTAAAATGCTTTTATCGCAACGTTTTCATCACAGTATTCCACGTAAAACTTGGCCTTAATCACTTACTTTTCTACTACTTATCCGAAGCTGTAGAGGCCGAAAACGATCTCTTTTATTACACTGCGAGCTCTATCCTTGAGGTTCGTTAACAGTTTTTTTTGTATATTAACACCACCGTGAAACATTATATTGTATTTAGTAACAAATTTTTGCTTAAAAACTGAGATTTTAGAAAGCATTGATATACACCCTACACACGTATAATTTTTTTTATGTATATAAACTATTGAAAGTTTGATTAATTTTTGTACTGTATTTTCTTTATATTCTAAGATCCCCGTTTCTCATAAATTGTTCTTAGTTATTTCTATTATTTTGAAAACATCACAAACAGAAAAGATATTTAAGTTATAATAAGTCCCATCTAAGTGAAATGAATGTCGATAGGATTCTTTGAAAAATAATGGTTACGCAATCGATTCTATTAAATGACGGAAACATTAAAATGTCGTATTCTTCTTCTTCTTCATAAAGGACCTCTCCAACTAGTGATCAGCGCGGTACAGTCCTTTCTGTCTCTGGTCCGGCGGAACAATCCGGACGCCTTAGGTATGCTAGTATATTTCCTGATATTCCTCAACCGTGACTTTTTTCTTCTCTCCATCTTTCGTTTTCCAGAAATCTTACCCATTATAATCAATTGCTGAAGAGTATATTGTCCTAGTAATTACTGAGGTCTGAATTTAGTTAGGTTTTCTATACATCATCATTAGCTGCTAGATGTCCACGCCGTCGTCGTTTTTTCATAAGTTCACAAATGTATTAAAGCCTACACTTATCCATAAATATGTTTGTGTTGATATCTATATTTGGATATAGGAGAAGCATGCCAATGGGACAATACGTAAGATATTAAGTACAAATAATTTAAATACACATCTAACTCGATCACTATAACAATTAAATATATTATGGTAATAAATAAACAACAAGCTTAATGTCCTTACTACCGGGTCTTCTCTTACAAGGAGAGAGTCAAGGCCATTTATCTACAACCCTAACTAAATGCGGGTTGGTTAAAATTTATATTGATAGTTTCTTCCTCGGGGAAATAAATCTAGACTTGCAGTAGTAACGTTATGATATTTTTAGCGCAAGATATTTGTATAAATTTTACGGGGTTTAAACTGTTATCTGTCTAAACCTTTAAGTCTTGACCTTAATCGGAAAAGATTAATTATGCACCCTTTCATAATTTTCGTCGGTTATTAAGACTATCTTCGCGATATACGGGGCGGTATGTGAAGCACCTATATTTACAAATGTGTAATGTATTTACCATCTAGTAAATCCTTTTTGGTCTATTCATGTTGTAACCTTTATACCCTTTTCTTAAATATAATAAGATTTAAATACTTTTAAAACAATATTTAACGTGACCAGGTTAATGCATACTATTCTTTTTAGTGTGATTAATATTTATGTTTTGGCCATTAATTATTTATTTTAATGTGCTACGTTGTGTTTATAGTAATATTCAGTTCTCTTAGGTTTAGATAGAAGAATGAATAGTTGTTAAGATTGTCTGATGCCGTTTGTGTGGTTTGTCTTGTTACGGGTTTACAATATTTATTAATTCTTAAGACCCCGACACAAGTGTTTAAGTTCGCATCCTCACATTGTGAAATTGGAAAATGTGGGGATGGCATACGGCTCCAGTAAACAGACCCCGCCGTATGCGGTGAGCACCAACCAACTACTGCGCCCCCCCCCCGAAACAGGGAGAGTTTAATTGGCCTCGAACCGCAGTCCACAGCAAGGTTTACTGGCGAACCAGTAGAAGAGCACTCAGCTCATTGTTAGTGCGTAAACACAAACTGTGATCAAATTGCGCTTGTCGATGTGAGTAGGCATCTAACGAGATACAACCGTAACCAGATATACAGTGTATGGTCAGCGCACATTACAGGACACATTATAGATATAAAGGGTACTCTGAGCCGAAGGTTAGTCCTTGTACGTGCCACCACCTTCACTAGCCCGGTGCACTGGACATCACCACTCATAGCTGACCTCATAGATTGGCAAAGCTATTACATCGCAGCCTTGAGAGATCGTACTCCCACCAGCTATCACCATACATGAAGTAAATGCATAACTCCGCCAACCACTGTAGTAGCCAGGATATAGCCAATAAATATTATTTTTATTATGAGCCATCAGGTATAGAGTCTTTGTCGTGGGGTAAAATGTTGTTTTGATCAAGTTTGTCTCGCCCACCGACAACTCGCTACATATCTTAAAACATGGGGAATTATTGAGGCCTTCACTTGCAAAATTCATAAAATAGGGAGAGCAGACAGTCTGCCGACCCGTCATCAAGGGACCCGACTTGGAAAAATCTAATAATATAAATTGTCAAACCATCATTGAACTGCGACAGACATGCAATCGACTATCATCGGAGCACATCATCGCGAAAGGCGCACAAGACATCACAGCAGACATCAATATCTTGCAAAAGTCCTTAGACAAATGTTACACTGACATTATTATTTGCATTCTCATATTTTTCTGGAATTAGAACCGATATATCTTTTACAGCTAATCACTAGACACTTTCACACTTTTATACTTTTATAATTTTTCACCATACAATCACATTTGTATTTCTATATTTTAACATTTCAATCAGTATACTATATGGTACACCATTTCTATACATCCCTCCAGTATGTATTGGAGGTCAATAATAATCTCCAATCAATAGTTCAATCAATTCGCACGAAGCAAATATTTACATTCGACACGTACGCAGTACCCGTCCGGACGGCCGCCCCGTGTGTACGTAGGAGCGCGGGTGTGCGTCTCCGCCGCGCCCACTCGCCCACATGGCTGGCTGATACACGAACTGTTCCTAATTGCGTCTTTAAGACGTTTCACGAACACCCAACTATTGGACTTTAACTTTTTTATTTATTATAATGAATCTTTTTCAAATTCAACTTCTTTATATATTATATATTCGTATTTTAGACATTGAATAAAGTCTATTTTAAATAATTTAAAATCATTTTTGTACAGTTTTATATCTTAGATACACATCTATTTCACTCTTTAACTTTCGTTGAATTATATTTTTGCCTTTATAAATTTCAATAAATTTTATTTGATATTTTTTTATAGACTCATTAATTTATTTTTAAAAAATAATGTATCTCGTTACAATCCACTCCCAAATTTTACGTCACTGACTCTCTTAGAGAGTTCCGAAATGTGAAAATTTTTCAACATGCAAAAAAAATAAGTTTTTTTTTACTAAAGTGCAATTCTTTAAAATATGTACATTTAAAATAAGGAAAATAAATTAAACAATGTTAATTTTTAACCCGCCCCAGGTAATGACCGCCCCAACACCCCTCCAACCACATTTATTAAAATGTGAATACACCACATATTCATATGTGTATATAGTTTTACTTTACTTTATATGCAGTAATAAAAAAAAATCAGTGTAATTACTGTTAAACTTTTAATCTTTAATAAATGTGATTGAGTCATCCGCCCGATCCCAAATCCCATTTATTTATTAACAAATCAAAATATTTTACAAAATCAATTACAAACATTTTCATTTATAATATCTTAATAAATGTATGGTATTAAAGTTTCCTCTAACCACTTCAGTTTGAGGATCTGCCAAAGTATATACATTGTCTAACGGTATGGCTGCTACAACATGAGGCCCTTCATGAGCCAAGTTAAATTTACTCTTAACTTTATTCTCAGCGTCCGATCTATTCGTTCTACGGACCTTTGCCAAGTCTCCTTTGTGGTATTTAATGAGTCTATTTCTTTTATCGAGCTTAGTTCTCCTAACTATGCTAGATTGATTTAAATTCTTTCGCACCGCATCTCTAACTTGACTAACTTGATCAAATTTTCTTTTATTTTGAAAAATTCAATTATCAAAAGACATTTCGTTTCTTTCACCATATAATTTCTCACAGGGTGTAAACCCTGTACTATCATGTAACGAGTTATTATACAATTTCTCTACTTTGGGTAAAATTAGTGCCCAATCCTTATGTCTAGTGTGACAAGGACGACCTGCCCAGCTCTCTGTTCACTCGCTCCGTTGTAATTGGTCGTGGATTTCTTACAGCGGTGTGGTTTGTTTGTGGGTATTATACCTAGATCTCTCATTGCATGTTTTCCAATGGTTGCTAATAAGTTGTTTACGAGTACGAGGAGGTCGTCACTCCAAGCAGAGAGGAATGAAAAAAAGAAAAATAGTATGTGGAATGAAAGATAGGAAAAAGAATGATTGACGATAATTAAGACTATGATGAACTACGATGATGAAATAATGTAAAGATGGTCAATGAATTGGAAACGTAAAGGCCCTGACCCAACATACGCAGTGGGAACAATAAAAAAAAGAACAAAAACCCCCTTTCGACACAGCGATGGCGTCACAAACCTTTCCCTTTCGGCAACCTAACGCTGCGAACACTACAAACCTGATTTGTTTCTCTTTGCGTTTCAGAGCGCGATGCATTGTTAAGACTTTACCTTTGCTCTGCTCTTTATCCAAATGCGATTGTATATTAGTTTATTGCTCACATTGCATAAATCTAATTTGGTTATAAAGTATGTTACACTCGCAACTGTGTGAGAGATGTTAGATGTTAGTAGTTCGAGCGATATGTCAAACATAAAATTAGTTTAAGTAATTAAGAAAACAAATATATAAGTAGAATATACGTACTACGTACTCCTGTCATGTCATAGTAGTATAGGACATAAGGACATATATTCTTGACATAAATAATAATTCACCGGTGGTAGGTCTCTATTGCTGTTAACCGTTAAGTTACCAGGTACCACCGCAGCTTTTGCCGTGTACCGGTTTGAAGTGCGTTGTAGGTGGCGAAAATACTGCGGCAACGAGGTTTAATTAGTCTCAATGCCGTACACTACTTTATGGTGTAGTTCATCCTGTCTAGCCCCACGATATTGCTGACGTATCATTTAGATTTCCTTGAAAGTTTTGCCTCGTTTCATTTGTTAGAAAAAAAAATTGTTCTACCATCTAATTGCACTCTTAAATAATTTGAAGGATATTCTTGGTTGTTATTATATTTTGTTTCAATATCACAATATGCCACAAAGAGTGAAGAAACGACGAAAGCTTAAAAAGGCTTTTCTAATTCTATACTAATAATTAATACAAGTTATAGAGTAAGCCAGCAAACAATTCTTCAGTCAGCGTTTCATATTTCTTTAGATTGTGTGTATTCTAGAAATCGATATCTATATTTGGAAAGTGAATTCAATAAAAACTCTTATTCAATTTGAAACAAAGGTATCACTTTGTCTCTAGGAAATTCCACCTGTTGACATTTCTAACGGTAAACGGAATACTTTTACACTAAAATAAAACAGCGTTATCATATATATCTGCAATTAACATTGCCCAATGTTGGGCTTGAGTCCAAACATTTAATTAAACGACAACTAGGACAAATAGACATATCATTTGATTGAATCTCGTATGTTTTGTAAAAAATATTTTGCACCTATGTGCTTTGGTTTTTCAGATTTTTTTTCAGCAATTGTACACAGTTATATTACAACTGTAATAAACTGTAATTGAAAATTTAAAGAGCTCCGTTTATGTTTAAGTATAAGTAAGTGTTCATACGGCACTTTCGTGCGCGGCAGAAGCTGTCGTAGACCTTTCTAACTTCATAATTATCTAACTTTAGTATTACTGACCGGAAGTTCACTCCACATTCACCGTAGCCGTATATATTATTTGAGTGGAATAGTATCGTCAGTGCCTAACTACATGCAGTATAAAAAAAGTCTCAAGATATTTACAGGATTGTCTCTTATCTTTTGAGTAATGGTAAACCGAAAACGTTCTCGAAATAACTAAAGCCTTATCTAACTTTCAACTATATTTACAATTTATTTATATCGTTTAAAAACGCAAAGACGATTTCTATAAGATTTTAACTTCTCTTTCCTATCACAAAATCGTGCCGGTAAGTACTCAGTGATTTCACCAGCTACACCACTATTCAAACTGATACACGGTTCACCATCAGTAATTTTATTACATATTAGTGCGTCAATAAATTCATTTTGATAATTAGTTCAAACTGATCATATGGCAGTTAATTATTACGTAACTCAATCCCCTGTCTATTCATAGATAATTATTAGCGGGCGATTTGAAAATTCAATTAACCTCCGTGTAATGGTCCTCAGCCACCGGCTACGATAATTGATTGGTAAATTGTTTTGTATTCATACAAATAGATAAGTGATGAGACATTCATCATCAGACGATTGACGTCCACTGCTGGACACCCATGATCTCCCACGAACACAAATGAGACATAATATAAAAGATATTGATTCACTCGTTAAACAACAGGCCTTTTGTAATTGAAGTTAGGTTCATGACTCCGATTTATCATTCGGTATCATATACCTATCAGTATTGGTGTCTCGGTCTAGCAAGAATAGGACTTAGGTATCCCTGTCATAGAAGTCGAGCAAAACGGTTCTTCAGTTCACGAAACTTTGCCCTTCCGTGGGATGTATTTAGTTAGACGGATAGAGATTCCGGAGCCCCTCCTAAGCCGACCGAATCAGACCCCCCAAAGGCAAGGTATTGTTTAAGAAGATTTCTCTCCCGATAACAAAAAAGGTACTGTGTATCTAGAACTGAAAACTATAGAATTTTTCGATCGAGTTAAATCATGAGCTGTTTCATAAAAAAAGCCTTTGCAATGCATTGCACCACCGAGCGCACCTCATTTCCGGTAACTTGAAACTTAAATCATACTTTTACGAGCTTATTCGCAGCGCATTTCTCACGCTCAAATATTTTATGAAGCGTATGTGAAAATCGCAATATAGCTCATATTGTGGGGACAATGGGGATCGACAATGATGATTAAACAATAAAAAAACGCCCTTTCTTCAACTACTTTCCTTTTTAGGTGTATCACTCATCGTATCCCATTCAGTGTAATGAAATCCAATTTGGTTCACGGAACGTGCCCTGCTTTGTGAGGGAAGTCGAAACTAGAAGACTTCATGATTGTATTCTATGAACTTAGCCTATTTTAGTTAGGTAAAAAGGTAGTTGTTAATTGACGAGATACTTAATGTGGCGGTTAAGTCGTATAACTGCTGGGTGAGTTGTACTTTATGTTTGATAGTATAGCGAAGCATGCAAACCGAAGAACCGCTCCACGAGATGCGAGATGGAACCGGGCTTCAAGAGCCCAAGCCGAAAGGGAAGAGTTTCTGTGTATGAGTGTCTGAAAGATGTTCTGAATGAATGTAAGCATAATGAAAGAACTGTAATGCTTGGAGATTTTAATGGATGGGTTGGAGTGCAGCGTGATGGATATGAAACTGTGTTAGGGAAATTAGGTGATGAAAGAGTGAATGAAAACGGAAAGACTCTTTCCGTTCTAAGGATGGAGTTGTGAAAGCGGCCATTGATGTCTGTGCTGTGAGTAAGAGAAGAAAGGGAAGTATGTTGAAGACTGTAAGTGCAAAAATACGGAAGGCGGTGTCTGAAAAGGGAAAAGTGTAGCAGGATTGGTTAGCAGCAAAAGCGAATCAAAGAATGGACAGGGCAACGATAGAGGATGTACAAAATGCGAAGAATGAGTATAAAAGACGTAAGACCGTAACAAAGGAAGTAGTGGAATAAAAGAAAATGAATGATAGCGATGAATATGGAAGAAGGTTATCTTATGACTTCGATGATGAATAATACAAGCTCACATGGCAAAATCAGGAACCAGGACGAAAGCTTTGTGGCAGATGAAGAATGTATCCTAAAGAGGTGGAAGGAAGATTTTGAAAGTTTATACGAGAAAGAGGATATGCAAGTACCGAACCCCGGTAGGTGTCAAACTGGTCAAACTGGGGATAAAAGTAATATTAGTATGAAAGAGATTTTACAATGAAGATGCAATGAATAGTGTGAAGTTGGGTAAGGCTGCAGGATATGACAGGATTACGGTCGAGATGCTGAGAGCTGGACAGGGCGTGGGAGCTAGTCAGCTGTACTACCTTTTTAACCTTTGTTGGAGGAGCGGCAAAGTGCCAGATGACTCGTGCAAAGCCGTAATAGTTCCGGTATATTAATGAAAAGGGTCACAGCAAGACTGTAAAAACTATAGTGGCATTAGCTTACTGAGCGTCGTCGGCAAACTGTATGCAAAGATACTGATTAAAAGAGTGATGAATGAAACTGAAGAGTAAATTAGAGATGTATAAGCAGTCAAAAGGTCTATTGTACTTTCGTAGATTTATGTATGTATGTGTATATCTATGTATGTATGTATGTATGTCCAAACCTAAGGGATGGCAATAGTTAAAATGCTTTTATCGCAACGTTTTCATCACAGTATTCCACGTAAAACTTGGCCTTAATCACTTACTTTTCTACTACTTATCCGAAGCTGTAGAGGCCGAAAACGATCTCTTTTATTACACTGCGAGCTCTATCCTTGAGGTTCGTTAACAGTTTTTTTTGTATATTAACACCACCGTGAAACATTATATTGTATTTAGTAACAAATTTTTGCTTAAAAACTGAGATTTTAGAAAGCATTGATATACACCCTACACACGTATAATTTTTTTTATGTATATAAACTATTGAAAGTTTGATTAATTTTTGTACTGTATTTTCTTTATATTCTAAGATCCCCGTTTCTCATAAATTGTTCTTAGTTATTTCTATTATTTTGAAAACATCACAAACAGAAAAGATATTTAAGTTATAATAAGTCCCATCTAAGTGAAATGAATGTCGATAGGATTCTTTGAAAAATAATGGTTACGCAATCGATTCTATTAAATGACGGAAACATTAAAATGTCGTATTCTTCTTCTTCTTCATAAAGGACCTCTCCAACTAGTGATCAGCGCGGTACAGTCCTTTCTGTCTCTGGTCCGGCGGAACAATCCGGACGCCTTAGGTATGCTAGTATATTTCCTGATATTCCTCAACCGTGACTTTTTTCTTCTCTCCATCTTTCGTTTTCCAGAAATCTTACCCATTATAATCAATTGCTGAAGAGTATATTGTCCTAGTAATTACTGAGGTCTGAATTTAGTTAGGTTTTCTATACATCATCATTAGCTGCTAGATGTCCACGCCGTCGTCGTTTTTTCATAAGTTCACAAATGTATTAAAGCCTACACTTATCCATAAATATGTTTGTGTTGATATCTATATTTGGATATAGGAGAAGCATGCCAATGGGACAATACGTAAGATATTAAGTACAAATAATTTAAATACACATCTAACTCGATCACTATAACAATTAAATATATTATGGTAATAAATAAACAACAAGCTTAATGTCCTTACTACCGGGTCTTCTCTTACAAGGAGAGAGTCAAGGCCATTTATCTACAACCCTAACTAAATGCGGGTTGGTTAAAATTTATATTGATAGTTTCTTCCTCGGGGAAATAAATCTAGACTTGCAGTAGTAACGTTATGATATTTTTAGCGCAAGATATTTGTATAAATTTTACGGGGTTTAAACTGTTATCTGTCTAAACCTTTAAGTCTTGACCTTAATCGGAAAAGATTAATTATGCACCCTTTCATAATTTTCGTCGGTTATTAAGACTATCTTCGCGATATACGGGGCGGTATGTGAAGCACCTATATTTACAAATGTGTAATGTATTTACCATCTAGTAAATCCTTTTTGGTCTATTCATGTTGTAACCTTTATACCCTTTTCTTAAATATAATAAGATTTAAATACTTTTAAAACAATATTTAACGTGACCAGGTTAATGCATACTATTCTTTTTAGTGTGATTAATATTTATGTTTTGGCCATTAATTATTTATTTTAATGTGCTACGTTGTGTTTATAGTAATATTCAGTTCTCTTAGGTTTAGATAGAAGAATGAATAGTTGTTAAGATTGTCTGATGCCGTTTGTGTGGTTTGTCTTGTTACGGGTTTACAATATTTATTAATTCTTAAGACCCCGACACAAGTGTTTAAGTTCGCATCCTCACATTGTGAAATTGGAAAATGTGGGGATGGCATACGGCTCCAGTAAACAGACCCCGCCGTATGCGGTGAGCACCAACCAACTACTGCGCCCCCCCCCCGAAACAGGGAGAGTTTAATTGGCCTCGAACCGCAGTCCACAGCAAGGTTTACTGGCGAACCAGTAGAAGAGCACTCAGCTCATTGTTAGTGCGTAAACACAAACTGTGATCAAATTGCGCTTGTCGATGTGAGTAGGCATCTAACGAGATACAACCGTAACCAGATATACAGTGTATGGTCAGCGCACATTACAGGACACATTATAGATATAAAGGGTACTCTGAGCCGAAGGTTAGTCCTTGTACGTGCCACCACCTTCACTAGCCCGGTGCACTGGACATCACCACTCATAGCTGACCTCATAGATTGGCAAAGCTATTACATCGCAGCCTTGAGAGATCGTACTCCCACCAGCTATCACCATACATGAAGTAAATGCATAACTCCGCCAACCACTGTAGTAGCCAGGATATAGCCAATAAATATTATTTTTATTATGAGCCATCAGGTATAGAGTCTTTGTCGTGGGGTAAAATGTTGTTTTGATCAAGTTTGTCTCGCCCACCGACAACTCGCTACATATCTTAAAACATGGGGAATTATTGAGGCCTTCACTTGCAAAATTCATAAAATAGGGAGAGCAGACAGTCTGCCGACCCGTCATCAAGGGACCCGACTTGGAAAAATCTAATAATATAAATTGTCAAACCATCATTGAACTGCGACAGACATGCAATCGACTATCATCGGAGCACATCATCGCGAAAGGCGCACAAGACATCACAGCAGACATCAATATCTTGCAAAAGTCCTTAGACAAATGTTACACTGACATTATTATTTGCATTCTCATATTTTTCTGGAATTAGAACCGATATATCTTTTACAGCTAATCACTAGACACTTTCACACTTTTATACTTTTATAATTTTTCACCATACAATCACATTTGTATTTCTATATTATATTTTAACATTTCAATCAGTATACTATATGGTACACCATTTCTATACATCCCTCCAGTATGTATTGGAGGTCAATAATAATCTCCAATCAATAGTTCAATCAATTCGCACGAAGCAAATATTTACATTCGACACGTACGCAGTACCCGTCCGGACGGCGGCCCCGTGTGTACGTAGGAGCGCGAGTGTGCGTCTCCGCCGCGCCCACTCGCCCACATGGCTGGCTGATCCACGAACTGTTCCTAATTGCGTCTTTAAGACGTTTCACGAACACCCAACTATTGGACTTTAACTTTTTTATTTATTATAATGAATCTTTTTCAAATTCAACTTCTTTATATATTATATATTCGTATTTTAGACATTGAATAAAGTCTATTTTAAATAATTTAAAATATTTTTTGTACAGTTTTATATCTTAGATACACATCTATTTCACTCTTTAACTTTCGTTGAATTATATTTTTGCCTTTATAAATTTCAATAAATTTTATTTGATATTTTTTTATAGACTCATTAATTTATTTTTAAAAAATAATGTATCTCGTTACAATCCACTCCCAAATTTTACGTCACTGACTCTCTTAGAGAGTTCCGAAATGTGAAAATTTTTCAACATGCAAAAAAAATAAGTTTTTTTTTACTAAAGTGCAATTCTTTAAAATATGTACATTTAAAATAAGGAAAATAAATTAAACAATGTTAATTTTTAACCCGCCCCAGGTAATGACCGCCCCAACACCCCTCCAACCACATTTATTAAAATGTGAATACACCACATATTCATATGTGTATATAGTTTTACTTTACTTTATATGCAGTAATAAAAAAAAATCAGTGTAATTACTGTTAAACTTTTAATCTTTAATAAATGTGATTGAGTCATCCGCCCGAACCCAAATCCCATTTATTTATTAACAAATCAAAATATTTTACAAAATCAATTACAAACATTTTCATTTATAATATCTTAATAAATGTATGGTATTAAAGTTTCCTCTAACCACTTCAGTTTGAGGATCTGCCAAAGTATATACATTGTCTAACGGTATGGCTGCTACAACATGAGGCCCTTCATGAGCCAAGTTAAATTTACTCTTAACTTTATTCTCAGCGTCCGATCTATTCGTTCTACGGACCTTTGCCAAGTCTCCTTTGTGGTATTTAATGAGTCTATTTCTTTTATCGAGCTTAGTTCTCCTAACTATGCTAGATTGATTTAAATTCTTTCGCACCGCATCTCTAACTTGACTAACTTGATCAAATTTTCTTTTATTTTGAAAAATTCAATTATCAAAAGACATTTCGTTTCTTTCACCATATAATTTCTCACAGGGTGTAAACCCTGTACTATCATGTAACGAGTTATTATACAATTTCTCTACTTTGGGTAAAATTAGTGCCCAATCCTTATGTCTAGTGTGACAAGGACGACCTGCCCAGCTCTCTGTTCACTCGCTCCGTTGTAATTGGTCGTGGATTTCTTACAGCGGTGTGGTTTGTTTGTGGGTATTATACCTAGATCTCTCATTGCATGTTTTCCAATGGTTGCTAATAAGTTGTTTACGAGTACGAGGAGGTCGTCACTCCAAGCAGAGAGGAATGAAAAAAAGAAAAATAGTATGTGGAATGAAAGATAGGAAAAAGAATGATTGACGATAATTAAGACTATGATGAACTACGATGATGAAATAATGTAAAGATGGTCAATGAATTGGAAACGTAAAGGCCCTGACCCAACATACGCAGTGGGAACAATAAAAAAAAGAACAAAAACCCCCTTTCGACACAGCGATGGCGTCACAAACCTTTCCCTTTCGGCAACCTAACGCTGCGAACACTACAAACCTGATTTGTTTCTCTTTGCGTTTCAGAGCGCGATGCATTGTTAAGACTTTACCTTTGCTCTGCTCTTTATCCAAATGCGATTGTATATTAGTTTATTGCTCACATTGCATAAATCTAATTTGGTTATAAAGTATGTTACACTCGCAACTGTGTGAGAGATGTTAGATGTTAGTAGTTCGAGCGATATGTCAAACATAAAATTAGTTTAAGTAATTAAGAAAACAAATATATAAGTAGAATATACGTACTACGTACTCCTGTCATGTCATAGTAGTATAGGACATAAGGACATATATTCTTGACATAAATAATAATTCACCGGTGGTAGGTCTCTATTGCTGTTAACCGTTAAGTTACCAGGTACCACCGCAGCTTTTGCCGTGTACCGGTTTGAAGTGCGTTGTAGGTGGCGAAAATACTGCGGCAACGAGGTTTAATTAGTCTCAATGCCGTACACTACTTTATGGTGTAGTTCATCCTGTCTAGCCCCACGATATTGCTGACGTATCATTTAGATTTCCTTGAAAGTTTTGCCTCGTTTCATTTGTTAGAAAAAAAAATTGTTCTACCATCTAATTGCACTCTTAAATAATTTGAAGGATATTCTTGGTTGTTATTATATTTTGTTTCAATATCACAATATGCCACAAAGAGTGAAGAAACGACGAAAGCTTAAAAAGGCTTTTCTAATTCTATACTAATAATTAATACAAGTTATAGAGTAAGCCAGCAAACAATTCTTCAGTCAGCGTTTCATATTTCTTTAGATTGTGTGTATTCTAGAAATCGATATCTATATTTGGAAAGTGAATTCAATAAAAACTCTTATTCAATTTGAAACAAAGGTATCACTTTGTCTCTAGGAAATTCCACCTGTTGACATTTCTAACGGTAAACGGAATACTTTTACACTAAAATAAAACAGCGTTATCATATATATCTGCAATTAACATTGCCCAATGTTGGGCTTGAGTCCAAACATTTAATTAAACGACAACTAGGACAAATAGACATATCATTTGATTGAATCTCGTATGTTTTGTAAAAAATATTTTGCACCTATGTGCTTTGGTTTTTCAGATTTTTTTTCAGCAATTGTACACAGTTATATTACAACTGTAATAAACTGTAATTGAAAATTTAAAGAGCTCCGTTTATGTTTAAGTATAAGTAAGTGTTCATACGGCACTTTCGTGCGCGGCAGAAGCTGTCGTAGACCTTTCTAACTTCATAATTATCTAACTTTAGTATTACTGACCGGAAGTTCACTCCACATTCACCGTAGCCGTATATATTATTTGAGTGGAATAGTATCGTCAGTGCCTAACTACATGCAGTATAAAAAAAGTCTCAAGATATTTACAGGATTGTCTCTTATCTTTTGAGTAATGGTAAACCGAAAACGTTCTCGAAATAACTAAAGCCTTATCTAACTTTCAACTATATTTACAATTTATTTATATCGTTTAAAAACGCAAAGACGATTTCTATAAGATTTTAACTTCTCTTTCCTATCACAAAATCGTGCCGGTAAGTACTCAGTGATTTCACCAGCTACACCACTATTCAAACTGATACACGGTTCACCATCAGTAATTTTATTACATATTAGTGCGTCAATAAATTCATTTTGATAATTAGTTCAAACTGATCATATGGCAGTTAATTATTACGTAACTCAATCCCCTGTCTATTCATAGATAATTATTAGCGGGCGATTTGAAAATTCAATTAACCTCCGTGTAATGGTCCTCAGCCACCGGCTACGATAATTGATTGGTAAATTGTTTTGTATTCATACAAATAGATAAGTGATGAGACATTCATCATCAGACGATTGACGTCCACTGCTGGACACCCATGATCTCCCACGAACACAAATGAGACATAATATAAAAGATATTGATTCACTCGTTAAACAACAGGCCTTTTGTAATTGGAGTTAGGTTCATGACTCCGATTTATCATTCGGTATCATATACCTATCAGTATTGGTGTCTCGGTCTAGCAAGAATAGGACTTAGGTATCCCTGTCATAGAAGTCGAGCAAAACGGTTCTTCAGTTCACGAAACTTTGCCCTTCCGTGGGATGTATTTAGTTAGACGGATAGAGATTCCGGAGCCCCTCCTAAGCCGACCGAATCAGACCCCCCAAAGGCAAGGTATTGTTTAAGAAGATTTCTCTCCCGATAACAAAAAAGGTACTGTGTATCTAGAACTGAAAACTATAGAATTTTTCGATCGAGTTAAATCATGAGCTGTTTCATAAAAAAAGCCTTTGCAATGCATTGCACCACCGAGCGCACCTCATTTCCGGTAACTTGAAACTTAAATCATACTTTTACGAGCTTATTCGCAGCGCATTTCTCACGCTCAAATATTTTATGAAGCGTATGTGAAAATCGCAATATAGCTCATATTGTGGGGACAATGGGGATCGACAATGATGATTAAACAATAAAAAAACGCCCTTTCTTCAACTACTTTCCTTTTTAGGTGTATCACTCATCGTATCCCATTCAGTGTAATGAAATCCAATTTGGTTCACGGAACGTGCCCTGCTTTGTGAGGGAAGTCGAAACTAGAAGACTTCATGATTGTATTCTATGAACTTAGCCTATTTTAGTTAGGTAAAAAGGTAGTTGTTAATTGACGAGATACTTAATGTGGCGGTTAAGTCGTATAACTGCTGGGTGAGTTGTACTTTATGTTTGATAGTATAGCGAAGCATGCAAACCGAAGAACCGCTCCACGAGATGCGAGATGGAACCGGGCTTCAAGAGCCCAAGCCGAAAGGGAAGAGTTTCTGTGTATGAGTGTCTGAAAGATGTTCTGAATGAATGTAAGCATAATGAAAGAACTGTAATGCTTGGAGATTTTAATGGATGGGTTGGAGTGCAGCGTGATGGATATGAAACTGTGTTAGGGAAATTAGGTGATGAAAGAGTGAATGAAAACGGAAAGACTCTTTCCGTTCTAAGGATGGAGTTGTGAAAGCGGCCATTGATGTCTGTGCTGTGAGTAAGAGAAGAAAGGGAAGTATGTTGAAGACTGTAAGTGCAAAAATACGGAAGGCGGTGTCTGAAAAGGGAAAAGTGTAGCAGGATTGGTTAGCAGCAAAAGCGAATCAAAGAATGGACAGGGCAACGATAGAGGATGTACAAAATGCGAAGAATGAGTATAAAAGACGTAAGACCGTAACAAAGGAAGTAGTGGAATAAAAGAAAATGAATGATAGCGATGAATATGGAAGAAGGTTATCTTATGACTTCGATGATGAATAATACAAGCTCACATGGCAAAATCAGGAACCAGGACGAAAGCTTTGTGGCAGATGAAGAATGTATCCTAAAGAGGTGGAAGGAAGATTTTGAAAGTTTATACGAGAAAGAGGATATGCAAGTACCGAACCCCGGTAGGTGTCAAACTGGTCAAACTGGGGATAAAAGTAATATTAGTATGAAAGAGATTTTACAATGAAGATGCAATGAATAGTGTGAAGTTGGGTAAGGCTGCAGGATATGACAGGATTACGGTCGAGATGCTGAGAGCTGGACAGGGCGTGGGAGCTAGTCAGCTGTACTACCTTTTTAACCTTTGTTGGAGGAGCGGCAAAGTGCCAGATGACTCGTGCAAAGCCGTAATAGTTCCGGTATATTAATGAAAAGGGTCACAGCAAGACTGTAAAAACTATAGTGGCATTAGCTTACTGAGCGTCGTCGGCAAACTGTATGCAAAGATACTGATTAAAAGAGTGATGAATGAAACTGAAGAGTAAATTAGAGATGTATAAGCAGTCAAAAGGTCTATTGTACTTTCGTAGATTTATGTATGTATGTGTATATCTATGTATGTATGTATGTATGTCCAAACCTAAGGGATGGCAATAGTTAAAATGCTTTTATCGCAACGTTTTCATCACAGTATTCCACGTAAAACTTGGCCTTAATCACTTACTTTTCTACTACTTATCCGAAGCTGTAGAGGCCGAAAACGATCTCTTTTATTACACTGCGAGCTCTATCCTTGAGGTTCGTTAACAGTTTTTTTTGTATATTAACACCACCGTGAAACATTATATTGTATTTAGTAACAAATTTTTGCTTAAAAACTGAGATTTTAGAAAGCATTGATATACACCCTACACACGTATAATTTTTTTTATGTATATAAACTATTGAAAGTTTGATTAATTTTTGTACTGTATTTTCTTTATATTCTAAGATCCCCGTTTCTCATAAATTGTTCTTAGTTATTTCTATTATTTTGAAAACATCACAAACAGAAAAGATATTTAAGTTATAATAAGTCCCATCTAAGTGAAATGAATGTCGATAGGATTCTTTGAAAAATAATGGTTACGCAATCGATTCTATTAAATGACGGAAACATTAAAATGTCGTATTCTTCTTCTTCTTCATAAAGGACCTCTCCAACTAGTGATCAGCGCGGTACAGTCCTTTCTGTCTCTGGTCCGGCGGAACAATCCGGACGCCTTAGGTATGCTAGTATATTTCCTGATATTCCTCAACCGTGACTTTTTTCTTCTCTCCATCTTTCGTTTTCCAGAAATCTTACCCATTATAATCAATTGCTGAAGAGTATATTGTCCTAGTAATTACTGAGGTCTGAATTTAGTTAGGTTTTCTATACATCATCATTAGCTGCTAGATGTCCACGCCGTCGTCGTTTTTTCATAAGTTCACAAATGTATTAAAGCCTACACTTATCCATAAATATGTTTGTGTTGATATCTATATTTGGATATAGGAGAAGCATGCCAATGGGACAATACGTAAGATATTAAGTACAAATAATTTAAATACACATCTAACTCGATCACTATAACAATTAAATATATTATGGTAATAAATAAACAACAAGCTTAATGTCCTTACTACCGGGTCTTCTCTTACAAGGAGAGAGTCAAGGCCATTTATCTACAACCCTAACTAAATGCGGGTTGGTTAAAATTTATATTGATAGTTTCTTCCTCGGGGAAATAAATCTAGACTTGCAGTAGTAACGTTATGATATTTTTAGCGCAAGATATTTGTATAAATTTTACGGGGTTTAAACTGCTATCTGTCTAAACCTTTAAGTCTTGACCTTAATCGGAAAAGATTAATTATGCACCCTTTCATAATTTTCGTCGGTTATTAAGACTATCTTCGCGATATACGGGGCGGTATGTGAAGCACCTATATTTACAAATGTGTAATGTATTTACCATCTAGTAAATCCTTTTTGGTCTATTCATGTTGTAACCTTTATACCCTTTTCTTAAATATAATAAGATTTAAATACTTTTAAAACAATATTTAACGTGACCAGGTTAATGCATACTATTCTTTTTAGTGTGATTAATATTTATGTTTTGGCCATTAATTATTTATTTTAATGTGCTACGTTGTGTTTATAGTAATATTCAGTTCTCTTAGGTTTAGATAGAAGAATGAATAGTTGTTAAGATTGTCTGATGCCGTTTGTGTGGTTTGTCTTGTTACGGGTTTACAATATTTATTAATTCTTAAGACCCCGACACAAGTGTTTAAGTTCGCATCCTCACATTGTGAAATTGGAAAATGTGGGGATGGCATACGGCTCCAGTAAACAGACCCCGCCGTATGCGGTGAGCACCAACCAACTACTGCGCCCCCCCCCCGAAACAGGGAGAGTTTAATTGGCCTCGAACCGCAGTCCACAGCAAGGTTTACTGGCGAACCAGTAGAAGAGCACTCAGCTCATTGTTAGTGCGTAAACACAAACTGTGATCAAATTGCGCTTGTCGATGTGAGTAGGCATCTAACGAGATACAACCGTAACCAGATATACAGTGTATGGTCAGCGCACATTACAGGACACATTATAGATATAAAGGGTACTCTGAGCCGAAGGTTAGTCCTTGTACGTGCCACCACCTTCACTAGCCCGGTGCACTGGACATCACCACTCATAGCTGACCTCATAGATTGGCAAAGCTATTACATCGCAGCCTTGAGAGATCGTACTCCCACCAGCTATCACCATACATGAAGTAAATGCATAACTCCGCCAACCACTGTAGTAGCCAGGATATAGCCAATAAATATTATTTTTATTATGAGCCATCAGGTATAGAGTCTTTGTCGTGGGGTAAAATGTTGTTTTGATCAAGTTTGTCTCGCCCACCGACAACTCGCTACATATCTTAAAACATGGGGAATTATTGAGGCCTTCACTTGCAAAATTCATAAAATAGGGAGAGCAGACAGTCTGCCGACCCGTCATCAAGGGACCCGACTTGGAAAAATCTAATAATATAAATTGTCAAACCATCATTGAACTGCGACAGACATGCAATCGACTATCATCGGAGCACATCATCGCGAAAGGCGCACAAGACATCACAGCAGACATCAATATCTTGCAAAAGTCCTTAGACAAATGTTACACTGACATTATTATTTGCATTCTCATATTTTTCTGGAATTAGAACCGATATATCTTTTACAGCTAATCACTAGACACTTTCACACTTTTATACTTTTATAATTTTTCACCATACAATCACATTTGTATTTCTATATTATATTTTAACATTTCAATCAGTATACTATATGGTACACCATTTCTATACATCCCTCCAGTATGTATTGGAGGTCAATAATAATCTCCAATCAATAGTTCAATCAATTCGCACGAAGCAAATATTTACATTCGACACGTACGCAGTACCCGTCCGGACGGCGGCCCCGTGTGTACGTAGGAGCGCGAGTGTGCGTCTCCGCCGCGCCCACTCGCCCACATGGCTGGCTGATCCACGAACTGTTCCTAATTGCGTCTTTAAGACGTTTCACGAACACCCAACTATTGGACTTTAACTTTTTTATTTATTATAATGAATCTTTTTCAAATTCAACTTCTTTATATATTATATATTCGTATTTTAGACATTGAATAAAGTCTATTTTAAATAATTTAAAATATTTTTTGTACAGTTTTATATCTTAGATACACATCTATTTCACTCTTTAACTTTCGTTGAATTATATTTTTGCCTTTATAAATTTCAATAAATTTTATTTGATATTTTTTTATAGACTCATTAATTTATTTTTAAAAAATAATGTATCTCGTTACAATCCACTCCCAAATTTTACGTCACTGACTCTCTTAGAGAGTTCCGAAATGTGAAAATTTTTCAACATGCAAAAAAAATAAGTTTTTTTTTACTAAAGTGCAATTCTTTAAAATATGTACATTTAAAATAAGGAAAATAAATTAAACAATGTTAATTTTTAACCCGCCCCAGGTAATGACCGCCCCAACACCCCTCCAACCACATTTATTAAAATGTGAATACACCACATATTCATATGTGTATATAGTTTTACTTTACTTTATATGCAGTAATAAAAAAAAATCAGTGTAATTACTGTTAAACTTTTAATCTTTAATAAATGTGATTGAGTCATCCGCCCGAACCCAAATCCCATTTATTTATTAACAAATCAAAATATTTTACAAAATCAATTACAAACATTTTCATTTATAATATCTTAATAAATGTATGGTATTAAAGTTTCCTCTAACCACTTCAGTTTGAGGATCTGCCAAAGTATATACATTGTCTAACGGTATGGCTGCTACAACATGAGGCCCTTCATGAGCCAAGTTAAATTTACTCTTAACTTTATTCTCAGCGTCCGATCTATTCGTTCTACGGACCTTTGCCAAGTCTCCTTTGTGGTATTTAATGAGTCTATTTCTTTTATCGAGCTTAGTTCTCCTAACTATGCTAGATTGATTTAAATTCTTTCGCACCGCATCTCTAACTTGACTAACTTGATCAAATTTTCTTTTATTTTGAAAAATTCAATTATCAAAAGACATTTCGTTTCTTTCACCATATAATTTCTCACAGGGTGTAAACCCTGTACTATCATGTAACGAGTTATTATACAATTTCTCTACTTTGGGTAAAATTAGTGCCCAATCCTTATGTCTAGTGTGACAAGGACGACCTGCCCAGCTCTCTGTTCACTCGCTCCGTTGTAATTGGTCGTGGATTTCTTACAGCGGTGTGGTTTGTTTGTGGGTATTATACCTAGATCTCTCATTGCATGTTTTCCAATGGTTGCTAATAAGTTGTTTACGAGTACGAGGAGGTCGTCACTCCAAGCAGAGAGGAATGAAAAAAAGAAAAATAGTATGTGGAATGAAAGATAGGAAAAAGAATGATTGACGATAATTAAGACTATGATGAACTACGATGATGAAATAATGTAAAGATGGTCAATGAATTGGAAACGTAAAGGCCCTGACCCAACATACGCAGTGGGAACAATAAAAAAAAGAACAAAAACCCACTTTCGACACAGCGATGGCGTCACAAACCTTTCCCTTTCGGCAACCTAACGCTGCGAACACTACAAACCTGATTTGTTTCTCTTTGCGTTTCAGAGCGCGATGCATTGTTAAGACTTTACCTTTGCTCTGCTCTTTATCCAAATGCGATTGTATATTAGTTTATTGCTCACATTGCATAAATCTAATTTGGTTATAAAGTATGTTACACTCGCAACTGTGTGAGAGATGTTAGATGTTAGTAGTTCGAGCGATATGTCAAACATAAAATTAGTTTAAGTAATTAAGAAAACAAATATATAAGTAGAATATACGTACTACGTACTCCTGTCATGTCATAGTAGTATAGGACATAAGGACATATATTCTTGACATAAATAATAATTCACCGGTGGTAGGTCTCTATTGCTGTTAACCGTTAAGTTACCAGGTACCACCGCAGCTTTTGCCGTGTACCGGTTTGAAGTGCGTTGTAGGTGGCGAAAATACTGCGGCAACGAGGTTTAATTAGTCTCAATGCCGTACACTACTTTATGGTGTAGTTCATCCTGTCTAGCCCCACGATATTGCTGACGTATCATTTAGATTTCCTTGAAAGTTTTGCCTCGTTTCATTTGTTAGAAAAAAAAATTGTTCTACCATCTAATTGCACTCTTAAATAATTTGAAGGATATTCTTGGTTGTTATTATATTTTGTTTCAATATCACAATATGCCACAAAGAGTGAAGAAACGACGAAAGCTTAAAAAGGCTTTTCTAATTCTATACTAATAATTAATACAAGTTATAGAGTAAGCCAGCAAACAATTCTTCAGTCAGCGTTTCATATTTCTTTAGATTGTGTGTATTCTAGAAATCGATATCTATATTTGGAAAGTGAATTCAATAAAAACTCTTATTCAATTTGAAACAAAGGTATCACTTTGTCTCTAGGAAATTCCACCTGTTGACATTTCTAACGGTAAACGGAATACTTTTACACTAAAATAAAACAGCGTTATCATATATATCTGCAATTAACATTGCCCAATGTTGGGCTTGAGTCCAAACATTTAATTAAACGACAACTAGGACAAATAGACATATCATTTGATTGAATCTCGTATGTTTTGTAAAAAATATTTTGCACCTATGTGCTTTGGTTTTTCAGATTTTTTTTCAGCAATTGTACACAGTTATATTACAACTGTAATAAACTGTAATTGAAAATTTAAAGAGCTCCGTTTATGTTTAAGTATAAGTAAGTGTTCATACGGCACTTTCGTGCGCGGCAGAAGCTGTCGTAGACCTTTCTAACTTCATAATTATCTAACTTTAGTATTACTGACCGGAAGTTCACTCCACATTCACCGTAGCCGTATATATTATTTGAGTGGAATAGTATCGTCAGTGCCTAACTACATGCAGTATAAAAAAAGTCTCAAGATATTTACAGGATTGTCTCTTATCTTTTGAGTAATGGTAAACCGAAAACGTTCTCGAAATAACTAAAGCCTTATCTAACTTTCAACTATATTTACAATTTATTTATATCGTTTAAAAACGCAAAGACGATTTCTATAAGATTTTAACTTCTCTTTCCTATCACAAAATCGTGCCGGTAAGTACTCAGTGATTTCACCAGCTACACCACTATTCAAACTGATACACGGTTCACCATCAGTAATTTTATTACATATTAGTGCGTCAATAAATTCATTTTGATAATTAGTTCAAACTGATCATATGGCAGTTAATTATTACGTAACTCAATCCCCTGTCTATTCATAGATAATTATTAGCGGGCGATTTGAAAATTCAATTAACCTCCGTGTAATGGTCCTCAGCCACCGGCTACGATAATTGATTGGTAAATTGTTTTGTATTCATACAAATAGATAAGTGATGAGACATTCATCATCAGACGATTGACGTCCACTGCTGGACACCCATGATCTCCCACGAACACAAATGAGACATAATATAAAAGATATTGATTCACTCGTTAAACAACAGGCCTTTTGTAATTGGAGTTAGGTTCATGACTCCGATTTATCATTCGGTATCATATACCTATCAGTATTGGTGTCTCGGTCTAGCAAGAATAGGACTTAGGTATCCCTGTCATAGAAGTCGAGCAAAACGGTTCTTCAGTTCACGAAACTTTGCCCTTCCGTGGGATGTATTTAGTTAGACGGATAGAGATTCCGGAGCCCCTCCTAAGCCGACCGAATCAGACCCCCCAAAGGCAAGGTATTGTTTAAGAAGATTTCTCTCCCGATAACAAAAAAGGTACTGTGTATCTAGAACTGAAAACTATAGAATTTTTCGATCGAGTTAAATCATGAGCTGTTTCATAAAAAAAGCCTTTGCAATGCATTGCACCACCGAGCGCACCTCATTTCCGGTAACTTGAAACTTAAATCATACTTTTACGAGCTTATTCGCAGCGCATTTCTCACGCTCAAATATTTTATGAAGCGTATGTGAAAATCGCAATATAGCTCATATTGTGGGGACAATGGGGATCGACAATGATGATTAAACAATAAAAAAACGCCCTTTCTTCAACTACTTTCCTTTTTAGGTGTATCACTCATCGTATCCCATTCAGTGTAATGAAATCCAATTTGGTTCACGGAACGTGCCCTGCTTTGTGAGGGAAGTCGAAACTAGAAGACTTCATGATTGTATTCTATGAACTTAGCCTATTTTAGTTAGGTAAAAAGGTAGTTGTTAATTGACGAGATACTTAATGTGGCGGTTAAGTCGTATAACTGCTGGGTGAGTTGTACTTTATGTTTGATAGTATAGCGAAGCATGCAAACCGAAGAACCGCTCCACGAGATGCGAGATGGAACCGGGCTTCAAGAGCCCAAGCCGAAAGGGAAGAGTTTCTGTGTATGAGTGTCTGAAAGATGTTCTGAATGAATGTAAGCATAATGAAAGAACTGTAATGCTTGGAGATTTTAATGGATGGGTTGGAGTGCAGCGTGATGGATATGAAACTGTGTTAGGGAAATTAGGTGATGAAAGAGTGAATGAAAACGGAAAGACTCTTTCCGTTCTAAGGATGGAGTTGTGAAAGCGGCCATTGATGTCTGTGCTGTGAGTAAGAGAAGAAAGGGAAGTATGTTGAAGACTGTAAGTGCAAAAATACGGAAGGCGGTGTCTGAAAAGGGAAAAGTGTAGCAGGATTGGTTAGCAGCAAAAGCGAATCAAAGAATGGACAGGGCAACGATAGAGGATGTACAAAATGCGAAGAATGAGTATAAAAGACGTAAGACCGTAACAAAGGAAGTAGTGGAATAAAAGAAAATGAATGATAGCGATGAATATGGAAGAAGGTTATCTTATGACTTCGATGATGAATAATACAAGCTCACATGGCAAAATCAGGAACCAGGACGAAAGCTTTGTGGCAGATGAAGAATGTATCCTAAAGAGGTGGAAGGAAGATTTTGAAAGTTTATACGAGAAAGAGGATATGCAAGTACCGAACCCCGGTAGGTGTCAAACTGGTCAAACTGGGGATAAAAGTAATATTAGTATGAAAGAGATTTTACAATGAAGATGCAATGAATAGTGTGAAGTTGGGTAAGGCTGCAGGATATGACAGGATTACGGTCGAGATGCTGAGAGCTGGACAGGGCGTGGGAGCTAGTCAGCTGTACTACCTTTTTAACCTTTGTTGGAGGAGCGGCAAAGTGCCAGATGACTCGTGCAAAGCCGTAATAGTTCCGGTATATTAATGAAAAGGGTCACAGCAAGACTGTAAAAACTATAGTGGCATTAGCTTACTGAGCGTCGTCGGCAAACTGTATGCAAAGATACTGATTAAAAGAGTGATGAATGAAACTGAAGAGTAAATTAGAGATGTATAAGCAGTCAAAAGGTCTATTGTACTTTCGTAGATTTATGTATGTATGTGTATATCTATGTATGTATGTATGTATGTCCAAACCTAAGGGATGGCAATAGTTAAAATGCTTTTATCGCAACGTTTTCATCACAGTATTCCACGTAAAACTTGGCCTTAATCACTTACTTTTCTACTACTTATCCGAAGCTGTAGAGGCCGAAAACGATCTCTTTTATTACACTGCGAGCTCTATCCTTGAGGTTCGTTAACAGTTTTTTTTGTATATTAACACCACCGTGAAACATTATATTGTATTTAGTAACAAATTTTTGCTTAAAAACTGAGATTTTAGAAAGCATTGATATACACCCTACACACGTATAATTTTTTTTATGTATATAAACTATTGAAAGTTTGATTAATTTTTGTACTGTATTTTCTTTATATTCTAAGATCCCCGTTTCTCATAAATTGTTCTTAGTTATTTCTATTATTTTGAAAACATCACAAACAGAAAAGATATTTAAGTTATAATAAGTCCCATCTAAGTGAAATGAATGTCGATAGGATTCTTTGAAAAATAATGGTTACGCAATCGATTCTATTAAATGACGGAAACATTAAAATGTCGTATTCTTCTTCTTCTTCATAAAGGACCTCTCCAACTAGTGATCAGCGCGGTACAGTCCTTTCTGTCTCTGGTCCGGCGGAACAATCCGGACGCCTTAGGTATGCTAGTATATTTCCTGATATTCCTCAACCGTGACTTTTTTCTTCTCTCCATCTTTCGTTTTCCAGAAATCTTACCCATTATAATCAATTGCTGAAGAGTATATTGTCCTAGTAATTACTGAGGTCTGAATTTAGTTAGGTTTTCTATACATCATCATTAGCTGCTAGATGTCCACGCCGTCGTCGTTTTTTCATAAGTTCACAAATGTATTAAAGCCTACACTTATCCATAAATATGTTTGTGTTGATATCTATATTTGGATATAGGAGAAGCATGCCAATGGGACAATACGTAAGATATTAAGTACAAATAATTTAAATACACATCTAACTCGATCACTATAACAATTAAATATATTATGGTAATAAATAAACAACAAGCTTAATGTCCTTACTACCGGGTCTTCTCTTACAAGGAGAGAGTCAAGGCCATTTATCTACAACCCTAACTAAATGCGGGTTGGTTAAAATTTATATTGATAGTTTCTTCCTCGGGGAAATAAATCTAGACTTGCAGTAGTAACGTTATGATATTTTTAGCGCAAGATATTTGTATAAATTTTACGGGGTTTAAACTGCTATCTGTCTAAACCTTTAAGTCTTGACCTTAATCGGAAAAGATTAATTATGCACCCTTTCATAATTTTCGTCGGTTATTAAGACTATCTTCGCGATATACGGGGCGGTATGTGAAGCACCTATATTTACAAATGTGTAATGTATTTACCATCTAGTAAATCCTTTTTGGTCTATTCATATTGTAACCTTTATACCCTTTTCTTAAATATAATAAGATTTAAATACTTTTAAAACAATATTTAACGTGACCAGGTTAATGCATACTATTCTTTTTAGTGTGATTAATATTTATGTTTTGGCCATTAATTATTTATTTTAATGTGCTACGTTGTGTTTATAGTAATATTCAGTTCTCTTAGGTTTAGATAGAAGAATGAATAGTTGTTAAGATTGTCTGATGCCGTTTGTGTGGTTTGTCTTGTTACGGGTTTACAATATTTATTAATTCTTAAGACCCCGACACAAGTGTTTAAGTTCGCATCCTCACATTGTGAAATTGGAAAATGTGGGGATGGCATACGGCTCCAGTAAACAGACCCCGCCGTATGCGGTGAGCACCAACCAACTACTGCGCCCCCCCCCCGAAACAGGGAGAGTTTAATTGGCCTCGAACCGCAGTCCACAGCAAGGTTTACTGGCGAACCAGTAGAAGAGCACTCAGCTCATTGTTAGTGCGTAAACACAAACTGTGATCAAATTGCGCTTGTCGATGTGAGTAGGCATCTAACGAGATACAACCGTAACCAGATATACAGTGTATGGTCAGCGCACATTACAGGACACATTATAGATATAAAGGGTACTCTGAGCCGAAGGTTAGTCCTTGTACGTGCCACCACCTTCACTAGCCCGGTGCACTGGACATCACCACTCATAGCTGACCTCATAGATTGGCAAAGCTATTACATCGCAGCCTTGAGAGATCGTACTCCCACCAGCTATCACCATACATGAAGTAAATGCATAACTCCGCCAACCACTGTAGTAGCCAGGATATAGCCAATAAATATTATTTTTATTATGAGCCATCAGGTATAGAGTCTTTGTCGTGGGGTAAAATGTTGTTTTGATCAAGTTTGTCTCGCCCACCGACAACTCGCTACATATCTTAAAACATGGGGAATTATTGAGGCCTTCACTTGCAAAATTCATAAAATAGGGAGAGCAGACAGTCTGCCGACCCGTCATCAAGGGACCCGACTTGGAAAAATCTAATAATATAAATTGTCAAACCATCATTGAACTGCGACAGACATGCAATCGACTATCATCGGAGCACATCATCGCGAAAGGCGCACAAGACATCACAGCAGACATCAATATCTTGCAAAAGTCCTTAGACAAATGTTACACTGACATTATTATTTGCATTCTCATATTTTTCTGGAATTAGAACCGATATATCTTTTACAGCTAATCACTAGACACTTTCACACTTTTATACTTTTATAATTTTTCACCATACAATCACATTTGTATTTCTATATTTTAACATTTCAATCAGTATACTATATGGTACACCATTTCTATACATCCCTCCAGTATGTATTGGAGGTCAATAATAATCTCCAATCAATAGTTCAATCAATTCGCACGAAGCAAATATTTACATTCGACACGTACGCAGTACCCGTCCGGACGGCCGCCCCGTGTGTACGTAGGAGCGCGGGTGTGCGTCTCCGCCGCGCCCACTCGCCCACATGGCTGGCTGATACACGAACTGTTCCTAATTGCGTCTTTAAGACGTTTCACGAACACCCAACTATTGGACTTTAACTTTTTTATTTATTATAATGAATCTTTTTCAAATTCAACTTCTTTATATATATTCGTATTTTAGACATTGAATAAAGTCTATTTTAAATAATTTAAAATATTTTTTGTACAGTTTTATATCTTAGATACACATCTATTTCACTCTTTAACTTTCGTTGAATTATATTTTTGCCTTTATAAATTTCAATAAATTTTATTTGATATTTTTTTATAGACTCATTAATTTATTTTTAAAAAATAATGTATCTCGTTACAATCCACTCCCAAATTTTACGTCACTGACTCTCTTAGAGAGTTCCGAAATGTGAAAATTTTTCAACATGCAAAAAAAATAAGTTTTTTTTTACTAAAGTGCAATTCTTTAAAATATGTACATTTAAAATAAGGAAAATAAATTAAACAATGTTAATTTTTAACCCGCCCCAGGTAATGACCGCCCCAACACCCCTCCAACCACATTTATTAAAATGTGAATACACCACATATTCATATGTGTATATAGTTTTACTTTACTTTATATGCAGTAATAAAAAAAAATCAGTGTAATTACTGTTAAACTTTTAATCTTTAATAAATGTGATTGAGTCATCCGCCCGAACCCAAATCCCATTTATTTATTAACAAATCAAAATATTTTACAAAATCAATTACAAACATTTTCATTTATAATATCTTAATAAATGTATGGTATTAAAGTTTCCTCTAACCACTTCAGTTTGAGGATCTGCCAAAGTATATACATTGTCTAACGGTATGGCTGCTACAACATGAGGCCCTTCATGAGCCAAGTTAAATTTACTCTTAACTTTATTCTCAGCGTCCGATCTATTCGTTCTACGGACCTTTGCCAAGTCTCCTTTGTGGTATTTAATGAGTCTATTTCTTTTATCGAGCTTAGTTCTCCTAACTATGCTAGATTGATTTAAATTCTTTCGCACCGCATCTCTAACTTGACTAACTTGATCAAATTTTCTTTTATTTTGAAAAATTCAATTATCAAAAGACATTTCGTTTCTTTCACCATATAATTTCTCACAGGGTGTAAACCCTGTACTATCATGTAACGAGTTATTATACAATTTCTCTACTTTGGGTAAAATTAGTGCCCAATCCTTATGTCTAGTGTGACAAAGAGTTCCGAACTACCTGCCCAGCTCTCTGTTCACTCGCTCCGTTGTATTTGGTCGTGGATTTCTTACAGCGGTGTGGTTTGTTTGTGGGTATTATACCTAGATCTCTCATTGAATGTTTTCCAATGATTGCTAATAAGTTGTTTACGAGTACGAGGAGGTCGTCACTCCAAGCAGAGAGGAATGAAAAAAAGAAAAATAGTATGTGGAATGAAAGATAGGAAAAAGAATGATTGACGATAATTAAGACTATGATGAACTACGATGATGAAATAATGTAAAGATGGTCAATGAATTGGAAACGTAAAGGCCCTGACCCAACATACGCAGTGGGAACAATAAAAAAAAGAACAAAAACCCCCTTTCGACACAGCGATGGCGTCACAAACCTTTCCCTTTCGGCAACCTAACGCTGCGAACACTACAAACCTGATTTGTTTCTCTTTGCGTTTCAGAGCGCGATGCATTGTTAAGACTTTACCTTTGCTCTGCTCTTTATCCAAATGCGATTGTATATTAGTTTATTGCTCACATTGCATAAATCTAAATTGGTTATAAAGTATGTTACACTCGCAACTGTGTGAGAGATGTTAGATGTTAGTAGTTCAAGCGATATGTCAAACATAAAATTAGTTTAAGTAATTAAGAAAACAAATATATAAGTAGAATATACGTATTACGTACTCCTGTCATGTCATAGTAGTATAGGACATAAGGACATATATTCTTGACATAAATAATAATTCACCGGTGGTAGGTCTCTATTGCTGTTAACCGTTAAGTTACCAGGTACCACCGCAGCTTTTGCCGTGTACCGGTTTGAAGTGCGTTGTAGGTGGCGAAAATACTGCGGCAACGAGGTTTAATTAGTCTCAATGCCGTACACTACTTTATGGTGTAGTTCATCCTGTCTAGCCCCACGATATTGCTGACGTATCATTTAGATTTCCTTGAAAGTTTTGCCTCGTTTCATTTGTTAGAAAAAAAAATTGTTCTACCATCTAATTGCACTCTTAAATAATTTGAAGGATATTCTTGGTTGTTATTATATTTTGTTTCAATATCACAATATGCCACAAAGAGTGAAGAAACGACGAAAGCTTAAAAAGGCTTTTCTAATTCTATACTAATAATTAATACAAGTTATAGAGTAAGCCAGCAAACAATTCTTCAGTCAGCGTTTCATATTTCTTTAGATTGTCTGTATTCTAGAAATCGATATCTATATTTGGAAAGTGAATTCAATAAAAACTCTTATTCAATTTGAAACAAAGGTATCACTTTGTCTCTAGGAAATTCCACCTGTTGACATTTCTAACGGTAAACGGAATACTTTTACACTAAAATAAAACAGCGTTATCATATATATCTGCAATTAACATTGCCCAATGTTGGGCTTGAGTCCAAACATTTAATTAAACGACAACTAGGACAAATAGACATATCATTTGATTGAATCTCGTATGTTTTGTAAAAAATATTTTGCACCTATGTGCTTTGGTTTTTCAGATTTTTTTTCAGCAATTGTACACAGTTATATTACAACTGTAATAAACTGTAATTGAAAATTTAAAGAGCTCCGTTTATGTTTAAGTATAAGTAAGTGTTCATACGGCACTTTCGTGCGCGGCAGAAGCTGTCGTAGACCTTTCTAACTTCATAACTATCTAACTTTAGTATTACTGACCGGAAGTTCACTCCACATTCACCGTAGCCGTATATATTATTTGAGTGGAATAGTATCGTCAGTGCCTAACTACATGCAGTATAAAAAAAGTCTCAAGATATTTACAGGATTGTCTCTTATCTTTTGAGTAATGGTAAACCGAAAACGTTCTCGAAATAACTAAAGCCTTTTCTAACTTTCAACTATATTTACAATTTATTTATATCGTTTAAAAACGCAAAGACGATTTCTATAAGATTTTAACTTCTCTTTCCTATCACAAAATCGTGCCGGTAAGTACTCAGTGATTTCACCAGCTACACCACTATTCAAACTGATACACGGTTCACCATCAGTAATTTTATTACATATTAGTGCGTCAATAAATTGATTTAGATAATTAGTTCAAACTGATCATATGGCAGTTAATTATTACGTAACTCAATCCCCTGTCTATTCATAGATAATTATTAGCGGGCGATTTGAAAATTCAATTAACCTCCGTGTAATGGTCCTCAGCCACCGGCTACGATAATTGATTGGTAAATTGTTTTGTATTCATACAAATAGATAGTGATGAGACATTCATCATCAGACGATTGACGTCCACTGCTGGACACCCATGATCTCCCACGAACACAAATGAGACATAATATAAAAGATATTGATTCACTCGTTAAACAACAGGCCTTTTGTAATGGGAGTTAGGTTCATGACTCCGATTTATCATTCGGTATCATATACCTATCAGTATTGGTGTCTCGGTCTAGCAAGAATAGGACTTAGTTACTTATCCCTGTCATAGAAGTCGAGCAAAACGGTTCTTCAGTTCACGAAACTTTGCTCTTCCGTGGGATGTATTTAGTTAGACGGATAAAGAGATTCCGGAGCCCCTCCTAAGCCGACCGAATCAGGCCCCCCAAAGGCAAGGTATTGTTTAAGAAGATTTCTCTCTCGATAACAAAAAAGGTACTGTGTATCTAGAACTGAAAACTATAGAATTTTTCGATCGAGTTAAATCATGAGCTGTTTCATAAAAAAAGCCTTTGCAATGCATTGCACCACCGAGCGCACCTCATTTCCGGTAACTTGAAACTTAAATCATACTTTTACGAGCTTATTCGCAGCGCATTTCTCACGCTCAAATATTTTATGAAGCGTATGTGAAAATCGCAATATAGCTCATATTGTGGGGACAATGGGGATCGACAATGATGATTAAACAATAAAAAAACGCCCTTTCTTCAACTACTTTCCTTTTTAGGTGTATCACTCATCGTATCCCATTCAGTGTAATGAAATCCAATTTGGTTCACGGAACGTGCCCTGCTTTGTGAGGGAAGTCGAAACTAGAAGACTTCATGATTGTATTCTATGAACTTAGCCTATTTTAGTTAGGTAAAAAGGTAGTTGTTAATAGACGAGATACTTAATGTGGCGGTTAAGTCGTATAACTGCTGGGTGAGTTGTACTTTATGTTTGATAGTATAGCGAAGCATGCAAACCGAAGAACCGCTCCACGAGATGCGAGATGGAACCGGGCTTCAAGAGCCCAAGCCGAAAGGGAAGAGTTTCTGTGTATGAGTGTCTGAAAGATGTTCTGAATGAATGTAAGCATAATGAAAGAACTGTAATGCTTGGAGATTTTAATGGATGGGTTGGAGTGCAGCGTGATGGATATGAAACTGTGTTAGGGAAATTAGGTGATGAAAGAGTGAATGAAAACGGAAAGACTCTTTCCGTTCTAAGGATGGAGTTGTGAAAGCGGCCATTGATGTCTGTGCTGTGAGTAAGAGAAGAAAGGGAAGTATGTTGAAGACTGTAAGTGCAAAAATACGGAAGGCGGTGTCTGAAAAGAGGAAAGTGTAGCAGGATTGGTTGGCAGCAAAAGCGAATCAAAGAATGGACAGGGCAACGATAGAGGATGTACAAAATGCGAAGAATGAGTATAAAAGACGTAAGACCGTAACAAAGGAAGTAGTGGAATAAAAGAAAATGAATGATAGCGATGAATATGGAAGAAGGTTATCTTATGACTTCGATGATGAATAATACAAGCTCACATGGCAAAATCAGGAACCAGGACGAAAGCTTTGTGGCAGATGAAGAATGTATCCTAAAGAGGTGGAAGGAAGATTTTGAAAGTTTATACGAGAAAGAGGATATGCAAGTACCGAACCCCGGTAGGTGTCAAACTGGTCAAACTGGGGATAAAAGTAATATTAGTATGAAAGAGATTTTACAATGAAGATGCAATGAATAGTGTGAAGTTGGGTAAGGCTGCAGGATATGACAGGATTACGGTCGAGATGCTGAGAGCTGGACAGGGCGTGGGAGCTAGTCAGCTGTACTACCTTTTTAACCTTTGTTGGAGGAGCGGCAAAGTGCCAGATGACTCGTGCAAAGCCGTAATCGTTCCGGTATATTAATGAAAAGGGTCACAGCAAGACTGTAAAAACTATCGTGGCATTAGCTTACTGAGCGTCGTCGGCAAACTGTATGCAAAGATACTGATTAAAAGAGTGATGAATGAAACTGAAGAGAAAATTAGAGATGTACAAGCAGTCAAAAGGTCTATTGCACTTTCGTAGATCTATGTATGTATGTATGTATGTCCAAACCTAAGGGATGGCAATAGTTAAAATGCTTTTATCGCAACGTTTTCATCACAGTATTCCACGTAAAACTTGGCCTTAATCACTTACTTTTCTACTACTTATCCGAAGCTGTAGAGGCCGAAAACGATCTCTTTTATTACACTGCGAGCTCTATCCTTGAGGTTCGTTAACAGTTTTTTTTGTATATTAACACCACCGTGAAACATTATATTGTATTTAGTAACAAATTTTTGCTTAAAAACTGAGATTTTAGAAAGCATTGATATACACCCTACACACGTATAATTTTTTTTATGTATATAAACTATTGAAAGTTTGATTAATTTTTGTACTGTATTTTCTTTATATTCTAAGATCCCCGTTTCTCATAAATTGTTCTTAGTTATTTCTATTATTTTGAAAACATCACAAACAGAAAAGATATTTAAGTTATAATAAGTCCCATCTAAGTGAAATGAATGTCGATAGGATTCTTTGAAAAATAATGGTTACGCAATCGATTCTATTAAATGACGGCAACATTAAAATGTCGTATTTTTCTTCATCTTCTTCTTCATAAAGGACCTCTCCAACTAGTGATCAGCGTGGTACAGTCCTTTCTGTCTCTGGTTCGGCGGAACAATCCGGACGCCTTAGGTATGCTAGTATATTCCCTGATATTCCTCGACCGTGACTTTTTTCTTCTCTCCATCTTTCGTTTTCCAGAAATCTTACCCATTATAATCAATTGCTGAAGAGTATATTGTCCTATTAATTACTGAGGTCTGAATTTAGTTAGGTTTTCTATACATTATCATTAGCTGCTAGATGTTCACGCCGTCGTCGTTTTTTCATAAATTCACAAATGTATTAAAGCCTACACTTATCCATAAATATGTTTGTGTTGATATCTATATTTGGATATAGGAGAAGCATGCCAATGGGACAATACGAAAGATATTAAGTACAAATAATTTAAATACACATCTAACTCGATCACTATAACAATTAAATATATTATGGTAATAAATAAACAACAAGCTTAATGTCCTTACTACCGGGTCTTCTCTTACAAGGAGAGAGTCAAGGCCATTTATCTACAACCCTAACTAAATGCGGGTTGGTTAAAATTTATATTGATAGTTTCTTCCTCGGGGAAATAAATCTAGACTTGCAGTAGTAACGTTATGATATTTTTAGCGCAAGATATTAGGTTGGGGAAAAATAAATCCATTATTTTTTCGGTAGATGGCTGTAGTGATAAATTTCTCGTAAAGAATCGATCAAACAGTTTCAGATTTATGCTCGTTGGAAAGGTGACATTTTGCAGTAAAAAAATTCTTTTGCTGTTTTTTGTTTGGTGCATTCAATTGTGAGTTACAGGGTGTTAAAAATGGAAGTGAACAAAGAGAATATTCGGTACATTTTACAGTTTTTCTTTGACAAAGGCGAAAATGCAAGCCAGACGGCTAAAATTGTGAATGGTGTTTATGGACCCGATACTGTAACAGCCAATTATGTGCAATTTTGGTTTCGTAGATTCCGTTCAGGAATTTTTGATGTTAAAGATGCACCTCGCACAGGTAGGCCGGTCGCCGAAAAAGTCGATAAAATCGGAGAAATGATCGAAGTTGACCGGCATGTTAGCAGTCGTAACATCGCCCAGGAGCTAAAAATGGACCACAAAACAGTTTTAAACCATATACACAAAGCTGGATTCAAAAAGAAGCTCGATGTTTGGGTGCCACACCAATTAACAGAAAAAAACATGATGGATCGAGTTTCCATCTGCGAAACGGAATGAGATAGACCCATTTCTTAAACGGATGGTGACTGGAGATGAGAAATGGATCACATACGATAACCCTGTGCGAAAACGATCATGGTCAAAGAGCGGTGAAGCACCTCAAACGATTGCCAAACCAAAACTAACGACCAGGAAGGTTCTGTTGTGCATTTGGTGGGACTTGAAGGGGATTATTTATTATGAGTTGTTTCCGTATGGCCAAGCACTAAATTCTGATCTCTACTGTCAACAACTGGACCGTTTGAAGATAGCAATTGACCAGAAACAGCCAGAATTGGCCAACAGGAGAGGCGTCGTGTTCCACCAGGACAACGCTAGGCCACACACGTCTACAGTGACTCGCCAGAAACTTCGGGAGCTTGGTTGGGAAGTTTTAATGCATCCGCCGTACAGTCCGGACTTGGCACCAAGCGATTACCATCTTTTTCTTGCATTACAAAATTTCTTTAGTGATAAAAAATTGGCATCTAGGGAAGATTGTGAAAATCGGCTACTAGAGTTTTTTGCAAATAGAGACCAGGACTTCTACGAGAGAGGCATTATGAAGTTACCTTTAAAATGGCAACAAATCATAAAACAAAACGGTGCATATTTGACCCAAATCGGACAATCCGAAGCATGTTAAATAAAATCCTGAAGTTCATATAAAAATAATGGATTTCTTTTTCCCCATCCTATTATTTGTATAAATTTTACGGGATTTAAACTGTTATCTGTCTAAACCTTTAAGTCTTGACCTTAATCGGAAAAGATTAATTATGCACCCTTTCATAATTTTCGTCGGTTATTAAGACTATCTTCGTGATATACGGGGCGGTATGTGAAGCACCTATATTTACAAATGTGTAATGTATTTACCATCTAGTAAATCCTTTTTGGTCTATTCATATTGTAACCTTTATACCCTTTTCTTAAATATAATAAGATTTTAATACTTTTAAAACAATATTTAACGTGACCAGGATAATGCATACTATTCTTTTTAGTATGATTAATATTTATGTTTTGGTCATTAATTATTTATTTTAATGTGCTACGTTGTGTTTATTGTAATATTCAGTTCTCTTAGGTTTAGATAGAAGAATGAATAGTTGTTAAGATTGTCTGATGCCGTTTGTGTGGTTTGTCTTGTTACGGGTTTACAATATTTATTAATTCTTAAGACCCCGACACAAGTGTTTAAGTTCGCATCCTCACATTGTGAAATTGGAAAATGTGGGGATGGCATACGGCTCCAGTAAACAGACCCCGCCGTATGCGGTGAGCGCCAACCAACTACTGCGCCCCCCCCGAAACAGGGAGAGTTTAATTGGCCTCGGACCGCAGTCCACAGCAAGGTTTACTGGCGAACCAGTAGAAGAGCACTCAGCTCATTGTTAGTGCGTAAACACAAACTGTGATCAAATTGCGCTTGGCGATGTGAGTAGGCATCTAACGAGATACAACCGTAACCAGATATACAGTGTATGGTCAGCGCACATTACAGGACACATTATAGATATAAAGGGTACTCTGACCCGAAGGTTAGTCCTTGTACGAGCCACCACCTTCACTAGCCCGGTGCGCTAGACATCACCACTCATAGCTGACCTCATAGAATGGCAAAGCTATTACATCGCAGCCTTGAGAGATCGTACTCCCACCAGCTATCACCATACATGAAGTAAATGCATAACTCCGCCAACCACTGTAGTAGCCAGGATATAGCCAATAAATATTATTTTTATTATGAGCCATCAGGTATAGAGTCTTTGTCGTTGGGTAAAATGTTGTTTTGATCAAGTTTGTCTCGCCCACCGACAACTCGCTACATATCTTAAAACATTGGGAATTATTGAGGCCTTCACTTGCAAAATTCATAAAATAGGGAGAGCAGACAGTCTGCCGACCCGTCATCAAGGGACCCGACTTGGAAAAATCTAATAATATAAATTGTCAAACCATCATTGAACTGCGACAGACATGCAATCGACTATCATCGGAGCACATCATCGCGAAAGGCGCACAAGACATCACAGCAGACATCAATATCTTGCAAAAGTCCTTAGACAAATGTTACACTGACATTATTATTTGCATTCTCATATTTTTCTGGAATTAGAACCGATATATCTTTTACAGCTAATCACTAGACACTTTCACACTTTTATAATATTTCACCATACAATCATATTTGTATTTCTATATTTTCACATTTCAATCAGTATACTATATGGTACACCATTCCTATACATCCCTTACAGTATGTATTGGAGGTCAATAATAATCTCTAATCAATAGTTCAATCAATTTGCACGAAGCAAATTTTTACATTCGACACGTACGCAGTACCCGTCCGGACGGCCGCCCCGTGTGTACGTAGGAGCGCGAGTGTGCGTCTCCGCCGCGCCCACTCGCCCACATGGCTGGCTGATACACGAACTGTTCCTAATTGCGTCTTTAAGACGTTTCACGAACACCCAACTATTGGACTTTAACTTTTTTATTTATTATAATGAATCTTTTTCAAATTCAACTTCTTTATATATTATATATTCGTATTTTAGACATTGAATAAAGTCTATTTTAAATAATTTAAAATCATTTTTGTACAGTTTTATATCTTAGATACACATCTATTTCACTCTTTAACTTTCGTTGAATTATATTTTTGCCTTTATAAATTTCAATAAATTTTATTTGATATTTTTTTATAGACTCATTAATTTATTTTTATAAATTAATGTATCTCGTTACAATCCACTCCCAAATTTTACGTCACTGACTCTCTTAGAGAGTTCCGAAATGTGAAATTGTTACAACTTACAAAAAAAAACAGTTTTTTTTACAAAAGTGCAATTCTTTAAAATATGTACATTTAAAATAAGGAAAATAAATTAAACAATGTTAATTTTTAACCCGCCCCAGGTAATGACCGCCCCAACACCCCTCCAACCACATTTATTAAAATGTGAATACACCACATATTCATATGTGTATATAGTTTTACTTTACTTTATATGCAGTAATAAAAAAAAATCAGTGTAATTACTGTTAAACTTTTAATCTTTAATAAATGTGATTGAGTCATCCGCCCGAACCCAAATCCCATTTATTTATTAACAAATCAAAATATTTTACAAAATCAATTACAAACATTTTCATTTATAATATCTTAATAAATGTATGGTATTAAAGTTTCCTCTAACCACTTCAGTTTGAGGATCTGCCAAAGTATATACATTGTCTAACGGTATGGCTGCTACAACATGAGGCCCTTCATGAGCCAAGTTAAATTTACTCTTAACTTTATTCTCAGCGTCCGATCTATTCGTTCTACGGACTTTTGCCAAGTCTCCTTTGTGGTATTTAATGAGTCTATTTCTTTTATCGAGCTTAGTTCTCCTAACTATGCTAGATTGATTTAAATTCTTTCGCACCGCATCTCTAACTTGACTAACTTGATCAAATTTTCTTTTATTTTGAAGTTAGTTTGAAGGTAGTTCATCCTGTCTAGCCCCACGATATTGCTGGCGTATCATTTACCATTCCTTGAAAGTTTTGCTCGTTTCATTTGTTAGAAAAAAAAATTGTTCTAGTCGGTACCTACTATCTAATTGCACTCTTAAATAATTTGAAGGGTATTCTTGGTTGTTATTATATTTTGTTTCAATATCACAATATGCCACAAAGGGTAAAGAAACGACGAAAGCTTAAAAAGGCTTTTCTAATTCTATACTAATAATTAATACAAGTTATAGAGTAAGCCAGCAAACAATTCTTCAGTCAGCGTTTCATATTTCTTTAGATTGTGTGTATTCTAGAAATCGATATCTATATTTGGAAAGTGAATTCAATAAAAACTCTTTTTCAATTTGAAACAAAGGTATTACTTTGTCTCTAGGAAATTCCACCTGTTGACATTTCTAACTTTCTAATAAAACGCCCTTTCTTCAACTACTTTCCTTTTTAGATGTATCACTCATCGTATCCCATTCAGTGTAATGAAATCCAATTTGGTTCACGGAAGGTGCTTCATGATTGTATTCTATGAACTTATCCTATTTTAGTTAGGTAAAAAGGTAGTGGTTAATTGACGAGGTACTTAATATCGCGGTTAAGTCATGTAACTGCTGGGCGAGTTGTACTTTATGTTTGATAGTATAGCGAAGCATGCAAACCGAAGGCATGGCAATAGTTAACATGCTTTTATCGCAACATTTTCATCACAGTACGTACAACACACTACGTAAAACTTGGCCTTCATCACTTACTTTCCTACTACTTATTCGAAGCTGTAGAGGAAGAAAACGATCTCTTGTATTACACTGCGCGCTCTATCCTTGAGGTTCGTTAACAGTTTTTTTATGTATTAACACCGCTGTGAAACATTATACTGTATATAGTAACAAATTTTTCTTAAAAACTGAGATTTTAGAAAGTGTTGATATACACTCTATATACACAATCTATTATATTAGGTCCATACAAGATATAAATATGATTGAAGAACATCTTAAATCTTGAATCACTTTGTTATATTGAGTGTATAACTCTGTATATCGATTGCTTATATATCAAAAGACTAAGTAATTGTATGCATCTCAATCACTTTTTTCAACAATTACCCACCCACAATAATATTAACTTGTCTTGTCTACACATTAACATTAGATTATTGATTAAAAATAATAACAATAATTATAATAATAATGATATATTAGCAGTATTTACATTTACATATACACTGAGAAACCGCGGGTCTTGTACGAAGCTAAGCTTGTATCTCAAGACCCTCAAATTACACAGAATTATTACAAGTTATTCACAGCTGTTCTTTTCCATTAGACATTATTGTTATAACAGAAGTTGGTACATCCGATCATATTTCACCATTATATAACATGTTTACAAAATTGCGTAAAAATAAAAAAGGCGGTGGAATAATTGTCTACATAAAAAACTACCTATAATTTACACCCCTAGACTGTAAAACTATTACCTTCTAATGCACATTTGGTACAGTAAAATTAGACTCCGGTCAGCGCACAATTGTGTGTGCGATATATAGGCCATCATCAACCAGCAAAACCCTTTTTGTAAAAGAGCTACGTAAGTGGTTTTCTCAATTCGATATAAAACATAACATGATTCTTTTAGGTAACATAAACATCGATTTGAAAGCTATTTCAATATATAGAGACTTATATCTAGAAATGCTGTCCGAGCACGGACTGATGTGTGGAATCACGGATTATACTAGAATAATACAAAAATTAAATAACATCACTAAATCTTGCATCGATCATATATTCGTTCGTGCTCCCGCTATGAATCCGTGCTCGGCGGCGCTTGACATTGTATTAGCAGACCACCATGCAATTATAATATATTAGCCTGCCTACACGACGTCCTACCAGATTATATACAGGGGGTGTCAAAAAATAAAATCAACTATACATCATATTATAACGAACTGCGTAAAATAAACTGGAGACAAACTAGTGAAATGAAAAATCCTAATGAAATTTATGATTTTATTAGCAAATCAAAAATTCAAAAATGCACAGGAGGCATCGTCTTCAAATGGCCCTTCCCATAATCGTCGAAAACGTTTTCGGGTTCCTTGGATGAACAACAACATTGTTCAGTTATGTGACAAACGTGACCGGTTATTTTCTATATGGAAAAAGACTCCTAACGACTACCGGTTAAGACTAGACTATAACAAAACTCGTAACGAAGTACATAAAATCTTGGAGTACGCAAAGAACTCTTATTACATAAATTATATTCAAAATAATTTTAACAATCCAAAAAACCTACATGTGATTATGAATAAAATGATTGGTTGAACCACACGTTCGATTGATGAAGCAATACTCAAGGCTTTCGATGCACAAGGACAAACACAAAAATCTATCGCAGATAGTTTTGCTAATACTTTTCAAGAAGCAGTTAATAACTAGGTTCCAAAATGCACTCTTAAATTAATAGATGAACATACTAGGCCTCTAGAGTCGAGTATACGCTTTCAAAAAGCTACTAGCAATAAAATTCTGAAAATTATATAAAGCCTCAAATCTAACAAAGCTCCTGGAGTTGACGAAATTAAGGTGTCTGACCTAAATATGGTAGAGGTGGACGTATCACTTGCCATAACTAACTTAATAAATTCTAGTGTAAAACAGGGCATTTATCCGGACAGTTTGAAACAAGGCTCTATCCGACCTATATTTAAAAAGGGAAAACGAGATAATTGCATGAATTATCGTCCAATAACGTTGATCTCATCTTTAGATAAGATTATTGAGAAGTACATTTGTGAGCAAATTCCTAGTTTTTATAGAAAGAAAGAAGTAATATACTATAAACAATTCGGTTTTTAGAGGGAAAAAGGGACTACTAATCTTCTCTCAGAGTTTACGGATGAAGTCAATAGATGCCCAGATAAAAAACATGTTGTGCTAGCATTATTCATTGACTTCTCTCGGGTGTTTAACACACTAGACGAAGCCAAATTGCTAGGGAGGCATGCAAACTGTGGCGTACGTGGTCCTTTGCTAAACTGGTGTATAAACTATCTTCAAAATCGCAACTTAAATGTAAGAATAGGTAATACGTACAGCTACACCATGATTAATGCCCAAAGCACAGCGCAAGGATCAGTGTTAAGTCCTTTACGCTTTCTATCGTACTGTTATATACGTAACTTACAAGAGTTTATGCTGATAAAGATGCTGACTAGGCCCTATTAAACTAGGGCCAAGCATAGTGCTCGCCGGAGCAAGTCAGTCCGGTCCCAACTTCCATCCAGAGAACTCGTTCTTATTTAAACGTAACAAATCCTTTTTGCACTATACCTAATATATGAATAAAGTGTGTAAAATTCCTAAATCCTTTTTTTTTTAACTCTTAACCCGGGCTCTCCGAAAACATTGGTGGCAGCCAGAAAGGATCTGAAAGTGATCCCTGGTACGCACTCCGTGTCCAGAATAAGTGAAAACTTTTCCAATTACAGTGAAAAATCAAAATCGGAAAACTTCCAAGGTCCATAAGTATACATGGGTCCGGAATGGTAGAATTTTTGTAAGGAAAGACGAGCACAGTGATTTCATACTCATTCGGAATACAGATAGCCTCAACCGGATCAAATGAGCGTGAATCATTAACTAAAGTTATAGAGTATTGTTATAAAATTCAACGTTTACTATCAAAACACACGAGGTATTAGAACGAAGACTAATGATATATTACATAACATACTTATCTGCGACTATAACATTATTGTTTTTACTGAGACCTGGCTAAATTCAAAAATATCTGACAGTGAATTTATTGATTGGCGCTATGTGGTCAATTCAGGGATCGCCAATTTGTCAAAGGATCTAAAAAAGATGGAGAAGGAGTCCTGATTGCTGTGTCTCGAGATATCCCATCCTGCCGTGTTCATCAGAGGGAAAGTACATGTGAGGACTTATGGGTTAACATTAAATTGAATATCGACAGTCAGCTGCGATCCGTATCGTTATGTGCTGTATACCTGCCACCGCCTACTAAACTGGAAATACAACAGTTATTCTTGGACAACGTGGACGCCGTCATGGATCGCACTGATATAGTGGTCATACTGGGCGACTTCAATTTAAATTTTATACGCTGGATTCCCGAGAATAATCACAGCTATATGATACCTACCAATTACAAAAAAAGTTTGGGATATTCATTGATAAATTTTATGACACTGAACAATTTGTATCAGTGCAACAATATAGATAACTGCAACGGAAACATTTTAGATCTTGCTTTATCAAATTTGGAAGTATGTTCTGTTTCAGCCCCAATGGGTCACCTAAGTAGATTGGACGAATATCACCCTAGTATTCTGTTATCCATACCATCTTGTACTTGTATAGATCCGAACTATCTCAAACTGGGTACCGCGAATGTTTAAATTTTCATAGGGCTAATTATAATGATAGTCTATTGACTGGGTTAAAACATTTAAGGATTGCGACATTAATAATATGGTTACAATGTTCTACGATAACTTATTTGATAAAATAGAGAAATACGTACCAAAGCGTCAAATTAAACATTCGAAAAATCCTCGTTGGTTTAACAAGCAGGTTATGAAACTACTAAAAGAAAAAAACCGAGTTCGCCAACGTTTTCGTAAATTCGGCAACCCACGCGATAAATTGGAATACTAAATATTGTGCGATAGATGTAATAAACTAACGCGATCAAAGGTTGGTTATTATAAACGTCAAATCGAATCAGACATACGTAAAAACCCGAAATTATTCTGGCAATATATAATATAAAAGAAAAACGGAGCAACCTCTCTACGTTTCCGGCTATTATGAGTTTGAATGACGCTACTGCCACGACGGGAGTTGATATAGCCAATCTCTTTGCCGATCACTTTTCTTCAGTTTACACTTGTAACGATGTCACGAATAGTACAGATATGGCTAACCCTAAGAATTTTAATGATTGTTCACAAATAATACTTACAGAAAATATGGTCCTATTAAACGTATTAATGTACGCAAGGGATCTGGACCGGACAACATACCGCCTCTGTTCGTTAGGAGGTGCACGTCTGCTATTACATTGCCACTATCTCTAATATTTAACCACTCCTTATCCACTGGTCAATTCCCAAACGAGTGGAAAAAAGCTAGAATTGTCCCCATATATAAAAAGGGCGATAACACTAAAGTAAATAATTACAGACCAATCTCAATTTTTTCTTGCTTTTCAAAATTATTCGAGTCCATAATTTATCCAATATTATATAAACAGGTAGATGATGCATTATCGGAACATCAACACGGATTCAGAAGTGGTCGCTCCGTGGTTACAAATCTAGTATCATTTGTTTCTAGCGTGAGTTGCGAGGTTGACAAAGGTCGCCAAGTCGACGCTATTTACACCGACTTCTGCAGCGCTTTTGATAAAGTTAGTCACGATTTACTATTAGTGAAGCTAGGGGAAATGGGGATACATGGACCTTTACTGAAATGGTTTAGATCACATTTATCCAAGAGGCCACAAAAAATCGCTATAAATGGTTTTGAATCCAAGACTTACTATGTGCAATCCGGGGTTCCTCAAGGTTCTCACCTTGGACCTATACTATTTTTAAAATTCATCAACGACATCAGTGCCGTAATACAAAACAGCAATTTCTCTTTGTTTGCCGATGACCTAAAACTTTTTAAAACCATTAACCACCCATCAGACGTGCATCTATTACAGGCAGATTTAGACAACATAGAATTATGGTGTCGCGAGAACAAAATGGCACTTAACGTAGCTAAATGTTCTTCGATTTCTTTTACTAGGAAAAAGAATGCAATGGAGACGGTCTACTCTTTGAACTTAATAGCCTTAACAAAAGTTGATGAAATTCGAGACTTGGGAGTCATAATAAATAGGGAACTAAAATTTCGCAACCATATTAACAAAGTAGTAGAGAGAGCATCTAAAATGTTGGGGTTCCTAAAACGAAACACTACAGATTTCAAATCTCCCCAAACCCGAATGATTCTATATAACAGTCTGGTACGGAATCACTTAGAACACGCTTCTATAGTGTGGAATCCAGTATATAGTATATCTTCACAACGATTGGAGGGTATTCAGCGTGCATACACGAGATATTTAGCCTACAAGACAACCGGATTTTCAAACAAATGCACTTACGACTGTCGATTAAAGTTCTTTAACATAACTACTCTACACAATCGCCGAATAATCCTTGACCTAATGTTCCTCCACAAAGTTTCAAACGGAAAAATTAAATCACCCGATATACTTGGGAGTATTAATGTTAGTATACCCCGCAATCATCCTCGTCGTCCAATAAAAAACATTTTTAGTCTTCCACGGTACAGAACTAATCTTGGAAGACACCACCCGATAGCCAGAATGTGCATTACTTATAATACATTTAATGCCAAAGTACCTGAATTAGACATTTTCAGCGATTCTAACAATGTTTTTAAAGATAAGTTGCTACATCACTTCTCTGATATTTAATGGTTGAGTATTGAATGTGGTCTCTGCGAGATGTCACTGAGTTGAATGTACATACTATGCTGTGCCTAGTTATGCCCGATGATTGTTTGAATGCTGATATTTGTTCAAAATTTAATTGTATATTTTAATAATTCGTAGACTATAATTTATTTTCTCATTTTGATGTTTTTAAATCCAAACTATGGTCAAAGCTGTGTACACCTATAATAGGCATACATATTTAATATTGTAAACTATACCTACGAACGTAAGATAGTCTATAATATGTTATGCTGCTGGTATATCAATAAATAAATAAATAAATAAATAAGAGAAAAACGAAGTGGACATAAACACTCTATTTAAATTTATCAAACAATTCGATGGTACAAGGGAAAAATTAAATTCATTTCTAACGAATTCCAATGATGTGATTGATTTGGCCTCAAATATACAAAAGTCAATCGTTTCAAAATACTTATTATCGCAATTAGGAGGAAAAGCTGAATCAGCGTGTTCTATCAAGGAATTCGAATCGCGGGAACAGCTGAGTAGTTTTTTGACTACCGACTTTGGGGAGCGTAAACATTATGCCCACCTTTTAACGGATTTACAGGAATGTCGACAATCAACCAACGAGCCGGTAAATCAATTTGCCTTACGTGTCGAAATCTGCCTTTCTAAACTGTTGACGGTAGTAACACTATCCAACAAAAATACTAGGACTCTAGAGTCGAGTATACGCTTTCAAAAAGCTACTAGCAATAAAATTCTGAAAAATATACAAAGCCTCAAATCTAACAAAGCTCCTGGAGTTGACAAAATTAAGGTGTTTGACCTAAAAATGGTAGAGGAGGACGTATCACTTGCCATAACTAACTTGATAAATTCTAGTGTAAAACAGGGCATTTATCCAGACAGTTTGAAACAAGGCTCTATCCGACCTATATTTAAAAAGGGAAAACGAGATAATTGCATGAATTATCGTCCAATAACGTTGATCTCATCTTTAGATAAGATTATTGAGAAGTACATTTGTGAGCAAATTCCTAGTTTTTATAGAAAGAGCGAAGTAATATACTATAAACAATTCGGTTTTCAGAGGGAAAAAGGGACTACTAATCTTCTCTCAGAGTTTACGGATGAAGTCAATAGATGCCCAGATAAAAAACATATTGTGCTAGCATTATTCATTGACTTCTCTCGGGCGTTTAACACACTAGACGAAGCCAAATTGCTAGGGAGGCATGCAAACTGTGGCGTACGTGGTCCTTTGCTAAGCTGGTGTATAAACTATCTTCAAAATCGCAACTTAAATGTAAGAATAGGTAATACGTATAGCTACACCATGGTTAATGCCCAAGGTACAGGTGCCTTACGCATTCTATCGTACTGTTATATACGTAACTTATAAGGGTTTATTCTGATAAAGATGCTGACTAGGTCCTATTAAACTAGGGCCAAGCATAGTGCTCGCCGGAGCAAGTCAGTCCGGTCCCAACTTCCATCCAGAGAACTCGTTCTTATTTAAATGTAACAAATCCTTTTTGAGCTACATCTAATATATGAATAAAGTGTGTAAAATTCCTAAAACGTTATTTTTTAAACCCGGGCTCTCCGAAAACATTGGTGGCAGCGAAAAAGGATCTGAAAGTGATCCCCTCTACGCACTCCGTGTCCAGAATAAGTGAAAACTTTTCCAATTACAGTGAAAAATCAAAATCGGAAAACTTCCAAGTGCAGTGAGAAAAACATTCATACAAATCGCAATAAAACTATTTTTTCTTCTGAAAAGTGAACCTAAGTGCTTCAGCAGTTCGCAGTCCAGTAAACAAAGCCCAGTGTCAAACGGAAAGTGTATTAAAAACGACCGCTAGGAGCTATTCAACACCCAGTACGGACCAGTGATCGTAATTTTGCAACATATAGCTCCAGCAGCCTATCCCAGTGTGCTACTACTAAATCCTCTTGATCCAGCACCGACCTACTTGACGAAGACCTACGTAAGGATGTCCCTGCTTCTGTAAGTCTATCTAACTTTATCAAAGAAAAAAAAAATCAAATTCAACATAATTTCGTGACATATAGTGATATATAGTGTGTGGTTTCAAGTTATACGTGAATTCGGTAAAACTAATCTAAATACTGTAATACTTAATTCTGTAAACATTTTAGTTATAAGATTCCCACGAGTGTAGGAGTCATATTACAAGTGTTTAAGGAACTCTGTGGCTTATCGCTTGATCGTGGAACAACGCTTAGAATTACCACACCTTAGTAGCCGACTATTACACCGAATCATACTTTAATACAAGATGTCTAAAGATTCTCAAATAAAACGAGAAAAAAACGAAGTGGACATAAACACTATTTAAATTTATCAAACAATTCGATGGTACAACGGAAAAATTAAATTCATTTCTAACGAATTGCAATGATGCGATTGATTTGGCCTTAAATACACAAAGGTCAATCGTTTTAAAATACATATTATCACAATTAGAAGGAAAAGCTGAATCAGCGTGTTCTATCAAGGAATTCGAATCGCGGGAACAGCTGAGTAGTTTTTTGACTACCCAATTTCGGGAGCGTAAACATTATGCCCACCTTTTAACGGATTTACAGGAATGTCGACAATCAACCAACGAGCCGGTAAATTAATTTGCCTTACGTGTCGAAATCTGCCTTTCTAAACTGTTGACGGAAGTAACACTATCCAACAAAAAGAAATCGGAACTGGCCGGACGCACGGCGGCTATGTAAGACCTAGCGCTTTACACATTTTTAATTAGCCTTAAGCCTGAAATCTCCAATCTTGTCCGGGGTAATAACCCTTCAAATCTTAATGACGTTATTAATTTAGACGTTTCCGAAGAAAAAACATTAAACACATTTAATAAACGCCACAATTACAGACCAGCGATACAACGTCTTGCTCCAAAACCCAAGCCTAATTCTAACCCGTGGTGGACACGTTCATTCGGGCTCCAAAGCGAGGACGGCGGAAGTGTAGTGCTTCTTTACCTCCTCCCCTCGTCTCTATTGGCCGAGTTGGAACACCGTGTGAAGCTTTGTAGTCGGTTGGAGTCCGACACTACCTCGTCACCGCGACCCTTTCGGCGACGGGGTGTGCGATTCATCAGCATTTTGTTACACACGTTAATAAAAAAAAAGCGTAATTCTAATAGTAATTATAAAAACCAAACGACAAAACAACCCGATCGAAATATATACTGTAGATACTGCAAAACTCCTGGTCATACTATTGATATATGTCGAAAACGCGAAATTAATAACAACAGGTTTGTAGTTCCCCAACTGACTCAGTTTCCATATAAACCGAATCACGAACACAAGCCAGCTCGCGTCAATTGCATAGTTCGCTACAAACCAGATAGATATGAACCTGAACCACAATCCACAAAACCTGAACAAAAAAACATGCATGAAGACGCTTATGAAAGTGGAGTGAACCTACCCCACCGCGATCGAGGCGTGATGTATGTATGTATGTCCAAACCGAAGGGATGGCAATAGTTAAAATTCTTTTATCGCAACGTTTTCATCACAGTATTCCACGTAAAACTTGGCCTTAATCACTTACTTTTCTACTACTTATCCGAAGCTGTAGAGGCCGAAAACGATCTCTTTTATTACACTGCGAGCTCTATCCTTGAGGTTCGTTAACAGTTTTTTTTGTATATTAACACCACCGTGAAACATTATATTGTATTTAGTAACAAATTTTTGCTTAAAAACTGAGATTTTAGAAAGCATTGATATACACCCAATACACGTATAATTTTTTTTATGTATATAAACTATTGAAAGTTTGATTAATTTTTGTTCTGTATTTTCTTTATATTCTAAGATCCCCGTTTCTCATAAATTGTTCTTAGTTATTTCTATTATTTTGAAAACATCACAAACAGAAAAGATATTTAAGTTATAATTAGTCCCATCTAAGTGAAATGAATTTCGATAGGATTCTTTGAAAAATAATGGTTACGCAGTCGATTCTATTAAATGACAGCAACATTAAAATGTCGTATTCTTCTTCTTCTTCATAAAGGACCTCTCCAACTAGTGATCAGCGCGGTACAGTCCTTTCTGTCTCTGGTTCGGCGGAACAATCCGGACGCATTAGGTATGCTAGTACATTCCCTGATATTCCTCAACCGTGACTTTTTCCTTCTTACCATCTTTCGTTTTCCACAAACCTTACCCATTATAATCAGCTGCAGAAGACTATATTGTCCTATTAATCACTGAGGTCTGAATTTTGTTAGGGTTTTTAGACATCATCATTAGCTGCTAGATGTTCACGCCGTCGTCGTTTTTTCATAAATTCACAAATGTATTAAAGCCTACACTTATCCATAAATATGTTTGTATTGATATCTATATTTGGATATAGGAGAAGCATGCCAATGGGACAATACGTAAGATATTAAGTACAAATAATTTAAATACACATCTAACTCGATCACTATAACAATTAAATACATTATGGTAATAAATAAACAACAAGCTTAATGTCCTTACTACCGGGTCTTCTCTTACAAGGAGAAATGCGGGTTGGTTAAAACTTATATTGATAGTATCTTCCTCGGGGAAATAAATCTAGACTTGCAGTTGTAACATTATGATATTTTTAGCGCAAAAAATTTGTATAAATTTTACGAGGTTTAAGATGTTATCTGTCTAAACCTTTAAGTCTAGTCCTTAATCGTAAAAGATTAATTATGCACCCTTTCATAATTTTCTTCGGTTATTTGGGTTTTGTGTAAGAAATTGTACGATAGTTCTTTACCATTATGACTATCTTCGTGATATACGGGGCGGTATGTGAATCGCCTATATTTACGTATGTGTAATGTATTTACCACCTAGTAAACTTACTATACTTCCTCTTATGAGAAATTTGTGTACTTTTTGGTTCATTCCTATCATGGTATAATTTGTTGTAATGCACCTATTAAATACCGATCATTTAATACCGCGTCTGAGAATTCAGTAAAAGTAGTATAGAAATCATGCTATACTTGCTTTCATAAGGTATGTAGTATCCGGTTATAGATTGTAAAATCTTGATCGGGACTACAATCCTTTGAGTCTATGTAATAATCTTCTGAGCTATGTTTGAAACGTTACATTGTCTATTGACAAAACGGATATATTATTGTACCAAGTAAATAAACACTGTGTATTCTTTTTATTTTTTCTTCTCCGGATCTCGGGAGCTTCTTTCTAAGGAGGCTCTTAGGTAAAGTAGGCCATTGTGGATGTGAATTAGGTACGAATATTCTATGACGCTTGGTGTTTTCAAGTACCAAACACATTTCTAAAACATCAAGGAAATACTAGAAACAATAATAGTTTAGTTACGAGTTATATTATTTAATTGCAAGCACTACAAACGTTTTCCTTAGCAATAAACGAAGAATTTTATTGGTTTTTTATAACCGGATTCACAGGAAAAAAATATACTAATTTTTTTTAACAGTCAAGAATATTCAGTATGCCTTTAAACGTAAATATTGGCACGAATGTTAAATGAGTTTTCTAACTAGAGCCTCCTCCTATTTAGATAATAGTGAACGTCACTGTAAATTTATAGAGTGGAACTGTCATACATCCCTGTGAATAGCATGGAGCACTTCCCTTCATGAATGGGTATAGAATGCCAACCATCAGGTTGTTCCACTTCGGGTTGACACACGACACGGGCCTTTGAAAACTTCTCTAAGGTATGCACGCTATTTTGCGACGTTTTTCTTCGTCATTTCTCCAGTGGCTTCAGTGCGAAACTTTGCACGCAAAGTTGGACTGTATATGAGAAACTAACTTACTGTCAAATTAATAAATTAATGTTATACGTAGCTTTGTGCCCGGGATTTCCTGCACACAGGCACGGTCTAGTGATAAACCTGGGGATACCTAAGAAATTAATTACATAGTCATTATGGCTTTTATACATATATACTTCACATAGTCGACTATATGTTGTTGTACAGTTTCGTTTCCGAGGTGAGGATGACGTTAGTTTTGTGTTTTACGTTACCTTCGCTAGATGGCGATGTATATATTTTAAATATGTATACACCGTACGTCTGGTTGTGTTAAACATGTAGCATTCGTCACAGGAGTTTAGTTAAATTTAAATGTTGGTACCTTGTTTTTGTGAAGACGTACCCTTTCGGTCTATTGCTAAGGGACTGTGGTTACTACAATATCGTTATCTTCATTTTGTAACATCAGATTACGACTTTATTTTATATGGGATTGTATATTTACTACACTGTTACTATGATAGGAATTTCAGTTAAAAAATTATATATATATATTAAAAATAAAAGAGAGATATCTTTCCCTTTCTTATGACGGTGAAAGTATGTAGTGGGAGAACTTGTGTACTCTATCAATAGTGAAGATTAAAATAGTGGTCGTGTTTAATCAAAAAGTCGTAGTATTAAATTTGAACAGTTAAGACGTTTGAGCCAATTAACTTGCTCGAGTAATATTTCAACGTTAAACTTTCATGCGCTAACTGCCGTATCTGGGACGTAACATGATCTTCCTCTTAAAACTTTAGAGCTGGTACGATGTTGTGTCAGTGATTAATGTAGCTGTTCATTACTATTTCGTTCCTACAGTTACTAGTTCAAAGGCTCGTCCTTCTACAGGTCCAGCAGCTATTAGGTATTTTAAATTATTAAATACTTCTCTGGCTCCCTACAGCCGACATTAGGCCAGCTTGGTGAGAAATATGCATCCCTACCCAGTGAATGTGGACAATTTTGGGGAAGGCTTATTTCCAGCAGTGGAAGTCTATTGGCTGATGATGATGAAGAACTACTTCTCATAACTTTAAATAATAATTTTTATATCATGCCCTATCTCTTTCTAACTTTATTCTAATAAATGTATAAATTTGTAAGAAACGTTTCATGTTTCTATTTAGCACTAGTAATAAAAAGCGTAACCTCATAGCTACGTTTAAGGAATGTAAAATCTCCTACCTCGGTAATATACTCCGTCATCAGCGATATGATCTTCTGCACTTAATTATAATGGGTAAAGTTTCTGTAAAACGAAAGATAAGGAAAAAGTCATAGTTGAAGAATATCAGGGAATAGACTGGCATATCTGTGGCGTACGAATTGTTCCGACGAACCAGAGACAAAAAGGACTGTACTACGCTGATCGCCGACCTTCGCTAGTGGGAGAGGAACACTAAGAAGAAGAATAAAAACAATCTACATAAAGTAAATATAAATGAGTAGTACAACGTCTGTGGGCTTTAACTAGTATGCTAATACAATTGGTTGCTTCAAACGTTTTGAAATTAATGCGGAACCTTTTAGTGCATGTCCCAACCACTTTGACCGTCGACATATATGACTATTAATACTCCGCTTTCTCCATTATAATAATATACGTCAAAAGGAAAGGACATCGTAATTGTGTTAAGCAGCAAGTCTGCCGAACACAAAATTATCTTTTCACAGTAACATCTCCTTGATAATATCTTGGATTACAAAGTGTATAAGATTTGAAAGTCGAATATTATTTAGATGCAACTATATAGTAATGAAATTTATAAATACAAGGATGAATTCAAAGACATCCAAACAAAACATGTTCGCATCCCAATATCTGCCTCGCGGAAGACTCGGAGTGTTAAATATTCGAACTGATACAGCAATAGCCCACCAGTGGGACCACACGTTATACATGTATTTAATTATTTTCTCGTCTCTTGATATATTTATGTAACAAGAAGTTAAAAACATATTGTCATATATATATATATATATATATATATATATATATGTTTAGTAATATAAGTCTATTGCAAGTCGGAGAGTCGATAAAAAGAGTTTGTATATAAAACATCATTTGCTTATTTATATTTATAGCACATATGTATTATAAGAAGTGAATATTATTAAATACTTGTATATTTATGTTATATAATTATGTCTGACGTACGACCCCGCTTGTGGGCTACAGCTATGTCACTTCGAATATTTAACACTCCGAGTCTTACGAAAGGCAAATAACTATTGCGAAGCAAACAGCTTTTGATCGGATTTCTTTGAATTCATCCTACAATTTATAAACAAATTTATTTTCTATATAGTTGCAACTAAATAATAATCAACTTTCAAATCTTATACACTTTGTAAACCAAGATATTATCAAAGAGATATTACTGCGAAAAGATATTTCCTAAACTCAATGTCTATTTTAAGAAAATTCTATCTGAAATATGTCTAAGAACAAGCCATAAATTTCACACGAAACTCCAAATTGTGAAATTTGAACCGGAAACACAAACAGCTCTTCTTGCGACAATGAGATTAATTTCTTTATTAATGTACGAAAAATAATTTAGCGAATTTCCGGTTAGATTAGGTTAGCACCTTCATCATTTCATTACTTTGAAGATATTTTTATGTATCACTACGCCAATATTGAGACATTTTTTTCTTTATTTCAAATTCTATACAATAACTCAAAAATTTTGCACAAATCGAATTAATAATGTAATTTACTGTTTTATAGTTTCATCATCCCTTATCATTGTTAATAAACCACGTCGTAAACTAATCGAAGGTATACAAATACAATTACTAATATAGTATTTAATACAACCAAAGTTACAAGCCGCAGATTTATTTAAGAGATTTGAACAAATTACCGTAGTAATGTTGAAAATATAATATAATAAATACATTATGAATGCCAATGACCTAAAAATTTATTTCTAATCTACCTTTCAGAAGGTAGTTGGAGCGGAAATACCAAAGTGGATAATAACTAATCGAACAGTAGATAAAACAACGAGTACACATTTGCGATAGTATACTAGGTTAATTAACAAAAGCTTAGCTTTTGGATAATCTAATTTATAACCACATTAACACTTTGTTACCTATAATAGCGTTAATTATAGTATTATATACAATAATTAATGTGCTAGAACCACTCTATTGTGATTATGTTATGATATTTATACACTAATAGGCAGTTCTCTCTTGTCTATTCTCGACGAGAATACTAAAGAACAACTACTTCCGTTCTGTTGTACGTAAAACACTTTTCCAAAGGAGAACAGTTCCTAGTAAGCTAGGACAAGTCACAGCTCCCCACCTACATTTACATGTGGTGGTAGATCGTCAGCTTCAACTATGTCCTTAAGAGAGAAAGCCTATGAGCTCCAGTAGAGACAACATTGATTAGGCTATTTAGTACTCTATTCAATTAAACCAACTCTAATTCTCGATACTTCTACGTAGAGATATTTACTAAACTAGAACCACTATTATTTTCAGTTCAATTCTGTTACATGTTCGCGACAATAATCTAAATGCATATATTAATGAATTCTTTATGTTTAACTTAACATTTCAACGCTTTTAGGTTAAAATTGAATTAACAACTTCTCTAAAAGTTACGGGGTAGCCGACGCCGAACACGAACCCTAAATGACAACCATGACTTAACCGCATACACCGAGTTAGAGCAACTTACGGAGGCAGTAAACCATTGTTGCACGTTATTTTATTAACATTCCACCGTTCAGAAAACGTTATGTTCTAATAAGTAAACAGCGAAGTTTATACAAATCGAAATATATTCGTTACTTTCCATAGACTAAAAATGTATTTACACTTAATCAAAACAAAATCAACTCTTGCATTTATTCGTACTAATATGACAAGTGATACTCAGTTAATTTATTTATAAATACCTGAAAAACAATATCAAAGTGTTTAAATTTATTCCGACAAGTAATTATGAACTTCTATCTAAACAAACTTATATAATACATTAGTATTAGTATCAGAGAGGCTGTGGTTATGTTCGGAACGGAAATCCTGCGACCAAACCAAGTGCTAAAGACGACCAATGGCACAAAAATCTCCACACAATCTAGACCCATCTAAACGTTATTTTTCCAAAGATTTGTCATCTGATATTGGTAACGGGATGTATATCTTATGTTACTAGCACAATGTGATGCAGTGTTTATTATCTTAATTAACGCCACGTTGTTGTGGCGTGTCGCTTACGAACAGTTGATCATCTCGCTCGAAAATAAGTATATAAAGACATGTATATAAAAGATTAAAAATCTTTACAAAATCTTAAAACTTGAATGATAAAAAAAGAAGTCGATTCGAAGGTATTATCCGTGGTGCTTATTTAAAACTTAGAAGCACTTAACTTTCGAACAAGTACACAATTAAACTTAGCTTGCAAATCGGGAGAAAAGATCGATGCCAAATTATTCAAGCCACATCTATTTGAAAGCCTTCCAAAAGTCAGCGATGGATTTCGATCTACGTTTACAAAGGCCTTGTCAATGTCTATTGCTTTATAACGTTACTTATTAAATAAAAATTAAAAAAAAAATCTTTTAAATCGTTATTTCGAACATAGATAGGTTCCTAATTGATGGATAGATGTCATTCGATACTTATTCGGTTACAAACATCAAATCATCATCATCAGCTGATAGATATTCACTGCTTGACATAGGCGTTCTTCTAATGGGGGTATTGGATCATTTCCCACCACGCTGGCCCAATGCGAGTTGGGATCCAGAGTCTTGTTTGTTAATTAGACACGCTACAATATGTTACGTAAATTACACAATATTATTTAATTTCGTTACTCAAATATGGTCAAAATATAAAATTATATCAGGTTATAGCCGGAAGTAGTAATGAATCAAAATTTAACCTCGCAATTTTGATTCATTTGACTATTATATTAAATTTACATATGTCGATGCAGGCTTCCGTTATTGAATATTAACGTTTGCATATATAAATATAAGCAATTGCCTTATCGCAAACAAACAGACTAACGCGACCGTTTGTTGGCGCCTAAAACACAACCGAGCGAACATTGTAATTAATTAAATCGTATTGACTCAATGCACAGCTGTGGTTATAACAATCACTGACACAACATATAGACACCCGTTGTTGTTACATTAACACAATTCACATACAAATTTATTAAAGAAATACAAAATCTGTTATAATGTTGAAAAAACTATCGTCACAATAGCTTGAGTTCGTTGAACTCTTAACAAAGTATGTAAATTGACAAGTATACATTTATCATGAATAGTTATTTATTTAGTAGATATATACATTGGTCATACTAGTTTTTTTGATACAGTATAAGAGGTCCCAACAACTCATGGGACCCAAGTCAACCCCATCTGCTCATGGTGCACCCTGCTAATGAACAAACGAAGCTATTACTCCCACCAACCCGCATTGGTATAACGTAGTGAGAAATGGCCAAAATAGTATGACAGCTAATAACAACTAATCAAAGGAATAATGAAATTGATTTTTTTTATGTAAATAATAGTAGATATCATAGTTATATATATATATGCGTGATATCTACTATCATTTGTGTAGATTAAGGTAATTTATTCAGGCAGTATAAAGTTAGGGTTTAAGGCGCGCGTCTTTGAGTAAGCTCTATTATATTATTTTGCTCCGCAATTTAAAAATACGTAAAAATGTTTTAATGACTTGTATTTATGTTTGTGTAGTGTACTAAAGTGGTGGTTTGTTAAACGAAATTGAATTCCATTTCAACAACAGATTTTAAAGTAAAAAGTATTACAAGTGTTGTAGGATTGTTACATCACTAATACGAGTACCCTCAATTGGACCAACTGCATTTTGGTTTACTAAATAAACAGAACTTCTAGTGAAGAAGATTTAATTATCCAAAGTTATTATTAAAATTAGAAAACCATCATGGTGAACTGTGCAGTTTGCAATAAAATAATATGAGGCCATAAGCAACTATCTTGTTCTAAATGTGATTATCAATATCACACCGTATGTGGAAATACTATATATCTGATTATCGTAAAGTAGGGTCTGTCCGTCACGTCGGTGCGCTAGTGCTAAAACCGAGAACAGTAAACAAATACGCTCTCCTTTGTCCTGATATGAGCCAGATCATTGTACTTGCTAATGAAATATAATTTCTTAGAGAAGATATTGGAGAACTGAAAAATCACCATAAATTACTAACTGGTCACGTGACACAATGCAACAAAAGAATAGACGATTGTGAAAGTAAATTATCCAAAACTGAGTTCCGAAACCGTCAGATTAAAGAAAGAAAGTCCGAGGTACCATATCTAAAAGCGATTATTTCACAACTTAGTCTGCAACTTAACAATCAAACTCGATCTAACCTAAGAAATGAGGTTGAAATTACGGGCATAACAGAAACACCTAAGGAAAATCCCGTACACATTGTACTGACAACAGCTTTAAAAACTAGCGTAAACATTGAAGTCAAAGATATAGACTGTGCCATCCGAGTGGGACCTCGAAGAAAACCACGCGATTCTCCAAACAATTCGAACAATAACCTACTTGATAACCATCCTCATCCTTTAATTGTAAGGTTCTTACGAAAAAATATACGTCAAGACTTTCTGCAGGCTGGAAGATCCAGACGGAACCTTACCAGTAGTGATTTGGACCTGCCTAATTGTCACAGAAATATTTATTTTAATGAAAGACTAACCAAAAAGAACAGACATTTATTTCGTTCAGCAAGAGGTAAAGCTAAGGAAGGCAGTTTTAGTATTGTTGGATCAAAAACGGAATTATTTAATAATTCAGAGCCGAATCGAACAACCCAGAAAAATAACTGATTTATAGCAGACACAGAAATTTCTGCCATACGCTCCTTAGTAAAATTAACGCCTATAACACTAACGAAATTAACAAAAATAAGGGTAACCCACGAAAGCTTTGGAATACAATAAAGAGTATAAGCTTTAATAATAATCATAAGCTTTAACCAAATACTAGAAAATAGTGTCTAAAAAGTAATTACGGATCACGTCATCCCTAAATCTATGCAATAAATACTTCTCACAAATAGGAGACAAACTTGCTAAACAAGTACTCTTAGAAATGGATTTGACGCAAGAAGAACTCGTAAAAAATATCCATCGCCGAAGTCAATATTAATTATCTTTATTTACAACCTACGAATGCATAGAAAGTTATTTCCATTATAAAGGCTTTTAAAAATAATAGTGGCTCTCCGGGATTAGACCAAATAACTGTACAGTTACTAAAAAATACTATAGCGGCTCCACTTGCTCACATCATCAACTTAAGCATTTGTACATTAATTTTCCCAAATTGTTGGAAAATCGCTATAATATCACCGATACATAAAACTGGAGCCCACAATTCCCCAGAAAATTACCAGCCAATTGCTCTATTCAGCACGGTCTCATAAGTGCTAGAAAAAGTTGTAAATATACAAGTAGATCATTTTAGAAAAATATCATTTCTTCACAGATAAGCGATATGGTTTTCGACGTGGTAGATCAAGCGAAGATGCTATGACTTTAATACAGTTTCGAAAGGTTTGCTTCTGAAAAAGTTGGATGAGATGTATAACCCTCTAATGGTTCGCAAATTACCTGAAATTACGGAAACAGTGCACCAGGGTTAACAACTGCTTGAGCGAGGATTATGGCGTACCCCAGGGTAGTATCTTAGGACCGACATTTTTCTCAATTTATATAAATGATATTATCGATCAACAGATTACGAACTCTGATATAATCTCTTACGCAGATAATACAGCCATACTCTTTCACGATAGAACTTGGGACCGAGTATGGGACACAGCGGAAAGGGGACTAAATCGGGTCGCTAACACGTGAAAAAATAACTTACTTAATTTAATACTAATATGATATCATACATTACCTTTTATAAGTCAAGTCGTTCATCCCCAAAAAACTACAAGCCCTTAAAGATACACATCTGCTCGTCACCAAGTAACTGTAATTGCGAAACGGTTAACCGAACCACAAAAGTCAAATATTTAGGAATTCTTCTTGACGAGAGACTAAATTTTGGAGCACATATCTTAATATTACTTTCAAGATTAAGGAAGGAAGCCAAAAATGCACAATTAAAAAGCTGGAAAAGTTTCTGTGGCAAATAAGACAGGGAAAGCATGTGGGAGGGTATTAATAGAATTATTGGTAGGACTTCCAAACGGCACGAGGACTTACCTATGGAGGTACAAGGCAGAACAGTGGACTTTCAAGAATCAGTGAAGTTCCTCACGGATGCTCACTACTCGGATGACTCGGTGGATAGTGACACTCCAGAACATCGGAGCATTAGGGAACGGGCTGACTGTGTAAATAGTCAGTTTTTGGATGAATGCAGGGATCCTCGATTCACTATGGAGGAGGTACAGAGCGCGGTTGAGAGTTTTAAACCAAAGAAGGCTCCGGGTGCGGACGGTTTTACCGCAGATATCTGCTGGCGTGTCATAGCTTACGATCTGGAATTTTTCTTATTACTGGTTAATAAGTGCCTAGAGTTAGAGCATTTTGCGACTATCCGGAAAGAGGCGACAGTAGTGATCTTACGAAAACCTGGAAAGGATAACTACATGCATCCAAAAGCATATAGACCGATAGGTCTATTACCAGTTATGGGAAAGATTTTGGAAAAGCGAATCATAGGTAGACTTAAATGGCATATTATCCCAAAGCTTAGCACTCGTCAATAATGATTTATGCCCCAAAGAAGCATGGAGGACTCTCTTTTTGATCTAATGAATCATATTCGACGAAAAATAGAAGCGAAGAAGATTGTCGTAATGATATCGCTGGACATAAAAGGGGCTTTTGACAATGCGTGGTGGCCCGCAATTAGGGTTCGTTTAGCAGAGGAAGATTGCCCTATAAATATAAGAAGAGTGCTAGACAGCTACTTACGAGATAGAAAGGTAACTGTTAGATATGGCGGTAAAACTTGCACCAAAAATACTACTAAAGGGTGTGTGCAGGGATCTATTGGCGGGCTAATTCTTTGGAACTTGCTGTTGGACCCACTTTTAAAAGGACTAGAACAACGCGGTAACTATTGTCAAGCTTTTGCAGATGATTTAGTTTTAGTGTTTGATGGTGACTCTGCACTAGACGTAGAAAAACAATCCAACTCTTACCTCGCGTACGTTAGGAATTGGGGATTCAAAAACAAGCTCATCTTTGGTCCATCAAAAACCAAAGCGATAGTTATTACTCGCAAATTAAGATACGATAACCCAATACTGAAAATGGGCGGCGAATATATTGTCTTGTCTGAAAATATTAAAAACCTTAGGCTCTATATAGACAACAAGCTGACATTTAATAAACACACTACAGAAATTTGTAAAAAAGCAATGAAAGTATACAAACATCTTAGCAGAGCTGCCAAAATTAGTTGGGGTTTACACCCAGAGATTATAACAATAATATATATCGCAACAGTGGAGCCTATAATAACATATGCCTGTAGTGCGTGAGCAAGTGCAACAAAAAAATTAGGAGTGCAAAAGCATTTGAATAATATACAAAGAGCCTTTGCACTAAAGATAATTAAAGCATACAGAACCGTTTCCTCCAACTCGGCCTTGGTCCTGTCTGGAATACTACCTCTCGATCTTAGAATCAGAAAAGCAGCTGCGCTCTATGAAATCAAGAGAGGAGTGCCACGGGCAGAATTAAAGGACAGGGAGGTGGAACAAATCGCTGCATTTTGCGAAAATCCACATCCGGCTGAACAAATGAGCCTGGAGTTTCAGAAACTGGAAAACAAAGTTCAGCTTGATAATAATAATATGCAAACGATCCGTATTTTCACGGACAGCAGTAAAATTGACAGCCGTGTTGGAGTAGCGCTATCCGTGTGGACTAACGATGTTGAAACTAAATCCGTCAAATTAAAACTGTCACCGTATTGCACAGTTTAACAGGCAGAACTTCTAGCCATCAGTGAATCTACTAAAATAGTATTAACAAGCAAAGAACATAGCTTCGGAATATAAAGTGACTTGCGATCAGCACTGGAATCGGTTGTAAACAACGAATCAACGCATCTCTTGGCTATACAGTCGCGAACAAATATTAAAGCTAGTAAACTCCAAAACAAGGAGATTTCTCTACTCTGGGTTAAAGCTCACGCAGGTTTAACAGGTAACGAAAGAGCTGATTACCTTGCTAAAGAGGCAGCGCAAAGTTTAAAAACTAAGCCAAAATACGACTTGTGCCCGATTTCATTCGTCAAACGTCAAATCCGTATAGACACGTTGGACAAATGGAACCGGCGCAATAGAGAAAAGTAGAACAGCCAGTCTCACCAAACGCTTTCTTCCGGATGCCATTGAGGCATATGGACTCATGAAGGAAATGGAAATAGAAAAATTGCTCACGCAGGTGCGCACGGGTCATAGTGGATTTTCGGAGTACTTGTTTCGCTTCAAGTGCAAAAATAGTCCGGCATGTCTCTGCGGCCCCTTACAAGAGGAAACGATCGTACACCTGATTGTGGAGTGCCCGGTGTTCGGAAGAAAGTGAACTGACGTAGAAATAGAGTTAAAAACAAAAATAGATATAATAAAATTGAGTTATCTAATTAGCAATAAGGAAATTGGGAACAAGTTTCTAGAATACTGTAAATACGTTGCACAGAGAACTGTAAATAGAAATAAGTGATTTTAAATAAGCGTGTAAATTCATTAAAGCACTAATTATGTATGTAGACAAGAATTCTATCCCGAATCAGAAGATATTAGTATAAATAAATAAAAAAAAAAAGATTAAGGAAGCTTATAAATGTCATGAAAAAATTGAGAGATTGTGTACATTTTAATATTTTGCGCCAAATCTATTATGCGATATGTCAAATATGGTGATGCGTCTCGTATTCCGACGCGTCGCCACGTAGGGATTTTTTAACAAGAGGGGTGCTTCACACCCCTCCTCGAGGTGGGCCCGGTCATTCGGGTGCCGTTCGGGGGGTCGTGGATGAACTGCAATACTTTATCCCGCGACCCCACGAACACGTGGATGAGAGTGGAATACCGTGTGAAGCTTTTTAGTCGGTTGGAGTCCGACACTACCACCGTCGCCGGCCCAATTTGGCGACGGGGTGTGCATTTCCGTTAGCATTTTGTAACACACGTAAATAAAAAAAAAAAAAAAAAAAAATGCGATATGTCAATCGACTATGCAATATTGCATAGGTATTCGGGAGGTACTAACTAAAGTTTGCTAATGATTTTAGAAATGGGCCCAACGTGATGTTATTAAAGTTATACTTAACAAGCCGTTACCCAACTGCAACAACAACAAGCAAAGAACATAGCTTCGGAATATATAGTGACTCGCGATCAGCACTGGAATCGGTTGTAAACATCGAATCAACGCATCTCTTGGCTATACAGTCGCGAACAAATATTAAAGCTAGTAAACTCCAAAACAAGGAGATTTCTCTACTCTGGGTTACAGCTCACGCAGGTTTCACAGGTAACGAAAGAGCTGATTACCTTGCTAAAGAGGCAGCGCAAAGTTTAAAAACTAAGCCAAAATACGACTTGTGCCCGATTTCATTCGTCAAACGTCAATTCCGTATAGACACGTTGGACAAATGGAACCGGCGCAATAGAGAAAAGTAGAACAGCCAGTCTCACCAAACGCTTTCTTCCGGATGCCATTGAGGCATATGGACTCATGAAGGAAATGGAAATAGAAAAATTGCTGTCCGACACTACCACCGTCGCCGGCCCAATTTGGCGACGAGGTGTGCATTTCCGTTAGCATTTTGTTACACACGTAAATAAAAAAAAAAAAAAAAAATGCGATATGTCAATCGACTATGCAATATTGCATAGGTATTCGGGAGGTACTAACTAAAGTTTGCTAATGATTTTAGAAATGGGCCCAACGTGATGTTATTAAAGTTATACTTAACAAGCCGTTACCCAACTGCAACAACAACAAGCAAAGAACATAGCTTCGGAATATATAGTGACTCGCGATCAGCACTGGAATCGGTTGTAAACATCGAATCAACGCATCTCTTGGCTATACAGTCGCGAACAAATATTAAAGCTAGTAAACTCCAAAACAAGGAGATTTCTCTACTCTGGGTTAAAGCTCACGCAGGTTTCACAGGTAACGAAAGAGCTGATTACCTTGCTAAAGAGGCAGCGCAAAGTTTAAAAACTAAGCCAAAATACGACTTGTGCCCGATTTCATTCGTCAAACGTCAAATCCGTATAGACACGTTGGACAAATGGAACCGGCGCAATAGAGAAAAGTAGAACAGCCAGTCTCACCAAACGCTTTCTTCCGGATGCCATTGAGGCATATGGACTCATGAAGGAAATGGAAATAGAAAAATTGCTGTCCGACACTACCACCGTCGCCGGCCCAATTTGGCGACGGGGTGTGCATTTCCGTTAGCATTTTGTTACACACGTAAAAAAAAAAAATAAAATAAAATGCGATATGTCAATCGACTATGCAATATTGCATAGGTATTCGGGAGGTACTAACTAAAGTTTGCTAATGATTTTAGAAATGGGCCCAACGTAATGTTATTAAAGTTATACTTAACAAGCCGTTACCCAACTGCAACAACAACAAGCAAAGAACATAGCTTCGGAATATATAGTGACTCGCGATCAGCACTGGAATCGGTTGTAAACATCGAATCAACGCATCTCTTGGCTATACAGTCGCGAACAAATATTAAAGCTAGTAAACTCCAAAACAAGGAGATTTCTCTACTCTGGGTTAAAGCTCACGCAGGTTTCACAAGTAACGAAAGAGCTGATTACCTTGCTAAAGAGGCAGCGCAAAGTTTAAAAACTAAGCCAAAATACGACTTGTGCCCGATTTCATTCGTCAAACGTCAAATCCGTATAGACACGTTGGACAAATGGAACCGGCGCAATAGAGAAAAGTAGAACAGCCAGTCTCACCAAACGCTTTCTTCCGGATGCCATTGAGGCATATGGACTCATGAAGGAAATGGAAATAGAAAAATTGCTGTCCGACACTACCACCGTCGCCGGCCCAATTTGGCGACGGGGTATGCATTTCCGTTAGCATTTTGTTACACACGTAAATAAAAAAAAAAAAAAAAATGCGATATGTCAATCGACTATGCAATATTGCATAGGTATTCGGGAGGTACTAACTAAAGTTTGCTAATGATTTTAGAAATGGGCCCAACGTGATGTTATTAAAGTTATACTTAACAAGCCGTTACCCAACTGCAACAAAAACAAGCAAAGAACATAGCTTCGGAATATATAGTGACTCGCGATCAGCACTGGAATCGGTTGTAAACATCGAATCAACGCATCTCTTGGCTATACAGTCGCGAACAAATATTAAAGCTAGTAAACTCCAAAACAAGGAGATTTCTCTACTCTGGGTTAAAGCTCACGCAGGTTTCACAGGTAACGAAAGAGCTGATTACCTTGCTAAAGAGGCAGCGCAAAGTTTAAAAACTAAGCCAAAATACGACTTGTGCCCGATTTCATTCGTCAAACGTCAAATCCGTATAGACACGTTGGACAAATGGAACCGGCGCAATAGAGAAAAGTAGAACAGCCAGTCTCACCAAACGCTTTCTTCCGGATGCCATTGAGGCATATGGACTCATGAAGGAAATGGAAATAGAAAAATTGCTGTCCGACACTACCACCGTCGCCGGCCCAATTTGGCGACGGGGTATGCATTTCCGTTAGCATTTTGTTACACACGTAAATAAAAAAAAAAAAAAAAAATGCGATATGTCAATCGACTATGCAATATTGCATAGGTATTCGGGAGGTACTAACTAAAGTTTGCTAATGATTTTAGAAATGGGCCCAACGTGATGTTATTAAAGTTATACTTAACAAGCCGTTACCCAACTGCAACAACAACAAGCAAAGAACATAGCTTCGGAATATATAGTGACTCGCGATCAGCACTGGAATCGGTTGTAAACATCGAATCAACGCATCTCTTGGCTATACAGTCGCGAACAAATATTAAAGCTAGTAAACTCCAAAACAAGGAGATTTCTCTACTCTGGGTTAAAGCTCACGCAGGTTTCACAGGTAACGAAAGAGCTGATTACCTTGCTAAAGAGGCAGCGCAAAGTTTAAAAACTAAGCCAAAATACGACTTGTGCCCGATTTCATTCGTCAAACGTCAAATCCGTATAGACACGTTGGACAAATGGAACCGGCGCAATAGAGAAAAGTAGAACAACCAGTCTCACCAAACGCTTTCTTCCGGATGCCATTGAGGCATATGGACTCATGAAGGAAATGGAAATAGAAAAATTGCTGTCCGACACTACCACCGTCGCCGGCCCAATTTGGCGACGGGGTATGCATTTCCGTTAGCATTTTGTTACACACGTAAATAAAAAAAATAAAAAAAAATAAAATGCGATATGTCAATCGACTATGCAATATTGCATAGGTATTCGGGAGGTACTAACTAAAGTTTGCTAATGATTTTAGAAATGGGCCCAACGTGATGTTATTAAAGTTATACTTAACAAGCCGTTACCCAACTGCAACAACAACAAGCAAAGAACATAGCTTCGGAATATATAGTGACTCGCGATCAGCACTGGAATCGGTTGTAAACATCGAATCAACGCATCTCTTGGCTATACAGTCGCGAACAAATATTAAAGCTAGTAAACTCCAAAACAAGGAGATTTCTCTACTCTGGGTTAAAGCTCACGCAGGTTTCACAGGTAACGAAAGAGCTGATTACCTTGCTAAAGAGGCAGCGCAAAGTTTAAAAACTAAGCCAAAATACGACTTGTGCCCGATTTCATTCGTCAAACGTCAAATCCGTATAGACACGTTGGACAAATGGAACCGGCGCAATAGAGAAAAGTAGAACAACCAGTCTCACCAAACGCTTTCTTCCGGATGCCATTGAGGCATATGGACTCATGAAGGAAATGGAAATAGAAAAATTGCTGTCCGACACTACCACCGTCGCCGGCCCAATTTGGCGACGGGGTATGCATTTCCGTTAGCATTTTGTTACACACGTAAATAAAAAAAATAAAAAAAAATAAAATGCGATATGTCAATCGACTATGCAATATTGCATAGGTATTCGGGAGGTACTAACTAAAGTTTGCTAATGATTTTAGAAATGGGCCCAACGTGATGTTATTAAAGTTATACTTAACAAGCCGTTACCCAACTGCAACAACAACAAGCAAAGAACATAGCTTCGGAATATATAGTGACTCGCGATCAGCACTGGAATCGGTTGTAAACATCGAATCAACGCATCTCTTGGCTATACAGTCGCGAACAAATATTAAAGCTAGTAAACTCCAAAACAAGGAGATTTCTCTACTCTGGGTTAAAGCTCACGCAGGTTTCACAGGTAACGAAAGAGCTGATTACCTTGCTAAAGAGGCAGCGCAAAGTTTAAAAACTAAGCCAAAATACGACTTGTGCCCGATTTCATTCGTCAAACGTCAAATCCGTATAGACACGTTGGACAAATGGAACCGGCGCAATAGAGAAAAGTAGAACAGCCAGTCTCACCAAACGCTTTCTTCCGGATGCCATTGAGGCATATGGACTCATGAAGGAAATGGAAATAGAAAAATTGCTGTCCGACACTACCACCGTCGCCGGCCCAATTTGGCGACGGGGTATGCATTTCCGTTAGCATTTTGTTACACACGTAAATAAAAAAAAAATAAAAAATAAAATGCGATATGTCAATCGACTATGCAATATTGCATAGGTATTCGGGAGGTACTAACTAAAGTTTGCTAATGATTTTAGAAATGGGCCCAACGTGATGTTATTAAAGTTATACTTAACAAGCCGTTACCCAACTGCAACAACAACAAGCAAAGAACATAGCTTCGGAATATTTAGTGACTCGCGATCAGCACTGAAATCGGTTGTAAACATCGAATCAACGCATCTCTTGGCTATACAGTCGCGAACAAATATTAAAGCTAGTAAACTCCAAAACAAGGAGATTTCTCTACTCTGGGTTAAAGCTCACGCAGGTTTCACAGGTAACGAAAGAGCTGATTACCTTGCTAAAGAGGCAGCGCAAAGTTTAAAAACTAAGCCAAAATACGACTTGTGCCCGATTTCATTCGTCAAACGTCAAATCCGTATAGACACGTTGGACAAATGGAACCGGCGCAATAGAGAAAAGTAGAACAACCAGTCTCACCAAACGCTTTCTTCCGGATGCCATTGAGGCATATGGACTCATGAAGGAAATGGAAATAGAAAAATTGCTGTCCGACACTACCACCGTCGCCGGCCCAATTTGGCGACGGGGTATGCATTTCCGTTAGCATTTTGTTACACACGTAAATAAAAAAAATAAAAAAAAATAAAATGCGATATGTCAATCGACTATGCAATATTGCATAGGTATTCGGGAGGTACTAACTAAAGTTTGCTAATGATTTTAGAAATGGGCCCAACGTGATGTTATTAAAGTTATACTTAACAAGCCGTTACCCAACTGCAACAACAACAAGCAAAGAACATAGCTTCGGAATATATAGTGACTCGCGATCAGCACTGGAATCGGTTGTAAACATCGAATCAACGCATCTCTTGGCTATACAGTCGCGAACAAATATTAAAGCTAGTAAACTCCAAAACAAGGAGATTTCTCTACTCTGGGTTAAAGCTCACGCAGGTTTCACAGGTAACGAAAGAGCTGATTACCTTGCTAAAGAGGCAGCGCAAAGTTTAAAAACTAAGCCAAAATACGACTTGTGCCCGATTTCATTCGTCAAACGTCAAATCCGTATAGACACGTTGGACAAATGGAACCGGCGCAATAGAGAAAAGTAGAACAGCCAGTCTCACCAAACGCTTTCTTCCGGATGCCATTGAGGCATATGGACTCATGAAGGAAATGGAAATAGAAAAATTGCTGTCCGACACTACCACCGTCGCCGGCCCAATTTGGCGACGGGGTATGCATTTCCGTTAGCATTTTGTTACACACGTAAATAAAAAAAAAATAAAAAATAAAATGCGATATGTCAATCGACTATGCAATATTGCATAGGTATTCGGGAGGTACTAACTAAAGTTTGCTAATGATTTTAGAAATGGGCCCAACGTGATGTTATTAAAGTTATACTTAACAAGCCGTTACCCAACTGCAACAACAACAAGCAAAGAACATAGCTTCGGAATATATAGTGACTCGCGATCAGCACTGAAATCGGTTGTAAACATCGAATCAACGCATCTCTTGGCTATACAGTCGCGAACAAATATTAAAGCTAGTAAACTCCAAAACAAGGAGATTTCTCTACTCTGGGTTAAAGCTCACGCAGGTTTCACAGGTAACGAAAGAGCTGATTACCTTGCTAAAGAGGCAGCGCAAAGTTTAAAAACTAAGCCAAAATACGACTTGTGCCCGATTTCATTCGTCAAACGTCAAATCCGTATAGACACGTTGGACAAATGGAACCGGCGCAATAGAGAAAAGTAGAACAGCCAGTCTCACCAAACGCTTTCTTCCGGATGCCATTGAGGCATATGGACTCATGAAGGAAATGGAAATAGAAAAATTGCTGTCCGACACTACCACCGTCGCCGGCCCAATTTGGCGACGGGGTATGCATTTCCGTTAGCATTTTGTTACACACGTAAATAAAAAAAAAAAAAAAATGCGATATGTAAATCGACTATGCAATATTGCATAGGTATTCGGGAGGTACTAACTAAAGTTTGCTAATGATTTTAGAAATGGGCCCAACGTGATGTTATTAAAGTTATACTTAACAAGCCGTTACCCAACTGCAACAACAACAAGCAAAGAACATAGCTTCGGAATATATAGTGACTCGCGATCAGCACTGGAATCGGTTGTAAACATCGAATCAACGCATGTCTTGGCTATACAGTCGCGAACAAATATTAAAGCTAGTAAACTCCAAAACAAGGAGATTTCTCTACTCTGGGTTAAAGCTCACGCAGGTTTCACAAGTAACGAAAGAGCTGATTACCTTGCTAAAGACGCAGCGCAAAGTTTAAAAACTAAGCCAAAATACGACTTGTGCCCGATTTCATTCGTAAACGTCAAATCCGTATAGACACGTTGGACAAATGGAACCGGTGCAATAGAGAAAAGTAGAACAACCAGTCTCACCAAACGCTTTCTTCCGGATGCCATTGAGGCATATGGACTCATGAAGGAAATGGAAATAGAAAAATTGCTGTCCGACACTACCACCGTCGCCGGCCCAATTTGGCGACGGGGTATGCATTTCCGTTAGCATTTTGTTACACACGTAAATAAAAAAAAAAAAAAAAATGCGATATGTAAATCGACTATGCAATATTGCATAGGTATTCGGGAGGTACTAACTAAAGTTTGCTAATGATTTTAGAAATGGGCCCAACGTGATGTTATTAAAGTTATACTTAACAAGCCGTTACCCAACTGCAACAACAACAAGCAAAGAACATAGCTTCGGAATATATAGTGACTCGCGATCAGCACTGAAATCGGTTGTAAACATCGAATCAACGCATCTCTTGGCTATACAGTCGCGAACAAATATTAAAGCTAGTAAACTCCAAAACAAGGAGATTTCTCTACTCTGGGTTAAAGCTCACGCAGGTTTCACAGGTAACGAAAGAGCTGATTACCTTGCTAAAGAGGCAGCGCAAAGTTTAAAAACTAAGCCAAAATACGACTTGTGCCCGATTTCATTCGTCAAACGTCAAATCCGTATAGACACGTTGGACAAATGGAACCGGCGCAATAGAGAAAAGTAGAACAGCCAGTCTCACCAAACGCTTTCTTCCGGATGCCATTGAGGCATATGGACTCATGAAGGAAATGGAAATAGAAAAATTGCTGTCCGACACTACCACCGTCGCCGGCCCAATTTGGCGACGGGGTATGCATTTCCGTTAGCATTTTGTTACACACGTAAATAAAAAAAAAAAAAAAAAATGCGATATGTAAATCGACTATGCAATATTGCATAGGTATTCGGGAGGTACTAACTAAAGTTTGCTAATGATTTTAGAAATGGGCCCAACGTGATGTTATTAAAGTTATACTTAACAAGCCGTTACCCAACTGCAACAACAACAAGCAAAGAACATAGCTTCGGAATATATAGTGACTCGCGATCAGCACTGGAATCGGTTGTAAACATCGAATCAACGCATCTCTTGGCTATACAGTCGCGAACAAATATTAAAGCTAGTAAACTCCAAAACAAGGAGATTTCTCTACTCTGGGTTAAAGCTCACGCAGGTTTCACAAGTAACGAAAGAGCTGATTACCTTGCTAAAGACGCAGCGCAAAGTTTAAAAACTAAGCCAAAATACGACTTGTGCCCGATTTCATTCGTAAACGTCAAATCCGTATAGACACGTTGGACAAATGGAACCGGTGCAATAGAGAAAAGTAGAACAACCAGTCTCACCAAACGCTTTCTTCCGGATGCCATTGAGGCATATGGACTCATGAAGGAAATGGAAATAGAAAAATTGCTGTCCGACACTACCATCGTCGCCGGCCCAATTTGGCGACGGGGTATGCATTTCCGTTAGCATTTTGTTACACACGTAAATAAAAAAAAAAAAAAAAATGCGATATGTAAATCGACTATGCAATATTGCATAGGTATTCGGGAGGTACTAACTAAAGTTTGCTAATGATTTTAGAAATGGGCCCAACGTGATGTTATTAAAGTTATACTTAACAAGCCGTTACCCAACTGCAACAACAACAAGCAAAGAACATAGCTTCGGAATATATAGTGACTCGCGATCAGCACTGGAATCGGTTGTAAACATCGAATCAACGCATGTCTTGGCTATACAGTCGCGAACAAATATTAAAGCTAGTAAACTCCAAAACAAGGAGATTTCTCTACTCTGGGTTAAAGCTCACGCAGGTTTCACAAGTAACGAAAGAGCTGATTACCTTGCTAAAGAGGCAGCGCAAAGTTTAAAAACTAAGCCAAAATACGACTTGTGCCCGATTTCATTCGTAAACGTCAAATCCGTATAGACACGTTGGACAAATGGAACCGGTGCAATAGAGAAAAGTAGAACAACCAGTCTCACCAAACGCTTTCTTCCGGATGCCATTGAGGCATATGGACTCATGAAGGAAATGGAAATAGAAAAATTGCTGTCCGACACTACCACCGTCGCCGGCCCAATTTGGCGACGGGGTATGCATTTCCGTTAGCATTTTGTTACACACGTAAATAAAAAAAATAAAAAAAAATAAAATGCGATATGTCAATCGACTATGCAATATTGCATAGGTATTCGGGAGGTACTAACTAAAGTTTGCTAATGATTTTAGAAATGGGCCCAACGTGATGTTATTAAAGTTATACTTAACAAGCCGTTACCCAACTGCAACAACAACAAGCAAAGAACATAGCTTCGGAATATATAGTGACTCGCGATCAGCACTGGAATCGGTTGTAAACATCGAATCAACGCATCTCTTGGCTATACAGTCGCGAACAAATATTAAAGCTAGTAAACTCCAAAACAAGGAGATTTCTCTACTCTGGGTTAAAGCTCACGCAGGTTTCACAAGTAACGAAAGAGCTGATTACCTTGCTAAAGAGGCAGCGCAAAGTTTAAAAACTAAGCTAAAATACGACTAGTGCCCGATTTCATTCGTAAACGTCAAATCCGTATAGACACGTTGGATAAATGGAACCGGTGCAATAGAGAAAAGTAGAACAACCAGTCTCACCAAACGCTTTCTTCCGGATGCCATTGAGGCATATGGACTCATGAAGGAAATGGAAATAGAAAAATTGCTGTCCGACACTACCACCGTCGCCGGCCCAATTTGGCGACGGGGTATGCATTTCCGTTAGCATTTTGTTACACACGTAAATAAAAAAAAAATAAATAAATAAAATGCGATATGTCAATCGACTATGCAATATTGCATAGGTATTCGGGAGGTACTAACTAAAGTTTGCTAATGATTTTAGAAATGGGCCCAACGTGATGTTATTAAAGTTATACTTAACAAGCCGTTACCCAACTGCAACAACAACAAGCAAAGAACATAGCTTCGGAATATATAGTGACTCGCGATCAGCACTGGAATCGGTTGTAAACATCGAATCAACGCATCTCTTGGCTATACAGTCGCGAACAAATATTAAAGCTAGTAAACTCCAAAACAAGGAGATTTCTCTACTCTGGGTTAAAGCTCACGCAGGTTTCACAGGTAACGAAAGAGCTGATTACCTTGCTAAAGAGGCAGCGCAAAGTTTAAAAACGAAGCCAAAATACGACTTGTGCCCGATTTCATTCGTCAAACGTCAAATCCGTATAGACACGTTGGACAAATGGAACCGGCGCAATAGAGAAAAGTAGAACAGCCAGTCTCACCAAACGCTTTCTTCCGGATGCCATTGAGGCATATGGACTCATGAAGGAAATGGAAATAGAAAAATTGCTGTCCGACACTACCACCGTCGCCGGCCCAATTTGGCGACGGGGTATGCATTTCCGTTAGCATTTTGTTACACACGTAAATAAAAAAAAAAAAATAAATAAAATGCGATATGTCAATCGACTATGCAATATTGCATAGGTATTCGGGAGGTACTAACTAAAGTTTGCTAATGATTTTAGAAATGGGCCCAACGTGATGTTATTAAAGTTATACTTAACAAGCCGTTACCCAACTGCAACAACAACAAGCAAAGAACATAGCTTCGGAATATTTAGTGACTCGCGATCAGCACTGAAATCGGTTGTAAACATCGAATCAACGCATCTCTTGGCTATACAGTCGCGAACAAATATTAAAGCTAGTAAACTCCAAAACAAGGAGATTTCTCTACTCTGGGTTAAAGCTCACGCAGGTTTCACAGGTAACGAAAGAGCTGATTACCTTGCTAAAGAGGCAGCGCAAAGTTTAAAAACTAAGCCAAAATACGACTTGTGCCCGATTTCATTCGTCAAACGTCAAATCCGTATAGACACGTTGGACAAATGGAACTGGCGCAATAGAGAAAAGTAGAACAACCAGTCTCACCAAACGCTTTCTTCCGGATGCCATTGAGGCATATGGACTCATGAAGGAAATGGAAATAGAAAAATTGCTGTCCGACACTACCACCGTCGCCGGCCCAATTTGGCGACGGGGTATGCATTTCCGTTAGCATTTTGTTACACACGTAAATAAAAAAAATAAAAAAAAATAAAATGCGATATGTCAATCGACTATGCAATATTGCATAGGTATTCGGGAGGTACTAACTAAAGTTTGCTAATGATTTTAGAAATGGGCCCAACGTGATGTTATTAAAGTTATACTTAACAAGCCGTTACCCAACTGCAACAACAACAAGCAAAGAACATAGCTTCGGAATATTTAGTGACTCGCGATCAGCACTGGAATCGGTTGTAAACATCGAATCAACGCATCTCTTGGCTATACAGTCGCGAACAAATATTAAAGCTAGTAAACTCCAAAACAAGGAGATTTCTCTACTCTGGGTTAAAGCTCACGCAGGTTTCACAAGTAACGAAAGAGCTGATTACCTTGCTAAAGAGGCAGCGCAAAGTTTAAAAACTAAGCCAAAATACGACTTGTGCCCGATTTCATTCGTAAACGTCAAATCCGTATAGACACGTTGGACAAATGGAACCGGTGCAATAGAGAAAAGTAGAACAACCAGTCTCACCAAACGCTTTCTTCCGGATGCCATTGAGGCATATGGACTCATGAAGGAAATGGAAATAGAAAAATTGCTGTCTGACACTACCACCGTCGCCGGCCCAATTTGGCGACGGGGTATGCATTTCCGTTAGCATTTTGTTACACACGTAAATAAAAAAAAAAAAATAAATAAAATGCGATATGTCAATCGACTATGCAATATTGCATAGGTATTCGGGAGGTACTAACTAAAGTTTGCTAATGATTTTAGAAATGGGCCCAACGTGATGTTATTAAAGTTATACTTAACAAGCCGTTACCCAACTGCAACAACAACAAGCAAAGAACATAGCTTCGGAATATATAGTGACTCGCGATCAGCACTGGAATCGGTTGTAAACATCGAATCAACGCATCTCTTGGCTATACAGTCGCGAACAAATATTAAAGCTAGTAAACTCCAAAACAAGGAGATTTCTCTACTCTGGGTTAAAGCTCACGCAGGTTTCACAAGTAACGAAAGAGCTGATTACCTTGCTAAAGAGGCAGCGCAAAGTTTAAAAACTAAGCCAAAATACGACTTGTGCCCGATTTCATTCGTAAACGTCAAATCCGTATAGACACGTTGGACAAATGGAACCGGTGCAATAGAGAAAAGTAGAACAACCAGTCTCACCAAACGCTTTCTTCCGGATGCCATTGAGGCATATGGACTCATGAAGGAAATGGAAATAGAAAAATTGCTGTCCGACACTACCACCGTCGCCGGCCCAATTTGGCGACGGGGTATGCATTTCCGTTAGCATTTTGTTACACACGTAAATAAAAAAAAAAAATAAATAAAATGCGATATGTCAATCGACTATGCAATATTGCATAGGTATTCGGGAGGTACTAACTAAAGTTTGCTAATGATTTTAGAAATGGGCCCAACGTGATGTTATTAAAGTTATACTTAACAAGCCGTTACCCAACTGCAACAACAACAAGCAAAGAACATAGCTTCGGAATATATAGTGACTCGCGATCAGCACTGGAATCGGTTGTAAACATCGAATCAACGCATCTCTTGGCTATACAGTCGCGAACAAATATTAAAGCTAGTAAACTCCAAAACAAGGAGATTTCTCTACTCTGGGTTAAAGCTCACGCAGGTTTCACAGGTAACGAAAGAGCTGATTACCTTGCTAAAGAGGCAGCGCAAAGTTTAAAAACTAAGCCAAAATACGACTTGTGCCCGATTTCATTCGTCAAACGTCAAATCCGTATAGACACGTTGGACAAATGGAACCGGCGCAATAGAGAAAAGTAGAACAGCCAGTCTCACCAAACGCTTTCTTCCGGATGCCATTGAGGCATATGGACTCATGAAGGAAATGGAAATAGAAAAATTGCTGTCCGACACTACCACCGTCGCCGGCCCAATTTGGCGACGGGGTATGCATTTCCGTTAGCATTTTGTTACACACGTAAATAAAAAAAAAAAAAAAAAAAAAAAGTGCGATATGTCAATCGACTATGCAATATTGCATAGGTATTCGGGATGTACTAACTAAAGTTTGCTAATGATTTTAGAAATGGGCCCAACGTGATGTTATTAAAGTTATACTTAACAAGCCGTTACCCAACTGCAACAACAACAAGCAAAGAACATAGCTTCGGAATATATAGTGACTCGCGATCAGCACTGGAATCGGTTGTAAACATCGAATCAACGCATCTCTTGGCTATACAGTCGCGAACAAATATTAAAGCTAGTAAACTCCAAAACAAGGAGATTTCTCTACTCTGGGTTAAAGCTCACGCAGGTTTCACAGGTAACGAAAGAGCTGATTACCTTGCTAAAGAGGCAGCGCAAAGTTTAAAAACTAAGCCAAAATACGACTTGTGCCCGATTTCATTCGTCAAACGTCAAATCCGTATAGACACGTTGGACAAATGGAACCGGCGCAATAGAGAAAAGTAGAACAGCCAGTCTCACCAAACGCTTTCTTCCGGATGCCATTGAGGCATATGGACTCATGAAGGAAATGGAAATAGAAAAATTGCTGTCCGACACTACCACCGTCGCCGGCCCAATTTGGCGACGGGGTGTGCATTTCCGTTAGCATTTTGTTACACACGTAAATAAAAAAAAAAAAAAAAAAAAAATGCGATATGTCAATCGACTATGCAATATTGCATAGGTATTCGGGAGGTACTAACTAAAGTTTGCTAATGATTTTAGAAATGGGCCCAACGTGATGTTATTAAAGTTATACTTAACAAGCCGTTACCCAACTGCAACAACAACAAGCAAAGAACATAGCTTCGGAATATTTAGTGACTCGCGATCAGCACTGGAATCGGTTGTAAACATCGAATCAACGCATCTCTTGGCTATACAGTCGCGAACAAATATTAAAGCTAGTAAACTCCAAAACAAGGAGATTTCTCTACTCTGGGTTAAAGCTCACGCAGGTTTCACAAGTAACGAAAGAGCTGATTACCTTGCTAAAGAGGCAGCGCAAAGTTTAAAAACTAAGCCAAAATACGACTTGTGCCCGATTTCATTCGTAAACGTCAAATCCGTATAGACACGTTGGACAAATGGAACCGGTGCAATAGAGAAAAGTAGAACAACCAGTCTCACCAAACGCTTTCTTCCGGATGCCATTGAGGCATATGGACTCATGAAGGAAATGGAAATAGAAAAATTGCTGTCTGACACTACCACCGTCGCCGGCCCAATTTGGCGACGGGGTATGCATTTCCGTTAGCATTTTGTTACACACGTAAATAAAAAAAAAAAAATAAATAAAATGCGATATGTCAATCGACTATGCAATATTGCATAGGTATTCGGGAGGTACTAACTAAAGTTTGCTAATGATTTTAGAAATGGGCCCAACGTGATGTTATTAAAGTTATACTTAACAAGCCGTTACCCAACTGCAACAACAACAAGCAAAGAACATAGCTTCGGAATATATAGTGACTCGCGATCAGCACTGGAATCGGTTGTAAACATCGAATCAACGCATCTCTTGGCTATACAGTCGCGAACAAATATTAAAGCTAGTAAACTCCAAAACAAGGAGATTTCTCTACTCTGGGTTAAAGCTCACGCAGGTTTCACAAGTAACGAAAGAGCTGATTACCTTGCTAAAGAGGCAGCGCAAAGTTTAAAAACTAAGCCAAAATACGACTTGTGCCCGATTTCATTCGTAAACGTCAAATCCGTATAGACACGTTGGACAAATGGAACCGGTGCAATAGAGAAAAGTAGAACAACCAGTCTCACCAAACGCTTTCTTCCGGATGCCATTGAGGCATATGGACTCATGAAGGAAATGGAAATAGAAAAATTGCTGTCCGACACTACCACCGTCGCCGGCCCAATTTGGCGACGGGGTATGCATTTCCGTTAGCATTTTGTTACACACGTAAATAAAAAAAAAAAATAAATAAAATGCGATATGTCAATCGACTATGCAATATTGCATAGGTATTCGGGAGGTACTAACTAAAGTTTGCTAATGATTTTAGAAATGGGCCCAACGTGATGTTATTAAAGTTATACTTAACAAGCCGTTACCCAACTGCAACAACAACAAGCAAAGAACATAGCTTCGGAATATATAGTGACTCGCGATCAGCACTGGAATCGGTTGTAAACATCGAATCAACGCATCTCTTGGCTATACAGTCGCGAACAAATATTAAAGCTAGTAAACTCCAAAACAAGGAGATTTCTCTACTCTGGGTTAAAGCTCACGCAGGTTTCACAGGTAACGAAAGAGCTGATTACCTTGCTAAAGAGGCAGCGCAAAGTTTAAAAACTAAGCCAAAATACGACTTGTGCCCGATTTCATTCGTCAAACGTCAAATCCGTATAGACACGTTGGACAAATGGAACCGGCGCAATAGAGAAAAGTAGAACAGCCAGTCTCACCAAACGCTTTCTTCCGGATGCCATTGAGGCATATGGACTCATGAAGGAAATGGAAATAGAAAAATTGCTGTCCGACACTACCACCGTCGCCGGCCCAATTTGGCGACGGGGTATGCATTTCCGTTAGCATTTTGTTACACACGTAAATAAAAAAAAAAAAAAAAAAAAAAGTGCGATATGTCAATCGACTATGCAATATTGCATAGGTATTCGGGATGTACTAACTAAAGTTTGCTAATGATTTTAGAAATGGGCCCAACGTGATGTTATTAAAGTTATACTTAACAAGCCGTTACCCAACTGCAACAACAACAAGCAAAGAACATAGCTTCGGAATATATAGTGACTCGCGATCAGCACTGGAATCGGTTGTAAACATCGAATCAACGCATCTCTTGGCTATACAGTCGCGAACAAATATTAAAGCTAGTAAACTCCAAAACAAGGAGATTTCTCTACTCTGGGTTAAAGCTCACGCAGGTTTCACAGGTAACGAAAGAGCTGATTACCTTGCTAAAGAGGCAGCGCAAAGTTTAAAAACTAAGCCAAAATACGACTTGTGCCCGATTTCATTCGTCAAACGTCAAATCCGTATAGACACGTTGGACAAATGGAACCGGCGCAATAGAGAAAAGTAGAACAGCCAGTCTCACCAAACGCTTTCTTCCGGATGCCATTGAGGCATATGGACTCATGAAGGAAATGGAAATAGAAAAATTGCTGTCCGACACTACCACCGTCGCCGGCCCAATTTGGCGACGGGGTGTGCATTTCCGTTAGCATTTTGTTACACACGTAAATAAAAAAAAAAAAAAAAAAAAAATGCGATATGTCAATCGACTATGCAATATTGCATAGGTATTCGGGAGGTACTAACTAAAGTTTGCTAATGATTTTAGAAATGGGCCCAACGTGATGTTATTAAAGTTATACTTAACAAGCCGTTACCCAACTGCAACAACAACAAGCAAAGAACATAGCTTCGGAATATATAGTGACTCGCGATCAGCACTGGAATCGGTTGTAAACATCGAATCAACGCATCTCTTGGCTATACAGTCGCGAACAAATATTAAAGCTAGTAAACTCCAAAACAAGGAGATTTCTCTACTCTGGGTTAAAGCTCACGCAGGTTTCACAGGTAACGAAAGAGCTGATTACCTTGCTAAAGAGGCAGCGCAAAGTTTAAAAACTAAGCCAAAATGCGACTTGTGCCCGATTTCATTCGTCAAACGTCAAATCCGTATAGACACGTTGGACAAATGGAACCGGCGCAATAGAGAAAAGTAGAACAGCCAGTCTCACCAAACGCTTTCTTCCGGATGCCATTGAGGCATATGGACTCATGAAGGAAATGGAAATAGAAAAATTGCTCACGCAGGTGCGCACGGGTCATAGTGGATTTTCAGAGTACTAGTTTCGCTTCAAGTGCAAAAATAGTCCGGCATGTCTCTGCGGCCCCTTACAAGAGGAAACGATCGTACACCTGATTGTGGAGTGCCCGGTGTTCGGAAGAAAGTGAACTGACGTAGAAATAGAGTTAAAAACAAAAATAGATATATAATAAAATTGAGTTATCTAATTAGTAATAAGGAAATTGGGAACAAGTTTCTAGAATACTGTAAATACGTTGCACAGAGAACTGTAAATAGAAATAAGTGATTTTAAATAAGCGTGTAAATTCATTAAAGCACTAATTATGTATGTAGACAAGAATTCTATCCCGAATCAGAAGATATTAGTATAAATAAATAAAAAAAAAAAGATTAAGGAAGCTTATACATGTCATGAAAAAATTGAGAGATTGTGTACATTTTAATATTTTGCGCCAAATCTATTATGCGATATGTCAATCGAATATGCAATATTGCATAGGTGTTCGGGAGGTACTAACTAAAGTTTGCTAATGATTTTAGAAATGGGCCCAACGTGATGTTATTAAAGTTATAATTCGTTATCCAACTGACAACTTATTTAAAGATTTCTGGGTTTTACGTGTTCGCCAGCTTTTTATCTTGAACGCGACACTTAAGATGTAGAGTTTGCATAGTACTACTTAAAATCGTTACATCGGAAGGAATAGATATAACAGAATTCCAACTCGAACAGTAAGATTTGAATTATTTAAACGCTGCCCTTCCTACTCGCACCTCCACATATATAATGATTTGATGAAAATCGTAAACCTAAAACATTGCTCGGTACCAAAGTGCAAATTTTTATTAACAAACCTTCTCTACAGAATGTCATATGAAGAAACAGAAAGACTAATCAAATAAATGCCACCCAGCGAACACAACACACACACACCCCTGAACGCTCACATCTACACACGCCACAAATATATATATAATTTTTTTTTTTTGATACTCCTAGCGGGACATCACAAGTTAGGGTCCTGAGATACAAGCTTCGCTTAGTTCGGGACCCGAGAGATATCACGTCTCTGTATATGTTTGTAAAAGTTTGAATAAATAAATAAAAATAAAAAGTAATAAATATTCTTATGATTTTTTTAAACATGTCAAAATCAAGAAACTGGATAACGAAATCTATGTTTATATGTATATATTTAGTTTTATTAAGGATCTATCAATCTAAATTAAGATCAATGAAATATCACATACATATCCCCGGTATGATAATGACGACTTAACAGTACAGTTAAGTTTAAATTATTGCTTAGTGCTTCAAAATCCATTTCAGCGTTGAACAGAGTGATTGAGAAAGTTAATTTCCGTTTTAACATCGCAGCTCGTGGATTCGAATAGTTCAGTCAACGTTTACCTTGAAAACTTTTTCCGTTTCGCTGAAACCGGATCCCATCGCTAGTATTTGGTAAACGGTAATGTTGTACGGAAGATTTCGCAAAGAGAGAGAAAATAAAGTAATTTAACTTTGACCAAGTTCACGCTGCTAAACAAACTCTTAAGCTATTTATAGTTTACACTTTAACCAGAGTTACATAGATACGTAGCATACAAATTTATACAGTAAAACCGGAAGTTGCTTTTTTCCTACAAATAAAATTAGTGTGAAACTTTATTAATACGTTATGACAGGAAAAAATTATCACATTTCAGCTTTAGCTTAAAAACAAAGTTTATACAAATCCGATACCTCCTTAACTACTACTTATAGATTCTACTCTTCCCCAAAACAAAAGAAATTCAAAAAACAGAAGAAAGAAGAATGTAAAAGATCTATATCCTATTACCTTATTTTGTTACACATTACTTTAAAGTTGCAAACTAATCTAATATTATTACGGAAGTAATTTCGTCGTTTCCGTTAAAAATAACCCACTCAACAGCTGAAGGGGCTCTTATTTGAAGATATATTCAATTTTCCATACAATTGCCGGCGTAATCGCATCAGAAAATCTCTCGCGACAGGACGTGCCCCGACTGCAACCTTTACTGTGCAATGAATTGTAATGTCACTGAACTGAATATACGAAATTTGCCATCACGTCTACCTCCAGACTCATTTCTGATTACCTATTCGTAATACTATTTCGTGCTGAAGATAATGCACGTGAACATTTCATAGTTATATATATAGAGTTAAATATAAACAAAATATATATAAACAGGCCAATTATTTATATTAAACAAAGAAAAACGTGTCACATCATGCCCTCAAAGTTATTTTGTGTTTATTAAATCAGTATTTATATTAATAACTGCAGTACCTTTAAAATAATATTATATAAAAGTATTATGATCTATGCGCCCACAATAGATCACTGATCTAGTACAAGATAAATACATTAAAAAAACAAATCTCTCATTAACTTTCTAAATAAATAACTGCACTTGTACTTACCTTGCTTATTTTCGACAAACCTGCGGTGCCCGCATCCAGCTGCTTCCTGCAACCTTCACCAGATCCTTACACCGCCTGGTGGTAGGCCTGCCAACACTACGAGGACCTTGATGCCCCATCGGCTGTCACTTCTTCGAGCGATGAGTGTTGCCCAATGCCACCCACTGTAATGGTTTAAAAGCTTATTTGCATATAAACGAGAAAGAAGCATGTATGGTAGGTATTGGTATAATCATCATCATTATCAACTGCCAATAGACGTCCACTGCTGTACATAGGCCTCCCCAAAAGATCTCCTACATCGATCGGTCCCGGGTTGCTTGCATGCAGTCAGTTCCCGCAATACTCATCAAATAATTGGTCCATATTGTGGTCGACCTCCCATCACTACGTCTACCGGTGCGCGGGCGCCACTCGAGGATCTTTGTATTCCATCAGCCGTGAGTCCTTCGAGCGATGTGTCCTGCCCATTGCCACTTAATACTTTTGGGTTATGTCGGTGAGCTTAGTTCCTCGGATCTCGACATTTCTGATTCGATTGCGCAGAGAAACTCCGAGCATAGCGCTCTCCATTGCCCCTTGGGTGACTTTGAGTCTTTTTACGAGGACGGTAGTAAGAGGCCAGTTCTCGGCAACAGGAAGATTTGAAGGCTTTTGTTGAAGATTCAAAGAAAAAACAGTCTAAGTTCCAGAAGAAGGTTAATCGACACCTTCTTCTGGAACTTAGACTGTTTTTTCCAAGTAATCCCCCAGATAGTCCTCTCAAATGAACCAATGGAAATACAATGTAACAAACAACAAATAAAACTTGACATTCTCGTTATGAGTCAGTTCAAGTTTATATTAGTTTCGCAGAAAGTAATATTAAGTATATTATACAGGTATAATACTATTGTGTAATATATCATAGTATATTTTATTGCTATCAGAGGTTCAGTGAGTTAAACGCACGGTTTGGATAGTCAGGACATGTTCTTAATACGGTATTAACACACGGTATGTTTGAATAGCAATTAATTAAACGTTAAACCAATTCGCAGCGAAGATCTATCGCACTGTGACATTCAAACGCGTACGGATGTTGTGGTTACCGATGCCAGTGTACCGAATCAGTGAACAGATACCATATAATGAATACCAAATAACAGACAATGGACCGACATAAAATACAATCAACAAAACTTAATTTAAATACTATATTATAAAAAAATATATATCTACTATTAGTATCACAAATGATACTCTCATACAACGTAGCGCTAGTTAGGATGATGTATTATACATAACACCAATTTGCGCTCATTACCTGGAGACTTAAATATTAATGCCTTCAAAATGGAACATAGCTATGTTTGCATACTGCTATTTGGCATAAGAATTAGTATCTAATAGATACGGTCTGTGATACCTACCACCGAGTATTTCAACTACTTTATATGATACTGGCTGTTCCCCGTCCGCTTTGCTGGCCGTAACACCCCCACAATTCTCTTTGGGGATGGAATTTTATAAAATACTATCTTTACTGACCTACGCTCAATAAAAGGAGTATTCACAACAAATTTCAATTCTCCACGCCTTACGGTTCCAGAGATAGACGTCCACTGCTGGACATAGGCCATCCCTAAAGATCTCTACATCGATTGATCCTGCGCTGCCCGCATACCATAACATATATGGTTATACACATATCGTATAACCATTGGATGCGGGTGGCCCAGGACCGGTCTGAGTGGAAATCTTTGGGGAGGCCTTTGTCCAGCAGTGGACGTCTTCCGGCTGATTGGATGGATGGATGCCCGCATACAGCTGCTTCCCGCAACCTTCATCATCTATATATATATATAATATATATATATATATATATATAAACCACCTCCATTTCATCTTGGTATCATAAAAGGCGACTATAAAGTAACTGGAGGAAGAAATCAGATATTTATTTTAAGAGCAAACCACAACCCGAGTGTAGGAAGTAGGACAATTACGACCTACGCCCACTACACCCCAACACCCCAATATATAAAACTACTTCCTTTATCATAGTGTAATTGCACTGTCTCCAAAATATAAACTTCATAACTCTGAAGGAAAGGTAATACAAGTTATGCCTTTAACGTGATGATAGGATGTTCACACGATGATAGGTATATTATTAAAAGTAAACGTTTTTTTTTATTATCTACACAGCGAACAGAAATCATCATTATTAGCTGACAATCGTCGACTGCTGGATATAGGCCTCCTGGATCCTGCGCTGCCCGCAACATTCACCAGATCATCGGACCACCTGGTGCCTACTAACACTACGGTTTCCGGTATGCGGTCGTCATTCGAGGGCCTTGTGATATATCCTGCCCATTGCCACTTGAGACTAGCAATCTTTTAGACTATGTCGGTGACCTTAATTCTCCTGTGGATCTCCTCATTTCTGATTTGATCACGCAGGGAATCCGTTTTTTCATTGCTCTCTGTGCAACTTGAAGCCTTTTCACCAGGCCGACTGTAAGCGGCCACGTCTCGGTCCCATACGTCATTACTTTAGCACGCACCAATTAAAGACCTTTTTTCGAACAGCAATCTCTCTCTAAATTAGTTAAGATGATGAAGGCCATTACTTTTCGTTGGATAAAATGAAATGATTATTCTTTAATGATCAACACTACTTCCAAGTATGCACTGAGGAGATATTAAGAGACGTCTAGCCTAGATTTATAACGAGGACTCCATTCTAGTGGGATGAAAATTATTAAAGCATTATGCATCGGAGAGGACGCTATGACATTCCTGATAGGATGACCAGTATACAATTAATTAAACATCGGGAAGTTTCCTTTGTTGAAATTATAATTTATTCTCATAGGATCTTTGTATAAAAAAATCTCCGAAGAAAAATTATTCTATAAAGAAATGTACTGCTTTTTAAAACCTTAACTAATGCGACAATGTTTTTCTCACCATACACATAATAGTTTACATTACCCAATCATATAATACTTATTAACAACTTAAAATTTAAACATTGATCTGTTGTTACTACATACATAAATACATACATATGTATATCACGCCTGTTGTTACTACCAATTATTAATAATATATTTATCTCAAAGGTTTAGAAATTGTTATCACCCTACAAGGTGCGGAGTATATGCAAATTTTAGTCTTAGAATCCTTAAACGTTCTCTCTCCGTAATGGCTTTTGAAATTAAAACCTTTAATATTACACTTTTTATTTTTTCTTAAGACCGTCTTTGTATCAGAATACAAGCTTAAATCTTAAAGTTTTATATTCGACTTACTCAATATTATAAATATTATTTTCTGGCTTTAAGTCATTACTTTATTGAAAGTATAGCTGAATATTAATATTTAACTAAATTGGTGATTGATCTTTTCCTTCCTGTTAAAGTTAAGTATACTTGAATATATTGAGGCTTGGAAAGTTTAAATTAGAAATTTAAACTTCGTCCTATGACAAACATTTATAAAGCTTTAAGTTAGAGAGATCTTGGCTCTCTCCTTCTGAACGAAATCCTCAAGACCCAGCTGTAGGGAGATTAAAAGGGCTAGTTACATTTTATATTATAGCAACAAATCTTTGATTTTATAATTATAATATATCTTAGTTCTCAGTGTACAATAATAATTAAATGAAGGAGTACACGTTTGATTTCATGTTATAATTAAGCATAGTAGGGTTCTCTAATTAATGAGCAGGTGAAAGAGGATTACTACGTCGCGGTTGTAGTCTGTTATTTAATCTATAATTGAACGGTATATTTCATATTGAACGTCGAAAACCGATTATTAACAAAGCAGAGCGAATATTTCGATGCCCGTTATGCGCTCATATTCTACTATTTAGGACTTTTCCTGAGTATCGATTCAGGCACTAAATAACATTCCTGTATCCTCTTCTATTTCATTTGTATTAAAAATTCAATTCAATTACTCAAATTGTTCAGATGTTGATTATAACAGCTTCTCTATGTACTGAAACCATTTGAATGGTTGGGGCCATGATTGAAAGAATAATTTTATTTTCTTTTGGTAATACTATAATCAATTTATGTTCGAATAGCTAAAGATAACAGAGGACTTCCTAAAGGTTAGATTAAGGTAATTACGTACATCGCACGAGCAGCTACATATGAACTAGGGCGTGGTGTTTCATAGTAACAAGTGGTATATTATGACATTATTATATGAAATTTTGGAAAACTTATAAATATCGTTTTAAATTTCAACCGGTTTCTCATCACCAATTATAATCGTCACAGAATAGGTGCATTAATATTTTCATAATCAAAGCACCGAGAGGACGCAAATTGATATCCAAATGCACACATTATACCGGTAATCTTACTAATTGTTTGCTACCTAAATGTACAATTAGTATTTCATGTCTAGGACATATAAGAATAAGATCATTGTTATTATATTTAATGATCTAAACTGTGTTAACAGCTTCGCATATTTATAAATCCTAAAAAAATTAATACATATATTCAGAGATGCTAATATTACGTGCTCCCCACAAGCGCCGAACCGTCGGTCGCATCGTAATCCAGTCACCGAAGTAGTTTACGCAGGCAAAGATAGATGGCGTTGTTTAGAGATGAGTCGTCAACGCATTATCAATAACGAAACTAGATCTTTATCGACTAGTCGATTAACCAGTTAAATTCATCGGCTAGTTGACGTGGTCGTCATTATTTCACTTTGAACGGGTGATCCAATATTCATCCAATCCACGCAACTAACCTAAAGTCAACTCTATCACTTGCATATAAAAATTAAATTCTTTTAAAGTTAATCCTATATACGTTCATTCGCTGCGACCTGAAATACTCGTCCACATGAAACGCTTATTTATATGAACTCCGTGTTTTTAGCTACCATATAATACCTATTTGGTACATATAATAATGCTAAACTGGTTTACGCATTAATATCCGTAAGTAGACCGTCTAAACTTTGATTCTTTTTTTTTTGTTTCAGGGGGAAATCTTCGAAAAAATATTTTGTCTTCTAAGGGGAAGTTAAGTGAAGATTTTTATCCAGTGAAACCTCGGCGTTTGGAGAGGTCACGAAGACTCCGTTCAGAACACAACCGCGGCCTCGTTAACTCTATGTTGGGATAGCCCGTCCCGGGATCTGTTTTATGCAGACTCTACCAGCTCCATGAGTACTACTTCAATGACCGGAGACCAAGTCTAGCCAATTTCCTCCTCAGGTTAATTTAGAAGGGAATGGGAGCCCCTATTCTAACCGCCAACGTCCCCAAAGTCTCCAAAACGTTGATTCTACGTCATCCTTTCATTTTACGCCTATTGCTAGCGTAACCAGTTCGACTTTTTATTATATCTAATCAATGTACAGTACATTAGGTAACACCGTCATATATTAAATTATTATACCTGGGTTAAAAGACCTAGGAGTATACAGTGTTTAATTGCCTGTATGGGGCCCACAAGAAACAATTGTTAAACTTGAAAATTTAAATTAAATTCATAGCCGCCAACTCAAAAACAATTTTAGTAAAAAATCAGTTAAGTTGTTTATAGGGTAGGTAGATAGTAGTAGTCTATTGCAATATCAGACAGAATAAAACAGAGGAACAGTCGGCTGAACGGCAGATACTGTACTACAACCTTCACGGTGGTCATCATTAGTGCATTTCGGGAAGCAGATCGCGCTGCTTATTATTCTTTTCGAAAAGCCTTTCTTTAGTAAAAATGTTAATGCTTTTATAATAAAAAACAAAAAAAATTCAATGGATATTAAATCTGAAACTTCATTCCTTCGTAGGACTGCCTTGAAGTGCATTCTTTTAAAACCTAGTGAAAATTAAAAAAAAATATATATAAAATATACCAACCGGCGGACTGGATGATTTATATTGCCCATCCCTTAGAGCGCCGTTAATATTTTTCATTTTTCTGTGCGAAAGTAAGGCATTAATCAGTTTTTATATCATTTCCTTTTCCCGCCGCCACGAGATGAATCGTAGCGGTGTTATACTAGAAAGAATAAACGAGACGGATTTGATTATAAGGCCGTCTGAAGAAAACGTGATGATATCTACCAACTTGACGGTAGCGTCTAAATGTTAGTTGCTACATTGAATTGCACTGCTAAATCTTACTCCACATATAGAACTACTCCTCCTACATACCCCTCAACAACTTTTCTACCTACTCTCAACTTTAACCTAAAATCTCTTCCAATCGAAATGATTCCAATGACAATTAAAAAAAATATTATTCTAAGTAACTTCATCGAAGTAACTAGAAAAAGGTATAGACAGACATTTAAGTAACTTCATCATTATCATGCGTCCACTGCAGTACATTTGGAGGAAAAAATCTGCACGTTTGTAGGGATTCATACGATTGGATTTGGGCCATTTTCCACCACGCTGGCCCAATACAACCTGTATTGGGTGAGAGCCAAAGCCACATTTGTTGATCAGCAGGGTGCACCACAAGTAGGTAATGTTGGCATGGATGCCGTGACTTGTTGTGCGGGTTCCTTAACTATTAGTTACTGGAGTAACTTAATAATTTACATATTTATATATATGTATATATTTTTATTTCTCACTATTTATTTCGACGTTTTATAGGCAATAAATTAAATATATATATATAACAAATAAAATTGTGTTCAAAAGGAAAATATTTCCTTTAACTGTGTACCTGAATTCAAAGAAGTTCAAGCTCTTTGCATAAATAAGTTAAAAGCTTCCTTTGAACAAAGAAATTTGTCTTGCGCATTCATTGTCTTTCTAATTAAACGTATTACTATCTTATATATATTGTTTACATTTTTGTAATATGTTTATGATTTTGACATAGCAATAAATTTTAAGTTAATTAGCTAGCTTTAAGTTAGTTAGCTCGCTGGCCTAATGGTTAGAGCGTGCGGCTTTCATTCCGAAGGTCGCGGGGTCGAACCTCGGCATGTACCGATGACTTAATATTTAAGTTATGTACATTTGTGGACTTTAGTTACAACAGCGAGATACAAACGGTGAAGGAAAACATCGTGAGGAAACCTGCACATGACTTAGAATTTATTCTAAGGTATGTGTGAAGTCACCAATCCGCATTGGGCCAGCGTGGTGACTATGGCCCAATCGCCCTCATATTGAGGATAGGCCTGTGCCCCAGCAGTGGGGACGTAAATGGGCTGTTATTATTATTATTATTATAATAAAGTTTACGTTTTACTCCGGATATATTAAGTATAACATTCAGTTTTTATAACTCCATATACCGATGACCGATATCCAAAGTATTCGAAAACATATTTAAGTATAGATTATTCAGCTACTGAAAGAGATCTATTCAATTATTTCAAAAGTGTTTAACTGTGAAATTAGTGTTAATAATTCTGCGTTGAAGTTGACAAGTTATATTGAAAGGCTCTTTTGTAATTTAGAAGGTAAGTAGTAAATGTCGAAGTAAATGAAATACCAAGTCTTCTAGACTGAACACTTTTCATTTCGAATGAAAACTAGTAGCTTTTATTACACAGTTTTATATAGATTTTTTCTAACCATTTTATAATCGCACGTACCTATAAAATTTAAGGAAAATGAATAGAAACAAGGCTGCCCTTGAATAGAAAATGAGTAATATTTCATTTTAGCTGAACTCACTCTGTGTTGAATTCTTATTAGTTTTAGAAGTAACATACGTTCCTACTTTCGATGCGATCATTACGCAAAATATTCCAAAGCACCCAACAATTTTTACACATAAGAGTACATTTATGTTCAACCCTTCTCACTCTTTGATAGCAATTGCACCCAGATAATATATTTAATTTGTGTAAATATATAAATTCTTAAGTAGCAGTAAGGTCCTCGAATGCGAACAGGAGACAAGGAGTCACATACATAGTCATATAAACCGTCTCCATTCCATTAACCCCGACTTGAGTTGGTGGTCTGATAGCACATTACGCTTTAACAAATTTCACTGTAGCACATAATTGGGCAGGATCGACCGGTGCGACACTACCCTCACACAGAAAATCAGCGTGAAATAGCTGGCTTCCTAATGGCTGCCATGTTTCGTCTGGTGAGTGAGAGAGCCGGATGCCCATTCCTTTTCCTTTCCTTCAGACCACCCGAATTTTGAAGTTTGTTAGATGAACCGGTGCGACGTTACAGTGTTCTAAAAGCTGTGATGTTGCATTTGGTTACAAACTAACTAGTGTCTGGTGGTCTGTCCCCTTTTATTCCTACTCCTGTTCCTCCAAAACCTATCCTATAGTTTACCCCTCCCTTCTTTTAAATGTTATGAGATGGCAACGGCCTAGTAACACTTTTGTTGTTATTTGCGTCTGTGGGCAGCGGCGAATTCACCTACCACCAGGTGACCCGCTAGCTCGTTTGCCTCCGTTAAAATATAAAAAAAAAAAGTGATTTCATTTATAAAGTTGATTTTGCTCTTTATAAATTATTTTTAATTCTTTTAAGTTATGGACTACCAACAAAATTAACAATATTCTATACAAAGTAATATAGAGATACTAAAATTATTGTATTTCGGATAACAGGCAACAGCAACCTGCTGAAAATTAAAGCTAAAAATTTATGATTAAGAACGATTTCTTCTAAAATCTACCTACCTACACCTTATAACTACAGAATACAAATCTGTTAACAATAACGTTTTTAAGTATACTATAATTAGATTATACTATACTTATATTTATTATACTATACTTAGATTCTGAATTGGAGTTGTAATAAAATGAAATAATGTACTCACTAATAGGTGAAGCTGAAGCGCTGATATCTATTACTAGAACATTGTCTACGTTGACTTCAAGACTTGATTTTTCTACAGCATCACATTGAGAATCCTGTAAATTAATTTAAATTATTTTTAATTATAACTTTTCCTAATAATTCATTATTTGCAGTTGATCTTGATGACTTTGTGCGTTATTCTCTCTTTTTCTAAATTTCTTGGTGAAACCTGTAAAGAAACAAAATTGTCAAATGTTATTTAGATTATAGTTCATTATAGTTAATCATTAGATAAAAATAACTATAAAAGTCGCGCGTGGTGTGCTGAAAGAAGCACGTCGACTTGACACGTGCAAGTTCCTTATTGGAGAACAAGAGTCACGTGATCACAGTGGCGACTGACTCTCTCTCTCTTTCATATACGCGCCGCGCTCTCTCTCTCTCGCACTGGCGCGCAACCAGCGCCGCTGCTGGCTACGTTAACAATTCACACATACACTACCAATGCGCAGACGCATCTATTTGAAAATGAAGTTTAGCACTGATATCTATTACTAAAACATTGTCTACGTTGAAATCAACACTTGATTTTACTACAGCATCACATTGAGAATCCTGTCAATTAATTTAAATTGTTTTTAATTCTAACTTTACCTAATAATACATAAAATTGAGCTTAAAATATTTTTCAAGGATCATTTTTAAAATTAATTCAAATGTTATTATTTAGATATAATCTTTAATTATTAATCAATTATCACAAAGCCTTAACAAGCATAAATTATATAGAAAATCTCTTTTCAATGATATGTTACTACAACACTTACCGTAGGCTTTTCTACATCAGTTTCTTGAAACTTCTTAGACTGCACATTTTCCGGTTTAGTTTTTCGGTAGATTTCCGTCTTCATCTCACGTAAAGTGTTACGCGTGGTCATGGCCCAGGACGTTTTACCTGGTCATTTAAAGTGTTGGTTGGTTTATTGCTGACGTACTGATTTACCGTCGCGCGTGGTTAGCTGAAAGAGGCATGTCGACTTGACACGTGCAAGTTCCTTATTGGAGAACAAGAGTCATGTGATCACGGCGGCGACCGCCTCTCTCTCTCTTTCATATACGCGCCGCGCCCCATCGCGCTCTCTCTCTCTCGCACTGGCGCGCAACCAGCGCCGCTGCTGGCTACGTTAACAATTCACACATACACTACCAATGCGCAGACGCATCTATTTGAAAATGAAGTTTAGCACTGATATCTATTACTAAAACATTGTCTACGTTGACTTCAACACTTGATTTTACTACAGCATCACATTGAAAATTCTGTCAATTAATTAAATTGTTTTTAATTTTAACTTTACCTAATAATACATAAAATTGAGCTTAAAATATTTTTCAAGGATCATTTTTAAAATTAATGCAATTGTTATTATTAAGGTATAATCTTTAATTATTAATCAATTTTCATAAAGCCTTAACAAGCATATATTATATAGAAAATCTCTTTTCAATTGTATGTTACTACAACACTTACCGTAGGCTTTTCTACATCAGTTTCTTGAAACTTCTTAGACTGCACATTTTCCGGTTTAGTTTTTCGGTAGTTTTCCGTCTTCGTCTCACGTAAAGTGTTACGCGTGGTCATGGCCCAGGACGTTTTACCTGGTCATTTAAAGTGTTGGTTGGTTTATTGCTGACGTACTGATTTACCGTCGCGCGTGGTTAGCTGAAAGAGGCATGTCGACTTGACACGTGCAAGTTCCTTATTGGAGAACAAGAGTCACGTGATCACAGTGGCAACTGACTCTCTCTCTCTTTCACATACGCGCCGCGCCCCATCGCGCTCTCTCTCTCTCGCACTGGCGCGCAACCAGCGCCGCTGCTGGCTACGTTAACAATTCACACATACACTACCAATGCGCAGACGCATCTATTTGAAAATGAAGTATAGCACTGATAGCTATTACTAAAACATTGTCTACGTTGACTTCAACACTTGATTTTACTACAGCATCACATTGAAAATTCTGTCAATTAATTAAATTGTTTTTAATTTTAACTTTACCTAATAATACATAAAATTGAGCTTAAAATATTTTTCAAGGATCATTTTTAAAATTAATGCAATTGTTATTATTAAGGTATAATCTTTAATTATTAATCAATTTTCATAAAGCCTTAACAAGCATATATTATATAGAAAATCTCTTTTCAATTGTATGTTACTACAACACTTACCGTAGGCTTTTCTACATCAGTTTCTTGAAACTTCTTAGACTGCACATTTTCCGGTTTAGTTTTTCGGTAGTTTTCCGTCTTCGTCTCACGTAAAGTGTTACGCGTGGTCATGGCCCAGGACGTTTTACCTGGTCATTTAAAGTGTTGGTTGGTTTATTGCTGACGTACTGATTTACCGTCGCGCGTGGTTAGCTGAAAGAAGCATGTCGACTTGACACGTGCAAGTTCCTTATTGGAGAACAAGAGTCACGTGATCAAAGTGGCGACTGATTCTCTCTCTCTTTCATATACGCGCCGCGCCCCATCGCGCTCTCTCTCTCTCGCACTGGCGCGCAACCAGCGCCGCTGCTGGCTACGTTAACAATTCACACATACACTACCAATGCGCAGACGCATCTATTTGAAAATGAAGTTTAGCACTGATATCTATTACTAAAACATTGTCTACGTTGACTTCAACACTTGATTTTACTACAGCATCACATTGAAAATTCTGTCAATTAATTAAATTGTTTTTAATTTTAACTTTACCTAATAATACATAAAATTGAGCTTAAAATATTTTTCAAGGATCATTTTTAAAATTAATGCAATTGTTATTATTAAGGTATAATCTTTAATTATTAATCAATTTTCATAAAGCCTTAACAAGCATATATTATATAGAAAATCTCTTTTCAATTGTATGTTACTACAACACTTACCGTAGGCTTTTCTACATCAGTTTCTTGAAACTTCTTAGACTGCACATTTTCCGGTTTAGTTTTTCGGTAGTTTTCCGTCTTCGTCTCACGTAAAGTGTTACGCGTGGTCATGGCCCAGGACGTTTTACCTGGTCATTTAAAGTGTTGGTTGGTTTATTGCTGACGTACTGATTTACCGTCGCGCGTGGTTAGCTGAAAGAGGCATGTCGACTTGACACGTGCAAGTTCCTTATTGGAGAACAAGAGTCACGTGATCACAGTGGCAACTGACTCTCTCTCTCTTTCATATACGCGCCGCGCCCCATCGCGCTCTCTCTCTCGCACTGGCGCGCAACCAGCGCCGCTGCTGGCTACGTTAACAATTCACACATACACTACCAATGCGCAGACGCATCTATTTGAAAATGAAGTTTAGCACTGATATCTATTACTAAAACATTGTCTACGTTGAATTCAACATTTGATTTTACTACAGCATCACATTGAGAATTCTGTCAATTAATTAAATTGTTTTTAATTTTAACTTTACCTAATAATACATAAAATTGAGCTTAAAATATTTTTCAAGGATCATTTTTAAAATTAATGCAATTGTTATTATTAAGGTATAAACTTTAATTATTAATCAATTTTCATAAAGCCTTAACAAGCATAAACTATATAGAAAATCTCTTTTCAATGGTATGTTACTACAACACTTACCGCCGGCTTTTCTACATCAGTTTCTTGAAACTTCTTAGACTGCACATTTTCCGGTTTAGTTTTTCGGTAGTTTTCCGTCTTCGTCTCACGTAAAGTGTTACGCGTGGTCATGGCCCAGGACGTTTTACCTGGTCATTTAAAGTGTTGGTTGGTTTATTGCTGACGTACTGATTTACCGTCGCGCGTGGTTAGCTGAAAGAGGCATGTCGACTTGACACGTGCAAGTTCCTTATTGGAGAACAAGAGTCACGTGATCACAGTGGCAACTGACTCTCTCTCTCTTTCACATACGCGCCGCGCCCCATCGCGCTCTCTCTCTCTCGCACTGGCGCGCAACCAGCGCCGCTGCTGGCTACGTTAACAATTCACACATACACTACCAATGCGCAGACGCATCTATTTGAAAATGAAGTATAGCACTGATATCTATTACTAAAACATTGTCTACGTTGACTTCAACACTTGATTTTACTACAGCATCACATTGAAAATTCTGTCAATTAATTAAATTGTTTTTAATTTTAACTTTACCTAATAATACATAAAATTGAGCTTAAAATATTTTTCAAGGATCATTTTTAAAATTAATGCAATTGTTATTATTAAGGTATAATCTTTAATTATTAATCAATTTTCATAAAGCCTTAACAAGCATATATTATATAGAAAATCTCTTTTCAATTGTATGTTACTACAACACTTACCGTAGGCTTTTCTACATCAGTTTCTTGAAACTTCTTAGACTGCACATTTTCCGGTTTAGTTTTTCGGTAGTTTTCCGTCTTCGTCTCACGTAAAGTGTTACGCGTGGTCATGGCCCAGGACGTTTTACCTGGTCATTTAAAGTGTTGGTTGGTTTATTGCTGACGTACTGATTTACCGTCGCGCGTGGTTAGCTGAAAGAAGCATGTCGACTTGACACGTGCAAGTTCCTTATTGGAGAACAAGAGTCACGTGATCAAAGTGGCGACTGATTCTCTCTCTCTTTCATATACGCGCCGCGCCCCATCGCGCTCTCTCTCTCTCGCACTGGCGCGCAACCAGCGCCGCTGCTGGCTACGTTAACAATTCACACATACACTACCAATGCGCAGACGCATCTATTTGAAAATGAAGTTTAGCACTGATATCTATTACTAAAACATTGTCTACGTTGACTTCAACACTTGATTTTACTACAGCATCACATTGAAAATTCTGTCAATTAATTAAATTGTTTTTAATTTTAACTTTACCTAATAATACATAAAATTGAGCTTAAAATATTTTTCAAGGATCATTTTTAAAATTAATGCAATTGTTATTATTAAGGTATAATCTTTAATTATTAATCAATTTTCATAAAGCCTTAACAAGCATATATTATATAGAAAATCTCTTTTCAATTGTATGTTACTACAACACTTACCGTAGGCTTTTCTACATCAGTTTCTTGAAACTTCTTAGACTGCACATTTTCCGGTTTAGTTTTTCGGTAGTTTTCCGTCTTCGTCTCACGTAAAGTGTTACGCGTGGTCATGGCCCAGGACGTTTTACCTGGTCATTTAAAGTGTTGGTTGGTTTATTGCTGACGTACTGATTTACCGTCGCGCGTGGTTAGCTGAAAGAGGCATGTCGACTTGACACGTGCAAGTTCCTTATTGGAGAACAAGAGTCACGTGATCACAGTGGCGACTGACTCTCTCTCTCTTTCATATACGCGCCGCGCCCCATCGCGCTCTCTCTCTCGCACTGGCGCGCAACCAGCGCCGCTGCTGGCTACGTTAACAATTCACACATACACTACCAATGCGCAGACGCATCTATTTGAAAATGAAGTTTAGCACTGATATCTATTACTAAAACATTGTCTACGTTGACTTCAACACTTGATTTTACTACAGCATCACATTGAAAATTCTGTCAATTAATTAAATTGTTTTTAATTTTAACTTTACCTAATAATACATAAAATTGAGCTTAAAATATTTTTCAAGGATCATTTTTAAAATTAATGCAATTGTTATTATTAAGGTATAATCTTTAATTATTAATCAATTTTCATAAAGCCTTAACAAGCATATATTATATAGAAAATCTCTTTTCAATTGTATGTTACTACAACACTTACCGTAGGCTTTTCTACATCAGTTTCTTGAAACTTCTTAGACTGCACATTTTCCGGTTTAGTTTTTCGGTAGTTTTCCGTCTTCGTCTCACGTAAAGTGTTACGCGTGGTCATGGCCCAGGACGTTTTACCTGGTCATTTAAAGTGTTGGTTGGTTTATTGCTGACGTACTGATTTACCGTCGCGCGTGGTTAGCTGAAAGAGGCATGTCGACTTGACACGTGCAAGTTCCTTATTGGAGAACAAGAGTCACGTGATCACAGTGGCGACTGACTCTCTCTCTCTTTCATATACGCGCCGCGCCCCATCGCGCTCTCTCTCTCGCACTGGCGCGCAACCAGCGCCGCTGCTGGCTACGTTAACAATTCACACATACACTACCAATGCGCAGACGCATCTATTTGAAAATGAAGTTTAGCACTGATATCTATTACTAAAACATTGTCTACGTTGAATTCAACATTTGATTTTACTACAGCATCACATTGAGAATTCTGTCAATTAATTAAATTGTTTTTAATTTTAACTTTACCTAATAATACATAAAATTGAGCTTAAAATATTTTTCAAGGATCATTTTTAAAATTAATGCAATTGTTATTATTAAGGTATAAACTTTAATTATTAATCAATTTTCATAAAGCCTTAACAAGCATAAACTATATAGAAAATCTCTTTTCAATGGTATGTTACTACAACACTTACCGCCGGCTTTTCTACATCAGTTTCTTGAAACTTCTTAGACTGCACATTTTCCGGTTTAGTTTTTCGGTAGTTTTCCGTCTTCGTCTCACGTAAAGTGTTACGCGTGGTCATGGCCCAGGACGTTTTACCTGGTCATTTAAAGTGTTGGTTGGTTTATTGCTGACGTACTGATTTACCGTCGCGCGTGGTTAGCTGAAAGAGGCATGTCGACTTGACACGTGCAAGTTCCTTATTGGAGAACAAGAGTCACGTGATCACAGTGGCAACTGACTCTCTCTCTCTTTCACATACGCGCCGCGCCCCATCGCGCTCTCTCTCTCTCGCACTGGCGCGCAACCAGCGCCGCTGCTGGCTACGTTAACAATTCACACATACACTACCAATGCGCAGACGCATCTATTTGAAAATGAAGTTTAGCACTGATATCTATTACTAAAACATTGTCTACGTTGACTTCAACACTTGATTTTACTACAGCATCACATTGAAAATTCTGTCAATTAATTAAATTGTTTTTAATTTTAACTTTACCTAATAATACATAAAATTGAGCTTAAAATATTTTTCAAGGATCATTTTTAAAATTAATGCAATTGTTATTATTAAGGTATAATCTTTAATTATTAATCAATTTTCATAAAGCCTTAACAAGCATATATTATATAGAAAATCTCTTTTCAATTGTATGTTACTACAACACTTACCGTAGGCTTTTCTACATCAGTTTCTTGAAACTTCTTAGACTGCACATTTTCCGGTTTAGTTTTTCGGTAGTTTTCCGTCTTCGTCTCACGTAAAGTGTTACGCGTGGTCATGGCCCAGGACGTTTTACCTGGTCATTTAAAGTGTTGGTTGGTTTATTGCTGACGTACTGATTTACCGTCGCGCGTGGTTAGCTGAAAGAGGCATGTCGACTTGACACGTGCAAGTTCCTTATTGGAGAACAAGAGTCACGTGATCACAGTGGCAACTGACTCTCTCTCTCTTTCATATACGCGCCGCGCCCCATCGCGCTCTCTCTCTCGCACTGGCGCGCAACCAGCGCCGCTGCTGGCTACGTTAACAATTCACACATACACTACCAATGCGCAGACGCATCTATTTGAAAATGAAGTTTAGCACTGATATCTATTACTAAAACATTGTCTACGTTGAATTCAACATTTGATTTTACTACAGCATCACATTGAGAATTCTGTCAATTAATTAAATTGTTTTTAATTTTAACTTTACCTAATAATACATAAAATTGAGCTTAAAATATTTTTCAAGGATCATTTTTAAAATTAATGCAATTGTTATTATTAAGGTATAAACTTTAATTATTAATCAATTTTCATAAAGCCTTAACAAGCATAAACTATATAGAAAATCTCTTTTCAATGGTATGTTACTACAACACTTACCGCCGGCTTTTCTACATCAGTTTCTTGAAACTTCTTAGACTGCACATTTTCCGGTTTAGTTTTTCGGTAGTTTTCCGTCTTCGTCTCACGTAAAGTGTTACGCGTGGTCATGGCCCAGGACGTTTTACCTGGTCATTTAAAGTGTTGGTTGGTTTATTGCTGACGTACTGATTTACCGTCGCGCGTGGTTAGCTGAAAGAGGCATGTCGACTTGACACGTGCAAGTTCCTTATTGGAGAACAAGAGTCACGTGATCACAGTGGCAACTGACTCTCTCTCTCTTTCACATACGCGCCGCGCCCCATCGCGCTCTCTCTCTCTCGCACTGGCGCGCAACCAGCGCCGCTGCTGGCTACGTTAACAATTCACACATACACTACCAATGCGCAGACGCATCTATTTGAAAATGAAGTTTAGCACTGATATCTATTACTAAAACATTGTCTACGTTGACTTCAACACTTGATTTTACTACAGCATCACATTGAAAATTCTGTCAATTAATTAAATTGTTTTTAATTTTAACTTTACCTAATAATACATAAAATTGAGCTTAAAATATTTTTCAAGGATCATTTTTAAAATTAATGCAATTGTTATTATTAAGGTATAATCTTTAATTATTAATCAATTTTCATAAAGCCTTAACAAGCATATATTATATAGAAAATCTCTTTTCAATTGTATGTTACTACAACACTTACCGTAGGCTTTTCTACATCAGTTTCTTGAAACTTCTTAGACTGCACATTTTCCGGTTTAGTTTTTCGGTAGTTTTCCGTCTTCGTCTCACGTAAAGTGTTACGCGTGGTCATGGCCCAGGACGTTTTACCTGGTCATTTAAAGTGTTGGTTGGTTTATTGCTGACGTACTGATTTACCGTCGCGCGTGGTTAGCTGAAAGAGGCATGTCGACTTGACACGTGCAAGTTCCTTATTGGAGAACAAGAGTCACGTGATCACAGTGGCAACTGACTCTCTCTCTCTTTCATATACGCGCCGCGCCCCATCGCGCTCTCTCTCTCGCACTGGCGCGCAACCAGCGCCGCTGCTGGCTACGTTAACAATTCACACATACACTACCAATGCGCAGACGCATCTATTTGAAAATGAAGTTTAGCACTGATATCTATTACTAAAACATTGTCTACGTTGAATTCAACATTTGATTTTACTACAGCATCACATTGAGAATTCTGTCAATTAATTAAATTGTTTTTAATTTTAACTTTACCTAATAATACATAAAATTGAGCTTAAAATATTTTTCAAGGATCATTTTTAAAATTAATGCAATTGTTATTATTAAGGTATAAACTTTAATTATTAATCAATTTTCATAAAGCCTTAACAAGCATAAACTATATAGAAAATCTCTTTTCAATGGTATGTTACTACAACACTTACCGCCGGCTTTTCTACATCAGTTTCTTGAAACTTCTTAGACTGCACATTTTCCGGTTTAGTTTTTCGGTAGTTTTCCGTCTTCGTCTCACGTAAAGTGTTACGCGTGGTCATGGCCCAGGACGTTTTACCTGGTCATTTAAAGTGTTGGTTGGTTTATTGCTGACGTACTGATTTACCGTCGCGCGTGGTTAGCTGAAAGAGGCATGTCGACTTGACACGTGCAAGTTCCTTATTGGAGAACAAGAGTCACGTGATCACAGTGGCAACTGACTCTCTCTCTCTTTCACATACGCGCCGCGCCCTATCGCGCTCTCTCTCTCTCGCACTGGCGCGCAACCAGCGCCGCTGCTGGCTACGTTAACAATTCACACATACACTACCAATGCGCAGACGCATCTATTTGAAAATGAAGTATAGCACTGATAGCTATTATTAAAACATTGTCTACGTTGACTTCAACACTTGATTTTACTACAGCATCACATTGAAAATTCTGTCAATTAATTAAATTGTTTTTAATTTTAACTTTACCTAATAATACATAAAATTGAGCTTAAAATATTTTTCAAGGATCATTTTTAAAATTAATGCAATTGTTATTATTAAGGTATAATCTTTAATTATTAATCAATTTTCATAAAGCCTTAACAAGCATATATTATATAGAAAATCTCTTTTCAATTGTATGTTACTACAACACTTACCGTAGGCTTTTCTACATCAGTTTCTTGAAACTTCTTAGACTGCACATTTTCCGGTTTAGTTTTTCGGTAGTTTTCCGTCTTCGTCTCACGTAAAGTGTTACGCGTGGTCATGGCCCAGGACGTTTTACCTGGTCATTTAAAGTGTTGGTTGGTTTATTGCTGACGTACTGATTTACCGTCGCGCGTGGTTAGCTGAAAGAAGCATGTCGACTTGACACGTGCAAGTTCCTTATTGGAGAACAAGAGTCACGTGATCAAAGTGGCGACTGATTCTCTCTCTCTTTCATATACGCGCCGCGCCCCATCGCGCTCTCTCTCTCTCGCACTGGCGCGCAACCAGCGCCGCTGCTGGCTACGTTAACAATTCACACATACACTACCAATGCGCAGACGCATCTATTTGAAAATGAAGTTTAGCACTGATATCTATTACTAAAACATTGTCTACGTTGACTTCAACACTTGATTTTACTACAGCATCACATTGAAAATTCTGTCAATTAATTAAATTGTTTTTAATTTTAACTTTACCTAATAATACATAAAATTAAGCTTAAAATATTTTTCAAGGATCATTTTTAAAATTAATGCAATTGTTATTATTAAGGTATAATCTTTAATTATTAATCAATTTTCATAAAGCCTTAACAAGCATATATTATATAGAAAATCTCTTTTCAATTGTATGTTACTACAACACTTACCGTAGGCTTTTCTACATCAGTTTCTTGAAACTTCTTAGACTGCACATTTTCCGGTTTAGTTTTTCGGTAGTTTTCCGTCTTCGTCTCACGTAAAGTGTTACGCGTGGTCATGGCCCAGGACGTTTTACCTGGTCATTTAAAGTGTTGGTTGGTTTATTGCTGACGTACTGATTTACCGTCGCGCGTGGTTAGCTGAAAGAGGCATGTCGACTTGACACGTGCAAGTTCCTTATTGGAGAACAAGAGTCACGTGATCACAGTGGCAACTGACTCTCTCTCTCTTTCATATACGCGCCGCGCCCCATCGCGCTCTCTCTCTCTCGCACTGGCGCGCAACCAGCGCCGCTGCTGGCTACGTTAACAATTCACACATACACTACCAATGCGCAGACGCATCTATTTGAAAATGAAGTTTAGCACTGATATCTATTACTAAAACATTGTCTACGTTGACTTCAACACTTGATTTTACTACAGCATCACATTGAAAATTCTGTCAATTAATTAAATTGTTCTTAATTATAACTTTACCTAATAATACATAAAATTGAGCTTAAAATATTTTTCAAGGATCATTTTTAAAATTAATTCAAATGTTATTATTTAGATATAATCTTTAATTATTAATCAATTATCACAAAGCCTTAACAAGCATAAATTATATAGAAAATCTTTTTTCAATGGTATGTCACTACAACACTTACCGTAGGCTTTTCTACATCAGTTTCTTGAAACTTCTTAGACTGCACATTTTCCGGTTTAGTTTTTCGGTAGTTTTCCGTCTTCGTCTCACGTAAAGTGTTACGCGTGGTCATGGCCCAGGACGTTTTACCTGGTCATTTAAAGTGTTGGTTGGTTTATTGCTGACGTACTGATTTACCGTCGCGCGTGGTTAGCTGAAAGAGGCATGTCGACTTGACACGTGCAAGTTCCTTATTGGAGAACAAGAGTCACGTGATCACAGTGGCAACTGACTCTCTCTCTCTTTCATATACGCGCCGCGCCCCATCGCGCTCTCTCTCTCTCGCACTGGCGCGCAACCAGCGCCGCTGCTGGCTACGTTAACAATTCACACATACACTACCAATGCGCAGACGCATCTATTTGAAAATGAAGTATAGCACTGATAGCTATTACTAAAACATTGTCTACGTTGACTTCAACACTTGATTTTACTACAGCATCACATTGAAAATTCTGTCAATTAATTAAATTGTTTTTAATTTTAACTTTACCTAATAATACATAAAATTGAGCTTAAAATATTTTTCAAGGATCATTTTTAAAATTAATGCAATTGTTATTATTAAGGTATAATCTTTAATTATTAATCAATTTTCATAAAGCCTTAACAAGCATAAACTATATAGAAAATCTCTTTTCAATGGTATGTTACTACAACACTTACCGTCGGCTTTTCTACATCAGTTTCTTGAAACTTCTTTGACTGCACATTTTCCGGTTTAGTTTTTCGGTAGTTTTCCGTCTTCGTCTCACGTAAAGTGTTACGCGTGGTCATGGCCCAGGACGTATTACCTGGTCATTTAAAGTGTTGGTTGGTTTATTGCTGACGTACTGATTTACCGTCGCGCGTGGTGTGCTGAAAGAGGAATGTCGACTTTACACGTGCAAGTTCCTTTTTGGAGAACAAGAGTCGATTGATCACAGCGGCGACAGCTGTTACTTTGCGCGTTGTATTTATTGTTGTTCGATTTACTGCGCGACACTTGCACTGCTTCTATTATGTCCGCTCTGTACTTCAAAAAAATTATGTCTTCGAGCTTGTTATGAGCTGCGCTGGAAAATAATGAACCTTTGTATAGGTCCCACTTCCACTAACCGACGTAAACACAGATAGTACGGTGGTGTGTACAGGCACAATCAATTGGCTGCGCTGAAAATCATTTTTGTGGGTGCATGCCCGCATGTAGACTGAGCGGACTCCATGTTTGTCCAGTTACATTGTGCGTGAAATAATTTATTCACATAGAAAAAAGGAAACAAGTTTTGGACAAATAAAACATTTCAAATACAAATAATAAATTTAGAATGACGTGCGGGAGTCAATTGCCTACTACTCTACTCTTTTGCTAACTAATTTCTAACTACTCTTTCATAAGTTCATTCGCGCTCAGTTTCATTTGGTCACCAGCACGCCGCCTACTTCGTCCAGTACAGGCGTCGCGTCGTGTAGGTCAGGTGCGGGTGTGTTGGAACCCGTTGAAAAACTTCTTGCGGCTATCGATTCTAACAATATACATAAATAATATATATAGAAACATGTTCATAAAATATAACATAAGTATATACAAACATAGTAAATATACATGCATATAACTAAGGAAGCTCGCTGGCCCAATGGTTAGAGCGTTCGGCTTTCATTCCGAAGGTGGCGGGTTCGAACCTCGGCATGTACCAATGACTTAATATTTAAGTTATGTACATTTGTGAACTTAAGTTACAACAGCAAGATACAAACGGTGAAGGAAAACATCGTCAGGAAACCCGCACATTGACATCATCTTTGTGTGCGTGTGGTGGTCCCAATAAAGTGGCAACAGGCTCGCCTCCTGTTACATGGGACCTAATCTGACCACATCTGGCTAAAAGTGGGTGTTTATTCACCTCTGCCTACCCCTACTGGGAAAAAGGCGTGATTATATATATATATATATATATATATATATATATATATATATATATATAACTAAGGTAAGTACTGCCCATTTCGCATAATTTTGTCGTATGCGCGATCGAATCTCCAACTCCTCACAGCTAATATCAGTAAATGGAGTTGCTCATAAAACAACGCCGAGTGCTGCCGTCCAGCATATATATATTATGTATATATATGCTGGACGATGGTGTAACAAAACCGGTTTGGTCGCAAGTTAGGCGCGTGTACGCGTTGTTAACGTGTACACGCAACGATGGGGTGCGGGGTGCGGGGTGAGTCGGGGTTGCTGCTATTAATATGTGAATTATGTTTGTTTTGTACCGAACTTGCACGGGCCGAGCCTGACAGGCCGAGTCTTCTGTAAATTTAGATAGAGCAAAAGTAAAGTCTTCACAACGCAGCCGCGCTCTAAAACGCAAAGAGATATATCAGGTTTATAGTGTCCGCAGCATCAGGTTGCCGAAAACCACAAATACATAAAATATTCCTAAATAAATAATAATCTATATTATATTATAGAATACTAAAGATACATCTTATATATAAAAACATAATAGTTGTAAACTAGAGCCTAATGTTTACCAGACGCGAAGTGTCGTTTGTTGGTTGATTCAACTAAATATATATGTTACATTTTTCCATCAACAAAAATCATGTTTATGAACAAATTACACCTAACTTTCACTGCTACGAAAAACCAAACGATGTGTCAGTCTTTGCATATTTTCAACAATGCAATTAATAATCGGTAATGATATTAGAAATACATCTGAAAGAGAAATAAAAGGAAAACACGTTTTTATTTGTTTACTGTAATGCCAATAAAAATACCACATTATAATGAAGTAAGTTTAATGTATTAAAATATCAAATACAAAAAGAGTCTTCAGGTATGTGGATCACCAGAAAATGAAGGCAACACTCTAATTGTATAATTTAGAGCTACTGTAATTATGATAATAACGCATAAACCAAGGGAGTTGCAAAATCAAAAGGTTTTCTACATAAAATTCGCATGCAAAAAAGATCAAAACGTAGAATACAAAACATAAATTTTCAGAACAATGAAAGTTTTTTCCCGTATCGGTCAGCTAAACTGTTTACTATTTGCTTATGTTTATATAAATAGCAACAATTAATATTTGGCGTGACAAATAACGTGGCGACGAGGAGTTCAACTGATGGTAAGCAATACGCCTGCCCTCCTCGCTGCCTTGAGGCATAAGATGGCAACTCTCACAAAATTCTTTTAGTCGTTTTCCACAAGACAGGCAGGCAGGGCTTACTTTGTTCCTATTCTTAATTCCTCGAGATTATAGTGCCTATTTAAAGAGTTTTACAAACTAAGACATCACTTTTCCTTACTCAGACGAATCTTAAAATTGCCAATAACTGAAACTTCAACAGTGAACATCATCACCATGCCAATTGCTCAACCACAAACTTATACTCAAGCATCTCCACACGGAAGATTTTAATATTATACATAAACAACGTTAAATCTAATAAATGAGGAACAAATCATAATATCTCCTGTTGATAATATGCTGCTATTTGTTTATACCATGTGCATTGTTACCAATTATTAAACTCATAACCCCTTCAAAAAGATATCGCACAATACTATACAAAGAAAATGGTAAACGGTGTTCGCGTGGTCGGCTCTGAAATAAAAATCAAAGGAGTTGGTTAATATTTTAAAATTAAGTTTAGATGAAGCTGTCAACCACCTCATTGTGGTTCAAATTATACTAAGAATGGAACAGAGAAACTAATAATTTTCCGGTAATATGTCACAATAAAGTTGATAACAAACCAATACGTATTGGTGAGTACAGGTCAATTGTGAAAAATTACAAACATTTTAATTAATTTTAATGGACAAATTAACAATTTCCATTAACATACAATGATATGACATGATAAAATATTACTGCTAGCGAATCAGGCGTATAAATAGCATTGATTTTTATAGTTTCAATAGCTTTACATAGTTTGATTGGTAATGTTTTACTTTTAATGAAACATCTTAGTTATAAATAGAATGTTCGTACAAAACTTACCACAAGCTCTTCTACATCCATTTCCGGTCCCTCTATTTCATTGATCTCTTCATAATGCATTTGTGCTTCTTCCGGAGTAAGCGTAGTGCACTGCGTTTTTGTATTATCTGTCCATTGAATCAGAGTTATTACTGACATATATGTCTTATATAACTTGATATATCAAGAATTGTTAATAAGAGGTCTTAAGAAAGATTTATTTTCACATACATCGTTAAATCCGGAAACTGATACATACATTAGGTACATTAAAAAAACATGACAATGGTCACAATTTTTGCTCAAAAATTGTAGAATTTTAATAAATTCTTTTCTACAGGAGATTTCGGAATTGGAGGTGTAATAAAATTAAATAATATACTCACTATTAGCTGAAGCTGAAGCTGAAGCCGTAAACTTTACCTAATAATACATACAATGTAAGTTTATTAATTGTACATTCAGGTCCATTTTTAAATATAATACAATTATTATTATCTGGAAATGATCTTTAATTATTTATCAATTTCTCAAATACGCTTAAAAGGTATAAATTATTTGGAAAATCTATTTTAAATAGTGTTACCACAATACTCACCTCAAGCTCTTCTACATCCCTGTGTAGTACCTCCATTTCATGGAGCTTTTCATATTGCGCTTCTTCCTGCTTTTTCTTCCGAATGTTTTTCATTTTTATACCATGTGGAGTACTATGCATAACTATGCTACCTGGCCATTTAAAGTGTTGATTGTATTAATACTGACATTTATCAAGAATTGTAAATAAGAGGTACTAAGAATGATTTATTTTGTTTATAGTCAAAATTGGATATCGATAAATACATTACGTATATTAAAAATAAAAAGATCACATTGGTCACAATTAATACACGAAAATTATAGAATTTGGAAAAATTCTTTCCTACAGGAGTTATATCAGAGTTATTATTGACATATATCAAGAATTGTTTATTTTCACATACAACGTTAAATTTTTGTTGTTGTAGTTGTAATAAAATTAAATATAAACTCACTTCTAGCTGAAGCTGAAGCACTGATCGTTATTACGTGAACATTGTCTATGTTCATTTCAATTGATTTTTTGATTGATTGAATTGTTGATTTTTCCACATCACCTTGAGTATCCTGAAAATTAATTAAAATTGCATGTATTTATTACTTATCTAATAATAAATAAAATTAAAGTTTTTATGTTGTACAACGACAATTTTTGAAATTAATACTATTGTTATTATTTGGAAAGAAATTTCAATTATTTAACAATACGCAAATAGGCTTAAAAGGTATAAATTATATAGAAAATATCTTAAATAGTATATTACTACAAAACTTACTTCAAGTACTATATTTCTTTGTAGTAGGTTCATTTCATACATCTCTGTAGATTGCAATTTTACTTGTTTCATTTTTCCAAAGTTTTCCATTTTATCTAACATGCAGTGCTGCGCCTTTTGGTATTATCTCACCTTTTACAGTGTTTGTGGTGAAAGTACTTACTGAAATATATCAAGAATTGTGAATAAAAAGAGGTCCTAAAAAAAAAAGTTTTATTTTTACATATATAGTAAACCCCGCATACTGATCCATACATAGGTAAATTTGTTTATTTAATAAGAACCCAACATGATTTGTACATTAAAATATAATTATGTTAAAATAGTTTTCGTACAAATCATACTTAAAGGGTAACGCATCCTGTTTACAGTGCAATTAAATGAATACGTTGAAATTATTTAAAATTAAACAATAAATCGACAAACCATAAAGCATAAGGTGATTATATAAATGAAGTTATATTAGAAGAAAAGTGTTTTTGATCTAAGCCTTGAACACTTGAAACGAGTCGATTTCTATGTTCATATTAACTAATTTAGATATTGTATTGTTCTGAAATTTAATTTATTGGAGGCATTAGTATAGTGTTAGTTTTATAGAAATTAGTTTTAAAAAGATTATCGTTTTTGTGTTTCTTAAATTGGGCCTAGGAATGACATAGGATACTTTGTTTACAAGTTCTGTGGAGTTTTTGTTCTATATTTACAAAAATGATGACAATGTTGCAATTTATACTCCACATTTATAGAATTTTAATAGATTGTTTCACACAGGAGTAATATCAGAGTAAGTTGTAATAAAATAACCTAAAACACTTACTGTTAACAAAACCTGAGTGGTTGATCTTGTTGACTTTGTGCGTTATTCTCTCTAAAGTATTTTTTTGAGAAGCCTGTAAATAAATAAAATTGTCAAATGTTATTTAGTTTATAGTTAATTTTAGTTTATCATTAGATAAAAGTAACAATAAATGTCTAACCGTCGCGCGTGGTGTGCTGAAAGAGGAATGTTGACTTGACACGTGCAAGTCTCTTATTGGAGAACAAGAGTCACGTGATCACAGCGACGACAGCCTCTCTCTCTCTTTCATGAACGCGCCGAGCCCCATCGCGCTCTCTCTCTCGCACTGGCGCAGCACCAGCGCCGCTGCTGGCTACGTTAAGAATGCACACATACACTACCAATGCGCAGACGCATCTATCTATTTCGCAGTTTTGCTATCATTCGCGTTAATAATAAAACGTATTATAGACAAAACGCCTAATTCGTTAGAGTTGGCAAATATTTTAATTCACTGCCTTCGATGGTGGAGACTGTCCTGTTTAACAACTGTACTTAAGCAATATTGTTAACTTTATTCCATCCAACTTATGCTGTCCACCGGTTAATGGAGGAAATATGGCGACAATTCATAAGAAGATCTATTCAATTAATCAGTAATAATGCAACGTATCTATATATCGACAGATATTGCAAGAATCTTTCACTTAAACGACAAACTTCTTTTTATATTCCCCTTTTTAAAACATTTCAGAGAGTTTATTTACACCACCTTCGTTGCTCGTTATTTTGCCTAAATATTCCAACACAAGTTTTAAGCAGTTTACTGGTAGTTGGTCTCTATTTCCGGAGACCGTCATGTTAGATACCATCGCAGTGCCTATTTCTACTGTCAAACAGTACCGTGCACACATTAAGTAGTCAAGAAGTTGTCGTGTATCATTAAATTCGAATAAATGTCGTTTTTTGGTGTTCGGTACTAAAATGCAGAGAGCTTCTATTGTTAACTATGGACCTGTTATCTACGTAAACGGAACATCAATTTTGTTTGCAGGCGAATATAAAAACTTACGTATGATATTTGATAGCGGCTTAAGATTTGGAAAAGATATTGAGATCAAAAACTACCCAGCATTAAATAGCTTATATCGAATAAGAAAAATAAAATACCGATTAAGAGAAACGCTCATTCTTTCTCAGTTAGATTATTGCGATATAGCGTACGGACTTTGTCTACTTTCTAAAGCTAATAGAATCGTACAAAAAGTGCAAATTTTATTACACGCGTTAATATATCAACAGGAAGTCACATTACACCGGTTTTAAATTCGCACAACATCCTCAATATGACGAACAGATGCAACTTAAAGCTTTGCGCTCAAATATTTAAAACAAGCAAAAGTATAACGAATAAGAAGAAGAATAATTTTCAGTACTTTTGAACCGCTAAAAATGTTTATTTTTAAGCGATTTCCATCTATTTATATAAAAAAACTACCAGTGGTCGTAATATTGGGAGGCTCCCCACAAGGTTGCTTATAGATAAAACATTAACATATAACAGTTTTATGATATTACAGCTTACCCAACTAATAGTCTGTAACTATACATATTAACTTTAGTACGGATTCAACCCATCACAGATAACATACATATTTCCACATAAGCAGTAATATTATAAACTACCTTACATAATAAAAAAAAAAATATTTTATAAAAATAAACTACGAAAACTTACAAAATAATGTAGACATCATAAATTTTTACAATAATCTAAAGTTTTGCATAAATTTTTCACTCAAAATTACAGTTACCCAAATACATACCCCGATATCATAACCCGAGAGTCGTTCCTCTCCCTTTAGTAACATGTAGTTCATCTACCAAAGACAGCATATAAAAAGCCATAGCGTATTAGATTACATATATTTAATTTTAATCATACAAATGTTAAGTTTGCCTGATAATCTTGATGTTAATTGTGAGCTCGATAAGAGTTTATTACCATTATCCATTAAGTTTTTCAAGTTTTTTTGTTATAAAAAGATCGCGCTGTTTAATATTTACTTCGAAGAGTCTATACACATATGTGACATGTATATAGACACGATATTCTTTATACTCGGTTATAATAAAATTTGATTGGATACGAGAAGTGCGTTCTCTTTTATTTTAGGTAATTAAAAAAACGTTTTGCAAATTTCTTTCAACTTATAATATTAAGAGAAACTTGACCTCAGAAAACATACAAGTACTGTGTACTCGCGGATCTAGAGATAAAATTAAAACAAGTTTTCACACAGTCATGTATCACGAATCTATGGATTTACGCACTGTTTCCAAGAGAAATTTCCACCACCGCCACCGCCACTACTTGCTACAAAGACTTTTTAAGATACTCGACGTCGCCGTGTCGTTTAGAGCAGGAGCAGGCCAAGTCCTCTAAAACTGACCATCATTTGAAGTGTAACGGGTTGAGGTCAGGGCTAGATGCGGGCCAGTCTTCAGCTCTTATAAATGTGATGTTGTGTGTGACGTGATGTGGTGTTGGTCAAAGAAGACGACCTGTCTCCATCGAGATGGCTTTACGGAAATATAGTTGCTTTACATCCGGGCCTTGATAATGTAATACGGGCAATCTCGATAAAAACGAAAAATTTCATTATTAAGAGAACAACTTCAAAGTTATGTTTGTTATCTATTTGTGACTAGTTAGTTGTTTTTACCATATTATAATTAAGTTCATTTGATACTTTACAATTATGGTAGAACAAAGTAAATCGGAATAACTATTTTAATGACACTATAGCAGTACTCAAGATGACTCGACGGCAGGAACGCCGCAGGGCTCTTGTAGCGCGGCGCGCTAAGCTCTCGGAGGAGAAGTATGTACGCAAACGCGTTGTGGGGACGATCATGCCGGTCTTCGGTGCCGGGATGCAACGACGCGGCGGAAGTCTCACCTACACACTTACCCTGATACTTACCGGGCACGGGTGTTTCGGTGATTCGCTCCGGATCCCGGCGTGGGAGCCGCAGCGGCGGATCCTAATAAAGTTGATCGGACGGAACCTCTCCTTGCCAGCTATCGTGTCGGCGATGCTGGGAGGAGACGTTGCATGGAGGGCCGTAGCCTCCTTTTGTGAAACCGTAATAGTACAAAAGAAGGTTGCCGGGCGGGATAGAGAGAGGACAGATCCCGCTCAGAGGCGCAACCGTCGTGGCGCTACCAGGCGTCAATACGTCGCACCGGTGGATGATGCTCCCCTACCATAATGGGGCCTTTGGGGTTGTTGGTGATCAGGGTGGAAGTTCTCATTGCCTTCTAAACGATCCTAAGGAGGACAATGACTGGACGTGGTCTCCAGTAAATGAAGTAGTACTCACAGGGCTGGTAGGTTCTGTGTAAAGCAGACCCTGGGACGGGCTATCCCAGCATAACGCTAGCGAGGCCGGGGTTGTGTTCCGAATGGAGATTCCGTGGCCATGCCAAACGCCGAAGGTGACCACCGAGGGGGTTTTAGTGGGTAAAAATCTCCAAATAACTCTGACTTTCCCCCTGAAAGCAGAGTATCTTTTCGAAGATTACCGCCCGAAAGGAAAAAAAAAAGTACACTATAGAAACGCAGGAGTTATGTACAACACTACGAAATTAGTGAGAGACATGCGGTTAACACTTATAGCAATCGCCGTAAGAGAATCTTAGAGTTGAGACTCTCAACGACTCGTACTCTCTTCTCTCAATTTTGAATCTGATAAAAGTACTTGATATGAATTGTTAAATTATCTTAAGTATTTCTGTATGTACGTGGTCCAGCACCGTGTCTACCTCCAGCCGGGGTAGCATCCGGTAGGCTGATACCACGTTCGGGAAAAATTATCCGCGTCGTTGAACCCGTTTTACGTGAGTTTACAGTACAAGATCGTAGCAAGTGGAGAGAGGTGGTCTCTGCCTACCCCACTGCGAACGAAGCGTGATATAAATGTATGTATGTTACAGTATCGGGGTGCGACAGGCGGACCAGGAAATGAGTAGAGAGTAGATAAAACATAAATAAAATATTTTTATTATTATTTAATTAGAAAATTATTCTCTTTAGGAAATGAGAAGCGAGGCGGATAACAATAAGTTTTATTCAATAATTTTATAAGACACATTTATATAAATTGTATCTTTAACCACATATTTAATCTGAACATAAAAAAATTCAAATAATTAACAAAATTAAGAGTTTTTTTTTATTTTATTTACCAACGCTTGTATACACTACTACTTTAACAAAATACACGCAGTTCTACAAAATCAAATTTAAAAAAGCAATTACAGATAAATACATCTTGCATTAATATAATCTAATACTATATTAGCAATTATTATGTTATAGTAACGACTATAGGAAAAAGTCATTCTAGTTAGGAACTGTTTAAATTTATCCGAAAATTGTTCTACGAAAGGATGGCTCAAACGGAGTTATTTAAGAATGACGTGCGAGAGTCGCACTAATCCCGCAGGTGCGGGTTAACTAATTGCTAACTACTCTTGCATAAGTACATTCGCGCGTTTCATTTGGTCACCAGCGCGCTGCCTACTTCGTCCGGTACAGGCGTCGCGTCGCATGGGTCAGGTGCGGGTGTGTTGGAACCCGTTAAAAAACTTCTTGCGGCTATCGATTCTAACAATATCCATAAATATATAGAAACATGTAGATAAAATATAACATAAGTGTATACGAACATAGTAAATATATAATACATGCATATAACTAAGGTAAGCCTTCCCACTTCGCATAAACCCCTCACAGCTCCTAATATCAGTAAATGGAGTTCCTCATAAAACAACGCCGAGTGCCGCCATCCAGCGGCGCGCGCGCACGGAATAACAAAACCGGCCATTGTGGTTACATCGCCATAGATTCCCTCGAAAAATGTTAATACTCATGTTTCTGGAGTACTATGAGTATTCCAAAACGGAAAGAGACTAACTCTGTTCCTTTCGGTGTAAAAGATTCTATTTTTTTCGTCAACGTCATCATTTCAACCGATGGTCGTCTACGATTGGACATAGACCTTGAAATATATTCCAAAAAGCAAGGTCTTGCGTTATTAGAATCTAGTGGCTCCCAGCGATTTTTTTTTGTATTCTGTCCACCTAGTGGGGGTTCTCTCAACGCCGCGCTCTCGAGTGGGGGGTCGCTATTCCAGCACCAACGTCCATCGGTCCTACGTGCTATGTGCTCCGCCCATTGCCACTTCAGCCTCACGACTCGTAAGGTTTTGTCGGTGACCCTGGATCTTCTGCGGATCTCCTCATTTCTGATTTGGTCAGGTGGAGATATTTCAAGCATCGCCCTCTCCATCGCCCGAAGTGTGACTCAGAATTTTTTTATGAAGCTTATATCTAGCGACAAGTTTCGGAACCGTAGATCATCACTGGCAACACTCACTGTTGGAAGACTTTGGTCTTCAGGCACTGAGGGATTTTGGACAAAATTTCCCGAACGCCGCTCGTCCCAGTTGAATTCGGTGGATTTCTTGAACATGTTATTTCAAATAATATTTCTAATCGGCACTAGAGAGCAGCACTAGTATATCAGTTGCCCGTGCCGTATATCAGTTTAAACCATTTTCATACTTTCTATTTAATTTCAATACACAACTCAAAATATTACGTACTAATGTATTTAGCGAAGAATAAATTCTATTTGTGTGCATGTTCTCGATTGTTTTATTCATTAGAACCAAATGTTGATCGATAATTAAAAAAATTACGTGATATGTAAATTACTAAAGAATAATAAATATATGTGTACACGCAATAATCACAGGGACATTGTTTATTTAGCTCTTTGTATTATAAAGCTCATTAAATAAATTAAGTGATTTTTTTTATTATTTCCTCGTATAGCTCGAATTTTTTTTAGTAACCAACAGTTGCTTTGAGTCACGCAACGAAGCAAATACAGCACCACCTAGCCACGGGACCGCGTAACCTACAGACGATGCTGAAACTGCTACAGTGCCATCTGTTTTAGTTTCTACAAATCATCGAAGATCCACCGCATAGTAACACAAATATAGACATATAATTCAGGTCTTAGTACCGAGTCACATTTCAGCACAATTCACTGTCTTCGATGGTGGACATTAACCTGTTTAATAATTCAGTGTTGCAAAAATAAAATAAACTTTTTATTCAGTTTTTCAAAAATGAGAAATGTACTTAAGCAATCTTTATTCCTTCCAACTAATGCTGTCGCCGGTATATTGAGGAAATATGGCGACGAATCACAAGAAAACTTATTCACCATCACCAGTAATAATACAAAGTATCTATATATCGACATTTATTGCAAGAAGCTTTCACTTAAACGAAAAAGTTCTTTTTTTATTCCACTTTTAAAAAAATTCCATGGAAGTTATTTACACCCCCTTCGTCGCTCATTATTATATTACGGTGCTATTTATTCATTATTTCACAAAATATTCCAACAAAGATTAAAGGTTAGACCACCCCGGCGTCCCACGACCTCTCACTACTAACAATGGCTTTCATAAAGCCATAAAGTGAGACATCCACCACAACAGCGATGTCTTGGCGCTGGGCGCCCCATGCCGAGCAGTGCTCTAAAGTATGCTGCGTGGTATCCTCTTCGCATCCATAATGAGGATACTCAGTTGTCGGCTCCTTCCTGCTATAAGGCGTAGGTAATTACCGAAACACCCATAACCAAAAAGTATCTGCATAAGCCAGAAGATCCATGGCCCGTACCGTGCGTAAGCTCATTTCAAGAGGATGTACAGCTTCGACAGACCTGCTGCTTGCATTAGGATTAGTTAGCCTCCCTTGCCACTTTATAAATATTGACTGTCGAAAGTGAAACTTCTGTAATTCCCATTCTCTTAACCAAATCTGCTCTCCTCGGGACCGGAGCTCATTTCTTTAAGACTGGTTGTAGGTAATTAAAAAAACGTTTTGCAAATTTCTTTCAAAATATAATATTTAGAGAACTTGTTCTCATAAAAGATACAATTGTATTCTCATATTTTTGTTTATTTAGAAGAATCAGAAAGTATCAAAAAGTCTGTCTAATATATCTGACTAAATAACATACTGAACAAAAAATTTTATTTGGTCGTCGAATATATATGCTGTTGAGAATATTACTAATAATAATATATGCTTAATTAGGTAATTTTTTATAATTAAAAAAAAAGAACTTTTGTACTTTTTCAGACATACCGGGTATATCTGCAAAGAATAATAAAACAAGTTTATTTTGATCGAGTAAAATATTTGTTAAAAAATTAGTAAATACAGGTGCAATAAGTAGCTTGTATGAGCATATTAATTTTAAATGAGAACAATAACAAAAAACTAGCAGATAATTAAACATACGAATGTTTAATTATCTGCTAGTTTATAAAATTATCTTTTATGTATACATTTATTTAATTTCATTGTAATGTTTTTGAATATTTAAATAAACAAGTCCAATCTAACCGAAGCCCGAGCGACGATCACTTGTTAAGAAATTATTCTAACGTCAAGATCTAATACAAACAAACATCTTACCATTGTCAACATACAGCATCTATTTTTCGATGATATCAAAGATGGTTTAAAATATTTATTAATAATTATTTCATAATTCACCACTTACAAAAATTGATGCTCTGTAATTATACGGGGCGGTGTGAAGCTCAAATATTTGTTTCTGGAAAGATCGAATTTTCTGGATCGCACTTTGCGATGAAGACCTTATGGCGTGTACTCACCGCCACAAGAGCGCCGTCGCGAAGTCGCTGTGGACAGGCGTTCTTTGTTATTCCGTCATCAACCTGATCGCCTCATACTCAAAGACTAAACAATCGAATCTGTTGCTTATATTTGTAACAAATTGTTGTTGAGTTATTAATTTGTTTATATCATATATACAATGCGTTCAAGGAAACAAGAGCGCGGCGTCGAGTCGCGCCTTCAAATAATCAATCATAAGTACAAAAGGCTGGGCGTTTTGCGGTAGAAATCACTTAGACTCCTATGATAGCCAAGTTAACCGTACATACCAATGTTTAATTTATTTTATCGTTGCAAAGTGAATTTTAAGAAACACTTGAGTACTGTTTAAAGTAAAAGTTATTTATTTACAATAAACTACACGATCTTAACATTACTGACCCAGACTTCAGCTGGAAAAAAGCCCACAAGCTGCTTCGATTTTGTAAAACTTTTTCCACATTGTACCTTCTTCTCGACATATTACACAAACTTTAAATTGAAAGTCAAATATGTTTTCACAAACAAGGTTATATTTAATTATTTATGGTAACGAGCAAATGTTAATGAAAAATAAAATCTCTCACGGGCACGACAAAGGCACTGTAAGTCTACTATTATTAATAACGAACATTTGATACTTGTCAATTCTGGTAGCATAGAGTAAATCGGAATTACTGTTTTAATGACACTATAAGTACACTATAGCAACGCAGAAGTTATGTACAACACTGAGAAATTAGTTAGAGACATGCGGTTAACACTTACTGCAATCGCCGCAAGAGTATCTCAGAGTTGAGATTGTCAACGACTCTTACACTCTTCTCTCAGTTTTGAACTTGTTAGAAGTAATTGATTTGACTTGTTAAATTATCTTTAGTATGTCTATCTGTCTGTATGTGTATATTTTTTTTTGTTTCTCACTGCCTTAGGCGGGTCAGGGCCTTTACAGTTCAGTCACATTTACCATCAGTATTTATTACACCATCTTTAATTCATGCTCATCATTCTTTCCATCTTATCTTTCATACTCTGTTCTTCTTTCACACTTCTTTTCTGCTCTCATTCTTCATCCTGATTCCTTCTTCCATACCTGTCGCAAGTATAGACGCCGTCTCAATTTTGGTTCTGAAAAATAACCTGTAAAACATAAAAACATCATCTGTAGCATCCCAAATTTGTTTTTCTCTTTATTACTGTTAAAATGATTTTCATTTTATACAATTTTTATTTAACTTATCAATTACCTTATCTAGTATCACAGTAACTTACATATGTAGTTTTAATTTTTATTATTTTCTACCGTTTTTCCTATAACTAATCTGCCGAATTTAAGTAGAATTTCACAAACGTCTTCACTCATGACAGAGACAATAGCTTCCTTTTCTTGCTGTCTTCCCAATTCTAGATGGCCATCTGCTCTTTGTTTCCATATAAGGACCAAGAGTTGATAATATGCAGCACGGTCTAGTTCACCGCGGGTTCACGAAGACACGAGGGACTCTCCCGTGCTCCGTGCTGCAGCCGGTGTAGCATCCGTTAGGCTGATACCACGTTCGGGAAACTTATCCCCGTCGTTGAAGGTGTTGTACTTGTGTTTACAGTTCATATATGAAAAGTTGTAACGAACGGAATTATTACGTGAATTAAAATTTATTGAACCGGACATAATCCAACCTAATAGCGTATCTCGAAATGTAGGTCTGCTTAGTATTTTAATTCTGTCCGTTTTCAACACATCTCAAAGAATATCTGCACCTAATAGTATATTACTGTCGGACTTGTAAAACTGCAGCTCGACCAGCTGTATCTCGTCGGGCAGAGCCACGCGCGCGCTGCGTTTGGCCATTGTCCGCCTTGTAGTCTCAGACCAGTAACAATAGAACTAAGGTAATCCCTTGGAGAGCCGGTGACCGCCGACGCGCTAAAATTGTTTTTGTTATGCTACGTACGCAAAAATTCGCACCACAGGCAAAAGTGTCCGATTTACCTCAGAAACGTATCAAAAGTTACGTGCTTCCACACTGGGTGTAGCGCTACAAAAATGGTATAAATTGGTTCAGTGGTTTAGAGGCTAAGTGCCAAAAAAGGAAGTGCGGACTTTACGTGTAATAAGAGGATAAGAGTATGTGATAAGGATATGGCCAGGGAGGCAAATGGGACCGGTGACCCTTCGTTTTTTCGGTGGCTCTCACTGCCTCCAGTCCAGGGCTGCGCCCCGGGAAGAATCCAGATGTATCCTGCCAAGGAATAAGGGCGTTTTTAGGAAAACAAGAAAAGACACATTCAGAAATGTCCTTAGGACAAGGATTGCAGCTCCATTAAATACACCACCGGAAAGAGGATGCCGAACTGAGTTCGGAGGCACCTCGGACGAGGAAATTCGACTTTCCTGTGAGCTATAAACTGAGGTGGAAAAAATTTCGTTGTTCGCCCTCAAGTCCTGGGCGTATAACTCGTGACCAAAAGCGATGACTCCCCGTTTTGTTCGATGCAAATGATCGGACAGTGCTCGGGCAACAAATAAAAAAAATTAAAAACATTGCATATTGTCGGGGGTGTACGTGAAATGTTGTAAGGGTGTAGATCGAATCGGGGTGCGACAAGCGGAACAGGAAATTAGTAAATAATACATAAATAAAATATTTTTATAAATAGAAAATTATCCTATTTAGGAAATGAGAAGCGAGGCGGACAACAATAACTTTTATTCAATAATTTTACAAGATAGATATTTACATAAATCGATTCTTTAACCAAATATTTAATCTGAACATAATACAATTCGATTAATTAACAAAATTAAGAATGACGTGCTGGAGTCGCACTAATCCCGCAGGTGCGGGTTAACTAATTGCTAACTACTCTTTCATAAGTACATTCGCGCGTTTCATTTGCTCACCAGCGCGCCGCCCACTTCGTCCGGTACAGGCGTCGCGTCGCGTGGGTCAGGTGCGGGTGTGTTGGAACCCGTTAAAAAACTTCTTGCGGCTATCGATTCTAACAATATACATAAATATATAGAAACATGTAAATAAAATATAACATAAGTATATACGAACATAGTAAATATACATGCATATAACTAAGGTAAGCCCTGCCCACTTCACATAAATTCCTCACAGCTCCTAATATCAGTAAATGGAGTTCCTCATAAAACAACGCCGAGTGCCGCCGTCCAAAACCGGTTTGGTCGCAAGTTAGGTGTGTTTGCGCGTGCTGGTCATGTCGTGTGCGTGCGCGTTGTTAACGTGTAAACGCGACGTCGGGGTGCGGGGTGCGGGGGTGGGTCGGGCTGTCTGCTATTAATAAGTGAATTATGTTTTTTGTATAGAACTTGCCCGTGCAAGTGTGTGTGCAAAGTGCCGAGCCTGCAGTTTCCTAAGGCACGCTCCACGCGTATAATAGTAACGCACCACTTGCTGTGTTTACCAAATGATACCCTCGAATTTAAATCCCAGGGGAGAAACTTTCGGCACGAGTACATCGGATGACTTTACAGTTACAGGCTAAACACAACTTCTTCCCGTTGTGGGTAGGTCTATACCGCGACGTAGTGCTAGAAGCGTTGCGATGAATTTTGTTACTTTGGGCGTTATATTTATTGTTGTTCGATTTACTGCGCGGCACTTACACTGCTTCTAACATGTCCGCCTGTTCTTCAAAAAAATAATGTCTCCGATCTTGTTATTGCCTGTGCTGGAATATAATGTACTTTTATGCTGTTCCCACTCCTACTAACTTGCGTGAACACAGATAAAACTAATTAAAGGGTCTGTATTATTTTTATTTCGATTATTTACAACCTGATGAAACACAATGACTTAAGAATCGAACGTCCATCTATGCTATGTGCCCTCGTAAGGTTTCGTCGATGACCCAGGTACTTCTGCGGATCTCCTCATTTCTGTTTTGGTCACATGGAGATACGGCGGTTTTCTTGAACATGTTTCAAATAATATTTCTTCTCTGCACTAGAGCACTAATATACCAGTTGCCCGTTTTGAACAGTTTTCATATTTCCTATATAGTTTTGAAGTAAAAACCTATAAATATTACATAATCATGTACCTATATAAGAATAAGTCCTATTTTTCTGCATGTTCTCGATTGTTTTATTCATCATTAGAACCAAATGCTCATCGATAATAAAAAACTACTTGATGTGTAACATACTAAAGAATAATGAATATATGTGTATACGCAATAATCACAGGGACGTTGTTTATTTAGCTCTTTGTTTTATATAGCTCATTAAATAAATTAAGTGAATTTGTTTTTTATAATCTTTTCCCCGTAATCTTCGAATTTTTTTTTAGTAACCCACAGTTGCTTTGAATCAGGCAACGAAGCAAATACAGCACCACCTAGCCACGGAACCGCGTAACCTTCAGACGATGTTGAAACTGTTACAGGACCATCTGTTATATTTTCTACTTCCTTTCTTAACCTTGGTGCGATACCAGGAATCATTGAAGATCCGCCGCATAGTAACACCGAGTCATATAATTCAGCTCTTAGTTCCGAGTCACATTTCAACACTGACGTAACTACCGCATTATGTAACGGTATATAATTGCAATTATTGCAAAGTACCAAGTCGGGCTGGAAAATCATTTCGGCTGCCATAAAAGCTTCTTGGCTCACATTTACCTCGTTGCCATCGGGTAAATTAAATATTTTACAACAGTCTTGTCGGGACATCGCAGAATCAGGTGTTACGTACAAACAATTCCTTTTGATCAACTCTATAGCCATATCGTCCTTTTGTTCACCGGAGTAGATATTTCTCCCTTTCAACTCCTCCTTGATGTAATTGGATATTTGTTTTCCACCGAGGTTTGTTTGTATCTGCGCATAAGTAATCGAGCCACCTTCATAAACAGGATTTATAATGGCGTTGTCGTAACCTATGTCGACGCAAACGCCTGTTGCAACTCCATATCCATATAGGGTTAAAACACTTTGTGGTTGTATGCATATTGTTGGACAATTCAATGTCTCGAAGAATATTTCGCAGCACTTCATTCTGTAAAAAAAAAAATATTTAAATGTACAACAATACGTAAGACAAATGTACGTCAACCTAATGACAACGTACGACAACCACGTTATAGGCAGGCGTACCGTCAGATGAACGTATCGCTCGTTTTGTCGTTTTGTAGAATAGAAAGAAAGACTTGTAAAAATTTCCCACCGGTTTAAGGTGTGTGTAACGTGATAAAAAAATACAAATTATGACAGAAAAAACGAAGGGCAATAGAATCAACAAGGCCCACGAGGCCCAAGACTAAGTTCTGTGATAACGTAAAAAGTACCTTAATAAGTATATGCAAGGTATATATACGAATAACTGATTAAGATGGATATTTTGCTAATTTGACTTTTATCTATTATAAATAATCAAGTTAATCTTCCTATAGACATAACTAAATAAACTTATTCATGATCGCACGATTTCGTTATTATTTCAACCGATCAATATTTCTTTAGAATTTTAACGTTGGTTAAACTTACTTATCTTTCAAAGTCATTAACGTCGCGACCACGAGCATAACGGCTCTATCATCGGGGGCAGCCTTCAATTCCCGATAGAAGATATGATGCCAAATCCTCTCCATATTATCCCAGTGATCTATTTGTCCACAACGGACTGGGTAGCACAGGTCCAAACCTTCGGCATAATCTAAGGCATCATCACCTACGTATACATCATAGCATTCACGCCCGTAAGAGCCATTCAAATAGCTCGGCCGACCGACTACGTTTCTAAACATCGATATGGGGTGATTATCACACGAAAACCCAGCCTTGACATCAAAGCTGCCGTTATCAATAACTACAGTGGGCTTCTCAAATGGCATTACTAAGCTTTTTGATATTCTCACAGAAATCAATCGCGTTTCTTATAAAATCTTTTGTTTTATGCTTGTCTTTCATTATTGACATATGACACAATGATAAGACAAGAAAAATATACAAACTCCTTTGAGGTCTTCCTTTTTTATAAATAAGAGAAGACGACGAGTAAACGTTTTTCCGCTGCAGACCTTCCTTATGTTTAGATTAAGAAGATTATAAAAATAAGGAATATGTAGTTTAATGTGTAGGATATAAATAAAAACCCAATCTCGATAAGAATACTCTTCCTAGAGAACTTCAAGCAAGATATAAAAAAAATAATTTAATGTTTTTTGCAAATACACGTTTTTTTCTGAGATCGCAAAGGCCTAACTTAACTCGCTCAGTTTTAATGAAACTTTCAACTACACGGAGAACTATTCCTTCCTTTTTTTCCTCGTGATAACACATTTATTTCTGTGTTAAAATCATTTCTCTATAACTATTACTAGCATTTTTTTTTTCTAAAAATATTTGCCCTATTATTTTTATTACTAATATGTACAACTATAAATATTTAAAGTTTTAGTTTGTTTATTGTTCGTGGGGCTTTGTTCGTCTATATTTTATATGTTGCCATTTCTTGTATTATACTAGATATATCCATAAGTAATATCTAGTAAAGTGGTCGTAAGTTAATATACATATTTTTTATTTCATTTATATAACTATCGATTTTACCTCTAAGTTTATAAATTTTGTGCTATAGCGGTGGAAAGGAATCGAAAGGTAGAAGAAATGTGTGCTTTATTTTTGCCTTAATTTCTCAGTCGCCTATTGCTTCTTGAGAAAAACCTATTGTATCGTAAAGCAAGGCTGCTTAACGTATTCTATCATCCACAGGTAACGTAGTGATGCGGGAAGCAAAATAGTTCGATAAACTTTTATTAGTTTTTGAAAGTAATTCTGATGCATACAACATCGAACTATCTTTATATTACTGAAACATGTATCTGTATTTTAATTGATTTATTGAAACAACTCATTCATAGAGTATGCAAGAGAATAGTATTAAAAGAATTTATAAGCGATTCGATCAGAGCCCGCATCTTCATATTCATTCGCCGTCATCCAAAATCCATCCAAAGATCTAAGTGAGGCCATAATAGACCCTCCAATCCAAGCGGCGAAATCTCTCGAAGGCATTGCGTCGACCTTATAGGTACTAATGTTTATGTGCTTAACCTGTTTACCTAGTTCAATAGATAGTCTATCTGGTAATTTATTAAACAAACTCGAACCACCAGATAATACTATATTATCATAAAATAGCGGCGAATAATCTAAGTCACACTTCTTTATGCTAGAACAAATATCATTAACGATGCTAGGGCACTTTAAGCCTAGTAACTGCGGCTGAAACATTACTTCCGGGCATTTGAATCTTTCTTCGCCTAAAAACACATGTTGACCATCCGGAAGGTTAAACTGAACTTTTCTATCTTCAGAATTAGCGAATGATTTACTTTCACTCTCATAATCACGGGCCACGTAGCAGAGTTGCGCCTTAATGATGAGATTAATTAACGTTATTATATTTCTTAAGTTGTTATAATTTAATTGAATTCGCTACAGTTGTTATATAAGACGAAAACATGAATATCATATCATAAATGAAATTAGTACCGAGGAGTAAACAGAAATTGTATAATTTATATATACAAACAAAAATTAAACGTACTGGTATAAGAACTTTTCCTTTTCGAACCATATTGTAAGTCCCTTAGTTTTTACTTACAACACAATCCCACTAACATTATCACTATAAATACAAATCTATTTTCACTTACTATCTTTAAATAAAGATGCTTATTTACCTTAATGTTTTCTAGAATATCTGTTTCCGCCGGCGTTGTGAAACAATAACCCAACTTAGCCATTAAATCGCGTAACCAACAAGTTAACAAGTTGCCGTTTATTTCAGAAGTAATAGTAGAGTTCTTTAAATGGAATCCTTCAAAAACCGGCGCTGAGTAAGAACAAGAGTAACCATTTTCCCAAACGACTCCAGTTGTTCTACCACTTGCGCACAAAACTAAAGCCGGCGATACACCCAAGTATATACCTTCAACCATAAACGACTCAAACAGGATTTCCGTTATTTTTTCCCTGTCGGTTAAATAAGTAATATTAATAATATATATATTTTTTTTTTCTTTATGTATTTGTATTATGTGATAAATAAATAAGTCTTACTTATCTTTCGTCGACGTCATCGGATGTATCGAGAACATTACTTTGGCTTGTTCAGGAGGCACATGGAGACCTTTATAAAATATGTGATGTAAAAATTTCTCCATATCATCCCATTCGCTGACGAAACCGTTGTGTATTGGTGAATTTATATTGGCAACACCCCTCATTTTTATGGCTTCATCACCAAATACTACGTCCGGAAGTCCGTCTAGTATACCGCTGCTTCGATAACTAAATCATATACATATTATCACAAACGAAAACGGCACACCTTTAAATTAGTTATTTTTGTGACCTACTAAAACTTGAAGTTTTTCTAAATGGGTCCCAAATTAACATTGATTCATATTAAAACAATCGATTAACTCCAATCTTTTGAAGTATGACGTAGCTCAATCTGTAGATGATGACTATCAAGTTGATGCAATTAATTCTAACTTCACTAAAGCATTGGATATAGTAAATCACTCAATGCTACTAATGAACTAAGTTGCTTTGGTGTTTATGGCGCATTATTGAATTGGCGGTAGTTAAGTCTTATCTTCAAACGAGAATCTCCACCATCGTATTAAATTGACTTATTTAGCACCTTCTGGGGTACCACAAGGTTCGAATAATCTACTTTTTTTTATGTATATATTAACGGTTACACCAGTTTATTTAAATAATGTTAATGATATCTGTTTACGTAGGATTTGAAATTAATATGAGTAATGTTAATAAATACAGTCACTATAAAAACGAATAGACGATATGATCAAATTTTTCTACAGGTGGTTAATAGTTCGTCGGCAAATATCCAATTGAGCTGTAGTCAGGATATTTTCGTAGCATCGCAATATGGGGAACTGTGTTGTCCTTGTGAGCCGGAAGAGCTGATCATGTCATGGTACTAAATATGAGTTAATAAGTAATGTGTTTCTCACCGTCCTACTTTTGTAGGTATAACACATCTAGGAAAAGATTCGCCAGCAAAACCGGCCTTCGTGTTCTGTGTACCGATATCCAATACAACATTGATCTGTTTGTCTTGTTTGTTAGTCATTTTTAATTATTACATTCAACAGAAACATGTCCAGTTATTTAAATACGTAACCTACTAGACTCAGATATTTTCATAGATTTTTTTTTTTTTTTAAATTTAACAACTTTATCACTTGGTGTATTTTAAAACTTATTATTTTGTTAAAGATAGACATATTTACCAGCTTATATAATTTTTTTTTCAACAGCCAATTTACATAGTCACTGTTGGGGCACAGGCGTACCCTTAATATGAGGGCGATGGGCCATAGTCACCACGCTGGCCCAATGCGGATATGTGACTTCACACATACCTTAGAATAAATTCTAATTCATGTGCAGGTTTCCTCGCGATGTTTTCCTTCACCGTTTGTATTTCTCTGTTGTTGCTAAAATTCACAAATATACATTACTTAAATATTAGTCATCGCTACATGCCGAGATTCGAACGCGCGACCTTCGGAATGGAGGCCGCACGCCCTAACCATTAGACCAGTGAGCTACCGACCAGTTTATAACATTAGTATATATGAATTAATAAAATAACCTAATTTTATGTCATAATCAAATAGCATGTAGTTTCATTATAAAGTTCCAAAAATATCATAGTGCCACATTGTCATTGGTATGTTATTGTGAAGTGTACGTATTATTTTCTTGAATAACTACTACTTTTAAACTTTTCAGTTTGTTGGTTGGTTTAAAGTCAAAATAATAGGTTTCGAAGAATCGTTTGCAATAACTTTTGCATATATATTAAAACTTTGTTTAATACTGATGACAATTTTAATATTTCAACCAATACATTCCAGATCTTAATCTAGCATAATCGGGTAAGCACTCCGTCGGACCAATCGCAGCCATAACTGGACATTTATCGTAAATGTACTTATGTCCAATTTCTTTAATGTTTTTCACTGTAACATTTTGTATTTTCTTGAACTTGTCACTCAGAGATATACTCGTACACGTATATAAGATTTGGAGACCGACATCACGACAAGAATTAAATGAACTTTCAACTTGCTTTGCTAGCTTAAATTTTGCGTAGTTAATGCCCCTTTGGAGTTCTGGCGCTGTAATGCTTGTGCAGAAATGCATCCACTCGCACTGAACATTATGTAGAAGATCGTCCAAGTTATTCCTTCTGGCTACATAGTATACACCCCAAAGTCCAATGTCTTGGTACGCGAGGTAAAACGGCTCATAGCACTCACACGAGTGACTCGCGGCGGCTTGTGCTAAATATGGACCGTTACCGTCACCTCCACCCTGACTCTTGTGCCAATCCCCCGATATACAATTTGCCACGAAGAGAGGCCAAAAGTCAGGATCTTCGTAGCCAGGTACTTCGACAGCTACAGCAACATGACCGAAAGGCATGGAATCGTCTCGGTATACTATAGAAGAGCCGGTGTATCGACTTACGTTATAGTTTAAGGTGCCGGCTGTCTGGCAAGGAATATGCGTAAGTCTTTTCTGCGCTTGGCTTATTATTTCAATGTGGTTGACTCCTCCCGACACTGCTAGTACTATATTTTCAGGTCTGTATTGTTGTTTAAAGAAAGCGTTTACGTCATTTTCTTCGAAATTTTTCAAATTTTCTATCGGTCCTATAACATTCTGTGCTAGAGATGTACCTTGAAAAGCGGCCTGGTGCAAATAATCAAATACTACAAGTTTTGGTGATCTCTCGCAGTCTTTGAGTTCGGTTATTATATTCTGTTTTTCCATTTCAATGTTATTATCACGAAGATCTAGATGAGTTAATATAAGAGACATTATATTTATCATTTCTAATGTGTATTCTGCAGGCACAATTCCGGAAAATGATTGATATTCTCTTGTAGTAGTCGCGGTTAGCCGGCCGCCTATACAGTTAAGACAATCTTCAAGACGCTGTGAATCCATACATTCATATCCCATACACGCAATATGCTCTATAAAATGAGAAATGCCATTGTTTTGGGCCGTTTCAAAGCGCGGCCCGGTTTGCGCAAACAGCGAAACACAGGCTATTGGAGAAATGGTCTCCTCCACGGCCACTCTTATACCGTTTCTAATAACTGCCGTGTGTGTGTCATAATAACGATAACGAGGTTTATAGATTTTATTACAAAACTTAATAAGCGGACGAAACATTTTGATTCAAAATTATAGGAAAAGTTTCCACTGTTTTTTCACTCCTTATAAACCACTGACATGTTATTGCCAATAAATGACAAATTTTAATAATTTTTTTTTTACTTTATTTCATAAAGTTTATATATAAACATTACTAGATTTTGTTTAATTCGTCAATACTTCAATTTACGTCTATGTAAGTTTGACAGAATTGATAAACAGTTTTATTCGAAAATGTTCAATAATTGGAATTTTTTAAGGCGCACCTTTGGATATTACAAGCCGTTAAAAACATGTGTCCGCTTTAAATATTCAGCCCCTTATATGAATATAATTAGAAATTTACCACCAGTTCAATGTTGCAAGCTTTCGAATGGTTTGGCTATAGCGACGCAGGAGAGAGGCGGCTGCAACACGTGTATAGGACTATATGTAAATGCAGGTGCACGCTATGAGCATTCGTACGAAAACGGAATAACACACTTTTTCGAGCACATCGCATTTAAAGCTACGAAAACCAGAACAAAGAAAGTCCTCGAAGACGTCATTTTGGCTACCGGTGCGAAATTCCAATGCTTCACCACACGAGAGATGACCGCTTATTTCGTGGAATGTCTTTCCTCCGATGTACCAATTATTATGGAAGTGTTGTTCGACTGTATACTTAATAATAAATTGACCTACGCCGATATAGAGGCACAGAAACAGGTGGTATGCATGGAAATGATAGAACACGATAGAAACTATACAAAAGTGTTGTTCGATTATTTGCACGCGACCGCCTACCAAGGTACCCCTCTTGAGCAAACAATAATGGGATCACTGAATAATGTTTCAACATTTAACGCGAAGTTGCTTTGTAAGTTTATATACCAAAGGTTCGCGCCCGGGAACATGGTGTTGACAGCCATTGGAGGGATCGGCCACAATCAGATAATTGATCTGGCTGATAAATATTTATATAAGTTGTCTGCCGTAGACCAGCAGGAGATTAAACAGTATAGATATACCGGCTCCGAGGTCCGCTACAGGGATGACTCTGAACCAATGGCTCACGTCGCGGTGGCCTTTGAGGGCCCTTCTTACTGTCACGATGACTACAACGTAATGAAATTAGCTAAAGAGATCGTAGGAGGTTGGGATAAATCTCAGATCGGTGGTTTAGGCCACGGCACTAACGTTGCAAGGGGTGCCTCGTTTGAAAATTGTTGCGATTCGTATAAATCATTTTACATAGCATACAAAGACACAGCTCTTTGGGGCGCACACTATGTTGGCTTTCGATTAGGTCTGGACGACATGATGTTTTTGTTGCAAAACGAATACATGAATTTGTGTAATATGATAACGGATGAGGAGGTCGAGAGAGCCAAAAATCAATTGAAAACTAAGTGGCTTTCAGACTCTGAGAGCACGGTGAAGACGAGTTATAGAGTTGGACGATCATTGCTGTATCGCGACTGTATCCTTTCAGTGTTCGACGGGGTGGGATCCATTGATGAAATAACCACGGCTGATGTGAAAAATGTTTGCTACAAATATCTCTATGATAAATGCCCGGTTTTAGCAGCTATCGGACCAACGGAGACTCTGACAGACTACTGCCGTATCAGGGCCGGATCATACTGGATGAGATTGTAATACTCAAATACTGTAACAACAAATATGTTAATATATTTTCATTAAATCTAGATTTTATTTTTTACATTTAGATCTGTTGAATGATGCTAATTATTTCTATGACGCCCGATGCAGTCAGTTTCTTCATGATGTCATAGATTAAAACTTTTGTGGATTCGATTAAAATATTTGTAATCCTAAACATCTGCAACAATAACCAAAACTGTTTGTGCACTTTGTGTCAGTGTGTAGCTTAACAAAACAATAAAAAGGTAAAATAAAAGAAAACAAAAATAATAAAGTACCAAAATAGAAAAAGTATAATTTATTAAACTAATATAAAATAAAAATGAAATAATTTTTGATGAGTATAAAGAGAGAACAAATATTGTAATGAATCAGATTATGCCGTATAGGGTAGGTAGTTCCTTTCTTATTTGATACGATAAAGATAAATTGATTTTTCTGTAATCAGCCCAATATAAACCAATAGAGTCCGCAAAAAAAAAAACTAGTAATTAGACACTTATTCTACAAGACTTTATTATGTGAACATTTAGATTACCACTGTGATAAATACTGAATGATTTTAAGTTACATACACTAATTGTAATGTTCTCCTACTACATTATGCCCTATAGGGCTGAAAATAAACCACAATAGTATTCTACTACAATATTAATTAAAGAGTTTATTTGGAATGTTACGTTTGTACACAACAACAGAATGGCAGAGAGAACTATGTATAATTATAGATTACGAGCGAAACAAGAAAAATATTCCAAGTTTTTACTTTCTTTGAATGAAAGGTTATATAATAGTAGGAGATCATTATTGTCTTTGACACATAATATATAATAAGCAATGGATACATATTTTTTTAAAAGAACGTACCGGAATTATTTGATTAATAATGAAAAATTTTATCTTCATTTAACAAGTTGATCCAGACGGACTTGGAGACAGGTGCAAGCTTTCAGATTGTGTATGTACTTCGATGGTAATCACAAATGTTGTTTAGCCAGTGAACTATGCGTAATCGGTGTAATACAGTACGCCGGAATCTTCTTCCTACTGCTCTTTTCCCAGCTATGTGGGGCCGGCACAGTATATACTTTTCTTCCATATCCTTCTATCACGCGTCATATCTGAATTCACACTCTTCTTGCACATGTCATCTTTCACACAATCCATCCACACTTTCTTTAGGTCTTGCTCTACCCTTATAACCATCCACTTTCATTCTCATTACTTTGTTGGTTACATGACTTTCATCCCTCCGCATAACATGCCCATACCATGCTAACCTCTTGCTCCTCAATCTTCTCTATCACTGGAGTAACTTTCAGACTTCCTCTAATCTACTCATTATTAAATTTATTCATCCTTGTCACACCGCACATCCATCTTAACATTCGCATCTCAGCCACATGTAATTTCTTTTCATCCGAACCCTTGGTGGCCCAACACTCAGCTCCATACAATAGGATAGGTCTAACGACCAACTTGAAGTCGGAGCAAGTTGGTAAGGATATTTGTATTTACGGCGATTGGAGAGAAGCTGGTAGGACCGCCGAAGTCACAGAACAAATGTTCAGTTTTGGTCCTGCTGATCTTGAGTCCAACCTTCTCTAAATTATTTCGCCATTTTTCCGACCTGCTCTGCACCTCCCTTTCATTTTCCCCGACCAGCACGATGTCGTCGGCAAAAAGTATACACCAGGGTACCGCCTCCTGTGTCTGATGTCAGTACATCCATTACCAGGAGGAAGAGATACGGACTTAATGCTGACTCCTGGTGTAGGCTCACCAAGACACCGGATGTATGTAGTGGCACGACATTACATAACCCGAATAAGCTGCAGGTATTTCCCAGGCACTCCTTTCACTTTCAGAGCCCACCACAGAACCTGCCGCGGAACCTTATCGATGCCTTTTCGAGGTCCACGAACACCATGTGCAGGTTTTTGTGCGCAAGTCTGTAATTTTCGCACAGTTGGCGAAGAGCAAAAATGGCGTCCGTGGTCCCCCACCCAGGCATAAAACCAAATTGGTTCCGGGCTACCTCACTCTCCTCTCAGTCTTCCCGCTAAGATTCTTTTCCACACTTTCATACTATGCGACGTGAGCTTTATTCCTCTATAGTTGTTACAGAGCTGTACATCACCCTTGTTTTTAAAAATGGGTACCTATGAACTGTTACACCACTCATCCCGGATAGCCTCTTCTTGTAACAACTTGCTGAAGAATAAAGTCAGCCACATCCATCCATCCGACTTTAACACCTTTCATACCTCTCCCTATCACCACTGGTATTCCATCCGGCCCAACAGCCTTTCCATTCTTCATACCTTGCACTGATTTTCTTACTTCATTCATAGTAATCTTCCTCACTATACCCATGTTGGCCGGCACGCTTTCCAATACTCCGCTCGAGAAATTCTCCTCGTTCTTCCAAAATATTACGCCAGAATCAAATAGTTAAATACGAAAATTACGCAAAAAAAAAAATACAATACAAGAGACCGGAGACATTGGCACAACACATACATTTATTTTTGGAGAAGATAACTTACAACCTACCAATTTCTTATTCACTATAAGACATTCACAACATAGAGAGCCCGTTATAGAGAGATTATCGAGATATGCACGGATTGACCGTCACAAATTACACATGCAATAGAAGATTATTTATACATAAGTTTAATTTTCATGATTTTCGCGTCCGTGGATTTTACATTACACGTCATATGGATATTGAATTAACGTTGCACATTACAACGCACTGCTGTTCCGTTATTAACCATCTTATCCTCGTAATAAAAGTTTCATACAACTGCTATTGACTCTCCAAACGGAAATGGAAAACTATACAAATCAACACGTGATCATAATATAAACGATTTTAGGCCTAATTTGAATAACTGTTATGATGAAATTTATTTAATACAAATATAGTAGTTTTATAATCGAGAATTAAATTACGATCGAGACTATTTTAATAGTTTGTAAAACAACCAGCTTACTTAAGGAGTAGATTAATTGATAAGTATTTTATAAAAAAAAAATTACTCGAGTAACATATTTCATTGTTTTAAAGAGTGGAGGATTTAAGAAATGTGATATCAAACCATTTACACTGAACCGGCGCGTTTGTGAGCGTGCGCCGAGACACATCAGATGTTAAGCATTACCATTAATCACAAACTCTTTGAGATGGATCAGAAGCGAACCTTTGACATGCTTTTACATTATCACATTTCTTCAATAGCAGCCTTACACATTATACGAGATTCCATCTCAAACGGACGAAAATATCACTGCATGTACCCATGCCATTTAAACCTAAACATCATCGACAAATACTGGCCAATTTCTGTAACAATCTATTGTGGGTTCTAATAGCAATCAAGATATTCTACACACTGAATTTATAATGAATGTGAAATAGAAACATTGACAATTTAAATCTATATACACATTAGCCGAGGCCTGCAGATGCACCTTGTATATAAATAAAAATGGATGATAAATTAAACTATATCATTTACATCATTTTATCGGTCGAGGACTTTATAAGGTTGATAGTACAATTAAGATGTTCCATGGAGAAGAATCATAATAGTAATCAATACTAACGATTTTGATGAACAGTGATTTGAAAGTTTTATGTACCACCCATTTTTAGAAATACAAGTAATTTTTTTTTTTTGTTAACACAGGTGTTTTAAGTTATAACAAACCTCGGCCACATCAACTATGTACGAATAAAAGATCCTGCCGAATTGATCGAGCAGTTTCAGAGATTATCTGGAATATACAGACAGGCAATTTTGAAAATTGCTTCGTAGGCATTAGTACCATGTATACTTTAAGTGATAAGCTTATATTTTGATATTATTTGACACCGATACTTGTCTCAATAGCTAGATAATGGTATATTGACATAAAAAATTACGCTGATTACCGAATAAAGTTTCGCCATTAAAAATTAGATTTTATAACAGCAAAACGCTTTTTAAGAGTATTGAACGTGTTAGACAATGATCCCCGTTTAAATTTTTACCCTGATAATAATATCATGATGTGTGTCTGAGTTTCTTTTTTAATTTCTATAATTTGCTGATTTTTGCGTTAATTTACTTTTTAAACGAATCTTGCGTAAGGGATCATCCGCATTGAAAGTTTTATATCCACATGAAATCGCTTATACATGGTCTTAGATATGAAGTATACAGTATACTTGGGAAAGTTGCCTCGTGTAAGTTACCTACGTAATTCGATAATTTTAAAGTTATACACACATATATATATTATAGTTTGAGCGATAGTAAATAGAATACAGAAAACATCTAATACAACTTACGAACTATCACTTACACTAAAAGTCACGGGCTTAAATACATGCCAGAAACAGAAGTTTGAGCACTCGTTTGTTCTGTATAATAGTAATAGTTGAAATTGGAATGTAAAAAGTAGTAAATAACAAGACAGCATCGCTCCGTACAAACTTTTTGAAGTTCATACACAAACAGAAATCATAATCGATGTAATAATCTCTTTGTAATCTGACGCAAAACGGTCCGGCGCGGGGACGTTGTAAATGTTTCAAACGCACACCGCAATCGCTTCACGCCTGTAGTTCACAAAATAAAAATACACGCTAAAGGCATGACAATCGTTTTGGCCACAAACAATGAGTATTAAAATCAAAGATCTATTTAACTTATAATAAATCGAAAGCCCTCAGGTGGACTAACAAGGACCTTGTCAGATCTCTCGTGCCTAAATCAGGCCGCGTTATTCGATTGGATTGCAGAGCTGCACCCTGTTTTCGTCGTGAACTATAAAGTAAGAGCATTGGTATAAAAAAAATTTGGTAAAAAAACATAAGTAAATGCTAAAACTATATTACAGCTACCGAAATATGGAATGTTTCTCGCGTAAACACTTAAATAATCTCCGTGGACATCTAAAAAAAATATATGTAAAATAAAAGACAACTCACTCTAAGAGTAATAATTACATATAAATATCTCTATAAAAATCTAAGAAAAAAAAAAAACCTATCAGGTGATTATGCAGACTTAGAACTAATACAATGTAAAAAAAAAATATAATAAAAATTACTACACTTTAAGAGCGACGTTGGTTAGTTTCTATTACCCCTTAATTTAATGGTTAGATATACCCAAACCTTGATAAAATACATTAAATGGACGTATTGAATATTAAAAAGAAAGATTAAATACAATCCTTGCTGCGGTGTACTTGAGGGCAGGGGTTCGTAAACGGTAAACGGTAAACGTAATTTCAATTGTGTAAATAATAACAAACTATAAAATGCAATTTTATCAATACCTTAAGAGTGGAGAATAACAATACAACCTATTTAGAATCACCCTGAAGTTTGAACATTTGTTATACGTTAAAATATCGATAAACATGTATAGGAGCCTTGCTTGCTTCTCTGCATTATTGTAAATATTTAGGCGTCTGTCCTACCAGTTCGAAAGTATATCCTACCGTACACCGCTCCGCTACTGTGAACCTTCATTATACCGATAAAATATATTTTTTTTAAATTTCTTATCATCTACCTGTTCGTCAGAATTTTATCTCAGAGAGCTAATGACTACGATACGTTTTACCGACTTCATAACGATGGGACAAGTCTTTCAAAATTAAAGCTTCAATAAACGCTGGTAGACCAGAATAATAAATTCTACATAATTTGTTCAGGTGAACGTAAGAGAAAAAAAAACTATTTCTAATCAAAAGATAATGATCCCATTTCGCTTCACTAATCATATCATTAGAAAAAAAAACTGGATAATAATTTCGTATTTACACAACTGCCGTTATCTTTTCTCAATCATCTAAGCTCACAGTCAAATCAAACTTGAGAAAAAATAATCACCATCGTCAACTTAACAAATAAAGACAGTTGCTTGATACGTCTGAGGTACGAATTTCCTTAAAATATCTAACAACCCTTGTTAATATAAACCATATATTTATATAGAGAATGTAATCTAAATTGTACAAACAGAACTTGTTCGGGTTCCTTTTAATGTAACTTAAATTTGAACTTAATAATAAAATAAAAAAAAACTTACAACACTAAGTAAAGCATACGTAAATAGAAGTATAATATACACAATATTGTATTTTGTACTGTAAGGTTATGCCTTTTTTTTCGCGCTCCCTCAGCACACCTGTTAAGCATAATCGTGTAGCAGCGAAAATTTAATACGAGACAAGAAATATTTGTACATACGAAATTAATGGCAACATATCCTTTAAATAATAATAAAAACTGTTTTGTTGTTAATACATAGAATTAACATAAATTTAATTGATGTTGTAAAAATAATTTATTTATAAATTTAACGATAACTAACCGTAGTCGGATATGATAGGCACACGTTGAACCTGCACGTGAAGAACGTATGCAAAAAGGCCCAAGGGCTCTATCGTCGGCTGTGCAGGGCCACGAAAGTATCTAGGGAGCTGAACTCGGAGCTGATCAAGGCGATGTATCTGGCGGTACTGTAGCCTACCATATTGCAAGGTCGCCAGCAGGTAAGAAGTTGCTGGTCCGAAAGCAACGGGGCTTGGCGCAAAAGATTGCGCGCACGCATCGGACCGCGACGTTGCACTCGGCCCTAGTACTTCATCGACAAGATAGGCGCGATGTTCTGTGTAATGTGGGACGCCGTTGAAGTAACGACTAAGAAGCTCAAGTTGGGAAAATTCTACACCGTTTACCAGGCAGAGCTGCTGAAATTCGCGGAAGAGTCTGGTTTCGCAGCCAACGGGTCAGCAGAATCATGCGCTATCATGAGTGACTCGAGTCCGCCCTAGGGACGTCGCTAGATCTAACACGCTCTATCCCTTAGTGTTAAGTGAAAGAAAAAATCATGAAAGCGAAATTGAAAGGGAAGAATGTGAGGTGTATGTAAAAGAGAAGCAAAGGTAAAAATTAAAACGAAAATAAGAGTAAAGCGGCGATTGAAGTCTGGGAGGTGATACATGAGAAAAGAGAACACGAATATGCAAGGACCATAACATATAAGAGTAAGAGAAAAAAGTATGAAAAGAGAAAAGAAATGTAAATAAAAGCAAATAAAGAAAAGAAAAGAGATACTCCGGCCCAACACAAACCGAGGGGAATGAACTAAAAAAAATATCGTTAGCCGGATCCGAAATATCATTCCGGTGAATGCTTTGTACCAAAACTTACGTGTTCTCATGGAAAAAATTGAAGGGAATTTAAAAAGAGGTTTCGTATAATGAATAAAAAAAAATATCTTCTGTTACAATCTCATTAATGTTACTTGCCACAGACTAATAAATGAAAAAGTTATGACAATTATTTTTTTTAATTGGTTTATGTCGAGATGTTTTACGGAAGATAATTCATTGTCTGAAATAGGAACATTTTGCTTTCGTTGTAAAGAAAAGGTTGTCCTGTTTTTTTTTTTTAATAAAATAAATCTAAAATTGAAATATAATGTCCCCAATTGTCACAAGTATGTGTTATGTTTTATTCCCGACAAATTAATCCATGAGTTTAATAATAATATCGTATAACGCTGCAAAGTTGACTTTTGTGGTAATCACTATAATATCACGAGTACAATGAATATATAGAGATATATATATATATATATATATATATGTATAAATAATTAACTCGATGAATTTTAAACCAGGCGGCACAAGTTCAGTAACCTAAGTTAATTAATTTTGGGCAAACAGGGCGCAACAGTCGTATTTAATTAATATAAAATGGCTTTCCTTTAAGTTTCAAAGTATTAAATTTATTTTTCTACAGTAAATAATAAACGTTTAAATTCTAAGTACACAAAAATTATCAGTAGACGTATGCCATAAAGAGGGAAACGGCGCGACGTAGAAAGAGAAGTTGGTGTGATAGCGTACTTTGGTTTTGGAGCCCGGGGCCCCCGCTATGGATCACCAGGTCGGCAGGGTAATATACCGAGCGCGTGTCAATAAAGAATACGAAACACAGACCGACTGAGTTATGAATAAATATTAATAAGTTTAATTTTAACTTTCAGTCTTTGGATTTTGGGTGGTGGAATGTATATATAAAACAAAAAAAAACTATCGTTATAAAACCCACGAGAGCTCCATTGAATGCGATCAGACGATACAAAGAACGACATCGTCTTATCGGTAAGTTTTGAGAATACATATTCTAATACACCGCTAAACGAGACACTTATAACATACTTGACTTATATAGCTTACGTCACGCGATACTGCCGTCATACATAAACAATAACATGCCGCCCGATAAAGATGGTCGTTGACACTATATAGGATTGTTACCCCTACCCCTCCGTTTCCTACGTCAATAACAATTATCGTACGTGACCGCGTTGATTTGTATCATAGGACGGCAGTGAACGAGGAGCGCTAAATATTACACAACATCGATACTTGTTAAGTTACTAAGGACTATCCAGTCGCCACACTACATACATCGATTACAAACACCTACGCAGTTAACGACTTACGTTCCACTTGTAATATAATCGGGAACACAATCATCTAATCATTATTCTCTCACATCTCCATTGACCGAATTTGAAATAAAATTTTACAAGCTTTTGTAAAAAAAAGAATCTCAGTTTTCGCACTAAACTATTTCAACTGAATTCTATTTCAAATGAAACGATTGGAGGGATCACTAACATAGTGTTAAAAGCTTTAAAGCAAACTTTTTCACGTCAAAGTAATTTAAAGTTCATAAATAATCGAATAGTCCCAGTATCCTTCGCAAATAATTCAAAACTACTGTAAATATGAGCAATGGCCAGAATTAAGTTAAATTTAATTAATATTGAATCAAAATGATTGACTGACGAGATATTAAACTCGCATCATGTTCCGTAAATTACAAAATAATTAAGGAAATTCGTCAGGTACTGTATCAAACGTTGGCTGAGAAAGACTTTAAAATTAATCATTTAATACTTCAATGGATTTAAAGGATCGATTTCTATTAACCTCATGGATAATTGTCAAATATAAGTTAAGAGAAAATATACCAAAAGTAAAATAAAGGAACACGATACGAGCTTGAAGCTGGTTAAAAATGATCCGTTGTTAGTTTAGTCTTCGTCAAGCGGCACGAAGTTCCATCGGCGCTGCTGGGTGAACATGTAGTACAATTCATACGGATCGCCATAGTCATCATCGTCTTCGTTGTCATTAGCGTCGACACCGTTTTCATAGTAGTAGTCGAAATCGAAATCCTCATCTTCGCTGTCGTAATCGTCGTCGTCTTCATATTCGGAGTGTGAGACCTTCTTCGTATATCATGCGGTCTCAGACGCGGCCTCGGCCTTCGGGACCACGGACTCGGCCGCCGCCGCTGCGTCGGAGCCGTTATTCCCATCCTGGGCAGACGTACTGTAAAATAATAGACCTTTGTGAGATATAATAAAATTGAACATTGAAGCTTCCTAAAGTACATCCAATTTTACACCAGAATGCCCAAGAGTCGTCGCGTGCTGTCCGCTCTTCAATACTAGGATAACTTTTTAGCTATGGTACTATATTCAGTATGTCTGATCACCCCGACTTCTCGTTTCAATGTATGCAATGTAAACAAATTGAAGAGAAAATATAAAAAAAAAAAATATAATTTATGCTTTTATGACAAGTTAAGAAAGTAAAGAAAATAACAAATAGCGTATTAAAATAAAATTAAAAAATGGTAATATACTCACACGCACACACCCATACATATATGTACATGTATATATACATAGGTATATATGTAAGTATACATAATATATATATATATATATTCATATATATATGTGTGTGTATGCAGAATTAAAACATTGATTTTATGCAATTTGCTTATGATGCTGCGCACGCGACGATTGAAATGTTAGCAGCGCAGCTAAGTTAAAAATTTACAATATATAATAATTGATTAGCGGAATGGTGCCAGCAATGGCTACTTTCCATCTCTTGCCTTTTACCTCATCACAATTTAGATGCAGTTTGTGCCAGGTGGTTCGTCATAATGGTTGGGTGGCAGATTCGTACCTGCGATTACAGATGCGAAAACCGCACCCGTTAACGAATTTAATATTAGCGCTACAATTATGAATATCCTGAATATTATTGTTGATGTTCAAAACTAGAAGTCAACAAAAACTTTCACATAGGTACTAACTTCAACTGCTAGAAATGTACTGATGACCTATCAACGTATGGACTTAAAAAAATATATATATTTTGTAGTGAATGGTACGAAAAAATCTAAACGCAAAGCTTTGTTATGAACATAATACAAAAAAAAATATTAATAATTTAAAATCAAATTATAAAAAAAATCGCTTGTCCGCTAAACCAATTCATAATTTCGCCGGCAAAATTTTTTTTTTTTTCACTTTGTTCTTTTTCATGAACAAAGAACCACTGACTTATTAGAACTGAAAACGCATAGCTTTGTATTAAAAAAAAATACTTCACAATATTTGTAGTGATCGTTCATTAAATTACAATTTACAAATGTATAAAATTCCTAATAGCGAAAGAGAAAAAAAGAAGCTTTGCACAATATATGAGAATAATATTTCACCATGAAAAAAAAAATAAAAAAAAAAGAGAAACAAACATAACTGGTATTATTCCGCTACCGGACTATACTATAGATTATAAACGGACTTACTTTTCGCCATCCTTCAATTCGTTGGAGCCGATCGATGAGTCAGAACGCCACTTGGATGTAACGATGTTTTGCACGCTGCAATCAAAAAGAAAAAAGAGTTTAGAATAGAACAAAGTGCAACAGGTTTTTTTTTTTTAAAAAAAAAATGACTTAAATATTAAAAATGTCGAAAGGTAAAAAAAAGTTAAATACCATATCACGCAGCGTATTAACAAATAGATGGAGAAGTTTATCACGTAACTGAAAAAATTCATGAAACTCAGGAAAATCATTGTGCCGCAAGAGTAGGTTCACGGTTAGTCTAGTTAGAATCTGTCTAGGCCGAGAGCGCCAGGCTAACTGGCAGGTCGCCCGGGCTAGAGAAGCAATGCGCGGCTGCGTAATTGCATCTGGAACGATCAATAACTCAACGGGGTTGCAGCGGGCAAATAGGGAGAGCTCATCTCCCCAGAGTCTACACCCCTGTTGCCACCCACCCCATCCCGCGTGGGTTGCACTGCCCACCCCCCTTTCATTACACGCTATAATATCAAATATCAACTGTATAACGCGCACAAGTATAGCATGGTATTAAATGAACTTTTGATATAGAATTGCATTAATTATACATTGTAATACAAAAGTAACGATTTCTTTTTTTTATGAACAGTTTTAAACATATTATTAGTAATAAAGAATTTATTTATTTTAACTAAACGATATATCCTGTTATTGGTAAAGGTACTGCAACAGCCTCTGTGGCTTGATATATAGCACGAAGATCTGTTCGGGGTTTTTAGTTGGATTCCGGGTCTACATGTAAAATATTTTTCGAATATGTCTGACCGCAGCTTAAAGAATGCACCTCATTATGATGATTATGTTTAGCTGCTACCCTCATAAATTTAAAAATAAAATCTATACGATTTCTATCGAGATGATTTATTCCTCGTTGTGACCTGGACGATTTGCGACAACTGCGTAAAACGCATTATGCGTCGCAATTGTAAAGCCAAACAACGATATTACTTATTCTTCACTTTCTCCAGCGTGATGCATTAAATGCGCATTCAGATCAAGGGATATTTACATGACATGCCAGGGATACAGGAATTATACACCACATCTCCTAAATATGATTTATAAGATATTTGTTCGACTCCGCGCGATATGTTTCGCTGATGCTTAAACAGTTTGATTTTATACAAAAAAAAATGTAACTATAAATGAATATTAGGGCGTTTCACGAGTAACAATAACACGATTTTTTATATAACATTGTTTTTCATTCTAGAAAGGAACTCGTAACTCGAAAAGATAAAATTTAAGGTTATTTGAATCAAAACTCTTCAGTTACAGACACACAATTTTGTCATAATTATTCTCTGATTCGAACCTTTGAAAGAGTTTATCGTAAGAAGTCATCCCGCATATTTAGCGCGGAAAAATTTGTTACTTCAAAAACATGGAAAATACACGGTATTATTTTATCGATGGAATAACCAGTGTTACTTGTTTATTCCAAGGTGATATATGACGTCAATATTAAAATGTCAAAACTCTTTTACCCTAGATTCACTGATGGTAGGTCTCTGTTGCCAGAGTTAGGGAGGTAGGTACGTTCGCGTCGTCTATATCTGCCACCAAAACAATAGTGTGCGTACATCATTGATTTCCGGTTTAAAGGGCGCTACGGCAGGTCAAATAACTGCAGCAAGGGGACTTAGAATCTATCTTACGACGACGAGCACAACGTGGTCCATTGTACTTCATCCTCACCAGCGTCGCTTTGATATGAGTAAACGTAGCTTAAAAAGTATTATAAATTGAACCCCATACATTCTTAACATTTATATCTTGATTATTCTTTACTTTAACAGCAGATGATTATGAAACAATTACTTACCTTCGTTTTGGTATGTTTTAACTATTTTTTTTTTTAATTAATAGGTTAAGCTCAATTTATACCAACGGGTTTCATAAATGAGTTCTACCATACCTATAAGTATTCACTGTCTCCTTGAATTCGGCAACAGATACATCTTTAAGTCCACCTGCTATTACTAAGATGTTTCCAAGTACCACAAAGTATAAATAAAAATATAAAAATAAATAAATAGATAATGTCGTGAATGATGATAGGTATATACACAATGATTTCACGTTGTAATGAAACTGGTTTATTATATTATTGTGATGTCATACAGAACTAAAAACAGATACAGATCTAGAGTGCTGAAGAATGATAAATAATAGATTTAATGAAGAAAGCTGCTCGTACAAATAGAAAAACATTACATTGAATTCAGTCTTTAATTTTGTTTCAAAATGCGTGATGAAGAAAAATAAAGAAGTAATACCAATTCGATGATAATGTTACCGTGTTAATACTTACACGTGTCTCATCTGACCGCTTTGAGTGCCAACTTGGGCGAGGTAGGCCGCTTGTTTGCGATGGTGATACATGTGCACCCGGAGGCAAGATGGGTTCCGCATATGTTTCTGACATATATCACATTGAAGGGTACCTTCTCTGGTGTCGTGCTTGTCCCGTATGTGAACCTTCAGGTTGTAACGATTTGCGAAGTACCTATGGCATGATGGACATTTCACACCGCCCGATTTACAATTCCATCCTGCGAAGCGACTCGAAATTAGTGACTTTTAGTTAAAACAAAAAAGGATGATTTATATAATAGCAAAGTATGAGGCGTATAATTGGGTAGAGATATATTTCAAAGTTTGTACTTACCCGATGATTCTTTAGCGGACTCTGGCATAACCAAAACATTATTATAAACATCCGAGTCGAAGTCGATCAGTGGCTCACTGTAATTTTGATAAAAAAAAAAACTCAAAAAAAAAAAACTAAAAGAAAGTAAATAAAACAATAAAAAAACCAATCATAAAGTAATGAACTATATATTGAATAATACAGAAACAATAGTATAACAAACATTTTTAGAATAATCAAAACTTGATGTCTTTTATATATTGCTTAAGTAGCAAGGACTGCTGTGCTTGAATGGCAATGGACAAGACACATTGCATAAAGGACTGACCGGCCAATGAAGTTGAAAAGACAGCAGTAGATTTCTTCCAGCTGATATTGGTGATTATAAATATAGTAAAAAAACCTCTTAACATTTAAAAAGTAAGCTGAAATCCAGCAGAAGTGTTAAAGTTAGTTCTGAAGAAACAATAACTTTGTTGAATCATCCAAAAAAGACGGAAGCAATAGACTTCATATTACTTAAAAAAAAAGGTTAAGCGTACCCATTAGATGTATATTCAGTGTTCTCAATATGTGTCGGACTTTTAACTGGACGGGCTTTCTTTTTTAAATTACAGCTATTCTTATTCGGTGTGTCTTTGAGCAATCTTAAAGCAAAACAAACAAAAAATAAACAATAAAATTAAAACTCTTAAAAATATACATAATTGATAAAAAAAAACGAACACGCCACTTTTAAAACGTGTTTAAAAAATTTATAAAATTTTCTTCTTCCCGTTGATAAAGTAAAAAGGCTTCAAATCCACCCTTTACACGTGGTGTTAAAAGTTAAATAAATAAATAAATAATCTATGTAACTACTCCATCTGAGCTGTAAAAGCTAGATTTAGAAATGTTTCAACGTGTTCGAACGAACTACCCACTAAAGTTTTTTTTAAGGTGCATGAATTAATGATATTATTTATAGAAAAATATCAAAACATAGTTCATGTTAAACGACATGCATGGAAAGGTTACAGTATTGATTAGTTGTACCTCTTTAGAGGGCTGCGCGCAGCCTCCACTTTTATATATGCGTCGGCGAAATCGGCGGGTGTTTCGGTTGCTATGGTATCTTCACCCCCGGGCACCCACTCTGTCTGGCTGTCCCCCGAAGGCTCGGGGGCGTCGGGCCCTTTGTTCTCGTCCGAAACGAGCGGCGGGGATTCGCTGTGCTGTATATTTTATAACGTAGTTAACAGCGAAAATTTAATCAATCAAACAAGCATCATTTACAACACGAAAACTTTGAGCACCTAACGCGCATCACATACCTGCTGTTCATATTAAAGACAGGCGACTGTAGTTTATTTAATAAAATACTTAATATTAATAATTTTTTTATTTACTACTATGTAAGGCGGTTGTATTTGGTATAGGCCAGAGAATTGCACAGGTTCAATCCCATTGAATTTGAGATTCCAATGAATGGGAACATCGTGAGAAAACCAACGTACCAAAAACAACAGCTTTCGAAGACGTATGACACGAACACCATACTTATCAAGCGTGGTTTATAACAGTCTTAGTAATGGAAACGATAAGAAATCCGCTGATTTTCTTTTTTTCATACTTTAATTAAAACTATGAAATAAAAGTACTAGTGGTATCCCTGCCGTCTGCTTAAGCTTCTGCTGTAGCGCGCTGTGAAGTTTTTGGCCAAGAATGAACCAATTTAAGACAAAACTAAATTTATCTTAAGAGAATTTAAAAACAAAAAATCTTGAAGAGAAATTTACCTATATACAGTAAAATGTAAGGATGTTTAAAATTTTATATTAGATCATAAACACGACTTACAATCGACATTTTTTTTTATTATAACGCCTAAATGTTCACCTGATAGTGACACGCCAGTCCGTAACGTGACGCTATTTAAGGTGATATATACAGCATCACATTCTGCTCATTGCTTTGAGGCCAAAGAGGTTAAGACTTGATACCCTAGCAATTTTCAATTAGTTTTTATTAATCTATATATTATGAATCAAAAATGTCATATAGAATGGCCGGCTCAAGAGTACTCGCAACCGACGAGCATGCATGAAAGAGGAAGCGAGACAGGTGCGCCAGGATCGAACAAGTGGAGTGAGGTGGTCTCTGCCACCCCACTGCGATCGAAGCGGGATATATATGTATGAATGTATATATTATGTGATCTGACGGTCAACGTATCTAAAATATTGTGTAAATGTAATAACTACTAGTGGTACAGCTAGGATATTTCTACGAATGAGTAATAGTGTGGTAACATTGACATGTTCTGAAACATGCCTTATACACACAATGAATCAAAGTTCAAAAGATGGATGGAAACAGTTAAATGAAAATCACACATATAACTAGTCCGGCCATAAATACCGTTACACAAAAACTTTTCCTTTTCACACCTTTTTAATAATTTTGAATTTGGAACATGTATATTATTTTAAAAACATCTTTCGATTTTGCGCCATTTCACATATTTTTTCGTGTTCTTTATCACATTATAATAGGGAATGGAGTGTTAAAGAAACTAGGATTGCAGTGATCGCCTTGCACAAAATGGGTATGGATCTGGTCCGGTCGCTCATATTCTAGACTCTTTAAAAGCTTGGTATTGCCGTTTGTTCGTATATCATACTATCAATAGATACAACAACACTTCCTCTGTCGAAAACCAGAAAATATCGGGGCGGCCGCGTGCTGTTAGAATTACAAAGACTGTTAATGCTGTTAAAATCAGAATTCGTCGAAACTCCATCACGAAGAAAAAAATCTTATCGCGAACAATAAACATTTCTGCTAAGACTATGTCGCGTATTATAAAACAAGATCTGAAGCTCGGCGCTTATCGTCAATAAACAGGACATGCCCTAAATCAATCTTTACGAGGCAACTAAAATAGATATCAGGACAGAGGCGAGCTAGGGTTTGCACAGTGACTGAAAAGCCGCGCTCGATACTGTTACGAATCATGCCTCGCTCCATCCTCTTGCCGTAGTGGCCAGGGAGAGTCTGCAGAGGGCTTCTAACCAAAGCAAAGACGTGTCTTTGTTCTGGGTCAAAGCCCACGCGGGCGTTCCTGGTAATGAGCGTGCTGATGAATTAGCCATGCTGGCCGCTCTTAACAGCCGAAGGTAGGTAGGTATCGTATGTTAAATGTTTGCTTCGAGATGCCTCAGTTGCGAGATGGAGCGCCCGATATAGCGAGGGTAGCACCGCGTCCGTCACTAAGTTATTTTTCCCGAACGCAGCAGAGGCATATCAGTTAATAAGGATGGTCCGGCCAACGGGGCAGTTAACCCAGATATTCACCGGTCACGGTGGATTCTCCCAATATTTGAACCGTTTCAAGTGTCGGGAGACCCCGTGGTGCAAATGCAATGACGCCGTGTAAGAAACGGTTCTTCATTTGCTGACGGAGTGTCCTATACATAAATGCCTGAGGTTTGTTTTTGAGCAGGAGACAGGCTTAATAATAGATACAGCTAGTCTACCGGAAATAGTAAAAAATAAATTATTTAGAAGTTTATAAGTTATTGCATAAATATATAAGATAGTAAATAATAGAAATAAGGATAAGTAAATGTCACTTTATGCATAAGTGCACAATAATATTCTGTGTATTTTGTGAATACTATATAATTAGATAGTATAAGTATAGATATAAAGTATAAAAAAAAAATTACGATATATTAGAAAAAATGTATATAGCCTAAAATAGTGTAGATGTTATAAATGTAAATGTTGTGTGAAAATGTTGTAAATAATAGCATAATGTAAAGCCCTGAATAATAATATCAGGGATAACTTGATATAATAAATAAAAAAAAAAAATCTTTACAATTAAAGAGAGTGGATCGATTAAAACGTCTTCTGTTGCCATACGCAGGTGAAAGCCACAGAAATATCCTCTTTAACGATGGAAAATTTTTCGATTGATCGATTGAAGAACACTTTAATAAGCAAAATGATAAAGTGTACGCTCACAGTTCTAAAGAAGCTACTCAAGTGGTCGTAAAGGTACAACGTAGTCATCATCCTGCGTTAGTGATGGTCACAAAACTACATTTTGCGTTAGTGATGGTCACAAAACTACATTTTTATGAAAAATCACTGAAAACTTCATCCAAAGTGTATCAAGATACGGATTGATGAATCATGTTGTGAAACCTTTCAGCAATACACTTTTTAAAAATATACTGTGGACTTTCCAACAGGGCTCTGCGCCTGTTCACAAGGCACAATCTACCCAAGCCTACCCAAACCAACATTCGGACTTTTTAAGAGCTGAAGACTGGCCGTCATCTAGTCCAGGCCGCAGCACTTCAAATTCTTTAAATTATGGTCAGTTTTAGAAGACATGGCCTGCTATTGCTCTGAGTGACACAGTGACATTGAGTCTCTTAAAAAAAAATTGTAGCAAGCAGTAGCGGTGGTGGTGGTGGAAATTTCCTTTGGAAACAGTATGCAAATTCATAGATTCATGACAAAAAGATTAAAGGGCTGCATAAAAGCTAAACGTGGCCATTTCGAATAAAATACTTTTTCATTTTTTGCTGAGACTAACAAATATATAGATATAAATTTTAATAATATTACATTACTTCATAAAAAATATGCATTTTCATTTGTATTAAAGCTTATTGTCGGTTACACATAGTGCCTATGTTAAATTAAAAATAAGATTTATTACCAAATCATTCTTCTTAGATACCAGTATGAAGTGGGAAACTAACCTCTCTACCAGATGTCAACCCTTTAATTTGAAGGAGCTCAGCAGTGTGAAGAAACGCAAACAACTCCTGTTGACGCACATGTACTTCCCCACGGTACATAAACTGTAGTAGCTGTCGCAGTTCTTGATGTGCCACATCCTTTAAGATCACTATAGGATGGTCACAGGGGTTCATCTATTAGGGCAAAAAGAAATAATCTTTGTACTGAAATAACCAAACATTTTATTGGTAATATTTATATAACAAATTTATCATTAGGTACCCTCTTCAAACTGAAATTTGATGATTGAGAAAACCACTATTTTTTTCGCTTTCTAAGTAACTACTGTCATTATTACTGCATAGTAGCTTTTTTTATTGGAAATTTGAGTAATGTATAGAAATTGAGTTTACCGCAACTATACATAGTGTATGATAGATGGCGCATAAGAAATCATGTAATTATACAAATATTTTTAGTTTTTAACATATTTTTCCTGGTAAAATAATGATGAATATGAGTGTAATAAAATGATAATCTGTTTATTTGACAATTCAGTCAATGTTTATATTGAATTAAATGTAAACGAATAACAGAAGTGTTCGAAAAACAGATAAGCATTAATACAAAATTTTATTGCTTATTGTAATAACAGTGTCTTAAAATGTCAAACCTTTACTTATAATGGGTTGTTGATATATTTTTTTAATTCAGGTCAATGTTTAAATAGTTACTATAAAAGATAAAAGTATGCAATACAACTTCTTATTACTATAGACTAGTGTTCGAATGTGATATCTTATAGAAACCTTTAAGTTATAGATGAAAACATTAATCTGTAAATTGAATAAAGTATCAGTGATACTGAACTATTATTATTTCACTGATAACTTTATTACACAAGCAGTGATAGTCCTATTTCCAAAAAAAAATCATTGGAATTAATAAATAATAACTTTCCTCTATGTTTCTCTTTCTTTTTAAAATATTATTATTCTAATACCTCTAACAACAAAGTGATGACATAACTAGTAAAACATTAACAAAAGGAAAGTCATAATTTATTCAAAACCAGATTAGGTGATATTTTATATGTATACCTAAAATATAGTTGTCTTAATTGATTATTATTCATAACAAGCTACCAACTCATGATAGTAAAGTAATAACTCAACCACATAAATAATAATGTATACCTCCTTTATTTAAACACCATATCTTTATAAAATAAAATAAGTACAGAACTATTGCATGTGAAGTATAGGGAATAATTAGTATGCTGTTTTCAATTACATTACTATATGTAAAATTGTATGTTTTCAGAAACAATTTATTAACAAAAATAGTAAACACCTATTGGTGGATTTATGTAGAATCCTAACATATAAATCTAGAATAAAAATGTCTTTGTTTAGATAAAATATATATACACAATAGATGAAGCTTATAATAAAAATAACTAAAGAATGAGTCACACCTTAAATAGTTCCTTAAAGTAGGGACTACAAACAGACAAGATGAGCTTGTGTGCATGGACATACTGGCCTCCCGCCGCTAACGTCACATCAACCAGGTCTTCACCATCCAACAAAGCTTGAAAGGACTGGGATAGATTGGTATGGAAATCGTTCCATCTTAAAGAAAATTGCTCCGACATCTCGCCCTGTAAAACGTCATCTAACTCTAGTAAATACTGACACCCATAATATTCGATTAACTGTACACCTTACTTTCAGAACATCTACGCGTCCGCACAATGAAATTTAGCACTTACTGAAAAGTATACACAAATTCACAATTCCAAACTTATTTGTAAAGATTTGTACTTAGATATGTTCTAGATATTTAATAGACATGTTAATAACGACACTCGCGAATTATGATTTTACGACATAAAATAAATAGTATCGAGTGCAGTGACTGGCATGGCAATACACGAATAAAATATCAAAATGTCGCTTGTCCACAATTGGTTTACAACGCAATGTTCATATATAATGTATTATCTATGGCAATGTTCATTGTTCGACAAACTTCATGTCGGATAATTAATAATTGCCAATTAAAAAAGATATTTTATTTATTTTATTAATTTTAGATGTTTTTAAAACTCATTTTGATTCTTATCTGTTGATATTACTAATTAGAAACTTTTCTTCGACGATCGCATAGAAATAATAAAAACATTGAGATATGCAAGCGAGAGCCTCAAGTACTGCCCCAAAGTTTAAATTAATTTAATAGCATTAAACTATAATATACAATAATATTTGTACAATATGATTACATTTAATCTTTCTAATTCTACAAATGAACCATGGCATCTTTAAGAGCTTATAATAAATATGATTCTTGTCAAAATGTCTATTTCTATATATTTCGTAATCTGTATATTTCGTTTAGTTCAAAAAGACAATATCGTTAATGTACTTATTGCAACTCAAGGTTTCTTAAACAATGTTTTTTAAGTTATATATTTAGATGTACTTTAATGATAATTTCGTAAAAATGAAAATTTTAAGTAATAAAGTGAAAAATTATATAGTATGGATAATCATAACTTTAAAGCAAATTATTTTGTAAATATTTTCACTGAGTGACGATCTGATCAATAATAAAAAAATATATATGCTAGCAATTCATCCTAAAGAAATGTCAATGTCCCTTTCATGAGTGAAGTTTTTGAAAGTGCTTCAAGTGTCATCGGTTCTGTCATAAAACTGTGATGTGATGAGTACGTTGGCATAGCGTTATTTGAGATTTTTTTTATTTATGTATAACGTGGTTAAAGCTTTCTGACCACGATGGTGAATGATTCATGAATTAAGTGGCTTGTATAATGAAAAGTGTGACCAAATGGTAAGCATTAACAACGTTCTTTTTTGAACAAATTGTTTTGTTTACAAATCCTCTTATTTTAAATAATATCATCAGAAATCGCTATGTCGGATCACATTGTAGTGGATGATAATGAATCTGAGAGAAGACAACTTGCAAAGAAAATTTTAAGCGCTGTATTTTATGCATTATCGTCTTTTATGATAACCGTCGTGAACAAAACGGTGTTAACGACCTATGCATTCCCTTCTTACCAAGTTCTCGGTTTGGGGCAAATGATAGCAACAATTTTAGTGCTATGGTGCGGTCGCTATATGCGTATAGTACAATTTCCGCAACTGGACAGTGGAGTAGCACGGCGTATTTGGCCTCTCCCTCTCATTTACATGGGAAATATGGCAACAGGACTTGGTGGTACTAAAGAGCTTAGTCTTCCCATGTTTACAGCGTTACGAAGATTTAGTATATTAATGACAATGATTGGAGAGAGATTTGTACTTGGAATAAAAGCATCTTGGCCAGTTCAAGCCAGTGTGATGGCAATGGTTGCAGGAGCTCTGTTGGCAGCAGCTGATGATGTTACATTTTCATGGCCAGGCTACACTCTTGTATTATTAAATGATGCTTTCACAGCTGCTAATGGAGTGTATATGAAGAAAAAGTTGGATTCAAAAGAACTTGGGAAATATGGCCTGATGTATTACAATGCCCTCTTCATGATTTTGCCTGCTGCAATATTAGCTTGGCATACTGGTGATGTCGAACTTTCTGCTGCTTATCCACACTGGAGTGATGCACTGTTCCTTACTCAGTTCCTCATGTCATGTGTGATGGGTTTTGTGTTATCTTACAGTGTTATGTTATGCACACTATACAACAGTGCCTTAACTACTACTATTATTGGTTGTCTTAAGAATATTCTTGTTACTTATTTAGGTATGATTATTGGTGGTGACTATGTTTATTCGTGGCTCAATTTTGTTGGATTAAATATTAGTGTGCTAGCAAGTTTGATCTATACCTATGTTACATTTAAACGTAAATCCACTACAACTCATTTGTTATTAAATGAAGCAAATTCAAAAGTTGGCACAATATAGTGTGCAATATTCTAAATTAAAAGTCATTGACCGTGGATTATAATTTAGTCTTCATGATTAGTACCAAAGATAACATTTAAATTTAACTTGGTATTTTGTGGTACAGTAATGTAAAACATAAATTTTTTAATATTTTTTATTTTAATTTGAAAGAAAAGTAAGGCTAAGAAATTTTCTAATATTAACTATTGTCATTGTAATCTATCCTTATTATATAATTTAAATAACTGTATACTATTTTCAACATGAATACCACCATTTGGTAATATATAGGCAACCAGTGGCATAAAATTACCAGTGACTAATTTCTCTAAAACATGTCTTATTAGAAAGAAGCTCCACTTTGTGTATATTGTAAAGGCTACGCTAATCTGTAAAGAAAATGAATTTGTCAGTTTACCTTTGACCAGTAAGGAATAACGCTAGGAAATTTAAATCTATCCGGTGAATGATGCAACAATTTAATATTTTAGTCAGTCTCTTTCTTTCATTTCCTACTGTATTGTAAACACATACATACATATATATCACGCCTCGTTCCGTGGGGTAGGCAGAGACCACCTCTTTCCACCTGCTACGATCCTGGCACACCTCTCTCGCTTCCTCCACTTTCATAAGCGTCTTTATGCATGCTCGTCGGTTGCGAGTGTCTTTGTCCCGGCCTTTCTTTAGGACACCTCCGATTTGATCTGAATATGTCTGCCTAGGTCGACCTGCACCGATTTTTCCAATCATTCTTACTTTGTATATCTCTTTCGTTAATCTCCTTTCATCCATTCTTTCAACATGGCCGAACCATCTAAGCATCCCTTTCTCTATCCTTGTCACTACATCTTCAACCACGCCGCACCGCGTCCTTATCATACTGTTCCTCACTTTGTCCATCCGTTTCACACCGGTTATACTTCTCAGGCTTCTCATCTCCACAGCTTTAACCCTACTTTCATGTTTCTTCTGCCATACCCAACATTCACAACCATACATCAGTGTAGGGTCCAACACGCCTCTATGCACAGCCAGACGTGCTCTTTGTGATACGTTCCGGCTATTCATATATTATATTATGAAGTGCCCCATTGACTTGATTCCCTTTTAAAACTCTTCTTTCAATATCACCATCACACTTGCCATCTCTCGTAAACTGTAAACCCAGATATACAAATTCTTTCACTTTTTCCACTTTTTGTCCCTCAATCATAATGTCACAGTTTGTTATACATTCTTCTCTTTCAAAAACCATTACTTTCGTCTTGCTTACATTCACTTTCAATCCTTTGCCTGTTAAAGCACCATGCACCATGTCAACCATCGCTTGCAACTCCCTCTCCGAGGATGATAAGAAAACTTGATCATCGGCGTATAGGAGGCGCTTGATGGTCAACTCATTCATTCTTAGTCCATACTCACTATCTTTCAAATCTTTCAAGCAATTGTCTAAAAATAGGTTAAACAGCCACGGCGAGGCCACACATCCCTGTCTAACACCCTTCTGGATGCTAAACCAGTCTGAGTAAGCCCCGTTTATCCTGTCACAAGCACTAGAACCCTCATAAAGTGATTTTAATGCTCGTATCAGCGTGCTGTTCACCCCATAAGCAGACAATATGGACCACAATTCATTCCTCACCACTCTGTCACAGGCTTTTTCCAAATCTACGAAAGAGCAATAGACCTTTTAGCTATGTGCCAAACATTTTTCGGTTATGTTACGTAAGGAAAAGACCTGGTCCATGCATCCCATTCCACTTCTAAATCCTGCTTGTACATCCCAAATTTTCTCTTCAGTTTCATTCATCACTCTTTTAATCAGTAACTTTGCATACAGTTTGCCGACGACGCTCAGTAAGCTAATGCCACGATAGTTTTTACAGTCTTGCTGTGTCACCTTTGCCTTTATATATCGGAACGATTACGGCTTTGCACCAATCATCTGGCACTTTGCCGCTCCTCCAACAAAGGTTGAAAAGGTAGTATAGCTGACTAGCTACCACGCCCTGTCCAGCTTTCAGCATCTCGACCGTAATCCTGTCATATCCTGCAGCCTTACCCAACTTCATACTATTCATTACATCTAAAAACTCTTTCATACTAATATTACTTTCATCCCCACTCTCAGTTTGACCCCTACCGGGGTTTGGCACGTGCATATCCTCTTTTTCGAATAAACTTTCAAACTATTCCTTCCACCTCTTTAGGATACATTCTTCATCTGCCACAAAGCTTCCGTCCTGGTTCCTGATTTTGCCATGTGAGCTTGTATTATTAGCTCTGGCTATTCTTATGGCCTTCCAGAAGAACTTAATGTTCGTCCGGAACTCATCAGATAACTTTCTTTAAAAATCGTCTCTATCATTCATGTTCTTTCTTACCACCACTTCCTTTGTTACGGTCTTACATCTTTTATACTTATTCTTCGTATTTTGTACATCCTCTATCGTTGCCTTGTCCATTCTGTGATTGGCTTTTGCTACCAACCAATCCTGCTACGCTTTCCTCTTTTCAGACACCGCCTTCCGTATTTTTGCACTTACAGTCTTCAACATACTTCCTTTTCTTCTCTTACTCACACCACATACATCAATGGCCGCTTTCACAACTCCATCCTTGATCGACTTCCATAACTCTTCACACTCACATATTCCTTCTAATCTGTCAAACTTATCAATCAATTTACTCTTATACTTCTCTCTTACTTCATCATCTTTCAAAACCTCGACTTTCACTCTTTCTAGTACACTAAAGAATTCTCGAACATGATGCCGCCATCGCCTAAAGATCCCTCTTATTCGACACAACACCAGGAATGGATCAGTGTCACGGTATATTCTAGTGTCTAGCACTTTCTTTCTCAATCTTATATCGACCATTAAAAAATCAATCATACTTTCCTGGTTTCCTTCTTTTCTTGTGTACATGTGGATTTTTTTGTGGTCAAACATTGTGTTTGTTACCACAATATTCCACTCCAAACAGACTCTTTCCGTTTTCATTCACTCTTTCATCACTGAATTTCCCTAACACACTTTCATATCCATCACGCTGCACTCCAACCCATCCATTAAAATCTCCAAGCATTACAATCCTTTCATTATGCTTACATTCATTCAGAACATCTTTCAAACTATGCCAAAACTCTTCCCTTACGGTTTGTGCTCTCGAGGACTGGTTCCATCCCGCATCTTGTGGAGCATATACCCCTAGAATGAAGATGCGGATAAGGCCAACCTTCAACCTCACCCACATGAGTCGAGGACTCACACAACCAAAGTCAGTCATACATTCATTAATTCTAGCTGAAAGCAGCACACCAACTCCTTGACAGCCTCTGCTGGTTTCAGGGACTCCTGACCAGTAGGATGTGTAAGGTCCATGTATGGTGGTGTCGCATCCTTTCCGCTTAGTTTCATTCGCACATAGAATATCAATTCTTCTTTCCCTCATCATCTCACATACATCAATTTTATCTTTCATTCCTCCTCTGATATTTAAAGTAGCAAAGTGGCTATCGGCAGCCCACTTTTCGCTCCCCCGGGAGACGTGACGTGACGGGTTGCCGAACCACGTCGCCGACAATATAAACACAGCACATACTATTATATATTGTAGATATTTTCTATTCAAAATTTTAAAAGGTTTTGATCTAAACATAACACAGTGCTTGCTCGATTGCAACATTATATATATAATGTAATGACACCTAAATGTGGAAAAAGGATTGGTAATAATAAATCCTTAAATTTATGATTAACTGTGTATAAAATTGATCGAGAGAGAAGTTAAAGAAAGTGATTATATGAATATTAATAGTTTTTTCGAATTTTGTCCTGTGGTAGTAGGATTATTACTTAAGGTTCACACTAACGAAATATAATTTTTACTAAATTTGAATATTTTCGGTAAACATTTTTTTTTTATATTTTATTAACTCATTGTCTTTTAGTATCCGCGGTGCAGAAATCGCAGCGATGTTAATGTGTTTTCTACATACCATACAACTAGATACAATTTTTTCCTGTCTCAATTATCAGCTGGTCGTCACTACAACGCGTGTTATCACATTCGTAATGCGATAATACTAATTGAATGTGTATTCATAAATGCCCTAATTAAAAATTATGTTTGTTCCATGTAAATGGGACAATGTATGTCGTATCATATCTGTATTTATAATGTATTAGATGGACAGAAAATTTTTATTAATCACAATTGTACAAATGGTGACCATAAAGAGTTCTTTGAAAATGAATTCTTATCAATAACGCTTTGTATTTTACCGACGTGAGGAATGTAAATTTATGTTCACAGTCAATTTGTTAAACGTTTATGGTACCATGTGATTATAATTATGTAATAACATCGGTATACAATGTTAGTTTCAGCAATATTGAAAAGAGATATAAAAGCAATTGGCACAATGTAGTAATTTTTAAACGCTTAACAATTTTTCATATCTACGCAGAGAATTTATCGTTAAATATTATATTTATCGTAAAATGACCATAAATTTAAAAAATCACTACAAAATCTTCCAACACATATATCGTTAATATACGTGTAAAAAAACAGGAATGGTGGTAAAAAATTCTATAAGAGCTTTTATGAGTAATCCAGGGAGAAAGAGACATTGCCAATATTAAGACCAGTCACTGAGCTACCAGAAGTTTTAATTTTTTTTCGTGGTACATTTACAAAAAAAAAAACAGAAATTCATGATACTTAGATAAAAATTCATATAATTTGTATTCGAACTTAATATAGTATATTGTTTGTTGCATCAAACGTTAACATACTATCAAATCATTGACACCAGTTAGGCAACATATGAACAATAGAAGCATCATCAGCAATCACGTTACCGAAGCGTTCCATTGAAATAGCAAATTCAATCGTTTAGTATAATGCGGTATCGTAATAAACACATACAAGACAATTGAATAGAGGCAGATTAATAACCAATAACACTACAACTGAGAAAATAATATATTCAAGAGTATCTCCCATGAATGTGAAGTTATCACTGTAACTACGTGAATACGAGTGAGCTATCTAAGAATGCAAGAACAAAGCTACACTGTTGAGCATTTGTGGTCAATGTGGCTACAAATGGCAGTGGCATTATCATGAATCGCAACATTATATGAGTACATTGACTTTGTTGACTTAAATGTCGATATAAACTTAGTTCATATTAAAAAAAAAAGAAGTTAATGTAACTATTAAGACACTATAGTAATATCCAAAGTGTGTTCTGTTCCTCGCTGTTAAAAAAAATTTTTTTTTTTTTTACAACTATTAACATTTGTTTTGTGCGTAACATAGCCGTTACGTATATATTACAATCTTAGAATAATTATGATAATGTATTTTGTTAATGAACTCAGTAATATTTCGTGAATGTCTATACAAGTAAATATTGACGAGATGTTACACGGTTATATATGAATAAGCAGCCGTCAAGGCTCATTATATTGTAGCAATATTTCAATGTATACATAATACATTAAATAGAAAAAAATAAAATAATCCATTTAAGGTAAGTTGGGATATATTTTGTAGTATTAATACCGATCACGGAGAATAATTTCGAACAAATCTTTCATCAATGACTCGCGTTGAAATCAATGATTATTAGATGCAATGAAAGTAATTGATACTAATTTTAACAATGATCTATGTATAGTCGAATGCATGCATACATAATAATCGTATTATAATAATTGTATCAATTAAACAATATGGATACAAGCCCGTTAATAAATAAAAAGGATGACATCATGTTCTTGATTAGCCAAAGTGCTTATTACGTTTTATAAACATTCCCTGCGGGATTTCTTTTTCTGTATAAAAAAAACATAAAATTTCGTATACAACTAGGTAATTTATTAAATATGTATCTTTGGCAAATCTTTCACATGTACCTATCGTTCTGTACCATAATATAAAAATACATTTTTCACCTGTAATAGAATATCAGAGTATATATAACTCATAAACAACATCCTAAGGTTTGTCGGGAGCGAAAAAAATTGATATAATGTAATAAAAAAAAAAAAAAAATTGATACGGTTTTATCATAATATCCTTTATATAAAGATGTTTAGAAGTATGTGAGTTTATATTGAAACTGGTAATATGTCATATACGCACACATATACTTAGCATAGAGCACTTGAACAAAGTGACATAAACAATATTATTTAGCTGTAATCTATTTATTGTTTTACGTTAAAGGATATGAATCGCCAAAACAATGAATATTTTGAATCGTCGATATAAGGAATTTATTCCTTATTATTTATAATGAGCCATAAAGCAATGTTAATAATCATGTGATTTTTTTTTTTATTAATAAGATATAATCTTTAACTAGACAATCAAATTCCTGCAGATAAAGCATGTGTAAAGGTCCATCCTATTTTATTTCTATCACGAGACGAAGGAGACGTTCTCATCTGATGGTATATTTACCATCAATTACAGTAATTTATAAACGTCTTTATGAGCGGTTATCATTGTATACCTGATCACAACAAACGCGGGGTAATTAGGATGATATATACATCACCACATTCAGCTCCTCGGCTTGAGAGGCTCGTTACTTCACTAGCCACATCACCCTTCAAATGTACTGTTTGTCGGCTGCAATGAGAGCTGTAATGGTACCTACTGAGAGGATCTCTGGTAGGTACCACTGCAGACTAACAGAAACCTACCACTAATAAGACTAACAGAGACCTACCGACTGAAAGTTTAATCTATTCAAAACTTTAAAGTTCATCGGATTCTTGGTAAGGATCTGAAAAATCTTTTCATGTTTTTTTTTCATTATTATTTGTTTACATGTCGATATACACAATAAAGGCGTTTATAGATAATATCTAATAACAAAACATAACGACATTGAATTTATTTTCGATACATATTATTGTCGCTTATAATTGCAGTTATGTCATACAATTGAAATATCTTATTTTTCTATTGATGTAAACGTATTAGGTTACCTAGAAGTAAACACTAAGTTTTCTTCGCTCGTGATACTTGAAGTGACGATTTTATTTCATTGTTCAGAGCTTAATGTCGAATTTTATTTGTTAATACAATCCTGTCGTGTAACAATCATGTTTATGTTCAAACTCATTATACTATAATAATTTATTTGATAAGATATGTGAATGTTTCATACTGTGCACAAACAACCGCCCTGTCTTCCTCATACAATATAATGTATATAGTTATATGAGTTTTTGGCGATTTTTAAAGATGACCTTCGGAAACGGTGAATTGACGAATCGCATTCGTCTCATACACAACCGACGAGGTAATAGTATAATAATAGTCATATTATTAATTCACGATTCATTTATTATTATTGCAATTATATTCTTGGGTTGTAAAGAAATCCGCTTGTTTTGAAGGTCATGAGCGATTTGTTCGAGAATTGTATATCGGTGCCTGTGTGATCATCGTGATCAAATAAGGCTGTGTATGGGAAAACCTAATGAAATTTTACATATATTAATTAGACTTAAAAAAAATATATTAACCTTATATAATTCTAAATCTGCTGTAATAACTATTATTGTAGTAAATAATAGATTTTTAACTATTATACTAAAATAAGTTTTCGCTCCGTGTAATAACTCAATTCAAGTGACGAAGTGTTAAAGAATTATTTATTAGTGTGTGTGTGTGTAAACAAATTGAGTAAAATAGTTTCATGAAGCATTTATTTAATTTTATATTGCCATATTCATTTTTAGTTTTAAGTTATAAATAATTAATAAATTCAATACATATTAAAAGTTTTTAATTTTTTTTTTTCTTCATACAGTTACTTAAAACCAATGGAAACTTAACGCAGAGATAAAACCATTTTAATAATACAATTCACCGTACAAGTATGACGTAAAGTTAAAGCTTTCACCTAATGATAACTGATAGAGATGTCAAGTCCAGGTTAACTTATTAAGGACAGGTTCTTTGATGACCAGAACGCATCTGTGGCTCCGCATTTACATGTTAAACGTTTCGGTGGTATCCTCATTTCAGTCTGCAATCGTCCACAGCTAAATTAGGTCAAGGTATTATTTCATCATCATCATCAGCCGACAGAAAAAACTGCTGGACATAAGCCTACCCTAAAGATATTCACATCGATCGGGCTTACGCTGCCCAAAACTGATTCCCGCGACCTTCACCAGGTAGTCGGACCACCTAGTGGGTGGCCGTCGTGCTGCCGGAGTAGCAAGCCCATCGAATGGCATATTATTTGATGTAAGTTTTGTAATTGTTCATTGAACAGTTTTTTCAAGAACAGATATTGTTATACTGTCACGACCTTATATGTAGGATGAGAAAAAGGAGGATTTGATAAGGACACTGTTGTAGATAACATGTTAGTAAAATAATTCAATTCAATCAGCCGGAAGACGTCCACTGCTGGACAAAGCCTCCCCCAAAGATTTCCACTCAGACCGGTCCTGGGCCACCCGCATCCAATGGTTGCCAGCGACCTTGACCAGGTCGTCGGTCCACCTTGTGGGGGGTCTGCCCACGCTACGTCTTCCGGTACGTGGCCGCCACTCCAGAACCTTTCTACCCCAACGGCCGTCGGTTCTGCGAGCTATGTGCCCTGCCCATTGCCACTTTGCGACGGCGACCTTAAAATAATTGTAATTTTTTAATTGCCTTCGTGGTGCAGCAGACAATTCTTGGTGTTGGATCAAAATCTGGTTCGAATCCAGGCTAAATAAGAAATGAACTTTTGGATAGAAATACAATTTTGTCCAACACGCCTTCTTAGAGGTATCCAGTCCATGGTTGATGCTCACTGTTAATTTGCCGCCGTAACGGTACGATGCGAATGATGAAGGTAAAAAGGTAAGCTTATAATTATCAGTCTCTAGCAGCATGTAAGCTAATGCCTAATTCAAAATTTTACAACCTGTAAATGTAATTCACCGTGAGACGAACACGCAATGAATTACACTATAATCTTGCTGTATCAAACGAATTTACGGCCGTGCTAAAATTTTACAGCAATACCTATCGATTTTTATGATGGAGTCCATGGTGCAAAATAACATATCGCGTGTAGTATGTGAACACAAAATAATAATAATAACCAAGCAATAACCAGCCCCCTTTGGGAACCCATAACTTTAGTATTAAGCACACACTAATACCCTTCTGAAATCACCAGCCCTTCTGTCTTCAACCATCTAATTATTACCTCCCGAATTTGCACTTCGCTTGGGGCACGGGCCTAAGCCAAGTGCAAATCCGGTAATCTGTAAACCGGTTAACATAAAACCGAGCCACTTTAAACAAATAATAATAATAATAAGAAACTTCAATTGCTTATAACAACTATACGTTTCTACCAATTTGTGATGTATTGAACAACGTAATCGACTATATCATATTGTAGCTATCAAAATAGGTTAAAAACTAAATATAATACATTCCCGGGTTTTTTTTTATTCAACGAAACGACAAGACGAGCGAGATATTACACCTGATGGTATGTGACACGCTTGCCTATAACGTGTCCCTAGTTAGGATGTTATACATAGCACATTGTGATCGTCGCCTTGAGACGTAAAATGTTGACTCTCGTTACCCCAGTAACTACACTAGCTACAGCTCTCTTTAAACCGAAACACAATAATGCTTGCACACTATCGTTTGGCGATACAAATAAGAGCTGCGGTGTTACATACAGTTCTCTGGCTTTAGTACTGCTACAGACCAGGCACACCGCCTAGTTTCCGACGCAGGCGAAGGGGGTAGGACAACGGACCGAACCCGTCTTCAACACTCCAGTAGATTTGCCAGAAAGCAATGATCCAGACACTACACTCCAAGTAGCAGATTTCTTTTTTAAAAAAAATCAGGCCATGGGTCAGGTCCATGAGACGAGTACCAGACGAGTTGTAAGAGTCAATATGACCTTCAAGCGCTTAACATCTTCAGAAAACAGAGTTCTCCGGCAACATAGACTTACAACGATACCATAAATTACCACTATAACACCGGTAAATTGGAATAAAGAACGAATACGCAAGGAATGCCGTTTTGTTCCGGTAAATGAAAGCGCTATAATATACTCTCCAATTAGATGTCATCCTATCGAGTAGTAAAAAAATCCAGTTAAAATAACATGAGTAATGTACGGTATGTTAAAAAAATTGGTACAGTGATATAAATGCTCATAGCCAACTTTTATAGACTTTCAATGATCAGGTGAAGGTCGCGAGAAGCCGCTGGCTGCGGCAGCGCACGGATGATAATTGTGGAGACCTTGGCGAAGGCCCTCGTCCAGAAGTAAACGTTCTCTAACGACGATGATAAAGTTGCCGATGTACCATAAACTATGTTTTTTTTATAATTATTGCTTAACAATTTTTAAAACACTGTTAGTGGTGCAGATCTCTAATGCCAGAAATCGTTTGGATTACAACCGAAACACCTATTTCTGCCGCCAAACAGTACTGTGCAAACATTAATATGTTCCGGTTTGAAAGGCGCTGTAGCTAGTGTAATTACTGTGGTAACGAAACTCAACATCTTATGTCTTGACGAGCGCAATGTGTTGCAGTGCATACCAACTTAAATATGGGCTAGCCACGTTATGGGCTGGCGTATCACTTACCATCAGGTGAACGTCCCGCTCGTTTCATCGCTTAATTACATAAAAAAAAAAAAACATGAAAACTTTTTACATGTTACGGACAAAGACAAAAAAGGCCATCAGAGACGAATGTCGAAGTGTTAAGCTTGCGACCAACACCTGAAGTGATCACCACGACCACTCTATCAAGAGTGATACCGACGAAGAAGAAGATATTAATTTAGTAAAATTAAAGGCTTCAATACTCCGCTCTATGAAATGTATTGGAAGAGTAAAGATATCGTTTCTCTCTCTAAATATATGTTACTTACATTCAGTAATGAAACAGAAGACTTGTAATCATTACTTATTGAACAGATATACTTAAGTTAACGAACCATTATGTTTTATTAGACTAAGTTATCTGGATTCATTGAGTCTTAGTATTCAATTATTATTCCGCGCTGTGCCGGGCCTCGCACGTAAAACCTGTTTCTGAATAAATTCCTTACTGTACACGGATCGCTGTAGGTATCACGCAATGTATTAAAATTTTATAGCCGATTTTAACTTCGATCTAATTTTAATACATATCTCATATTAAAATTTCATTTAACAACCAACATTACTCACGTTTCTATGTTATATAGTCTGTTGATTTATATATAATAACAATAATTGTTAGTGAATAATTTATTCCGACATGCAAACGGCGAGGTATTTGAATGCTCTTAGTGACAGGTAGCCATTCCGTGACATACTCGTGTAGGTCTAAACGTATATGCGCTATTGCAAAACCATTACATCGCCATTGAAATAGGTTTTATTGTAATGGAAAATACTATTATAAAAATTATGCGGCGTCGGAAACCGAGTACAACTGTTGTCAACCAACATTATCCTTTAACAGGATAATGTTAAACATTTGTACATAGGTATTTACCCGTGACGCGAAAACAACTGAATTACATAGATGCATATAGTTTTTTAGTCGAGTGTACAAAGTAAATAAAAATAGATATAAAGCAAGTGTACAGAAAGTGGTAAAGTAAAAAAAAAAAATACGAGCGCATAAAAAGATACTTCAAACTCGAGGTAGAGCAAAGGAAAGAGGCTTACCTCGTGTTGCTCGGAAGTTTTTAACTCCAAGCAACGTTGCTTTTCAGCCCCACTCGTCTCTAAAAGGTGTTGTTCGAGAGAAATTAAGCACTAGGGACTTGTTTGAAGTTGTAGGAATTTGTTCATATGTATGTTCATACAAGTAGTTGCGAAAATCTGTATTTTCTATTTACTTGATTTCTGAAGCAACTGTAATGTTTTTTTTTTTTTTTACGATTTTCAATCATTGAAAACATTTACAAACAAAAGTAACATTTTCCGGTGATAATACTTCATCAAATAGTAACAATGTGCATTATTCTAATATTAATAATTTAACAATTTATTAATTTAAATAACCTTACAACCTCTCTATCGAAGAATAAGTTTAGATTTTAAGTTATTTATACGTATCCGGTTTTGCCGCTTTGTTCACTCTTCGTATTCCACATTAAAATGTTAATAATTCAAGTGGAATGAACTTTTATTGAAACTAAAATACATTATACAGTTCTTAAATGAGACGAGGATATTCAATGGATGATGAGGCGCTACCATACACAGCGGACGTGGCGCTATTCGAGATACGAAAATGTAAAAGCTCTGTGGAAGTGAAAGTAAGTTCCGTCTAAGTAGTGGCACTTGTGCTCTTTCGGAGCCGCGATAAATCATGTTGCAAGGCAACCGTCGGCGCTGTCTCGGAGGTACAAGTTCGATCCCTAATGAGGTTTTGCATCGAATGAAAACGGTCATGTGCCAAGAATGACGGCTCTCGTGGGCACGCTACTTCTGCCAACCCGCGCTTAGGCAGCGTGAAGGTTAAACAATCTTAATATAAAAGAAAACAACGTGGTCTATTTATTGATTTACGATCTCTTCATAACTACACCAAGAGGATAATGGCGATGTACCTCACACTGGTATGGATGCCTCAATCTTCCATGTTCATATTTTCTATTCCTCTTAAAACTACTACAGGTTAATATTGAATGGAAATAAAAAACGCAATATTTAAGTATCAATAGTTTATTACATAAATTATAGCCAAGCTTACATTTTCGTTTTATCTAATCAGATTCATATTTCGAGTCCTGAAACTGCCTAGGGTTTTTACACTAACCATCGGTTTTTACTATGCAGGAGCGTAATGAATCATTCGCTTATCTAACTCGTTGAACTAATAACGGATAAAAAGGTAAACACTAAACTCTAGTTAGTGTTATTTTTCATTAACCGCAGTTTTTGGAATACGTTCATTGTATTCATGAACATGTGAAATGGAGGGAGAATATATTTAAACGCTCCTGCGAATGTCCTATTTGTATATGTGTGTATATATATAAAAAGAATCTTATAAATAAATCTATGATCACTCTATGAAATACAATTAATTAGGCTATGCTTGGTGTTACTACATTTTTTTCTATACCGTTTTCCTCAATATAAACCCTACTTCGACTCGCATAAGCAATATTAAAACTAAGTAATTTATGAAAGAGTATGGCTCTAGAATCCTACATATCACATGTGTTAAAACTGATTCTCTTTCCACATCGGCCGGCGTTGAAACTTCAGACTTATGATGATGGCAAGAATACAATACGAACAACAGTCATCTATATATACAAAACATATTTTATATATCTTTTAAATATTTTTTTTTTTTCACTCTCTCGTCATTATCAAAGTCCTTGTACTTATATTTCGGAGTTCTGTTCACTATGTAACGAACTATCCAGTAATGCCTGAAAGGTCAAGACAGAACAATGAGGAAAGACATTTTATTTTAATTGATGATCTTTGAACATTTTATATTGTACGATCACAAATTTATCGACGACTTGGTAAAATCGTATCAGAGGCATTCTTATTGCTTTTGTTGTACAGTATATTGTTATGAAATAATACTAATGTAATAATGTTACTTCTTAACCAAAAAGAAAAGGATCAATAACTCGTTAAGCACAATAACAAAAGAAAAGAAATGTCTTTGTTTGTGACGGTTTCGGACTGTCGTGTATATAATTATCAATATTGTTTTCACGCTATACTATTTAATGTTTACGTAAAAGTCATATGTTACACCCCCCCCCCCCCCGAACACCTCGCTCCCGTTTAAACGAATAAAAGACAAACACTAATAACAATATCTCAGAATATTAAATCTGTATATCTATTGAAATTATTTACTCTTCATCTAAAGTATCAAAATTTTATAATATTGCATTTAATTTAACTAACACCCAAAAAAGAGGTCGTAAATAATGTGTTTCTGACCCTTAAATATAGAACATACATTCATTATTGCTAAGTGTAAAGAGATAAATTGGTGTTATTAGATTGGATTAAGGTACATATTATGTTTACTTGGACATGGAAGGATGGTGAGTGAAAACTGTTTTTGTAGTGATGATGCGAATGAAACAATTCGGACTCGTAACGGTATAAAAGAAAATTTGAAAAAAAAAAAAAAAAAAAAAAAAAACAAAATCAGCAAATTTAAATCGTTGAAGAGAAATTTTCCAAACTAAAACATCAGTTTCTGGAAGACGAACAATTTGATAGTAAATCAATCATTAAAGCCGGTTTTTATCTATTTTGTTTCTATTGATTACATGATATCCTACATTTAAACTTACATTTACTTTAAATATGTCGCTAATTATTTAACGATTAACACAGGAATAACAGTTTATGGAAATTGGACGAAATAAATGTTAATGTAATTTAATCAAAATGTTTACAAATAAACCAATATACAAAAATATCACACGAAAATATATATATATAGATATATATCTATATATGCTACCAAGAATTTAATTATCGAAAATGTTGCTAGATTAAAAATCGTCGCGGCACTAGGCAACTGTAAAAAGAGAAAATTAAACTTTTTTTTACTTATTATACTTTTAGATGATTATGTGACAGAATTATAATTGAAAAAAAAAAAAAAAAGCTTTTGTATCCGTATCTTACATTCACGAATATAAAGCGAACGTAAATCAACTTAACATAAACTGCAAGAGGCAATTACAACAAAGTATTCAAAAATATAAATGGATATAAATCACATAAATTACATTAATTGTTGTAGTGTCCAAAGACATTCAGATAAAATAGTTTTATTAAAAATTATTCGCATTATTATCTTAATGCGACATTCTATAAAAATCGCCCAGCATCCATTAATAGTAATAAGTGGCATTGTCGCAAGCATTTAAATCTCTTGGACATGTATGATAACATCCAAAAGCTGAAAATAATAAGCAAAGCCCTTAAGATCTATATTGGCAGTATATGTTTACTAGGTCTAAACAAATTTTAAAAACGTTGAATAATTCACCAATAAATTGTTGATTAACAATAAATAGATCACTGTCATATGTCAATAATTATTAGAACACACAATTGATATGAAAACAAATGATAATTTCTACTTAACTCCCAAAACTGTTACGTTAACAAAATGCCAGTATACCCTTAACATATTCGAATGGAGGAGTTTATATAAAATTGTTATAATCAGCCTTATGTACATGCGACATAAAGGAGTATAGTACATATAAAATTGCTTACATGTGGCAGTCTAAGAAATATTTAAGTACTTGAGTATAATCACATTGACAAATACACATACATTGTTTATAAAATTAAGTAAATAAAAGTGGCAAAACTTGAGTATTAGACTTACAGTACATTATCATGTCATACATTCAACTCTAATCATTTAAAATTCAAAATTTTCACAAACATAATTATATCAAAAAATCATTACAGCAAATTTGGCTACCTACATTTTATTATCTTAGTTTAAAATGACAATTGATTTAAGGAATGTTGCCACAACATCAAAGCTCTGTCTGAAGACATGAAAAACTCCACTGTTCCTACCATGAACAATTTGCACTTAGTCTAAGAACATTTTAGACGTCGGAAGAAATCTTCAAAATATATCAAAACTATTACAATTCATGTAAAAACTAATTGTTAAAATTATTCTCCAATTAAATATTATTATTTTAATGTATCAGAAGATAATAATTTTTTACATCAATACAAAAGGTAAATTAATAACTAAAAATTATTTTTTAATATAAATACTGTAAAACATCACAATAATAATTACAAATCAGTCCTAAAAATTAGCTGCCCACAGATTACAGAGGTTTTAGAAAGGAATTATTGTTGTCACAAAGAATCATTCCTATATAGTTCATAATGCATGCATCATCAGTTAGCTGTCATATAATACGTGTTTATATTATAAAATAATAACTTCGTTGTTCAGTACTAACAGTCGGTAAGATAAAGGTTGACCTGAAAACGTTAATTAAATAAGCCAGTTGTGACCGATATACACAAATAATTTAACACTTTAACATGTCACAAACATTCAAATATTTTATAAGGAAGAAAATACTATAAAACAGATAAGATATTTCCTTAAGAACTAGGGGAAGGTGTGTCTGTTATTTTCTATATCTAAAACTAATGACAGTTCTTTTAGAAAAATATACAAAATGCATCATTTTCATTAATATAATCACTGTATTAGAATCATCACGTTACCCATGAAAGTTCGAGATCCACCAAATTGCATTATTTTTGTCCACTGACACTTTTTCATGTATTGTGTCTTTATGTATATTAAACAAGAAAACCATATGGACCACTGACACGAATCTGAGCGCGCATGCTCTGTACACTATTCATGATTTTCTTCTGGTGCCCCACAAGTGTAACTCCGAGAGAAGACAGCTGTTGAACTGTTAAATCAACAACTGCATCCATGTCTGTGATCCCAGCAGCTCTAAACTTTTCAATGTATCGCGACATTTTTATACATTCCAACCATTCTTCGACAGAAGAAAATTGAATTAAATCAGGTGTGTCACCTGCAAGAGGATCAGCAGATCGATTTTGAGCAATCTTTCTCAAAGTATCGGGACAACGAATTAATTTGTCTAAAGTCTTAACAATGCTTGCAAATGTAGGTCTATGGGTGCGTTCTTTCTGCCAACAGTCCAGCATTAATTGATAAACAGCCTCTGGACAGTCCATTGGTGCAGGAAGGCGATAACCTTTTTCGATTGACTTAATTACATCTTGGTTACTCCAATTCCAGTAAGGACGTTCTCCAAAGCTCATGACTTCCCAACAAACAATACCCATGGACCAGACATCACTTGCAGATGTGAACTTTCTGAAAGCAATGGCTTCAGGTGCAGTCCACCGTACTGGTATCTTTCCACCCCTAGTTGTATATGCACCATCAGCAGTAGACTCTACTTCGCGCGACAAACCAAAATCGGCAATTTTGCAAACTAATTGGGAATTGACGAGAACATTTCTAGCAGCAAGATCTCTGTGAATATAATTCATCTCTGATAAATATTGCATTCCAGTTGCAATACCTCGTAACATTCCTACCAGCTGTAACACCCGAAATTTCCCATCATTGGCACGTAGGAATGTATCCAGGGATCCATTCTCCATAAATTCAGTTATAATCATGATAGGATTACATTTTGTAACAACACCTTGCAAAAATATCACATTTGGATGTTCAAATTGCCCCATGATTGATGCCTCTGCAAGGAAGTCCCTTCTAGCTCTTTCTGTAGATCCAGGTTTAAGAGTTTTTATAGCAACATCTATCTCTTGTCCACAACTAGCTGGTAATTTAAGTTTTCCTCGACAAACATCACCAAATTCACCTCCACCAATTATTGCTTCAATTGTAATACAAGATGCATCAATTTCTCTTGCGAACTCTCTAACAGCTTGATTAGGATCTTCATAGGTATGAGGATCAATATATGTTCTGGAACCAGTCCCGGCGAACAATGGTGTTGTGGCATTGCTGCTTGTCTTTGTTGGTCTTTCTGGTCCAGAATACACTTCTCCATTACCACGATAATTTAAAGCATTACAATCACTTGGTTGTTTTTTGTCACATTCATCATCGGCTCTTGAGCGCAAAAACAAAACAGTGGCAATAATAGCAACAACAGAAAGTACAACAACAATGACCATAACTCCAGCTACCAAACGTACTTGAGCACCTTCCTCTTCACCAACAAATGTTGTTTCTAAAACAGATCCTGTGCGTGCATAAACAATGGCACTGAACTCTCCCCAACCACGTTTCATTTTAGCTCTTACCCTTATTCCATACTCAGTATCCCTTTTTAGTCCTGTTATAGTAATGTGTGGCTCTTTTGTAGTTCTTAATGTAGCATTAGGGCTTTTTTCTAAATTATCTTTAGGGAAACATTTTACTTCATAACTCTCAATTGTATCTTCTGGGTCTGTTAAATCAACTGGAGGTGGGTTCCATGCAAGTGACAGCTTGTCACTTTCCACACTTAAGACTCTTAGCTTAGAGACTACACTGACAACAGAGGCTTCAGTTACTGCAGTGATCTCAACTTTCTTAGGTGGCTCACCAGTGAGTTCAGAAACACCATTTGTTGCAAATACTTGAAACTTATATTCAGTTACAGGGTCTAGGCCCATCACAGTAACTCTAGTAGCATTTAAACCAGTTGAAGCTGGTCTATATTCTACTGTGGGACCACAATTTGAACAGTGTATACTATAAGTGACATCACTACGTCCACCATTTTTATGGGGTGGTTGCCAGGCTAAGGAGATTGAAAACTGATCTGCAAAAGTTACAGTCAGATTATCGGGTGCAGATGGAGGTTGTGAACAGGGAATATTTTTTGGATCTTTTTTAGCCCTGAAATAATTTAGAACACATTTGCATTCAGCAGCAGCATAAGCTGAGGATTCAGAATAATCAGGACATGAAATACATGGATCATCACCAGTATGAGATTTAAATTTTCCTGGTTGACATTCATTACATGCTTGGTTTGTGTGATCTGGTTCAAACCCTGCCTTGCATTTACATGAACCACTTGGTAAAGTCCACTTGCCATCTCCCTTACAAAGATAAACAGGAGGTGTCTCACCTGTTGCTGTCTCTGCATTTTCAACACAAGTTCCATTTGCTTGTTCTATTACAGTTACTTCTCTGCCTGTTGGGGTGGCAGGAAATCTGGCAAAGTTAACTGTTACCTCTGGACAAGTGATGTAGTAAACTTTAACTGCCAAAATAGAAATACATGCACCTTGGTCTCTAAATGCAAAATATACCCCTCGTTTTGTTACAGAAATACTTTTTACCTCTGTGTTAATATTAACTTCAGAATTTGTATTAAATCGACCTTCACCAGCAGCAATACGGCCCACTAACTTGTAGCTTTCTGGTGCCCAAGGGGGTTGTTCTCTTGTAGCCACATCAAATTCATAATACAATAAACTGAATGTTTCCTTGCAACTTAAAGCATTTCCTGGGAAAAGTGAGCAGTCTCTTATAGTGAATTTGATCTCTATATAAATTCTATTAGCATTTCTACGTTCAATGAATGGGGTCCACAACCAGTTATTAACATTATGGTGAGCAACGTCACATACGACATAGGATCGCCAGTTAATATTTTTTTCAAAATTCGTGTATGATTCTTCAACCCAACCGGGTGTACTTGCTTGAAGACCATAGGGGAAGCGCATCCAACTTAATCTATTCTCTGTAGTAGTATCGAGAAGCATAACTTGCTCCCCACGCACCGTCAAGGTAGCTACGAGTGCGGCCGCCACCGCTGCACAAAACCACATCATGTCGAAGACATAATAATACTAGGTTTCTCAAAAACGACACTTAAAATCACCATAAATCAAATAAAGTCACAATAATCAGTCTACATAATGCTTGAAACAAAATTGTCACAAGTCCGCTCTATTTCGAACACCTCACTTTGTCAGGGATAAAGGACGACCCCATCATTTCTCTTCGCTGTTATATATTTTCGGTAATCGTAATAACACGCGCGACGGTATTAACTTATTAATGCGGAATGTAAACTGCAATGTCTGTGTTTTCACTTTGTAGCACGACGGGATTACAAGTAACTCAAATTTAATTGAGGATTCCGCATTTTTAAAATATATTGATCCCCTATTACATAGATGAAAACTCAGTTCCTTGACATGGACGCGCAGCAACTTTTTGTGTTGCCATATTAAGTATAAAAATATTGCCACGGTATATATTACGCCTTTTAGTTTTTAATCTATAGAAGGTTGAATTAAATAAAAAAAACTTTATCGTATTATTTTAGGAAATCGCATGAACATTTTACCTCTGAATCAAATATTTTTATTCACGTACTGCAATTTTGGTATTTGTTACAAATTGAATAATAATTTAGGACAGAAATATTATTAAAAACATCTTTGTTAATTTTCTTTTAATTCAATAATTTTTGACCAGTTTCAAATTTGCATGGGTATAAAATGTTTAAAAAACAATTGTCTTACAATCACATAATTGGATCGATATTCACTTGTTGTTAAATGATACGTCTGTTCATAACAATAAGGCGCAAAACAAGAAAATAATAAAGCACCACATTGCACTCTTACCCCTTAGGATGCTAATGTTAAAAATTGGTTATTACTGCCTGGACGCAGGTTAAAGCCACATTAGCGGGTGTCGCTCTTTTGTTAGAAGTTAGACATATAGGTACTGCTCACGTTTGTTAAGTTGTAGCTAACAGTTCTTCACACTTGTTAGTTAATTTTATTGACAAATGACCTTATCATCTTATGGAGTTTACTTTGCAGCATAATGCAAAATCTTACCTAGTTGCATCATGTCTGGTTTACCATTGCAGGCAAAGAATCCCTTGTCACTATATCTTAAAAAAATCATCAGATAATAAAGTCAAGACTTGCATGATACATTATTTATTATCTATTTATTTTATTAACTTTTGATGAGAACTTTATTATAATAGAGTGGAAATAAACAGACAAAAATATCACATTTTTTTTTATTGAATAGTGTTCAAGAGAACTTAAGATATGTTCACAGACAATCATTGTATTCTGCTAAACATAGCCTTCCTCTGCATGACACTACAGTTTACCGTGAAGACCTATGCCCTGATGATGATCATAGGGTATTGTTAAATGAATGTGGTATGGGACCAGTCATGGTGAGAATTGATACTCCATCATTATCTTCTCAACTGATGGATGTCCATTGCTTGATATAGTTTTCTAGTAATGTATTCCCTAAAACTGGCTATTTACAATACATATTACTTTAATTAGTATATTATTATTGAGGCTTCTAGTAAAATAGAAAATAAATAAAATAAAGTGTAATAAATTATAAACTTTATAATTTTAGTTTGTTATTAACAATAGTTTCATAAAGATCATTTAAAGTACAATAAATGTGGTTAACATAGATATTCTTAAGATTATTTTCTTTATTTGATACAAGTAATGCATTCCATCCAGCATTTCTAGCTGCCATATAGTCTTTTTCAATATCATCACCTATATGAATACACTCAATGGGCTGGACATTACTATTTATTTTGGTTATTGCATGGTCAAAAATTTTTTTATCAGGTTTAGTAAAACCAGCATCAAATGAATTGATAACAAAATCAAAGTGATTATAAATATTTACATCTTGTAAAATTTCAATAAGACGAGGATCAAAATTAGATATTACTCCAATAAAGATTCCATTATTCTTCAAAACATTTAGTATCTTTTCACCACCTTCAGCTAAGCACCAACATTTCTTTGTTCTAAAATCATTTATAAGTTTATTCGCAAGGCAGTCCACATTAGCATTTTCTGGAAGTTTACCCTGAAATGTCTTTTTAACTACTTGGCTCCACCAGTCATTCCAAGTTATAAAATTCTTTCCAAAATTGGGATAATTATTCCACATTTCTTTGTAGCTGTCAAGTAGACATGGTTTAAGGTCATTATAGGATCCTGCAAATCCATATTCACGACCCACTGTTGTATAATATTGCCAAGGATGTACTTTAAATTTAAGCAACGTGTTAGTTGCGTCGAATGTAACCAAACGAATATTTTGCAAAACCATTTTCTTAATTACTATTTTTTCATAGATCTATATTAATAAACATCTATTAAATAGTAAGGTCTTAAGAAAAAGGAGTATTAATTACGCAATTAGTGCTACTAAAAAAATGTGACCTAAAGACCTTTCAAAAGATCACCGATTTTGCTGTTACTTTATAAGTCGTATTTAAGAAATATGCCAAAATATCATTATTCTACGCTCCATATCTTTTTTGATTTAATTAGATAATAATAATAAATGGTAAATAAGATTTAAAAGTGGCTGACCGTCTTACAGTATGACAGTTGAAAATTATGTTACAATAAATTTGTAATAGTTGTATAGTTTTTTAGAATGTTCATTGCCGAATTTATTGTATTTTTTGTTGTACAAAGAAATAAATATTTTAAACTTCAATAAAAATGTTTTCAAATTTTAAATTACATAAATCATTCTCTTGTTAATATTCTATACGTAAAACGTAAACTTCTACGATTTTGTTGTTATGATAAAATATTCAATTTTAAATTTGATTTTGAAAAATTTGTTTTACTTGTGTTTTTAATGTTGCTATTAAAAAAAAGAGGCCAGATAATATATACGAAATTATGATGTCATTAACATATCTGAAAACCAAGTTAACATAAACCTTGGGAATTGATTGCGCAAATACATCTGATTCATCATCCGTAGACATGGCGTATGTAACTGCAGGTAAATATTTATTAACATTCTTTTAAAATATACTTTTTATTGATATTCATAATTCACATAACATATACTGCATACTAGATGTTGTAGCCGAGGTTATTTATCTATTAACAATTTGATTTTAAAATCAATTTTTACAATTTGAATGCATCCATGTTACCGTGTATTATTCTTCTCTAACGTTTTATTATGATATATCAAATTTTTTCGTAATGATAAAAAGCAGAAATAGTTAAGAATTACGTTTATTAAAAATTGTTTGATTTACTTGCTTAAATGATGCAAATATTACGTCATCCAATATTATCTTATCTATAACGTACATAGAAATAACAGTTTTACCTTATTATCGCATAATTTATTTATTGTAATTAATATATACGCATAATTTATCATTGTTTATGATTCTAATATTCTCAGACGTTTCTCTTTTGAGGTTAGTAAAGGCTAAATATCTTGAAAATCTTATATTTCAGATGGAGCTGTTGTTGAAAACCCTCCATTCAATATTTTTGGCTGGTTTTGGGACACCCTAAACTTTTTCTATCTTTTGTAAGTAATAAAACTAACATTCTTATAGTTATAATTTTGTTTTTTTTTTTTTTTAGAATAACAGTGTCTCCATTGATACATTCTCTTTGAATTGTTATGAAAGGTGAAGGAGAACAGTTGTGAACTCATGTTTTATTTTTATATCTTTGTAGTCAGTTAAAAGGATTTTTTTGTGTTGTCCAATGACAATAAAAAAATTTACAATTTATTGAACCTTGTTGATGTCCACAGCCTCCCCCTTTATTTGTGGTAGTGCCTTAGAATTCTACTTCAAAGCGAGAGGCGACACTTATTAAAAGTTGCCTGTTGTTCTTATGTGATAGTTTTAGTAGTCTAGATTTTCTACTTTGGTGTAATAGTAATAATAAAAGTTATAATTAAATAAGATGGTAATTACTTTCAACAATCATTGAATATTGAAACTATATGATATAGAAATTTTGATATGAAAAAATATTAATTATAAAACTTACATATCTGTTTAAAGAAAATATTTTTTTTTCAGTTTCCAGACTCTATTCAATCCAAACTATAGTAAACACGGAAACAAATATGTTCAAGACTTTCGTCCTCCAAGTGACGGGGGGTAAGTGCATAGCTGTTCTATTAATTAGCTTTTATGTTTAATATACTAATTGACCAGTTAGTTGCAAGAGTCAATTTCAGTTTTTTTTCTTAATTATTCTACATAGACAATCACTATACAAAGTTACATATTTGTTTTAAACATTTTATCTTTATTTGATGAGTTTTTTGTTATATTATAAGAAATCTGTAGATTTGATAAGTATTTCTGAAATATTGTACACTTTTTAATTAATATTTACATAAGGGTTTGTTTGCCATATTTTAGTGCAGCATTTTAATGCCAACATTTTTAGATAAGAGTAAATGTTCATGAGTTCCAATATTACAACCTAAATCCGGTCAATATTATCTGTAATTGCGGAGGGCAGATGTGATGAATTGTACATTTGTTATATCACTCACAACTATGACGCATTTCCATCTATCCTTTTCTAATGACAATAAAAAGTTTTTTTTTGTCATTAATAATTGGAAATTCAGAATTTGATAATATATCATAACAAACCATCAAATATCAAAATCAATTCTTACTACAAGAAAATTGTTTTGTAAATTCTTTAAAACATTTAATATTATGAATACATCTTGGTATGATGAATAGTTGAATATAATGACTTTTGTTGTCTGACCAGAAGATAAATTATTGATATTTTGTACATTTTAAATATATAAAATTTATTTTATAAAAGAACTGTTTAATTTGCGAGAGGTTTTTACTAAAGTAGTTTAAAATTGTATAATTGCAGGCCGCCGAGGCCACCAACAAGGAAGTACGGAGGCTTTGGACCTTCTGGCTCCGGACCTCCTCCTCCACCGATGGGGGGATGTGGTTGTGGATAAGTTTTTCTCATAAAAAAAAATGTTACATCTTTACTATTCATACATATGTAAAATTTTCATGTACATCAAATTGAAAGCACATTTATATGACTACTTCAGTTACACAAATAGCTTGATATTTGCTATACACTTTATATGATATATAGCACTTTATTCTTACCTCTATTAAACATTTTTAATCATTTAATATAACCAATTCCATCTTAATAGAAATTGATATTAAATAAAATATTTATTTTATTGTTTCATTTGTTTTTAACTTTGAATATATCATTAGTATGGCACTTAATATAAAAACAAAGTAAAATGGTATATAAGATATTTTAGCCTATACATAAACAATTGTATCTATATTATAGTCGTAATAATTATATGATCTGTGTAAAACTGCATGACATAATAACTATATTATAAAATTTTAAGAAAACCAAAATCGGTTTTATTTTCTGTATTAAAAATAATTAGCATTTTCTTTAGTTTAATATATAATGTAAAATTGTGAAAATTTTATGATTTCTTTGAATGGAAATTTCAAAATTCTCTTATTTCCTTTTCTCATATAATATATAGTTGTAAATCTAAATAAAGGAAGTATGAGGGAAGCATGACCTTTACTTGATGGTAACTGATAGACTTGCTTATAAGGCGCTAGTTAGCATGTTTTTAATGAAAATATTTTATATTTGTGGTCTTGTGATATAAAATACAATTGTTAGTACAAAATTTGCATGAAGCAAAACAGTGTGGTGTTCAGATTTTGAATTTTTTTTCATTTGAATAATTATTCCTTCTCTGTGAACTATTCTTGTGTTAAATGTGACACGGATCAGACTAATAAAACTAGCCTAATAACTGCACATTCTCTTTTTTCTTAATCGGTGAATAGGTTAACATTTTTATGGACAAATATGGATGATTGTTATCAAACAAATTATTTACAGGTACATGCTTTGTAAAATGATATTATTTTAACGAAAACACTATTTGTTGACTATTAATGTCTCTATACATGATTTTAAAGTTTTTTTTAAAGAATTGTATATACTTATTTTCTGTTTTATACTTTTCATTTATTAAACTGATTTTAATAAACTATAAAGAACTTTTAGATAGAATAGTATCCATATGCATATCCAGAATATTTTAGCTTATATTGATTTTAGCTGCTTTGCGACAGATTCCATTAAAATCTCTGTGCAATATATATTGGCTTTGCTATTTTTAATAAAACAATCGTCAATTGCAATTGATAAATCCAATAAAGCGAATGCATACATACTCATGAGTTTTATTTATTTACAATATTACTTACTATTTATTGTTTATAATTGCATATTGATAACATTACTTTACTAGGGCTATGCTGCTCGCGTTAGTTTATGAGAATATATTCCTAACTACATTACAAGCATGATTTTCAAATGTTCGTATGTGAACTTCCTCAGAGTTATTACCAATATAGCACTGTCATGGATAGTTTTAAGTTATTATATATTGTCTTTGAATGAAGGTCATACATCATACATAATCATCATCTCCCTAAGACAATATAGTCAAGATATTTACATAAAGACAGTATTTACAGGCTCTATATAGTGTGGGTGAAGAACAGCAATTTTGCTCTCATGGTTTTTAAGTGGACAGCTGAAACAGTAATGCTTTTGTTGCAGCGCATAGATTGTACATTAATTAAGTTGACTCTGCTAATTATACTTTGTTATTAATTTTTATTATTAGTACAATTACTGCTGGTATTGTTATAAGGATTTTCATCATCATCGTTACCCTAAAGCGATTCACTGCTGGAGTTTGGCGATTATGAACGTCCGTTTACCCATATTCCGGCTACAAGCATCCAGTTGTTGCTAGCCGCCTATATAATTTATTAATGTTGATGCACATGTTGACAAGTAACTCCTACACCTATTTGATATTATTGAGGCAAAAGATGATGTCATATATACTAAAGCGCTATCAAAGTTCATAATATATTGACATTCATACATTATACTCATCACTTCGTGATATAAAGTATTTAACACTAAACGTACCGAAACAGTATAGACCTAATACCGCAACCAGTGAAATGACCAATTAGATAATGTTTTTATTTTGCCTGATAGAATGGAGAAATATTGAGAATCCATTGAGCTTGATACAGTGAGGTTCCAATGTACAGTAGGCAATTCCCTTTTATTGGAACAGATAGTTGCAACTAATAATCCAATCCAATCCAATAAATAAAACCCTTTTACTAGCTTCTTTCTTTTAAGTACTTCGACGGCCTTGATTGTTTCGACATTTTGCTCGGAATATACTAACACTGATGTAAAGGAAATAGAAAAATCCTCTTCTTCTTCTTCTAAGAAATTGTCCCGTCTTATGACAGGGTCAGCTTTCTTATTTCTTTCGCTCCACTTCGTTCTATTTGGAAAATCGCTTTCCTTGAGATCGCAGCTCATCAGATCCTTGCCACTACATTCTGCCATTGCAACTTCGGTCTTCCTTTTCGCCGCAAGTCGGGTATGTTGAGGCTGAGTGTTTTGTTGCCTATGTATTCAGGTGGTCTCCTTTTGACATGCCCATACCATCGCAGTCGGTTTTCCGGCAGTTTGTCTGCGATGTCGCGTACTCCGAGGCTACCACGCACGTACTCATTGCGGACCTTGTCGAGTCTCGTTACTCCGTACATCCACCTAAACATTTTCATCTCGGCCACGTGAATGGAATGAACATGCCTTTTTGTCATTGCCTATGTCTCGCTTTCATAAATCGGAACTGAAAATGGAAAAATCTCCTAAAAAGGACAATAACTAGCTACCAACATATTTCGTTTGTTAATGCTATATTTCTACTAAAACGATATTTGCAACTTGGAATTTTAGACACTTGAAATTTACAATTGTTTGCAGAAATGTACCGTAGTTGTGTAATACTATAATACAAGCTTTAAATAAAGGCTAGATTACAAGTGCTTATCAGATTTAATAAATATCAATATAAAATTGTGTACATTTAAAGAAAAAAGGTCATGAAGTCAAATAATGAAAAGCGGCGAATTTTCTAATTAAAAGACAACCGGTCGTGGTAATTTTAGTGTTAAATATTTTTTTTTTAATTGTAATATTTAATTATAGTGGAAATAATGCATTCATAATATCTCTTCCTTGTGATAAAAAAATCCATAAATATATCAACTTGCAATTATTAAGTCTATGTTAAATGTTATGTTATTATCTTTCTTCCGTTCGGTCCTCTGCTTTTCCACCAGCCGATGCAAGAGAGTCTCGATGATCTCATCCGGTCAGACCAGGTGACACGGTGATCGACTGTATGGTCATATCGAAGGCACTGCAGAGCAGACACGACCTTCAGCAATGAACAATGCGAGTACAGAGAGGAGGATATTAATTAAATAAAACAGCATTATCGCGAATAAACCTTTATTATAGTATCAGCTATAAATATATTGACTACGTATTTAAAACACTCGTATATAATAAAAAAAAGGTAGTTTAACACATTCATGGGCCGTTGTGGTGGATGTGAGTTTTTCTCCTGTGATTGTGATGTAGGAGGAATAAAAGGAGTCTTTTGTGAATGTTTTGCGAATTTTTAGGGCATCGAAATTTCCTTATACTTTTAAGCTTAGCGTTGGTTTCCCTTTAAGATGGTGATGCACGCTGTTTAAACATATTAAACAAAATGAACCCGGGGAGTACTTATTGGTTAAATACGTAGGACGTGTCTGTATCTTTGGCTTTTATTATATCATCCATAATTGAAAAACAAAACGTTGTATATATTTTATAAAGGCATATATGGCAAAATATCTATGACATACGACAGTGGCGTTGAATAACACTATTCTAATTAAGGGAACATGAACAAAAAAATGATTTACTTATGAATTTCAATGTGATATGTGAGCTTATGTCAAACTAATATGAATTATAACATTTATGTTCTATTCATCAGTTGAGATGATAGTGACATCGAGAGAGACGAGGTGATCATTTTATGGTAATAGTGGAACAGTGCCCAGATTGTGGTAATATAATGTTTACACACTACTGAGACCAGGTGACACGGTGATCGACTGTATGGTCATATCGAAGGCACTGCAGAGCAGACACGACCTTCAGCAATGAACAATGCGAGTACAGAGAGGAGGATATTAATTAAATAAAACAGCATTCCTCTTCACCAACAAATGTTGTTTCTAAAACAGATCCTGTGCGTGCATAAACAATGGCACTGAATTCTCCCCAACCACGTTTCATTTTAGCTCTTACCCTTATTCCATACTCAGTATCCCTTTTTAGTCCTGTTATAGTAATGTGTGGCTCTTTTGTAGTTCTTAATGTAGCATTAGGGCTTTTTTCTAAATTATCTTTAGGGAAACATTTTACTTCATAACTCTCAATTGTATCTTCTGGGTCTGTTAAATCAACTGGAGGTGGGTTCCATGCAAGTGATAGCTTGTCACTTTCCACACTTAAGACTCTTAGCTTAGAGACTACACTGACAACAGAGGCTTCAGTTACTGCAGTGATCTCAACTTTCTTAGGTGGCTCACCAGTGAGTTCAGAAACACCATTTGTTGCAAATACTTGAAACTTATATTCAGTTACAGGGTCTAGGCCCATCACAGTAACTCTAGTAGCATTTAAACCAGTTGAAGCTGGTCTATATTCTACTGTGGGACCACAATTTGAACAGTGTATACTATAAGTGACATCACTACGTCCACCATTTTTATGGGGTGGTTGCCAGGCTAAGGAGATTGAAAACTGATCTGCAAAAGTTACAGTCAGATTATCGGGTGCAGATGGAGGTTGTGAACAGGGAATATTTTTTGGATCTTTTTTAGCCCTGAAATAATTTAGAACACATTTGCATTCAGCAGCAGCATAAGCTGAGGATTCAGAATAATCAGGACATGAAATACATGGATCATCACCAGTATGAGATTTAAATTTTCCTGGTTGACATTCATTACATGCTAGGTTTGTGTGATCTGGTTCAAACCCTGCCTTGCATTTACATGAACCACTTAGTAAAGTCCACTTGCCATCTCCCTTACAAAGAAAAACAGGAGGTGTCTCACCTGTTGCTGTCTCTGCATTTTCAACACAAGTTCCATTTGCTTGTTCTATTACAGTTACTTCTCTGCCTGTTGGGGTGGCAGGAAATCTGGCAAAGTTAACTGTTACCTCTGGACAAGTGATGTAGTAAACTTTAACTGCCAAAATAGAAATACATGCACCTTGGTCTCTAAATGCAAAATATACCCCTCGTTTTGTTACAGAAATACTTTTTACCTCTGTGTTAATATCAACTTCAGAATTTGTATTAAATCGACCTTCACCAGCAGCAATACGGCCCACTAACTTGTAGCTTTCTGGTGCCCAAGGGGGTTGTTCTCTTGTAGCCACATCAAATTCATAATACAATAAACTGAATGTTTCCTTGCAACTTAAAGCATTTCCTGGGAAAAGTGAGCAGTCTCTTATAGTGAATTTGATCTCTATATAAATTCTATTAGCATTTCTACGTTCAATGAATGGGGTCCACAACCAGTTATTAACATTATGGTGAGCAATGTCACATACGACATAGGATCGCCACTTAATATTTTTTTCAAAATTCGTGTATGATTCCTCAACCCAACCGGGTGTACTTGCTTGAAGACCATAGGGGAAGCGCATCCAACTTAATCTATTCTCTGTAGTAGTATCGAGAAGCATAACTTGCTCCCCACGCACCGTCAAGGTAGCTACGAGTGCGGCCGCCACCGCTGCACAAAACCACATCATGTCGAAGACATAATAATACTAGGTTTCTCAAAAACGACACTTAAAATCACCATAAATCAAATAAAGTCACAATAATCAGTCTACATAATGCTTGAAACAAAATTGTCACAAGTCCGCTCTATTTCGAACACCTCACTTTGTCAGGGATAAAGGACGACCCCATCATTTCTCTTCGCTGTTATATATTTTCGGTAATCGTAATAACACGCGCGACGGTATTAACTTATTAATGCGGAATGTAAACTGCAATGTCTGTGTTTTCACTTTGTAGCACGACGGGATTACAAGTAACTCAAATTTAATTGAGGATTCCGCATTTTTAAAATATATTGATCCCCTATTACATAGATGAAAACTCAGTTCCTTGACATGGACGCGCAGCAACTTTTTGTGTTGCCATATTAAGTATAAAAATATTGCCACGGTATATATTACGCCTTTTAGTTTTTAATCTATAGAAGGTTGAATTAAATAAAAAAAACTTTATCGTATTATTTTAGGAAATCGCATGAACATTTTACCTCTGAATCAAATATTTTTATTCACGTACTGCAATTTTGGTATTTGTTACAAATTGAATAATAATTTAGGACAGAAATATTATTAAAAACATCTTTGTTAATTTTCTTTTAATTCAATAATTTTTGACCAGTTTCAAATTTGCATGGGTATAAAATGTTTAAAAAACAATTGTCTTACAATCACATAATTGGATCGATATTCACTTGTTGTTAAATGATACGTCTGTTCATAACAATAAGGCGCAAAACAAGAAAATAATAAAGCACCACATTGCACTCTTACCCCTTAGGATGCTAATGTTAAAACTTGGTTATTACTGCCTGGACGCAGGTTAAAGCCACATTAGCGGGTGTCGCTCTTTTGTTAGAAGTTAGACATATAGGTACTGCTCACGTTTGTTAAGTTGTAGCTAACAGTTCTTCACACTTGTTAGTTAATTTTATTGACAAATGACCTTATCATCTTATGGAGTTTACTTTGCAGCATAATGCAAAATCTTACCTAGTTGCATCATGTCTGGTTTACCATTGCAGGTAAAGAATCCCTTGTCACTATATCTTAAAAAAATCATCAGATAATAAAGTCAAGACTTGCATGATACATTATTTATTATCTATTTATTTTATTAACTTTTGATGAGAACTTTATTATAATAGAGTGGAAATAAACAGACAAAAATATCACATTTTTTTTTATTGAATAGTGTTCAAGAGAACTTAAGATATCATGTTCACAGACAATCATTGTATTCTGCTAAACATAGCCTTCCTCTGCATGACACTACAGTTTACCGTGAAGACCTATGCCCTGATGATGATCATAGGGTATTGTTAAATGAATGTGGTATGGGACCAGTCATGGTGAGAATTGATACTCCATCATTATCTTCTCAACTGATGGATGTCCATTGCTTGATATAGTTTTCTAGTAATGTATTCCCTAAAACTGGCTATTTACAATACATATTACTTTATTTAGTATATTATTATTGAGGCTTCTAGTAAAATAGAAAATAAATAAAATAAAGTGTAATAAATTATAAACTTTATAATTTTAGTTTGTTATTAACAATAGTTTCATAAAGATCATTTAAAGTACAATAAATGTGGTTAACATAGATATTCTTATGATTATTTTCTTTATTTGATACAAGTAATGCATTCCATCCAGCATTTCTAGCTGCCATATAGTCTTTTTCAATATCATCACCTATATGAATACACTCAATGGGCTGGACATTACTATTTATTTTGGTTATTGCATGGTCAAAAATTTTTTTATCAGGTTTAGTAAAACCAGCATCAAATGAATTGATAACAAAATCAAAGTGATTATAAATATTTACATCTTGTAAAATTTCAATAAGACGAGGATCAAAATTAGATATTACTCCAATAAAGATTCCATTATTCTTCAAAACATTTAGTATCTTTTCACCACCTTCAGCTAAGCACCAACATTTCTTTGTTCTAAAATCATTTATAAGTTTATTCGCAAGGCAGTCCACATTAGCATTTTCTGGAAGTTTACCCTGAAATGTCTTTTTAACTACTTGGCTCCACCAGTCATTCCAAGTTATAAAATTCTTTCCAAAATTGGGATAATTATTCCACATTTCTTTGTAGCTGTCAAGTAGACATGGTTTAAGGTCATTATAGGATCCTGCAAATCCATATTCACGACCCACTGTTGTATAATATTGCCAAGGATGTACTTTAAATTTAAGCAACGTGTTAGTTGCGTCGAATGTAACCAAACGAATATTTTGCAAAACCATTTTCTTAATTACTATTTTTTCATAGATCTATATTAATAAACATCTATTAAATAGTAAGGTCTTAAGAAAAAGGAGTATTAATTACGCAATTAGTGCTACTAAAAAAATGTGACCTAAAGACCTTTCAAAAGATCACCGATTTTGCTGTTACTTTATAAGTCGTATTTAAGAAATATGCCAAAATATCATTATTCTACGCTCCATATCTTTTTTGATTTAATTAGATAATAATAATAAACGGTAAATAAGATTTAAAAGTGGCAGACCGTCTTACAGTATGACAGTTGAAAATTATGTTACAATAAATTTGTAATAGTTGTATAGTTTTTTAGAATGTTCATTGCCGAATTTATTGTATTTTTTTGTTGTACAAAGAAATAAATATTTAAAGATTCAATAAAAATGTTTTCAAATTTTAAATTACATAAATCATTCTCTTGTTAATATTCTATACGTAAAACGTAAACTTCTACGATTTTGTTGTTATGATAAAATATTCAATTTTAAATTTGATTTTGAAAAATTTGTTTTACTTGTGTTTTTAATGTTGCTATTAAAAAAAAGAGGCCAGATAATATATACGAAATTATGATGTCATTAACATATCTGAAAACCAAGTTAACATAAACCTTGGGAATTGATTGCGCAAATGCATCTGATTCATCATCCGTAGACATGGCGTATGTAACTGCAGGTAAATATTTATTAACATTCTTTTAAAATATACTTTTTATTGATATTCATAATTCAAATAACATATACTACATACTAGATGTTGTAGCCGAGGTTATTTATCTATTAACAATTTGATTTTAAAATCAATTTTTACAATTTGAATGCATCCATGTTACCGTGTATTATTCTTCTTTAACGTTTTATTAAAATATATCAAATTTTTTCGTAATGTTAAAAAGCAGAAATAGTTAAGAATTACGTTTATTAAAAATTGTTTGATTTACTTGCTTAAATGATGCAAATATTACGTCATCCAATATTATCTTATCTATAACGTACATAGAAATAACAGTTTTACCTTATTATCGCATAATTTATTTATTGTAATTAATATATACGCATAATTTATCATTGTTTATGATTCTAATATTCTCAGACGTTTCTCTTTTGAGGTTAGTAAAGGCTAAATATCTTGAAAATCTTATATTTCAGATGGAGCTGTTGTTGAAAACCCTCCATTCAATATTTTTGACTGGTTTTGGGACACCCTAAACTTTTTCTATCTTTTGTAAGTAATAAAACTAAAATTTTTGTAGTTATAATTTTGTTTTTTTTTTTTTTTTAGAATAACAGTGTCTCCATTGATACATTCTCTTTGAATTGTTATGAAAGGTGAAGGAGAACAGTTGTGAACTCGTTTTATTTTTATATCTTTGTAGTCAGTTAAAAGGATTTTTTTGTGTTGTCCAATGACAATAAAAAAATTTACAATTTATTGAACCTTGTTGATGTCCACAGCCTCCCCCTTTATTTGTGGTAGTGCCTTATAATTCTACTTCAAAGCGAGAGGCGACACTTATTAAAAGTTGCCTGTTGTTCTTATGTGATAGTTTTAGTAGTCTAGATTTTCTACTTTGGTGTAATAGTAATAATAAAAGTTATAATTAAATAAGATGGTAATTACTTTCAACAATCATTGAATATTGAAACTATATGATATAGAAATTTTGATATGAAAAAATATTAATTATAAAACTTACATATCTGTTTAAAGAAAATATTTTTTTTTCAGTTTCCAGACTCTATTCAATCCAAACTATAGTAAACACGGAAACAAATATGTTCAAGACTTTCGTCCTCCAAGTGACGGGGGGTAAGTGCATAGCTGTTCTATTAATTAGCTTTTATGTTTAATATACTAATTGACCAGTTAGTTGCAAGAGTCAATTTCAGTTTTTTTTCTTAATTATTCTACATAGACAATCACTATACAAAGTTACATATTTGTTTTAAACATTTTATCTTTATTTGATGAGTTTTTTGTTATATTATAAGAAATCTGTAGATTTGATAAGTATTTCTGAAATATTGTACACTTTTTAATTAATATTTACATAAGGGTTTGTTTGCCATATTTTAGTGCAGCATTTTAATGCCAACATTTTTAGATAAGAGTAAATGTTCATGAGTTCCAATATTACAACCTAAATCCGGTCAATATTATCTGTAATTGCGGAGGGCAGATGTGATGAATTGTACATTTGTTATATCACTCACAACTATGACGCATTTCCATCTATCCTTTTCTAATGACAATAAAAAGTTTTTTTTTGTCATTAATAATTGGAAATTCAGAATTTGATAATATATCATAACAAACCATCAAATATCAAAATCAATTCTGACTACAAGAAAATTGTTTTGTAAATTCTTTAAAACATTTAATATTATGAATACATCTTGGTATGATGAATAGTTGAATATAATGACTTTTGTTGTCTGACCAGAAGATAAATTATTGATATTTTGTACATTTTAAATATATAAAATTTATTTTATAAAAGAACTGTTTAATTTGCGAGAGGTTTTTACTAAAGTAGTTTAAAATTGTATAATTGCAGGCCGCCGAGGCCACCAACAAGGAAGTACGGAGGCTTTGGACCTTCTGGCTCCGGACCTCCTCCTCCACAGATGGGGGGATGTGGTTGTGGATAAGTTTTTCTCATAAAAAAAAATGTTACATCTTTACTATTCATACATATGTAAAATTTTCATGTACATCAAATTGAAAGCACATTTATATGACTACTTCAGTTACACAAATAGCTTGATATTTGCTATACACTTTATATGATATATAGCACTTTATTCTTACCTCTATTAAACATTTTTAATCATTTAATATAACCAATTCCATCTTAATAGAAATTGATATTAAATAAAATATTAATTTTATTGTTTCATTTGTTTTTAACTTTGAATATATCATTAGTATGGCACTTAATATAAAAACAAAGTAAAATGGTATATAAGATATTTTAGCCTATACATAAACAATTGTATCTATATTATAGTCGTAATAATTATATGATCTGTGTAAAACTGCATGACATAATAACTATATTATAAAATTTTAAGAAAACCAAAATCGGTTTTATTTTCTGTATTAAAAATAATTAGCATTTTCTTTAGTTTAATATATAATGTAAAATTGTGAAAATTTTATGATTTCTTTGAATGGAAATTTCAAAATTCTCTTATTTCCTTTTCTCATATAATATATAGTTGTAAATCTAAATAAAGGAAGTATGAGGGAAGCATGACCTTTACTTGATGGTAACTGATAGACTTGCTTATAAGGCGCTAGTTAGCATGTTTTTAATGAAAATATTTTATATTTGTGGTCTTGTGATATAAAATACAATTGTTAGTACAAAATTTGCATGAAGCAAAACAGAGTGGTGTTCAGATTTTGAATTTTTTTTCATTTGAATAATTATTCCTTCTCTGTGAACTATTCTTGTGTTAAATGTGACACGGATCAGACTAATAAAACTAGCCTAATAACTGCACACTCTCTTTTTTCTTAATCGGTGAATAGGTTAACATTTTTATGGACAAATATGGATGATTGTTATCAAACAAATTATTTACAGGTACATGCTTTGTAAAATGATATTATTTTAACGAAAACACTATTCGTTGACTATTAATGTCTCTATACATGATTTTAAAGTTTTTTTTAAAGAATTGTATATACTTATTTTCTGTTTTATACTTTTCATTTATTAAACTGATTTTAATAAACTATAAAGAACTTTTAGATAGAATAGTATCCATATGCATATCCAGAATATTTTAGCTTATATTGATTTTAGCTGCTTTGCGACAGATTCCATTAAAATCTCTGTGCAATATATATTGGCTTTGCTATTTTTAATAAAACAATCGTCAATTGCAATTGATAAATCCAATAAAGCGAATGCATACATACTCATGAGTTTTATTTATTTACAATATTACTTACTATTTATTGTTTATAATTGCATATTGATAACATTACTTTACTAGGGCTATGCTGCTCGCGTTAGTTTATGAGAATATATTCCTAACTACATTACAAGCATGATTTTCAAATGTTCGTATGTGAACTTCCTCAGAGTTATTACCAATATAGCACTGTCATGGATAGTTTTAAGTTATTATATATTGTCTTTGAATGAAGGTCATACATCATACATAATCATCATCTCCCTAAGACAATATAGTCAAGATATTTACATAAAGACAGTATTTACAGGCTCTATATAGTGTGGGTGAAGAACAGCAATTTTGCTCTCATGGTTTTTAAGTGGACAGCTGAAACAGTAATGCTTTTGTTGCAGCGCATAGATTGTACATTAATTAAGTTGACTCTGCTAATTATACTTTGTTATTAATTTTTATTATTAGTACAATTACTGCTGGTATTGTTATAAGGATTTTCATCATCATCGTTACCCTAAAGCGATTCACTGCTGGAGTTTGGCGATTATGAACGTCCGTTTACCCATATTCCGGCTACAAGCATCCAGTTGTTGCTAGCCGCCTATATAATTTATTAATGTTGATGCACATGTTGACAAGTAACTCCTACACCTATTTGATATTATTGAGGCAAAAGATGATGTCATATATACTAAAGCGCTATCAAAGTTCATAATATATTGACATTCATACATTATACTCATCACTTCGTGATATAAAGTATTTAACACTAAACGTACCGAAACAGTATAGACCTAATACCGCAACCAGTGAAATGACCAATTAGATAATGTTTTTATTTTGCCTGATAGAATGGAGAAATATTGAGAATCCATTGAGCTTGATACAGTGAGGTTCCAATGTACAGTAGGCAATTCCCTTTTATTAGAACAGATAGTTGCAACTATTAATCCAATCCAATCCAATAAATAAAACCCTTTTACTAGCTTCTTTCTTTTAAGTACTTCGACGGCCTTGATTGTTTCGACATTTTGCTCGGAATATACTAACACTGATGTAAAGGAAATAGAAAAATCCTCTTCTTCTTCTTCTAAGAAATTGTCCCGTCTTATGACAGGGTCAGCTTTCTTATTTCTTTCGCTCCACTTCGTTCTATTTGGAAAATCGCTTTCCTTGAGATCGCAGCTCATCAGATCCTTGCCACTACATTCTGCCATTGCAACTTCGGTCTTCCTTTTCGCCGCAAGTCGGGTATGTTGAGGCTGAGTGTTTTGTTGCCTATGTATTCAGGTGGTCTCCTTTTGACATGCCCATACCATCGCAGTCGGTTTTCCGGCAGTTTGTCTGCGATGTCGCGTACTCCGAGGCTACCACGCACGTACTCATTGCGGACCTTGTCGAGTCTCGTTACTCCGTACATCCACCTAAACATTTTCATCTCGGCCACGTGAATGGAATGAACATGCCTTTTTGTCATTGCCTATGTCTCGCTTTCATAAATCGGAACTGAAAATGGAAAAATCTCCTAAAAAGGACAATAACTAGCTACCAACATATTTCGTTTGTTAATGCTATATTTCTACTAAAACGATATTTGCAACTTGGAATTTTAGACACTTGAAATTTACAATTGTTTGCAGAAATGTACCGTAGTTGTGTAATACTATAATACAAGCTTTAAATAAAGGCTAGATTACAAGTGCTTATCAGATTTAATAAATATCAATATAAAATTGTGTACATTTAAAGAAAAAAGGTCATGAAGTCAAATAATGAAAAGCGGCGAATTTTCTAATTAAAAGACAACCGGTCGTGGTAATTTTAGTGTTAAATATTTTTTTTTTAATTGTAATATTTAATTATAGTGGAAATAATGCATTCATAATATCTCTTCCTTGTGATAAAAAAATCCATAAATATATCAACTTGCAATTATTAAGTCTATGTTAAATGTTATGTTATTATCTTTCTTCCGTTCGGTCCTCTGCTTTTCCACCAGCCGATGCAAGAGAGTCTCGATGATCTCATCCGGTCAGACCAGGTGACACGGTGATCGACTGTATGGTCATATCGAAGGCACTGCAGAGCAGACACGACCTTCAGCAATGAACAATGCGAGTACAGAGAGGAGGATATTAATTAAATAAAACAGCATTATCGCGAATAAACCTTTATTATAGTATCAGCTATAAATATATTGACTACGTATTTAAAACACTCGTATATAATAAAAAAAAGGTAGTTTAACACATTCATGGGCCGTTGTGGTGGATGTGAGTTTTTCTCCTGTGATTGTGATGTAGGAGGAATAAAAGGAGTCTTTTGTGAATGTTTTGCGAATTTTTAGGGCATCGAAATTTCCTTATACTTTTACGCTTAGCGTTGGTTTCCCTTTAAGATGGTGATGCACGCTGTTTAAACATATTAAACAAAATGAACCCGGGGAGTACTTATTGGTTAAATACGTAGGACGTGTCTGTATCTTTGGCTTTTATTATATCATCCATAATTGAAAAACAAAACGTTGTATATATTTTATAAAGGCATATATGGCAAAATATCTATGACATACGACAGTGGCGTTGAATAACACTATTCTAATTAAGGGAACATGAACAAAAAAATGATTTACTTATGAATTTCAATGTGATATGTGAGCTTATGTCAAACTAATATGAATTATAACATTTATGTTCTATTCATCAGTTGAGATGATAGTGACATCGAGAGAGACGAGGTGATCATTTTATGGTAATAGTGGAACAGTGCCCAGATTGTGGTAATATAATGTTTACACACTACTGTTTATCTGAAGAAATAGTTGTGTTAGAGCTAATTGTGGGTAATAATATTATATAGTTATAGCTTGCACACAATATTTTTAAAACTTCTGGTAGTGTTTATTAATAACTTAATACCTAAGAAACATATATAAATATGCACTAATAGCAAATACAATGGACTAACTATAAATTGATCTAATTCACTCTGTTATATAGCAATGCCACAAATGTATATGCATATTATTTGTGTCCTACATTTAATTCATGTTAAACCTTATTCAACATTGAGAACCTCATGGGTAAAATAGCAACAGGTTCTGACTCATTTGGTTTATCAATGTATATGCTCCAAGTTCCTGCTTTCATATCGAATATACCTGAAAAAGATAATCAGTTAAAAATTTTTGTGTGAAAAATAATGCAGATGTGTATTGAAAAATTAGACACAGAAATAATGGTGTTAACTACCAATGTTCTCTTTTAAAATGTTAATATTAATCACGAGGTCTTTATCATTAATCATTCATATATGTATATAATGTTCACTTAATAGGTTTTTGATTCTCATTTATTTTGTCTTAAATTTACAAATAATAAAATAAATCCCAGAGCTACATAAATATTTAACAAGAAAACATTTTACTGTAATCTTCCTACAGGAAGCAATATATATTTATATGGAGAAGAAGGTCAGATAGAAAGAGCAGTAGCAGAAGAACAGGAGTAGGTTTGACTTTGAATGATTTTCAAGATTTTTTATTTAAAAAAATCATGGTACAAGCAAAATTATCATATGGTATAAGTGATAAATACACCAACTATGAGTTACTATTTGAAATGCTTACATCACACATTCTATTTATATAAACTATAGTCAAGAAGTAACACCCTTCAAATCTCAATACAATCCAATCAATCAATCAATCCAATCAGCCGGAAGACGTCCACTGCAATAATGTTTAGATATATAGTATGTTTAGATATAAGTACTACATTTATCCGTTTTACTGGGAACAAGGCGTGATATATAATGTATGTATATAAGTAATTTTAACGTAATAGTCTTGTAAGTAAAAAATAAATATCTCTTCATTGATTCCATCAAAAAATGCAAAGCTGTGACTTTATCACATTTATACCATAATAAATTGATACCTATCTTTAGCAGTGGTAATAACACTTACCAGAAGCAATTGTCTGTATCGGAGCATCAAGTTTGGTCTGGTAAACTGGATAATCTTTATATGTTGTGTCAGATAAGATGTTTTCAATGTCGGATCGAGTTTGCGGCGGTGGGTGCTGTCTTATTGCTTTCATTCGAGTCAAGCTGCTGTCTATGATGTCGCCGGTAACTTGCTGTACTTGCTGACGTAAGTATCTATGTGTAACAGAAATGTTATGGTGAAGAGATGAAAATCAGACTCTGATAGACTTCCACTGCTGGACGTAGGTCTGCTTCAAAGATCTCTTCATCGATCGATGCAGTTAGAATAGAAAGACATGAAGATCATATCCTATTTTTTGTAACACAAACAAAGTCTGTATATCTTGTACAATATAAGAAATATTTCCTATTTTACCTCCCCCTACGTGACAATTTGAAGATTTCAAGCAAAGAGACAAAGGATTAAAATGTTCATTATGTTTACTCGGATTTTTTATATAACTTCATACATTATTTTCTTAAATTTCCTGCTTTACGTATATGTACGTTTACTTTATTATGATAAAGTCGCAAAGTTTATTTACCTTTCATATTAACGAGCTGTCATTGAAAATAGTTTTTGACAGCTTTCGTTCGAAAATTAACTTGTAGTGTATTTATGTTGTCAATAAAAGAAAACAATGTTAATATTAAATTTAAAAAAATCAAAACGTTAACGTAGAAAAAGTTCCTCTATACATTTTGTTGTGACTATTGAAGAATTAATTTCATTAAAAAAATCTCACTATGAAAAACATTATAGTTCACGCAAACATTATTAGTTTCTTCATTATTATCTTTGTAATATACTTCAATTACTATGGTCAAGTAAAGTCAGGGTTCTATTTAAAAAATTAAACATTCATTAGATTATTGATCATATCATTCACTAATGTTCAAAAAATTCCTCGACACCAGAAGAATCGGCGCAAATCTTAAGTGGTCTATACATATAAAAAGATTTTTTATTAATGCCCAAATATCTTACATAGACATTTATTTAATTTTAATAAATCCTTCATCATTTTACTGCTAATTAACTTTTATAAAAATTTACATTTGTTATTATTTATGCGGTTTTTACTGTCGGTCGATGTTGAAAGTCATTTGCGGTTGCGGTTGCTCTCGAGGAATATTTCAGACAAATTTAAGTCTAATTTTATATTACGGCTAGCAAAGCGGCCGGGGAAAAGCAAGTACCTGATATGCATTTGTGAGATTTATATACTTACGCATTACAATGCATCAGTGTTTCATTGGTATATTTCTGTACATTTAAAATTGATCTATTGGCATCAAGATCGGGCGCAATTTCGATATTCATCAGCTGTCGGTCTCCCTTCTTATCAGTCCATATCACGTTAGTGGAGAATCCGTTGCCAATTCCGAGGCCCTCGTCTAAGAGGATTTTGTCCGCCTCGGCAGGAGTTCTCGCTCCCAGTAAGGCACGTGTAATGAAGGTGCGAGCTGTTTCAAAAATATATTGACAATTAATACGTTTCTTAAAAACTTTGCTAATATAAAGTTTAATGTTTTCTTTTGGACATTTATTCTATTACCTGCTCTTATAGCATTAACTGGAGAGACAATCAAGACAAATTGGCTTGTACAAAATTAATGAGATTAGTCGGATTTGGTAATGATGATCATAAAAGTTCGTTATTTCCATATATAATATAACAATAAGTATAAAAATCTTGTACTAAAGCCTATGTTGTTATTTAGAAGTGAAACTTACGAGTGTTGCCTGGCTTCAAGACCAAAGGGCTGAGGGTATTAATGGTGAAAACAAGACCATTTTCATTGAAGCCCATCGTGTAACCTGGGAGTTGACCAGCGTAACACAATGAAGCGAATCTTTCTTCAACTGCCTAAAATAAATAAATAAACTCATTTAAGTACATTGAAGATATAAATTAATGTGTAGTGGAAAATTCTAAATGATATATAAGGGATTGACATTAATTCGGAGAGATTGAAGTGCCTCTTAATTAATTTTCACTTTAAAATAGAAATAGTAAATAATATATGGTGTACTAGAAATTATACTGCAGTAACTTACGCCATTTTCCTTGTCTTCCGGTGTTGGTATCACATGCGCTGATACAATGTAGAAATGGTTCAATATTTCCATAGCTGCATCCTCCGTGTGGCCAATCACGATCTATAATATTGAAATTTTGAGAAAATGATTTTTTTTTTATTAATTAAAGCATCGAGATGGACGGGACGTTCATCTGATGGTAATAACGTGGACCAGCGGGCCCACAATAACGTGGAGCAAGTTAGGAGGTTATACACTGCGCTCTATTGTAGTTATCTCTTTAAGAGAAGACGTCGTCTCATTACCCCACTAATTTGGGTGGTATCTACCAAGACGGCCTGCGTCAACGAACCTACCCCCAGTAAAGTTTTTTATCACAAAGTGTAAAATACTATGCTTTCGGCAATTTTATAAAGAAGTTATGAGGAGGTCCTTACCAATTGATCATTTAATTACGATCGCATTGCTGATCTTAAAGGTCTCATTTATAGTTTGACTTAATCAGTAACAGAATAATCATAAGAAACATTAAGATGTGGAAGAATAAGTTTGAGTTTCATAATTTCTTTCTAGTTGTACTTTTTTCTGACGAAAACAAGCATATTAGAATATGTTTCAGAGTAGCTGGCTGCGCTACGCTGGGTGGACGGAAACGTAATTTAGCCTGAAGGCGTCTTAAACTAAATAACTATAGAAAGAGCTTTGAAATTCAGTTTCCATATCTTCACGTTTGAAGCCTCATACGAAGTGCCGGATCAAAGGGTAGATGCGTAAGGTGCTTTATCGCGCTTCGCAACTTTCCGGACTAGAATTACTAATTAAAATGTATGGACCACACGATACCGCAGGTGATAAATTGTGATTATATTTTATGGAGCAATGTAGTCACCAAGGAAAATTGTTAACATATTTTCAATTAAATGTTATTTAATGTAATAAATAAAAAAAATATTTAAACCAAAAGGACATTAGTGACTATGAAATCTAGTAGACCGGAATTTTTGTGATCATCTATGCCTCCTAACATACAAGAAGATTTGTTAACACGAGGCTTACTTGATAGTTTAAAAAAAAATATTAACTGTACGATCAAAGACATGAAGAGCTTTATTATTGGATTTATTATATGCATGAACAATTTCTATAATAGACTGTGGTAATAATAATAACTTAATTTTCTTAAAAAAAACTAGTATTTGACTACTAAACATAGGGTGTTCTAGATCCCATACTAGGATTTCCCAGGTCTAGTTAAGTACGATCCAACATATAGTTAGTATACGTAGATAGATATTTAAAAAAGTCATGTTATACTGAAAGTAGTGTTAACAAGTGATATATTACTAAAATGTTAGATAAACATGTTTATATATTTTCATGTCCTGCATTTTCTTTGAATAATATATATCATAAGATACTTACGTTCTCGGGAGAATTGAATGCGATATCGCTGCATCCGCCGGTGTCGTTACGCGATATGCTGTTCTCATTGATTGTTCCAATAATGTCATCCATATGAAGAAGGAATAACTGTGAAAGATGCATAATGTACACATTTTGATTTAATTTCCTCCATGGCGCATCATCCGGTCGCGCACCAACCAGATGGATCGATCAGATTAAAGACTTCGTCCTCTAAATTATACACAATCAAGCAGGTCGTCCGCTCCGGACAGTAATCCAAGCACTGACCACGATCCTCAGACATGAGGGGACGACCCTAGAGAGATAGCGCAGCTAGTCACTTGATTTGTTTCGGCTACTAGTTCAATTCCGGTGGATAATGGAGTTTGGATGATGATGGGGTTATTCTTAGTCTGTAATAACAGTATGGCTGTGATTTGTGGGTTCCAGATTATTGTAGAGCGCTTTCCGGTTTCTCTGACTTTATTATCACTCTCAGATGTCAATTGATTCATTATACAAATAATATCCCAATAAACTTTCACGTCGATTAATCATATATATATATTTTTTTTTTTAAAAAAAGCGGAACAGGATATCTCGTCACTGAAAGAACTCTTTCAGGTATTAAGAGGTAGGCTTGTTGATATTGTCACTTGTACACAGCACCAGTCTTAACTTATTGCTAACCATCCATAAGTTTATATAGTTATATTACTGCCATATTGGTTATAATTAGATTCGAAGTACGACTAGTTTCTCGTTCTCTCGTTCGTTATCATCAGCCCATAGATGTCCACTGCTAGACATAGGTCTCACACAAAAATCCCACATCGATCGAGTAGGGATTTGTATGGGCGATTTGGGCCATTTCCTACCACGCTGGCCCAAAGCGGTTTGGGGGGATTTAAAGCCGCGATTGTTGATTAGCAGCATGCGCCGCGAGAAGGTGATGACGGCTTGGATCCCGAGAGTTGTTATGCGGGAAATCTTGCATCCCCTTGTTTCATTACTTTCGTTAAAATAAAAATGTAATAGATTTATCGACCAATATAACGATTAATCAACCCCTTTTAATGCTTCCACTACCGGGATTGGGAGGGTGAGGTATTCTTACACAAGGAGAAAATTGCAGCTGTCTAAATGCTAGATGATGGATATCATATGTTCCTATGTAGAACAGTTACCTTCATCCGAATCTAAAGATAAGTAGGGATCCAACCCGCGTCACATCGGACGCATAAAGACTGAGCTATTGCAGTTCAGTAATATAAATGTTGATATAAATTAACATAAGTAATTGCATTGCACCGTTGTATGAACACGCCGAGTGATAAAGTTGTTGAATAGATCTATTTAGCATTATTATCAGATTATTCGTGGCATACTTTACTTTGTTTATTAGTTCAATTGGCCTTGCCGAGAACTAAATCCTATAATGAGTTTCGAGTTTGCTCTTAGCTCATGGCGTTTCGCTGTCTAAAGCATTTATTTAATAATTTTTTGTTTTATGTCATCCATCTAATGGTTATCGGCAATGTATTCAAATAGTTTGAAGCATTTTAGAATAGAGACCTCGTGTAAATACTCGTGAGAATAAAGTCCACTCCAAAAGGTGGAAAGATGATATATGAGGATGAATGTAAACGACAAGGGATAGGCGACCGTAGAAAGGTCTATGTCCGAAAGTGGAGAGTAGATATTTCGGCTGATATAGATATTGATTGATAGCCTTTGATAGTAGAGCACACTGCCTTATTTACTCTTCTCTTAAAGGTCCTTCCACATCTCGCCGGAAACTATTACGCCAGAGGACTATTACAATCCTTCGCTGTTAGCATTATGTAGGACTACGAAATAAGGAATGCCTGCTGTATGTAATTTTTTTGTAATTTTAAAGCAGGTACTATATTAAATACTATTTATAATACTGACCTGATGGAACGATACGTTGGCGCCGTCGGCGATACCTTGAATCTCCTTCACATAATATGGATATCTTTGTTTCATATTGGCCAGGGTCTTGTCGTAAGCAGTACGCCCCAAGGCTGTTTTATATTCTTTTTCGAAATATCTGAGTCCTTGATACGTTTCAAGGAAACTTTGAATAATGGAGGCGAAGTTGCGTCCCTGAAATTTGTACAACATTTTACTAGGATTATTTGTATCTCTCATTCTAATTAATAGATGTATAAAAAAGACAATAAATTATGAAAATCTTATAGAATTGAATAATTTATTAGTTTTTAAGGATATACACAAACGATTGTATTGAAATACTAGCTCATTCAATGGTAATAAATTCATATTGTGCAAGTAGATTACAATTTATTACAGCCACAACAGTCGTTACGATCTGATCTTCTTACATAAATGAAAAATATGTTAAAAAGTAATCTATATATTTTATTAACTTGTATATACATTGTAATGATAGTGATCATTTCACGTCCTATTTAGCTGGTTTGCTAATTTTGTGTTAAACTGCTTGAATAACTGCTTATAATATATAGAACATCATTATTAAGGAAAATCTTGAGTTTAATTTGATCTGTTGTTATATATACCTATTACTTGTAATAAATAACAGTTCTACGGCAAAAAAAAACTACAACCAGTAAATACTGTAGGAATATAGGATCTTGGTTAATCAGTTCTCTTATTCAATTCCTAATTATTATGTGAACATATCAGTTATTTCATTTTTTTTATATAGTCACGCCTTTTTCCCAGTAGGGGTAGGCAGAGGTGAATAAACCACCCACATTTTGCCAGATGTGGTCAGATTAGGTCCCATGTAACAAGGGGCGAGCCTGTTGCCACTTTATTGGGACCACCACACGCACACAAAGTTGATATCAGTGTGCGGGTTTCCTCACGATGTTTTCCTTCACCGTTTTTGTATCTCGCTGCTGTAACTAAAGTTCACAAATGTACATAACTTAAATATTAAAGTCATTGGTACATGCCGAGGTTTGAACCCGCGACCTTCGGAATGAAAGCCGCACGCTCTAACCATTAGGCCAGCGAGCTACTTTCATTTATCTAATATCTAAATGTATCATAATGAATGGATGGTATATAGATATACTAATATTCATGAAAAATGCTTGTACACCAGCGTTTCATAGTTAATCATAGTATCAATGGATCAATGATCTATTGATACTTAAGTTATTTCACTAGCTATAGCTACCTTCAAATTGGTATACAGTAATTTTTACACACTACCGTTTGCGGTAGAAACAGTTGCAATAATAACTTAGACGTTGCTAGGTAGTTATCACCAGTGTTACAAATGTGTCACAGCATTAATTACTAACATATAAACAAGGAGATTGTAAATATGTAGAGCTAAAATATCCAAGGATAACGCTGTCAGATTTGATGCCAATAATGCCATTCGGCTAATGCACCGACCGCGTGCTTATTCCGATAATTCGCTTAGAATGTCGTACATTACGTCACATGTATGTTAGAAATCCCATTACATTATTGTAATAGTTATGTTAATACAATTAATACGCAATGATGTTATTATCTTAGCAGCTGAAGCAAACGTACAGGAGAATTATTTTAAAGTAACTATTCTTACTAATTCAAATATGAAAGAGAATATATTGATTTGTTTGTGCACACAGAAATTACAATGAATATGTAACACGTAGAAATAAGTGTAAAGGCGCTTGTTATTTCAATACGGAATTTCTTCCAGTGGGCATCTGTTTGGGAGATTTGATTAAAGTGACGGTGAACCTGGTGCATCCTGATAATGCTATAGAACAAAGTGAACAATGAAATAATATTCTGATATAAATATTTGTTAGTAATTAGCTATATTAATATATTAAATAGTTTATATTAAAATAAGATATCTTCATAGTGTTACAATAAGAAATTACCATATCATATCCGACTTCATAGTGGGAACCTTGCAGGTAGATCACGGGGACTGCACGCCGTCTACCGATGTGCTTCTCGCTCATAGAATTACCTGTAACAAAATTAAAAATTAAAAAAAAAAAAAAATTACACGAACAATATATTTTTTTTTAATTCAAAATAGCGACGACAGGAGGGGAACGTTAACTTGATGGTAAATGATACGCCTGCATGTAACAATGTGGTGCTAGTTAGGATAGTATACACTGCAACGCATTCTGTTCGTAGCCTTGGCAGTAGAAATAAACGCTGCAGTGGTGCCTACTGAGATCGTCTCCAGCAACAGAGACCTAGAAACTAGAGACCGTAATATAAATTCATCTTATACCCTGTCCATGAATAAATTGAAAATATCACCCCCATTCAGCAGGAGACTAAATCTTTCTCTTCTCCTTTAGTCCTGCAGAATATTCTCAGCGAGACGCTTTACTGTCTTCGGTCTCATTGTTACTTTATCATCATCAGCTGGACATAGGCCTTTCCCAAAGACTTCCATATCGTTTGATTAGGGATTCGTATGGGTGAATTTGGGCCAATTCCCACCACTCTAACCCAATGCGGGCTGGTGGGAGTTAGAGCCTCGTTTGTTGATTAGCAGGGTACACCATGAGCAGTTGAGGTAGGCTTGGATCCCATGAGTTCCCACCCCACCCATTTACCCAATACACCCATTTTCTTTATATCAGATGAAAGTTGAAGATATTTTATATGTTAATAGTGTACTAAAACATTCATATGTTAATAAACGAAGAATATTTATATATTTACAACCGAATAAATAGTATTTTAATTACTGTAAAACATTAGTACGTATAATACAATGCGAACGGATGGGTGTGCAAACGAATCGGAAACAAATGAAAAGGTTTGATACATAATGGACATCTGACAGATAATAGAGATGTCAACTTTATAGACCATAGGTTCCCAAACTTTTATGAACTACCGTCCCCTTTACCAGAAAAATAATTCCAACATCCCCTTTCTACATAGTTACACTAATATTATATATATATATATGCCTTTTATATATTAATAATCATAAATTGAAGACTAATCTTTTCTCTAATAGGATCCATAGATCGATTATCGTTCGGTTGATAAACAATATACCTATTCAAAGTTAACCGGAAATCGGTGTAGTTAAATAGTCCACCGATGTCTCTACGCACGAAAAATTAAAAAAAAAAACCGGAAAGAAGTAGTGTCTTTAAAGCAAAAAGATATAAAAAAACTAATATTATTCATATGTGTCTACTAATTATATATTTATTAATTTCTTCGTAACTTATACAGATAACTTCAAACCAGTAGATTTGCCTAATTAAAGTCTATATTGAATTTTATTTACAAAGGATATTTAACGCCAGTTAAGTTAATTAACATATAAGTTAACTAAAAGATATAATATAACAAGGTCATAATCTTTAAGAGTATTATTTGTCAAAAGTTCAATCAGAGCTTTTAGTGTAAGGTAATTAAGCTTCAAGTTAAAAATAATTTAAAACGATATCGCCGTTACCGTATGGAAAAGTTAATCAATTGTTATTTTTTTTTTTTACTTGAAGCGATAACTTAAATGTCCTTTTATAAATAGTTTTAATAAGGAGTAAGAATTTGTTTTATTTCATATTGTATGTAGGCAATTGTATTAACTTGGGAAATACCAAATTTGAGGAGTTTGCTTAAAGTAGATTACATGTTAAACTTACCGTTAAGTTCTCTCATTATTACGACGACAAGATTGTGACTTGATGAAGTGTCGGTTTTTTTTTTTTTAATTTGAATTTGATCGCTCAAAAGAGGCCGTTACTCGACAGAGGCGCGATAGACACTGCGCAGTGTTGATATTGCTTTATGCATATAATACACTTGTTACTGCAGAGTAACAGCGATCAAGGATAAGCTGAAATATTACGTGATTCGTCTGTGATTTGTCGACTGCCTCCGTGGCGCAGTGATTAATCGCTGGCCTTATAACGCTCTCGTCCCAAGTTCGAATCGGTAGAGCTTAGTGATATATTTTATCGACATTTAAGAGGCAAGACCATCTTCGGTCTCGTTTTAACAAACTATGTTAAAGTTAACTGTTAATTCATTGTAGACGAAAATAATATTTTTTTTGAGTTATAAAGTAAAACTTGTACCGTAGCTTTAAAGCTCCGAGGATGAAGGTAAGTGTATCATTATTATATATGCTTTGGAAACGTAACATAGAGTAGAACATATGCTATACGTATAAACTTTTCATTATAGAAATCAGTCGTACTGTAGTTAATTAAAAAAAAAAAGTTTAAGATACAGATTATTCTTTTTAGTTAGTAATACTTGGAACCGATGAGGGTATAAAAGCAATTTTATATGTGAAATGAGGCTTCGAAGTATTTGATTCAATTGATTGTAACAAAGTATATGGCATAAGTGGTGTAATTGTATTTATTTGTATATATGTCATATTTTCATTGTAATTGCTGTGTGCATAAATAAATATATTTCCCAAGAGATTCCCGAATGAGAGTTGCTTGAAACAAATGTCTAGAAGTAAACTGAATTAATTTCCTTTGCTGCAAGAGCCAACCGGTTTGCCCCATTGGGGTGATTTATATAATAAATCAACAGACTATTCACTTTAAAAATAACAACGGTTCACTTAATTGGCACTTGATAAACGGTGAGAATTATTAATTGGTGTGATATTAAGTTAATTAGTATTTATATGTAATTAATTTTTTTTTATTCAAAAGGTTTTTCTTTGATATAGTTACTAACGAATGGTTTAATCACTACTTTACAATAGTTAATACTTGGTTGTAGTCAACTCAACCTCAGCGTCTACTTCCGCTGTCAGACAGTAGTGTGCAAACATTACTGTGTTCCGGTTTGAAGTGCTCTGTATCTAGTGAAATTATTGAGTAATGGGACAACATCTTATATCTCGAGGCGTCGTGAGAAATGTAGTGCAGAGTATACCACCCTTACTAGTGTCGCGTTGTTATGGGCAGGCGTATCACTTACCATCAGGTGAACGTCCCGTTTGTCTCATCCCTTAGTTGAATAAAAAAAAAAAGTTTGTGTCAAATTTTCACTTTCAAGACGCAGATGAGAGGAAGATTAGATTTTCCAGATCAATGTATCCAACAAGAAATCTCATCCCTTAACCTACCTTAAGTGTTCTAATATATTATTTTGCTCTATAGGAACTCTCTCTGTCTTTCTCCTGTAACCTTCAGCTGGTTGGGCCGTGAATTACTTTTTTCATCAAAGTCCATTTCGTTTTATTTATTCCTGTATCTGCCTATATAAATATTGTATATATATATATATATATATATATATATATATATATATATATATATATATATATATATGTATATATAACGATGTATCTTTTTACTAGTAATGAAATGCAAATCTTCTATTTATGAGTCACCTTATAAGCATAGTCTTCACTTTTCCTATTGAACCGGTTTCTGTCGTTGTAATAGGATAACAGGTACTTTTTTAAATAACCCTCGTAAGATTAAACTATTTTGACTGCAAGTTCATCATCATCATCATTAGCCGATAGAGGAGACAATGAGGATATTGACAATACAACGGTCACTTGTTTTATATATTTAAGTAACAGAGATCCGAAAGCTTTTCTAGTATTATGCCCTCTTCAGCAATCCTCTGCAGTAAGATTGGTGGTAGGTCTTTGTTGCCGGTTCGTCTAGATAGGTACCACCGCAGCGCCTATAGCAACAAACAGTGCGAACATTACTGTGCTACGGTTGGAACGGTAGCTATTGAAATTACTGGCGTAACGAGACTCAACGTGTTATGTATAACGTGTAACTCACTATCGCTGTGTTATGATGGGGAAGCGTATCACTTACTATCAGGTGAACGTCCCGCTCGTCCCGTCGCTTCGTAGAATAAAAGATAATATTAATCCAACTCCAATAGTGGGAAAATAGGCAAAAGAAAGAAAGACTAAACCTGTTTTGCTTTTCTAGGATCTAAGCATTCAATCATACATGTTTAAAGTATCTTATAAGTATCCTACTACTATGTTTCATCAAAATCATAGTCAGCCGATAGACGTCCATTTCTGGAGAAAGGCCTCCCTCAAAAATGCCCACATCGATCACTACTGCGCCGCCCAGACTAGAGACCAAAGGCCGACGTTTTTAAAGGGTTCATATGAGGTTTTGGGCCATTTCCCACCACGCTGGCCCAATGCGGGTTAGTGGAAGCTAGAGCTTCGTTTGTTGATTAGCAGTAATAGAGTAGACAGAGGCATGTTTTTATATTAAATCGGTATAAATTAAACAGGTATAAATTTCTTCTAATGGAAATTGAAGGCTTCTCTCCGTGTTACTTACGATAAGTTAAAAGGTACTTAAGGAAAGTTATAAAACGTCCGAGTCGTACAACAGTTAACTACTAAGTTAAACTTGTACACAAGTTATACAGTGGATATATTTTTTAAAAAACCTTCAAAGTTAAATTAGTCAGAGCGTTTATTTTTACTTCATAATCACACAACTTATGCTGCCTGTTAAAATGTTAAGACAAATGTTAAGTTTCGTTACCCCAGTAATTACATTCGCTACAGCGGCTTCGAACCGGAACATTGTAATGTTTCCACTGTATTGTTTGGATGTAGAAATAGGCTCTGCTGAGGTACCTACCTAGACGGTTTCCGGCAACAGAGACATTGAGAATTTCAACCCTAGGAGTAGGTAAGTAAATTTTGTTGCTTTATATTAATTAAAATCTATCGTATGTGTAGATGAGTTATCGATTTATTAAATCTATAGCTGTCCTGATCAAGGATAGGTATCCAATAGATGAGGGTTTTTATCGAAACGTACGATTCGATTGCCTATCCAGTATTTTTGATGGTACCTGCTAGTTTATTATCATCTTAACTGATGGATATCCACTGCTGGACATTGGTCTATTGCAATGTATTCCACTAAACACCGTCCTGTGCTGTTTTAGCTGATTGTTTGAAATATTATAATTTGATTAGATTAGATGATTAGTTGTTATTAACGATTCATAATTTATTTTATCGTTAACATCATCATCATTATCAGCCGACAGTCGTCCACTGCTGGACAAAGCCTTCCCTCAAAGACCTCCATATCGATTGATACTGCGCTGCCCGCAACCTACACCAGATCATCGGACCATCTGGTTAGGTGCCTTTAACATATTTTTTTATTATCACGCCTTTATCCCAGTAGGGGTAGGTAGAGGCAAATACACACCCACTTTTCGCCAGATGTTGCCAGATTAGGTCCCATGTAACAGGGAGCGAGCCTATTGCCACTTTATTAGGGCCACCACACACACACAAAGATGATGTCAGTGTGCGGGTTTCCTCACGATGTTCTCCTACACCGTTTGTATCTCGCTGTTGTAACTAAAGTTCACAAATGTACACAACTTAAATATGAAGTCATCGGTACATGCCGAGGTTCGAACCCGCGACCTACGGAATGAAAGCCGCACGCTCTAACCATTAGGCTGCGAGCTAGCGTTTAATATACTTTTGCTTATTAACGTTTACATGATAATTAATCAAACAAGTGTTACTTTATTAACTGAGTAATGTAAATCTAATGATTCTCTATAGATCTACCGCCAAACAATAAATCTGTCGTGTTAATACTGTCTCACTCCAAAGTAGTTAAGTATAGCTGTGTCAGATTTAAGGTTAAAATTAATGTTTATATATATATTTATGGAAACTGCATGTACAGTAGTTTAATCAGTTTATGATCTTTAGGATTTAACGAGTTATAATATATTTTTTTAAACATTAAATCGGTTTACATTACTTCCTTCTCCTTTGTATGTATAATGGGTTTACTTTTACCGTGTCAATCACGACGGCATTGAACCACTGCGAGGTATCGCAGTTACTTTTGCCATGTCAACGAACAGTGAAATGTGACTCTGTGTTAAGTAACGAAATATACGCGCTTGTACCAAAGTTTTCGTATTACTTAACTTAAATATACAAATAACAGAAAATTTATGTGCGTTTTTTCAATATGAATGTAATAACTTCATAGTTTACTTGTTGTTTTCTACTCGCTATGCTGTCGGTAATGGACTCGTAGGGTTAGGTTTGAAATTTGTCTGAAACATTCTTTGAGAGCAACCGCAATCGCAAATGGCTTTCTATAGCTACCGCATCATCGTCATCGGCTGATAGATGGCACTAAAGATCTCCACACCGATGAGTCCCGTATTAACTGCATCCAGTGGATTCCCGAAATTCTCACCAGATCTTCAGTCCTTGTGGAAGGCCTCCGAACACTACGTCTACCGGCACGCGGCCGTCACTCGAGAACCTTACTGCTCCATCAGTCGTCAGTTCTTCAAGCGATATGCCCTGCTCACTGCCACTTAAGTCTAGCAATCTTTCGGGCTATGTCGGTGACTTTAGTTCTTCTGCGGAACTTCATATCTCTGATTCGATCGCGCAGACCTCCGAGCAACCGCATAAATAAAATGAGTATGTTTATAAAAGTTAATTAGAAGTAAAATAATGAAGGATCTATGAAATTCAAAATATTAATAGCCTATAACCATCTACAAATCATTCCGCGTCGTATGCTCACGTTCTCAAGTCGATACGTTCACTAGTTTTATAGTATTATAGTCACTTGTGTTTTGCAAGTGTAGCTTGTCATATGAAATTAATAAGAGGTACCGTATCCTCTTCTTGTAATCGGTTAAAAAATTAAGTTATCCTGTCGTGTTATAACATAGTCTTAAGTGAAAATTGACGAGAGTGAATAGGACGGTAACCAGCGTTTACCTGATCCGTATGTTTGAGACCGGGTCTAATTAAAATCCCTATTGAAAACACAAACGAGGTGTTTAACTATTCATAACCGCTTTTCACATCGACTGACGGTTAAGTTATTATAATAAATAAGTTAAATTATTTATTTTCCTTTGAAGAAGGAACTTTGTAAAATCCGCTCTATTATACTCAGGAGCATTTCTAGCAAATTTCAAGACTCCAGGCCTTATGGTTCCAGAGATATCGTGTTGAGTCTACACAGGTGGATATCTCAAATATCTATATATATGTGGGTAATAAAAATATTTTTTGAATTTCGTAGATTGTTATCACTTTACTTCTAATTAACTGTTATCAACGTTTTCATTTCGTATTATTTATGCGGTTGCTATAGTAACGGTTGCTATAGAAAGTCATCGGCGGTCAAATTCTATATTATATTACCGCTGGCAAGCGAACCGGACGGAGAATAGTTAATATATATATATATACATAGATATAACTTAAAATTGTACTTAAAACGTACACTATGTTCCGTGAATATTAGGTCAAAAGATAACTTTAGTTTTGATGTGAAGTATTATTGACTTTACGAGGGAGGTAGTTAACGAGGTTAGAAGACTACAACTAAATTCGATTACTTATATGTTTCTGGGTTTGTAGCAGAGATGGTAGGGAAGCTTCAGATGAAATTTATGAAAACAAAAACCTTAACTAAAAAGTTAAATCTGACTAGGACAATTCGATAGTATTGTAACATATTTATTTCTTACCCAAATATAAAAGATACCTTGATTTTAACTTGATATTGAAGTAGTGGATATTGAATCATGCCATGCTCGCATAGAATACTCTTCATATGATGGTAATCGGACCGCATCTTTATAAAGCAGGGACTTATATCTTCCTAACTAAAGAACGTGTGGCTACAGTATCGAACTAGGTACTTCGTTCGCTGGTGGTAAGTAGGTCTTTGTTTCCAGAGTTCATCTAGGTGGCACCTACTTGTGCTTATTTTTACCGCCACTGCCGACAAGAAGTACTGTCTGCCCGTTGGGGAAAGGCGCTGTAGCTGGTGTACTGGGATAATGATGTCTCGTTATAAAGCCTTATATCTTATATCCCGTACTTCACTCTCGTACGTTATGTAAGGCTTGTGACTCACCATCAGTTGAACGTCTCGTTCGTCTTATCGCTTTGTTGTATAGATAAACAAAACTTCCGTGTTACAATGCAAATGAAATGTATTATTATGACAAAGGGCAATGGAGAGCGCTATGCTCGGAGTTTCTCTGCGCGATCGAATTAGAAATGTGGAGATCCGAAGAACTAAGGTCACCGACATTGTTCAACAGATTGCTAGACTAAGAGGCAGTGGGCAGAACACATTACTCGAAGGACTGACGGCTGATGAGGCAATAACGTCCTCGAATGGCGCCTGTGTACCGGTAGACGTAATGTCGGGAGGCCTCCCACAAGGTGGACCCATAATCTGGTGAGAATTTCGGGAACCCACTGGATGCAAGCAAGAGGGGACCGATCGATGTGGAGGTCTTCGGGGTGGCCTATGTCGAGCTGTGGTCGTCTATCGGATCTATCTGATTTTGAAAAAGTTGATACAGCACGCGAATGTTACGTTTTACCAAATTTATTATCGCAAAAGACGCACGCGACATTGACCCTGTCTTAAATTGCCACGGTCATGACACGTTGGACAACTTAAAGTGACGGTCAAGTAACGTTTAATAGACGACCAAGAGGGTCTCAGTTCGGTGCTTTTTTTTTAAACGGGAGAGAAGTCTTTAATAGATACCCTGCTTCGATGGGAAGACTATGTGAGATTTTCAACCACTAAAGCCCAAATGATGTTCCCAATCACTTATAACACACTTATTTCCCAAATTACTTTTACATAGTACTTCTGATCGTGTCTTTAAGGTTGTAGAAGATTAGCGGAGTAATACAAAAAATTCTTCTTCCGGCAATAATTTCATACTACCTATAAGTTTCTATACAAGTAGTGTGTTTCTGAGTATCTATTTATCAACAGTATAATATATTTAAAAATTATTATGTTATATTGTCTCACAAAGCGTTTTAAGTTACTTCATCATCATCATCAACCGGTAGACGATCACTGCTGGACATAAGCCTCCTCCAAAGATCTCCACATCGGTCGATCTTGCACTGCCTGCAATCTTCAATAGGTGGTCGATCCACCTAGTGGAGGGCCTACCAACACTACGTTTTCCGGTATGCGGTCTTCAATCCAGGACCTTGCGATGTGTCTTGCCAATTGCCACTTGACGCTAGCAATCTTATGCACTATGTCGGTGACTTTAGTTCTCCTGCGGATCTGCTCGTTTCTGATTCGATCACGCAGGGAATCCCCGAGCATAGCCCTTTCCATTGCTCTCTGTGCAACTTGAAGCCTTATCACCAGGCCCACTGTAAGCGGGCACGTCCCCGGTGCCTTTGTCTTTAGACAGTTTAAGGTAACATGGGTAAGTAATATTAATTATTAAGGTGGTTTAATATACAAAAAAAAAAACAAATTCTTACAAATTTTCAAAGTATACAACATAACAGTTATTACTGTTATTAGATTTTGTGTTTGTGTATTCTATTAGGAGGCGTAAAAATTTGACCATGTATAGATTTTGGACAGAGGTCGGATAGATGTTTGGTATTTCAAATACTACATTAAAAATTCATAAAAAAAACACACACACACACACACAAACACACACGTACGTTTATATTTCAAAAAGTAGTGTGACAAAATTTTCGTCTAAAACTCAAGGTGGTCAAGTTAATGTGAATCATTAATTTTTTCTTCGTACTCCGCCTACAAAATGCAAACGTAAGATTTGTTCAAAATTAAAAAAAAAAACAATTGGGTTTAAATTGAAAAATCATCATCATTATCATTAGGTGCCTTCGAATTGAAGTTTGGCGATCAGATAATGAAAACCAATTCGATCCTCAGCTATTTAACTGATGGTATTTAAACCCGGTCTACCCCTTTATGTCGTGAGCCCTTTTCTTCCGCTGTCTACCAGGTGCACGTGTTCCCAGGAATTATATATAGCTAATTAGGAATATTCTCTAAGTAGCTAGGATATATATCCTAGCTACTAGCCGAGTTGCTAGCTAGGATCTATCCTAATGACTATCATCATCACTATCAGTCGGTAGACTTCCACTGCTGAAAAACGGCTCTCCAAAAGAATCCCACATCGATCGGGTAGAGATTTATATGGGCACATTTGGGCCATTTCGCACCATGCTGGCCCAATGCTGGTTGGTGGGAGCCCGACCCTCGTTTGTTACTTACCAGGGTGCACCACGAACAGGTGAGGTAAAAATACGTCACCAAAACACCGACGTTTATACAAAATTTTATCAAAACTTGTAGTAGGTCTGTTCTTAGAGACTGTTTAAGTATCACCGCTCCTATTTCCACCGCCAGTCAACAGTTTGTAAACATTACAGTGTTCCGGTTCGGAGGGCGTTGTGACAAACGTATTTAATAGGGTAGTGAGATTTAACATCTTATATAACAAGACGACAAGTACAATGTTGTGGTATATCCTAACTGCCGGCGTTATAGGCGCGAATATCACTTACCATCAGGTGAACGTCTCGCTTGTGTACTTCGTCGAAAAAAAAAAAAGATTGTGAAGGTAATGTTTTGGGAAATGACGTAATAGGCTTGCCTTGACACTCCCGGCTCTATTCAACCTTCAAAACGATAGTAATACCATCAATTTACATATAGATGGTTAATTACTTTTTTTTTTAACTTTGCCTAAGGGGTATTAGCAATTTAACGGGTTCTTTTAAATTAGAAGATTGGTTGTGACTACGTTTTTGTATATATATATCCAGCTGCTTCCCGCTATCTTCAACAGATCGTCGGACCACCTGATGGAGGGCCTTCTAACACTACGTGTTCCGGTAAATGGTCGCCATTCGAGGACCTTAGTGCCCCATCGGCTGTCAGTCCTTCGAGCGGTGTCCTGCCCATTGCTAATTAAGGCTAGCAATTTTTTGGACTATGTCGGTGACCTTAGTTCTCCTGGATGCGGACAGTGCAGGATCAATCGATGTGGAGATCTTTGGGGGAGTTGGATGTCTATCGGCTGATGACGATATATATATGGACTAGCTGTTCCCGGCCGCTTTGCTGACTGACTTGAAATTTATCTGGAATATTCCTTGATAGGAACCGGAACCGTGAATGATTTTCTATACAAACCGTTACTATGGCAACCGCATAAATGACACCAAATTAAAATGCTTGTAAAAGTTAATTAGAAATAAAATGATAGATTTTGACATTCAATACATTAGCGCATAACCATTTCATCATCTTCGGAGTTTCTGGCCGAGGTTCTGGAGGTCGAAGAGCGTCATGCGTACAAGCACCTGCCGAAGATCAGGCAAACGAGCCAAGAGCCAAGACACCCTGCACGTCAGCTCGTCCGATATTAATATGACTCGCAAACAGCTCAAGAACAAGAAGGCGCAGGGTGATGATGTGGATGATGGAGTTATAGTGGAGCTTCTGAAAGCAGGTGGACGACTAGTATCGATGACCTTTAAGAGACTGGCTCCATCATACTCGAGGGAGAAACGCCCTAAAAGTATGGCGCAGGGGTGGGGTGAGAGAAGTTCACCTGATGGTGAATGATACGCCTGTCTATAACAATGTGGCGGTAGTTAGGATATACAACCTCACATTGTGTTCGCCGCATTGACACAAGATAATGTTTTATTACCTCAGTAATTTCACCAGCTACAACGCCATTCAAACCTGATCTTTTTTTTTGGTAAGTGATTCCTCTGTCCAAAAGAACGTGACGCTAGTTAGGATAATACATATTGTATCACATTACGCTCGTCCTCTTCAGACATAGGTTGTTGATTCCCGTTACCCCAGCAGTTATAATAGCTATAGCGTCCTTGAAACCGGATCACAGTAATGTATGCACAGTACTGTTCGCCGGCTGAGATATAAGCTGCGCCGGTGTACGTTCTACGAATATATAAAGTAAAAATAATGTATACATTAGACAAGATCCAAAATATTAAGCGCTTTAATATTTTTGACGGATACGGAAAACCTTGCATTTTCGACGTTATAATTTATTTCGAGGCAATGTTATTTTATTAAAGGCAAAGGTTGGCACCGGTTCGGATATATGTTTTTTTTTTTTAATATGTAAAAGATGTCCGAAGTTAGACATCAAATGTTATATACCCGCGTTAAGCTTCGGAGAGTTTGTGATATGTTATTACATAGAATACGTATGGAAACTTGTTTCACTTAATATTTATATATGTTTTTTTTTATATATCCACTATGAGCTAACACTTACCCTCGATATCACTTAATCAAGTGATAATGATGGTGAATACACTGGCTGTCATATGCCGTAATTTTGTTTTAGGAACGGTGGGCATACTAGCGAACGGTTAACCTGGTGAGAACCGATCGCTGATGCGATGATGATGGACTGTCCTACACCAGAAGGGTGGTAGCTGCGTTCCCGTAATACGGCGAACATGTGATGAGGGTTACTCAAGTGTGAAAAACTACCACCAACCAAACAAAACATATGCCTCCAGAATACATCTAATCTTAGTATTATAAAGCCAAACAGTCTGCGCAACAGTGAGAATTTTTTTTATTCCACGAAACCAGAAAGAAGTTCACCTGATGGTAAGTGATACACTTGCCCATAACAATATGGCGTTAGTTAGCCTTGACATAAGATGTTGAATCTCGTTTCTCCAGTACAGTACACTAGCTACAGAGCCTTTCAAACCGGAACACAGTTATGTTTGCACAGTACTGTTTGGCGACAGAAACAGGCTGGTGGTAAGTCTCTGTTGCAAGAGATCGTCTAAGTAGGTATTACCACCGCGCCTATTTCTACTGTTAAACGGTAGTATGCAAACATTACTGTGTTCCGGTTTGAACGGCGCTATAGATAGTGTAATTACTGGGGTAACGCGACTCACAACGTGATCTAGTATATAATATACTAAGTAGCGCTACGTTGTTATGATGTACGCGTATCACTTACCATCAGTTGAAAAGTCCCGCTCGTCTCATCGCTTAATGTAGTAAAAAAAACGTTTATTACTGTTTATTATTTACTATTCCGTAGTAATTTTATAATTATATTTACTAGAGTTATGAAGTAATTAAAAAACTATTAAAATATAGATTAACCAATGAAATGTATTTAAGTAAGAAAATACTAATAACTTGGACTTGTGCGGTCTGAAGGACAAAAAAGAATTTAAACATTTCGCTTGTCATTGTCTTGAGGGACGTGGGCTTTAGTCGTATGCCCAGCCGTGGACCAGTGTGGGGTTATGAAGTTACAATTTTATAATACTGTTTGCTTTTAATTAAGCACTGCCATTGCTGAGTATTCTCGGTAATGTTATACTAAGTAATTTAAATAGGTATTATGTTATGTAAACTTAAGCTGGTTATTTCCCGAGGGTGGGGGAGAGTAGATCCAGTGCACTTGGTAATCAAGTTGAGACTGCTACACAAAATTATTAAAAAAAAAAAAACAGCATTTTTATAGGTTTCCCAATGGTATTTTTTTAATATAAGTAAATAGAATATTCTGTACTATGTAACCATGTACAGGTGGATGGACATGGTGAAGGGGTAAGAGTTCCACGTTGGCTAAGGGATCCTAAAGACGAATACCATTCTCCTTACTATGGACAGATCTTAATGGTGGTAGGTCTCTATTGCCGGTCTGTCCAGGTATTTATCATTGCAGCTCCTATTTTTGCCAGCAAACACTAGTATGCGAACAATAGTGTTTTGGTGTGAACGGCGCTGTAGCTAGTGAAATTACTGCGGTAACGAGACTTAACATCATAAGTCTCGACGCTATGAATACATTGTGGTGGGTATACCATTCTGACCTGCGCCACGTTGTTATAAGAGTATCACTTACCATCAGGTGAACGCTCGTTTCGTCCCTTCGTAGGATAATAAAATATATTATATCAAAGCTGATGTATACTGTTTCCTTTGCAATAACTCTTTAACTTAATTAATCAGTATAATTAAAAAAGAAAGTTTCTCGCTTGCTATCGAGTAAAGTCATTATCACCACCGGAATCCTTTCACAAAGTATTAATTGCCTGTTTTTTTTTATCTCGCCCTTTTATTGATTTATTTATCCTTTAAATATGGCGGGTCTATAATGATACATTTTCTCTCAATTGTATCATGTCTAATGCTTTTGTAAAACTATGTAATTGGTGATTTAGGTTCCATCGCTTCGTCTATTACAGCCGACAGTGCAAACGTTACTGTGTTCCGGTTTGAAGGCTGTTGCAGCTGATTGTTAAGTGTAGCGAGTCTCAACATCTTATGTGCCAAAGCGACGAGCACAATGCAGTGCTGTGTATATTGTCCTAACTAGCGCTAGGTTGTTATACGCAGGCGTATCACTCAATATCTGGTGAACGTCTCACTCGTCTCAGTTCTTGATTAAATTGCAAATGCAAAAGATGATATTAAATAACTGTAAACGTTGGTCTTGGTACACCAGTGAGTGATGGTAGGTCTTAGCTTCTATCTAGCACTGGTGGTAGATCTCTATTGCTGGAGACCGTCTAGGCAGGTACTAACGCAGAGCCTATTACAGCCGCTAAAAAGTGAGGGGCAAATTGGTATGTTCCGGTTTGAAGGGCGTAACCAGTGTAATTACTAGAGTAACGATACTCAAAATCTTATGTACTAGGCGACGAGCGCAATCTGGTGTTGTATATATTATCCTGACCAGCGCCACATAGTTACTATAGTATGGCAGGACTATCACTTATTATCTGGTGAAAGTACCTGTCGTTTCGTTTTTTTTTTAAATTATGTATTGTTTCATATTATTATATAAAATTTAGTTACTTTACATATCTCTAGAAAGCGTGTAGTTTGTAATGGCTAGTACGTTACGTATGTATGTTTACTATGTTTTGTATATTAGTATAATATATTGTATTGTGGATTCGGTCCGTCTGCCCGTTCGTCCTTGTTCATGATATGAAGACGCGTTTTCAGTCACTTTATCTTGCCTCGTTTACGTCACAACCGTTTTATTGACCGTAGTAAATTACATTTAGTTACGGTACCGAGATATCTGTGATCATATAATATGACAGAGAAAAATATATTTTTTTTTTTTTTTCAATTAAGCGACGAGACGGTTGAGATATTCACCTGATGGTGTGTTACGCCTATCCATAAGAACGTGATGCGAGTTAGGATATTGTACTCTTAGATTTGACACATAAGATGTCGAGACTCGTTATCCCAGTATTTACACTAGCTAGAGCATCCTTCAATCTGGAACACAGTAATGTATTGGACACAATTCTTTCGTGGCAGAATTAGGTGCGGCAGTGGTATCTACCTTGTCGGTTTCTGGCTACAGCGACCCTACCAGTTAAGTAAGGTTACCAAGAGAAGTGATATAACTACTTATAACATGGCGCCATTCATGATATACATTGCACTGTTGTACTAATCACTTAAAGAAATATGATGTTAAGTTACCCCTTTTTTTCCTGGCGAAATCCTGCTGTATACTCTTCTGTTGTCGGGGCAACAGGTGCGTTATGCTGGACTCTTACCGGCTAAACCCCACGGTTCCTCTCTCAACGCATTTGGACGGAACCACGGGAACACTTTCGTATACAACCGTGGTTCCAATAGCGAGAGGAGTTGATAAGACCACATCTCAGGGTGGAGATATTGCTCTCCACCCCTTGAAGAGTGTTAAGCGGTCTCTGCCAGCGAAATCTGAGATGGGTTGTTAAGTTAACCTAGTGATTTAATTAGCTACAACACTCTTCAATTTGGTTCAAGTTGCTCCAGTGACTGAGAAATTGAGGAACAAGAGCTTAGCGTGGTAAGGGCATGTTATACGGAGGAATGAAGGACATATAACAAAGAAAGTAATGAGAATGAACATGGACGGTTATAAGGGTAGAGGATGACCGAAGGAAGTGTGGATGGATTTTGTGAAAGAAGACATGTGTAAGAAGAGTGGGAATTCAGATATGACGGCTGATAGAGGGATATGGAAGAGAAGTAATTAATGTGCCGACTCCACATAGTTGGGAAAAGGGCAGGAGGAAGAAGAAGAGCTCTTCAAACTGGAACACAGTAATGTTTGACGTAGGAAATAGGCGCTACATTAATTGTTAAACGTTAATTATAACGCGATTTTAGACTCAAAAAAAAAGAAGATTTATTTTAGTCATAGTAAAGAAAAGTTTAGTAAGTAAGTAGTTTCATCCATTTTACTTCTGTTAGATCCAGAGTTATATTATGGAATTTTAAAAGGAAAATTTCTATGTAGCAATTATTTGTAATCATCTTTGACCATGGTCATACTCATTAGAGTAATTTAGTTATAGAGAAGTATAATAGTATAAATATATTATTATTTTCTCTCACAGCTAAACTAAGATCCATATCATTGTCCTAGTGCATGAAAGAACCGTTAATTGTGAACAACTATTAATTGCGATTCAGTACGATTTCTATAAAAAAAAAACTACTTATTCATTGGTTCTTAATATTTTACTACTCATTTATTTCTTACCTGTGTTTTCAACAATGGAATGCTTTCTATACGAAAAAGTGAAATCTGTTTATTATTAACGAAGCTTTCGTTCTTTTGCTTTTTATTCCATCATTAGGAAATTTCTGCGGTCATTAGAGCTTTCTTTTATTTACTTTAAGGTATAAGCGATATTTGTTTACTTCCAATGTTGAACCTTACTACTTATAACATAGAGTGGAAAATATATTAATTTTTAATATTTAAGCCTGAAATAGCGATAAGTAGGAACTGAAAAATAAACCTAAAGTGTCAACGGAAATTATTATGAGGTCCAAGAAAAAATCTGTCGTTTCTAGTATTATATACCGGCAGTAATTGAGGCACTACAATTAGTTTATTGAAAATGAAATGAGTGGAAATCTTTGGGGGGAGGCCTTTGTCCAGCAGTGGACGTCTTCCGGCTGATTGGAATGGAAAAAAAAAATAGTTTATTTGCATTGTATTAGTCAATTAATGGAAGCTGTATTTCGAACAGAAATGCCGTAGCCTATTTAAATGCCGCAGATGGTCTTCAAAGGGATTTGAGTGAGTGAATCTTCATAAAGCTATGGCTTCGTCAAGCAGATCATATTATTGTTAACTTTCATCCCCATACCACAAAAAAAGTGTCACTGCATAAAGAGTATGTTAGGATAAACAATCCGTCTTTCAACTACAACATACGTAGTCTTAAAGCAATTATTATGCGATTTTCGAGATTGTTCGTTCATAAGCGACATTATGAATTAACGGCCTACGTCCAGCAGTGGACATCTGTCGGCTGATAATGATGATGAAGCGGCATAATGAATCAGTTCCAGCGGGCTAACGTTGATGTATGTAAAACATCTTCATACACTACAGAACTATCGGCTGAGCAGAATCCGTACAATGTTTCCAACTCTCTGACTGCACATTGCTTTGTATCTTAACGGTTCACCTGAACAACTGAATGCACATCCAGCTGGCTTTTGGTTTATTGAAATCTCTGTTCCCCGAATTTGCGATTTCTGCATCGACTTACAAAGGTGGATGGTCAGCTATGCTTTGATCTCGCCGATTTTAACCAACTGGCCTCTACCAAATCCCTATGCACCGTCCTCTATAACTTGTTAAAATCAAATCCGTTATAAAGCACCCTCCCAAAAAGGGGTATGTTAGAGTTTAAGTCGCGAATTTTATTCGGTTGCCTCCACTTTGTATAGTTCATACCTTTGAATAAATTTTGGACGACTTCTTGTTTTTTATTTTGGTAGAACGGAGATTCTTCATTATCGTTATCGTCTGCTGAATTTAAACTTCCTAAAAATCGAATGATATTCTGATATCTAGCATGGAGAAAAGTTTACAGTCTCTTTGTTTCTTCTTTCTATTTAAAGCTCCTTACTAAGCCAGAAAAAAAAGCTTTTGTCAATACTTCTACAAAACAACTCTTGGATAAGATCATACAGCACTTGACATTGATAGTATGCGATAGAGTAACCCTTTCGTAATTACTATGAATCAAAATCTTCATTACATTACCGTCTGTCAGTAAAGAATTTATATTCGAATTTACTAGAGTTTTCTCTATTAGAAAACCGTCAAGGAAATAACTGAACCAGTGTTTTTTAACCACCAAACAGTTTACTATCATAACTGTGTCGTATAAGGAGCGCTGTGTCCTAAAGCAGTTTTGGAGAATCATGTGAGGAGCAAAATTTGATGTTGTGTAAACGTCTTAACTAGCACTTTACTGGTATGAGGAGGTGATTAGTTTTTCATCTGATGAAGTCTACTGTATTGTCGTTCCGTTAAACGTAGTTTAGGTATACTGAACACAGTCAAGTGATAAGAATCAATAATATTTCCAACAAAGGGATGAAAGTCGGTTTAGATGAAGGTTATGTGAAACAAAAATCATGAAGAACTATACAATATTGAAACTGTAACAGAAGAAAATCATTTTTTTTTTATTTAATTATGTGACGAGATAAGCAGCACGAACACCTGATGATAAGTGATACGCCCACCAATAACAACTTGGCACTAGTCAGGATAATATAGGCACCACCACATTGCAATCGTCGCCTGAGATATAAGATATTGAGCCCAGTTACCCAGTAATTACACTAGCTACAGCTCCCTTCAAACCGGAACATACTAATGTTCGCCCACCATTGATTAGCAGCAGAAATAATCACTGCGGTGGTATTTAGCCAGACGGTCTCCGGCAGAGATCTACCACCAGTGCTAGATAGAAGCTAAGACCTAGTATTACTGGTGTCCCAAAGTCTATATCAAGTTTTTCAATATTGCACAACTAAACCGTTTCATTTCTATAGCAAAATCGCTTTTGTTTAAGTGTATTTTCAATACTTATTTGCATATCGACCGCGGATTTATGGATGCTGTGATAAGCCATAATAACGGCATGATAAAATACTATGAGATAAGTTAGAGGTCATAAATATTTACAGCCACTTTGTGGTGAACTTTGTACTGAATCACCTTCTGTAGCCGGCGATTAAATGGACCTCATAATTCCACGTGTTTTTTTTTTAATTCAAACAAACAATCATTGGCTTTACTATGAGAACGAACAGTTCACTGGGTGGAGAGTGATCACTGACCACCATGGACAGAGCATCGCCGCTGCGTTGCCGACCTTGAAGACGTTAATTACGTAACAAGTAGTTAATATATTAGTAAAACTATATATTTATATGAAAATGTGGAAGTCTGTGGTGAACTGGTCTTCGCCGGAGACCGTCTAGGTAGGTACCACCGCAGCGCCTAATCCCGCCGCAGTTGTGTGCAAACGTTACTGTGTTACGATTTGAAGGGCGCTGTAGCTGGTGTAATTACGGGTGTAACGACACATCTTAGGTCTCAAGTGACGAGCGCAATGTGGTGCAGTATATATCATCTTAACTAGGGCGACATTGTCATTGGCAGGCGTATATCTTACCATTGGCTGAAGTAGAACATAAAAAAAGCAATATTGTTGGTTGTGATTTACACCAACTCATACTTGGATAACTTGGTGGAGAGCCTTCGACTGTCTCCTTGTTATGAGACCTAGCGGTGGTAATATTATGAAAGCGCTTTTATGTAATTAATCGACGAGTCGAGCAGGACATTCACCTGATGGTAAGTGATACTCCCGCTCATAACAACGTGGCGCTAGTTAAGATGGTACACATTGTACCACATGAACTCGTCGCTATAGGCATGAGATATTGAGTCTCAATATCCCAGTGATTAGAATAGCTACAGCGCCGTTCAAACCGGAACACAGTAATATTTGCACACTACTATTTGGTGGCGGAATCAGGTGATGAGGTGGTATCTACGAAAACGGTCTCCGGCGACGGAGACCTACCACCAGTTCACAACAGACTCATTGGTGTAGGATCGTCCTTGGGCATCAGTGATCACTCTCCACCAAGTGAACTGTTCGATATATATTTTTTTTATTTTTCATTATAACTAATGTGAAGTGAACATATTAAAATTAAGTGGTATTTCTATTTGAGCTAGTTTTCCATTGAAGCATGTTTCAATCTAGTTGCGTGCACAGACAGGAAATTAAAGCGAAACATTGTTTCTGCTTTTACTCTATATTCCAGTTAACAATTTTGATTACACCTATGACTATACAGCCTGGAATAATGTGATGCTAGAGCTGAGGAGTTACACCAAATACAATATATATTAGTCTTACCACATTAATTTCACTGGCTATAGTCAAATCGGAACTCATTAAACATCGTACGCCAATGTTTTGCGATATTAAAGGGTGCTATAAATCTAACTGGAAGATATCCTAACATCACAAACCTACTATCAATTAGTTTTAATGTATTATTATCTACACGAGTTAATATCCATTAAATGAAAATTCCGTATTTGCGATATACCGTCGGCCTTTTGGGACGTTGTAATATAATGGGCCGGTGGAGCGGACGTCCCGCGGGAATGTGGACGTTCAGTAAACTGTAACAAGCTGAAAATGTGAAATGAAATAATTCTCATTCCAAAAATTTCATATGAACGAATTTGCTAACATTTATTGATTGCCATCGTAATTTTGAAATACTGAGTTCTCGACCACAGCGGTGTGCTGGTAGAATTAGTAGTTGTAGATTGCTAGAAATCGTTGTAGCACTTTCTTTTCTATCCCTCTGCTGTACATGATCCTAACACTAAATTATTCCGTTATCATCAGCTGATACACGCTTCCCGAAATGATCACCACTTACCATCATTTAATTTTTTTACTATGTATTAAGTATAACAGATTATTAATTGATATATAAGAGATTTTCCTCTATGTAGAGACATCACGATATCGTGAAGCCACAAGACCTAGAGATTTGAAAGTTAATAGAAATATTAATTTAGCTAGGTATAGTTCAGCTAGGAACGAAGTTTAAATGATTCTTTCCCTAATGGGAGTTTCAGGGGTGAGGGTGTTATGACCAGAAAGGCGGTCGCGGAACAGCTAGTTGAAAAATGATCGAATCGTATCGATGAAAAATGGCTTAAATCTGTATAGAATTTTTTATTATATATATAATAAATAAAATAACTCACAGCTACGACTATAAATTTTACTTTAATAATATTAATAATTGTATGGCATTTATTATATAACAAAGACTATATAGACTATCAAATGATATAGTTCGAAGAGAAGTAGTAAACCTATGTTTGAAATTACCTCCTTTTATTATTTTCTATTGACAACAGATGAACTTGTTTAATAGAAATGATAAGTTATTGTCATTATTAACATTCTACTTACTATTAATTTCATAATAGTGAAGTAGATTAACCAATATGTATGAAGGTCGCACGCAATATTCGTCTACTGAGTTTTTCAAACTTAAATCAGCATAACATTGTTTATAACCCGAGTACAATGCTGATTGATTTGCAAATTTAATGTATTCTTACATTAATTACTTACCATCACGTTTTTCTTCAATCGAAACTATTTCTATTTAATCAGAGCATAGAGTTTTGTCTTTATGAAGCATAGATCTTGTCTTCCACCACGCATTTTGCTGTAATCCAATTTCTAAAACAATCTCTCGACACAAATGTACTCTATTATTTTGTTCACGACTTTCCATTGAACGATAAGAACTAAGCTGGAGGTAGTGTTGACTTGAAGTCATTATTTACCTTTGAATAATGATGATTAACTTGCCTTATATTTATCATATAGTTTACTAATAAAATATTATCGCTGTTCCATGTATTAATTTATAATTACTCAATTCTCGATAGGTTCGTGTGTTAAGTGCTTTTTGAGGTGATTTGATTTTACATATTTATCAACTATACTGTTAAGTCTTAATATTTAAATTGTATACACCAGTCTATAATCTACAGGAAAAACTTATATTCCCTTTCTTGCATAAACAGAAACCGCAAGAATTTGTTAAAGATTCAAATAAGTATAATATATAGTTAGATTAAACTTTAAGAAAATGTATAATAAAATGAAATAACTTGACATGGTTATCTGTTAAGTAAAATCCCTCCGTTTTCCTTTTGCAGCCAATTTGACATCACATAATGTATAGAACAAAACTAAATATTGTTTTTTGTGAAGAGATGAATGCACTTTACGTTACCAGGTTTAAATAACCATTATATTATGCTAATCACCTATAACGTAGGGTAATCCCGCGATACCCTAGTATCGCGGGAGCCTACTCTTAAAGCTTTCACTGTTGCAATAGATTTAAGATAAAAACCTGAATATTATCTGTGGTTAAATATTTGATGCAATAAGAAATATTAGCTGGAAAATTTTCTAGGAATGTTGTTATCAGGAAATTCCACATGTTAATGTAAACCTTTTTTTCTTTAATATCGAAACGAAGAGGAAGTTACCAAAAAGATACCATGCTTCGAGGCACATAAGAGTGATGTGGATTTTGTAAATGCTAATATAAGATTTATTGTCGCCTTGCATGGATCCTACACGAATCTACTATGCTTCAAGAAGAAAAGCTGTTGTTTTTTTCCAGGAGTGGGTCTTTGTAAATCGTCTTTTACAATACGTGAAGAATAAAGTGATTTAAAATATATTTAGTTTTGTTTAAGATTATAGCGAATGTTAAAAAAATATACAATTACATTAAACTTTTTACAAAAAATATTTTGAAGATGTTTTTCCTTCTTTGTATAGGGAAAAAGGTCTTCAATGATATTGGCGTATGCGTTAGGTCAGAATTATTTTAAAAAATCTATATACGGCAATCGTGTCATCCGTTTTAACTTAGTTACAATTTAAGTACAAGGTTTAAAGAGAAAAAAAGTACAAGGTCATTATATGTTATAACATATTTATCAAGTCCTTGCTTATTGCTATAAGCAAGGACTTGAAAATTATAATTTCATGACAGATGAATCAATGTCTTTATTCGAGATATTTTTTTATTTACCAAAAATGTTTCGTATATTATTAACAGACATCGTAGAAGTTGATGTAATCAGTGTAATGGTTTTCCGATAGATGGCGTTATAATAAAAATAAATTTAAAAATTTTTGGTCCACAAAAAACATTATTATTTATGTTTGCTATGTGTACAACAATTTAAAATGCCGTAACAATTAATAATTTACAATAATATAATTCGCTATAATATTGAAGAATAATAATAATGGACGCAACAAACGCATGGAATGATTTTTCTTATGAATACGTTTAGGAACAAGTTCAAGGTATCTTTTTTTTAAAAAAAATGATATTACAGTAAAAACACTCTGTAAAAAGGTATGTGTAATTCATAAGCTCTTTAAGAATATCTTTATTATAATCGGTTACTAATGGAATATCGTCACAATGGCGTCACGAAGAATACTTAACGATACTAGTTTAACTAGTTCTCTTTACCATTAAACATTTTGTATTCGTTAAAATGAATAACTTATCATTGTAACCAGAAGAAAACAAAAAAAAAACGTGAATATAACTTAAATCTATTGTTAACAAAATCTCAGGCGATTTAATCTTTTAATAATGAGATATGTGCGTGAATTAATTCTCTTTATGTTAATATAACTATTGTATCAAGATAACATACGTATTAAGGGTTCATTATTAAATAAATTAACAGTCAATGATAAACTTTGCAGTTAGAAAAAACTATTTTTATTAATATTCAAGGATACAGGCACAGGACGCCCGTTGGGGGAAGAAAGATCCCACTGCTATTAGAACATATCGCGGGGAGTCAGATATAAGTGGCATTGGACCGGTCGTGGTGAACTACGATTAGGGAGGGATATGTTCAGCGGACATCCATAGACGGAAATGATGATGATGACTGATTACGCATTAAAAACGTTCAACTAATTACCTTACTGTACCTGTGTACCTGCTGATAAGTTTATGAGGGTGTGATAGAGCACGAAGACAAGGTTGTTAGTTACAATGATACAGTTATCGCGAAAGCGTAGAAATGGTGGCCTCTTATATGCCCTTGTTACACGCATAAAATTACTTGTTAACATTTAAGGTTACGGGCAGACATGTGACACAGAATCATCCCGTACATTGTAAAATAGAGCCCGTATCAAAGTAGACTTTTAAATTATTTATATAATCTACAATACGATAATAGTTTAGCATCGTTTCAAGTTTAAGTAGTCTCATATTCTCGCTGACAGCAGGAAGAAAGCGATTATGCTAAGGCTGCAGATTGATTGCTGATATGAATGATGTTTTGATCCATTTTAGGAACGTTACTAGATCATTTAGTGTTAGTGAAGAGCTTAGGTTTTTTTGGAGCGAATATATGAGCGGGACCTTGACTTAATGGTACGCCCATAACAACGTGGCGCTAGTTAGTATGGTATACAATGAACCAGGCGCTCCTCGCCTTGGGATATAAGATGTCGAGTGTCGTTACCCCAGTAATGTTTTCCCACTACTGTGTGGCGGAAACAATAGGCACTGCGGTGGTACCTACCTAACAGGTTTCCGGCAACAGAGATCTATCACCAGTAGGTGAGTGAATACGACCAAGTTACATCACTTTGACGAAGATCAATATTCATGTACAATTTAGTAGATTTTTTTATATTATATTATCACGCCTTTTTCCCAGTAGGGGTAGGCAGAGGTGAATAAACACCCACTTTTCGCCAGATATGGTCAGATTAGGACCCATGTAACAGGGGGCGAGCCTGTTGCCACAGTAGATCATGGCTACTACAGTCATCATTAAAACTAGAACATCTCAGTGTCTTTAATAGCACGAGGAAACCTGCATGTTATTGTCGAAAGATCTATAATTTGTTGTATTAGTGCATATATAAAATACTAATATTTAAAAATGTTACTATTTATATATTACTTATTATATATCTATCATACGCACAACTGTTCAGTTGTTTATATGTAAACAAAGTGGTTAAAAAAACCTTCTTAAATAATTGACATCTTCCACAAATACATTATGTTAGCTCGATCGTTCATTGCGAAACAAATATTTATATTGTTGAACAACCTGTTTCCCTGTCCTCTTTGCTGGCCGTAACAACCCCGCAACTCCCTTTGGGGTAGAAATTTTGTAAAATCCGTTCTTAGCTGACCTATATTCGGTAAAAGGAATATTTCTACCAAAATTTCAAATCTTCAGGCCTTGCGATATCGTCTGTACAAAGGCGGAAATCTCTTATATATATAATTTTTCGTATATATATACGTACGTTTTTTTCTTTACAGAGGCGGTGGGATCAGGTCTTTGGTGGCATTAATTTTAGTAGTAAGTACCAATACTATTTTTTGCCAGATAATCGAAACTTGTTTGTGGGGCAAGTTAATGATTTAATATAATCTTAAACTGCGCAGAATATTCGGATCAACGTGTCCTTGATCTTAGAGGCTAGATAATGTATATATTAAAAAGAATTGGGTGATATAAAGTATTGTTATCATACAGATATGCGCGTGAGCATGGTTCTTTTTTAGCTGCGATTCATTTATCACGAATATAATTTTTTCATTACATAACCTTGTAAATATATTAAGAACATAAGGAAGTTTACATTTAAAGTAATAAATAATAATTACAAAGTGTTTAGTTAAGCTGTGCGAGTAATTTATGTGATTATAATATTATACCTTTCATCACTACTGTCTATGAACTGTTTAGTGGATAATGATGCTTTTATGATCCTTTAAAGGATTCAATGGTTTTTGTGTACTGTTTCTAAATATTTAATTTTTAAATTAACGTTTTAATGATACTATTATTAGTACTTACATGATACAAATGATTAAATGATAATTATTAGAGAATAAAGTTGACAATGATGATGACATTAATTATATTATCATCATTATAAGCCGATAGCCAGATATTGTATATGGTAATTATAATAATTTGTTAATGATTATTATATGATAGTTAAGCAGCTTATTAACAAAATACTTTTTTTTTTATCCTAAACCAAGATCGATATTAGAAATGACGAAGATCACAAATATATGTTAACGGATGCTGTATTGTGGGAATGATATGTAGTAACCTTTACAAACTGTTGCAAATTTTTTTTAGAGAAATTATTAGTATGTTGATTACTTACCAAACATTAAAAGTGTAAATAAACAGCACAGATTTTTAAGTTTCATTGTAATTTCTCACACAATACAACAAACTCAGTTTAACAGTAGAGATTCGACGAGCGTCCAGTGTAACGTATACGTATGTACGCTAGTCGCCTTCCGATCAGCGGCTTTATATAAACGACACGGGACGTACAAAAGCGTCACTGTTGTAAAAAAAAAAAAAAAATGTAAAAATAATGAGCCGTAAACTACAATGTACAGAATGGGAGACCATGAACATGTGATGTTATCGGACGGCGTCACATTTTGGAGGTTCCTATTTGACCGCTTTGTTTTATCAAAAACTAGAGCAAAGTGATTAGACACTGTTTGATATTTAATTAATAAACTCATTTACTAAATCTTAACACTGTATTAGTTAATAGTTAATAGAAGTATGTTAATATTACAAATAACTGATTCCATTATAATTTGCTAAAATTGTTTAATTTGGAATTATTGTACATACAAACAAGCTGTTCCGTTGTGTCCTCTAATTAATGGATGTAACTGTTGCTCTTTCCCTACTTTTTCCTGTGTATTTTGAACTGACTGTACTTCTATACTATATTCAATATAATCCGTCACAGCTAATAGAAATATCTAAAAAAATAAGGACCTGATTTACACCGACAAACACTTCTAAATACTTAAAGATGGTGTGAGAGATACAAACTATATGTAATACAAGAACTAGCTATACCCTGTCCGATTTCTACTCGTAACACCCCTGCAACTGTTTGGGAAAAGAATTTTGTTAAATGCGTTTTAAGCTGATCTATACTCGGCAAAAGTAGTATTCCTATCAACCATCATGTCTCTAGGTCATATGGTTCCAGAGACATCGTGATGAATCTTTTGGTGGATTTCTTTTATATATAACAGTCAACAGCTCTAGATGTATAACATGACAATCGTATACAAGATTATTATTTGATAATGAACGTGAAATGTTGAAAAGTGTATATTTTGTCATTCTTTAGTGTATATATGTATACTAAAGAATGAAGGAAAGGGGATATATTGAAAAAAAGAAAACATTGTTCATATCTGTAAGTACAGACAAGAGTTTCTATAAACCTTAATTTACTATCGTTTGAATTGTTATTATATATCAACTCCTATATGTATTTAGGTCAATCTATGAAAATGTTACATATCTTATGAATGTAACAATGTTATTTAATAGAAAACTTTACGGAGAAGAAATAATATTTTATGTAACTTATAAATGTGAAAACTTTGTTGTGATTTCATACTAATGAAGTTGCCTTAGTTTGAGTCTCAGTTTATGACTCAATAGTATATATACAATGTTGATATATCCACTGTTCATTAAATATTGTAAGTTGTAATTAAATCTATCTCCTCTCACATCACTCTGTGTGTAAGATATTTCGGCTATCTTTGGGTACTTGAAGATCTTAGTCTGTCGAGTCGAGTGTATTGTAAGTACTGAACCGAAAATAAGTGCTCTGTTCTTATAACTTTTAATCTACTACTTCATGAATATCAACAAGTTTCTTGCTCTCCAAAATATGTTGAGAGAATAATAAAATCTTCGAGTTGCCTCAACACTTATTATTCAAGTGAGGCTGAAAATAAATACACAAATAATTCAGATTTTGTAAAGGTAACAGTAGCTTAAAGTTATATTTCAAAGTTGTAAGAGAAGGTTTACGTTGCCTATTTCCGTCATTAGTTTGCGGTTTGAAGTGAGCTGTTCAGAAATTTCGAAGGTAAAAGAAAACGGTAACAAACAGCGAGAAGGACGCTTATGGGCTGAGTTAACATTGTTTAAGGCAGCTCAATGTTACAGCTTACTATTATGCTAAGGACCTGCTCGTACTTTATTACCAAAACGATCCCTATCTCCCTTGTTCTTATTTATATCAGATATTGGTATAATATATCATCATCATTAGGTGCCCTCTTCAAACTGAAGTTTGGCGTTCAGAATGTGGAAACCAATTCGATCCTCAGCTCTTCTTTTTAACTGACGGTATTTAAACCCGGTCCATTACTTTATGTCGTCAAACAACAAATATACTTAACGTAGAATTGAATGATGTATATGCTTACTATAGATTTAAATACAAGTTAATTTAACCTTTATTACCAAAACATTCAACAGTACTGAATTTAGTTTTACAATTGTTTTCTAATGAGCATCCATTAACCTTTAACAATTCGTAATATATGTTATATATATGTTTTGTAAATAGCTAATACAGCCTCAGTCTCCTTTAATCATCTTCACATCTATAGGTCCAGCTCTGCGACTACGTACGCGGACGCAGCATCAGCAGTTCGAGTTACAATCGTCAAATTTGGTTTAATATATAATAATATAAGTTTGATCATGTAAGATATGAGTAAAATATGTGTCTGGTATAAAGGATGTTCAACTGTGTTGATAGTGTGTACACGCACCGCGGAAACAGACTCTACCGGTTTGCTGGGGGCTCATGCCATTAGATGGCCGCACTGATGAAATACAGGTTTGGCTTATATGAAACACGAAAGTAACTTGTTTTGAGTTTCTTTTTTTTATAAATCCTCATATGATTGGAATTAAATATAAATAGGGAATAATCGTGTCTATATATATACTTAATATATATATTAATTTCATTATAGCAAGAGATAGTAAGATATGCAGATTCTGTATTAAAATTAACATATACAGTACGGTTTTAACTATGAAAGGAGTAAAAGGACTTTTCTATCTAAAGGTAGATAAATATATATTTTTTTAATATTAATTACTTTGCAAATCAAACATGTAATTAAAAACAAAGTCTGACTAAGATGAATGTAAGAGATATAAGTTATATACGTACAAAATCCTTACAAATATGATGAATAAAAATATGTTTACAGAGAATATATATGCTGTATGTTAATAACATAGTTCAATAATTATTTATGAATATCATTTATTCATAGATATATTTAGTATATTTGCTTTTACTATTGAACCTTATTTTTTGTTCATTGAATGTTGGTTCGAAACGTTCGCCTGATGGTAAATGATGAGCCTGCCCGTAACAACGTGGCGCTAATTAAGATGGTATGCACTGCACCACATTGCGCTCGCCGCTGAGACATATGTTGAGTCTCGCTACCCCAGTAATATCATAAGCGACAGCGCCCGTCTAACCGGAACACAGTAATGTTTGCACAATACTGTTTGGCGAGAGAAATAGTCGCTGCATGTTTTCCGTATTAGGGACCTACCACCAGTATGTTTCTTCTTCTCTGTCGTGTAATTAATGAGTGAAGGTTCTGCTTGTCCTGAAATGCTCATTATGATACGTCAATTTCGTCAGTTCTTGGAAAGTCTAAGGGCATTCGGAATGTTGGTGCCTAAGATTGCTGGCATCTAGTCGGACCTTCGGGTAGGCGATCAGCTCCGTGATCTTTTGGCCTCGATCTTTATAAGCGTGCACGATTATCAAGACTTTTTGGTACGTATATTGATGAAATCTTCAAGAAAGCTATAGGATATTTTATCATACAAATGATGAATCATGCAGCCGGAGACATAGCTAAATGCTAATCCAAATGATCAAAGACGAGAAACAATAGTACTTAGTAAAGTATAACATTATTTATGGTTGACTGAGGATGTTTACAGGCACTGTGCCCTCGTAATAAGGTTCTAATACTTTCATCATCATCAGCCGATAGACGTCCACTGCACGACATATGCCTCCCCCAAACATCACGTGTGTGGATGTTCATATAAGGGTGGCTTGGAAGCCATGACTTTGTGAGAGCATTATAGTCTATTAATTTATTTATTCTTAACACCCTTAAGATAAGGATACAAAGGGCGGAATGCCACTGAGAGGTCAACGTAGGGGTAGAAGTTAATTTTGCATGTAGATGGTAAAAATTAAATTAATGAACTTATAACAATAATAATGTTAGCCACATATACACATTATATGTAAAATTTAATGGTTACTGTAAACGAAGTATTCTTACCATCACCTCCAGTGTATTTCTCCATTCTATTCAAATACACCGGAGCGAATCAGCTCGTGTATTAATTTCGACAATCGTGATGAATAAAATATTCTCTATATTCCTTATATAGCGGCTTCTCAGAACTGACATTTGGATATATTTTTGGCAGGTTTACCGTGTAACGTTCAGTCGGTCCTGTCCGTTCGGTACGAATAATTGCCGTCACGACCAGTTTTTATTCGCGTATCAGCTTCGCACCGTTGAATCCATTTTCCTCGTAATTTTAGACTAATTGTATAAGATCTCTATTCTATATGATCTATTATAAGAGATGCATAATAAAGATTACAAACGAGACACGATCTTTAGTAAGAATTTTATATGTTTTCGCAAAGTTAACTTCATTCGCACTTATTGTGGTTTTTATATGTAAGGGATCTCGTAACGCACATTATGATGATCACGATTATCACGTATCTGTTGAGTAGGTGTTGTTGACTTCATTCGCTCTCAACAACCAAAATTTTTGACGTTTTAATGGTACTTAACATTATAACGGAAATCGAAATTAACTGTGTTTGGTACCGTTCGTCTTAATCGCTCCTCTGTCGTTTATTCACAGATATCATCAAATTTATCTATATGAATAATACCGTTATTGTCTAAAAATATTTTTTTACTAATGAGGGTATATTAATTATGTCTTTACAATCTATTAACATATAAAATGTGTTTTTGACAAATGACAATTTTGTTTAAATCACTATCAAGGTTTTGGAGGTCAGCCGATAAAGATATTTACATATCATTTAGTATGTGGGTCGTCATGACATGTAACTTGGTATTTTTTGTTTTAATGTTCAATAACATTAGATTATCATCATCATCATCATCATCATCAGCCGATAGACGTCCACAGCTGAACATAGACGTAGCCCAAATATCTCCTCATCAATCAGTCCGCAGTCAGCACGTCCTCCGTTACCGTCGTTTAAAGACCGTCGGTTATAGGAGTTCATGTGAGGGGATTTGGGCCATTTCCCACTACACTCGCGCAATATGGGTTTATGAGAGCCAGAGCTTCGTTTGTTGATTAGCAGGTTGTACCGAAAGCAGGTGAGGTTGGCCTGAAGCCCGAGAGTTGTGCGGGAACCCTTGCATCCCTTAATTAGAAGTTAGACTATATTACGTCCAAGGTATTTATTTGATAACTTTAAAAGTGATCATGACTTGTTAAAGTTATCATTTAACTGTGCATTCGTTTTGCACCTTCACAGGTAGTGCATGAGTGTATAATCGCGTCATTCGACTGATAACATGTTGGAAGTGATTACTGAATTACACAACTGTGCGACGGTAATGATGCACTCAATACTTTAGCAGTAGACATCGACACGGATATTATTCAGTACGTATAGAAGTTGATCTAGATTGAAATTGTTGAGGATGTGAATAGGAAAAAGAAATTACAAATAGTGCCCGTTGGGTTTCATATTTGCATTTCCTATTTCACGTTTGGAATCGAAACGGTAACGATCTCTTTCATATAACGTCGAACTGATTGACAAAACGAAGCCATGAATATTTTCCAATAGAACGTTTCGGAAATATAATTGAACCGAAATATAATCTATTTCGGATATTGTTTTTCATTCGACGAAGCGACGGGACGTTCACTTGATATTACGTGCCTGTCCATAACAACGCGGCGCTATTTAGTATAGTATATACTTCACCATGTTGCGCTCGCCGTCTACGACATTAGGGTTTTATCTACTTATCCCAGTAATTTTACAGCTAGTTAGTTTGAAGGGTGATGTAGCTAGCAGCACCCTTCAAACTGGTACACAGTAATGTTTGCACACTCCTGTTTCGTGGCGGAAATAGGCGCTGCGGTAGTACTTACCATCGTTCAATTTATTTGAATGTTATATATCCTACTATCATCGTCAGACGATAGACGTCCACTGATGGACATATATCTCCGCCAAATCCCTCTCTCAACAGACCTCAACAGACTCTCAACAGATCATCGTTCTACACTTGTAGGGGGCTCCCAACATCACGTCTACAGGTACGCGGCTGCCACTCGAAAATTTTACTACCCGATTGGCCGTCAGTCCTTTGAAGAACTAGCAGTCTTTCGGGCTACATCGGTGACCTTAGTTCTTCTCCGGATCTCCACATTTCTGATTCGATCGCGCAGAGAAACTCAGAGCATAGCCCTGTCCTTTTGGTGACTTTGAGCCTTTTTATAAGGCTCATGATAACAGGCCACGTCTCGGTACCGTATGTCAACACTGACAACAGAACGAGTTGAAGACTTATGTCTTCAGACTGCGGTATCTGGGACGAAAAGATACATACTATACATTGTAGCTACGTTACTGGTGTTAGGTCTTTATTGCCAGAGACCGTCTAGATACTGTGCATAAATAACTGTGTTCCTGTTTATAGAGCGATATAGCTAGTGAAATTACTAGGATAACGAGGCTTTACATCTTATATCTCATTACGAGCGCAATGTGGTGCTGTGAATGACATCTTAACTAGCGCCTCGTTGATATGGGCAGGCGTATCACTTACGATCTAGTGAATGGCCTGTTCGTATCGTTAGTAGTATAAAAAAAATATATACGACCTGTTATTGCTGAAAATTGGTACAGCGCTACGATAAATATATCTGAATGCTATTGTCTAGGCAGTACATCTATTAGAGTAATGACTATTCCAAAGGCATTGCAGTTAATATTTTACTTCCTCTAACATTAGAAACAAATAAAAAAAAAATCTTACTAATTACTATGTAATTTAAACGAATAAAATATTAGGTATACGTAGAGACTTATCACGATATCTCTGGTACCATGAGATCAGGAGACATGAAATTTAGTAGGAATATTCCTTTAGTCGAGTAAAGGTCATCTGAAAATGGATTTAACAAAATAATTTTTCCAAAGAGATTTGCAAGGGTATTAAGGCTATATTGCAGGGGTGTAATCCTCTACACAGCATCTTTAAGTATTTGCCTCAAACGGCTTAACCGATTTTCTTTAGTATAGTTTTTTGTTAAAAAGATTATTATACAGCAAGTGTTTGTTGTTGTAAATCAGGTCCTTACTTTTAGGATATTTCAATTAGCATGCACAGACTATATTTAGTTTATTATAGAAATAAAGTCAGTTCAAATACACAGAAAGAATAAGGAAAGATGAAATATAAACACTATGCTTAACCACAGAGAAACCACAGAGAAATTTACTTTTTTTATCCATCTCTATATATATTTATAAATTGATATATCTACCTGTTTATTAGTATCGTGAGATGTTAGAAATATATATAAATGAGTTATATAAGAGTGAATAAAGTTCAAATGTAAACCAGTCTCGAATATTTCCTCATATTTACAACATGCTACGGTTGTTTCACGATTTCGTCGATTGCTAATATGAAAATATTAATAATATACATGATATATAATGAAGTATCATATCTCTTGCTTATAGACAAATATTAAGTTAAATAAGACAATACGATAGCTGTAATTAAAACACGCAAACAAAGCGGTAAGTAGTTTCGTCGTAAAATTCTTATCGACGTCGCACAGCGTATATATATGAACAGGCGTGAAATTTCTTTTAACGATCTAATTGTTACATATATTTTTTTAACAATAGCACTTACCTTGTGCCATTTTCTCGACTCAGCTGCTTGAACGATGGTAACACACTGGCATCCAGCTCTCCGAAACCTTACACGTGTCTTTAATTACATTAAATGCTTTGTCTATTTTTCACCAGAGCGACAAACCTATACCACAGTATAACTATAAAATCTCGAACGATAATAAACCTTATGGCACTTGAAATAAGGACCTTAGTTGCTTATGTCACCCTTGACAGAATAAAAAAACGGGAAACCATTGCCTCGCTAAACGAATTAAAGGGAGGAATGTTATATAAATATATCACACAATGTAACGGAAAGTGCCACGTTGGTAATTTTTTAAGTTTAAGCCTAGATAAGGACTAAGGACTAGGGAAAGAAAATAGCACCATGGAGCTGCAGGAATCACGACTCAAATCTTTGAATTTGGGCCACAACTATAAGACCATCATAATTCACTTCTACAGATTAGCTGTTATCAGTGTTATCAATAGTTTGATACTAAAGATATCATGTATGTTTGTTTATTTAGCTACAACTAGCTTATACATATGTTAGATAAATACTCTGTTTTGTTGTATATATCAAAGTTGAAAATTATAACTGCGATGTAGCGAAGTTAAAAGCGTTACGGAGAGAAAAGGTCAATCAGGCTTAAAGATTAATATGACCTTTTCAAACATTTTTAAGTCTTCAACGGTGATATGTAAAACAAAACTTAACTCGCGTCGGAGCAAGGACCCTGTGAAGCCTTAATTTGAGTCGTCCGCGAGTTCTACGTGATAAAAATAAAGATATTTGTAAATGATGTAATAATTACGGGCAGTAGGTCCCTACTAATGAGGCACTTTGTAACAGGGTTGTTACTTGTCATATTACTAACTTAAATAACTTTAAAGTTATAGTGAACTGTAGTGTTGTTGCTTCAAAGCCATAAATTGATACTTAGCATCTGCTCATGCCTTCGTAAGCAGTACAAATTTTTTTTTCATTTAATACTTCTAAATATCGCATTTAAATAAATAACAGGTATGATTGATATATATAAGTAGATAATTATAATGTCAATATTACCTGTAAATCAAGTACATACTATTTGTATATTAAAGAAACAAGTTTATGATAAGCAACGCATTAATTTATGTCTTTAAAAAAATTGTTACCTTCGTACTAAATACTTATATTTGCCTAGATTTGAAACTTACCCATTCACATATAAATCTTCTTTTATTCAACCGGAAGAAACAGGAGATTTTTAGTATACGGCATCCTGGTGTGGACCCTTGTATCATCAGCCGATAGACGACGAATGATGGATATAGGCCTCACTCAAAGATCTCCACATCGATCGGTCCTGTGCTAAGCGCCTCTAGCGGCTCCTCGTGACCTTACTGCCAGCATGTTCTCCAGTACTGCCGAACACCAAAGATTGTGGTTGAAAAGGTTTCACATGGAGGGATTTTCTACCACGATGGCCCAATGCCGGTTGGTCGAAGCCAGAGACTCGTTTGTCGATTAGCAGGGTGTGTTGTTGAAGTGCAAGGGTCCCGCACTTCAAAAAAATAAGCTTATTTTAATATTTAAAAAAAAAAGTATCTGTACTGTATTGTGGAAAAATATCAAGTAAAGATAATTTTTTTATAATAGGGAAGGTTCATCTTTTTTAATGTTTCTTAAACCCTGATGAAGGCAACCAAGTGTATTAGTATTAATTTTTTTCCAAAGATGACATATGGTACGACATACACTATGTTTTCTGGAATATATTAGAAGAGACCGTTTCTTATTTTGATTTCTGTCGGGAATTTCCTAAAAAAAATAATCTGCTGTCGGGGGGAAGATAAGGTTATGTGGAATTTTTACCTACTAAAACCCTATCCGTGGTCATATTCAGTGCGTTGCGGTGTACCACAGGATCACCTATCTTCCGGCACTATGCCTAAAGTGCGTACCAAGGATGGTTATAGCCCTCTTCGGCAAGCTCGCCTCAGTATAGCAAGCGCTAAACCACCTAGTAAAGATCGTTTGTCACGGGTTCGATTGGTGGAAAATGGGGGTTCCTATCTTCGAAGCCCACGAATCTAAAAACCCTTTAATTTTCTTCTAGGACGGGCAAGGCTTTAGTCCTATTCTTAATAGCCCAAGGTTACAGAGAGACCTGTGTCCAGCAGTGGGCGTCGATAAGTTGGTGTAATGATAGTGATGAAATGTAAAAGTAATAGAAATTCACTACACAAATGAATCTTTGAAATTTGAAGAAAACACTAAAAAAATTATGTGGCCGAAGAGCATCAAGGAGATCTCATCTAGTGTTCAGTCTTACTTACTAGAACTCTTAGCATCATCTCCAAACACTAGAACAGTAAGAAAATTATTTAGTAATAATAAAATGAAAATTTGTATATTAAATGACACCATGAAAGTTTTCCACAGATAAAGCTAAATAATACATACTAAAGAGTTTCTTTTAGAAATAAAGTGTCAAAGGCCCCTATAGGTTTTATCTGAAATATAGTGACATTATCAGTGACCGTCATTTTGATGGTCGCTTGTTGGATATGTTATGTACCAAATATATACTAAAAAAAAATACCACCATACCACCAACATACCACCGATTGCTGTGGAAATCCTTAAGGGGTCTTCCTTACGTTTCCTTCAAAATTGTATGTCTTCAGGCTGATAATGATGTTGATGAATTTTTCGTTTCGCTTTAAATTCTGATGATTATTAGAAACACTGGTGGTAAGTCTCAGTTGCCGGAGACCATCAACGTAGGTACCGCTGCTGTTGTTGTTCCTGTATGAAGGGCGTTGTAGCTAGTGAAATTAAGATTTAAAGTCCTATGTCAGCGAGGAGCACAATGTGGTGCTGTGGATAGCCATCAGGAGTTCGGAGTTTTTTTAAGGGCTCTTTTTGTAGGGAGCTTCAGATATAATCACAGGTATTCTCATAAGATGCGAGGAAATTAAGCAAAACTTAATTAAATTAATAGGAATGAGTACTATCCTGATCTTTCCTTTTATTATTTCCGCGTTTTTGATATAAATCGCTGAAGTAAGATCTCTGAAAACATAGGTAAAGTACAGTAGGTGTGTATAATACAGAATATTTTTGTATATAACAGTATATTTTATTACACAAAAGAACTATATCAACTTTTATTTTTAATTTACTATTCTCGACCTGATTTGCTGGCTATAACAACCCCGCAAACCTTTTTGGGGGTAATATTTCCTAAAATCTGTTATTACCTCACCTATAATTGATAAAAGGAGTATTTGTACCAAAATTTGAAGTCTCCAGGCTTTATGGTTCCGGAGATATCGTGAGGAGTCTCTACATAAGTGGAAATCTCATATATGTATCATCATCATCATCATCAGCCGATAGACGTCCACTGCTATATAATAGAAATAGAATATTTACGACAGACAAAGGTTGTTATGTTGGCATACCTTACAACTGATACGTATTTAATTATAACTTGAAAGGTGTCAAAGTCATTTTCTTAGTTTATACATTTCATATCGAGCAATAAGTTAATTTTTTAATTTATTATTTACAAGTAATACAAAGATGAAGGTATTATTCACATTTTATTTCCTACAACATAACAAACAAATATTATCTATGTTATATATGAAATCGAGATGGTAAAGTATAACAGTAGCTTTTTTTAACGTCATCTATTAATAACTTTGATATACTATTTTTAACAAAAAAAAAAACGCAGTCCTATTACATTATATATGCTGTCTCTCTGTTGTAAGTTTGCTATAATTTTTCCAAAGTAATAACATATATGATTGGTTAGTTTTTAATCTCTCGTGCGAATGCTTGTATTGTTTCTTTATATATCGATACAAAGACCTTTCTAATACAAATCGATAATACGGTTAAGTAAAAATATATTAATTAAAAAAAATTATAAAGGGACAAGCTTATAACCATTGTATTATAGTAGCTGATTCTAAAATCTCATAATTTTACTTACCGTTCCTCTCCAATCCATCCAATCCAATCCAATCAGCCGGAAGACGTCCACTGCTGGACAATGGCCTCCCTCAAAGATTTCCACTCAGACCGGTCCTGGGCCACCCGCATCCAATGGTTGCCAGCGACCTTGACCAGGTCGTCGGTCCACCTTGTGGGGGGTCTGCCCACGCTACGTCTTCCGGTACGTGGCCGCCACTCCAGAACCTTTCTGTCCCAACGGCCGTCGGTTCTGCGAGCTATGTGCCCTGCCCATTGCCACTTTGCGACGGCGACCCTTCGAGCTATGGCGGTGACCTTGGTTCTCCTGCGGATCTCCTCATTTCTGATTCGATCTCGCAGGGAAACTCCGAGCATAGCTCGCTCCATCGCTCTCTCAGCAATCTTAAGCTTGCGGACAAGGCCCACAGTAAGCGGCCACGTCTCTGCTCCGTATGTCATCACTGGCAACACACACTGGTCAAAGACTTTTGTCTTGAGACACTGCGGTATATTGGACGAGAAGATATTTCTTAGCTCCCGTTCCTCTATGAAATCAAAATAACAAAAGTGGGTTTTGAATAGTCTTTTTAATATGATTTTAATGCAATGAAGTCTTGTCTTGTGTTAAGAATTTTAAAACAGACTAAACGTAGATTATCTCATTCAGAATATAAGACTTCATACGAAGAGACCACGGCCCGGTGCGCGATTGGAACCATCACCGCGAAGTCTGACGTTAATAGACAAAACACTCAGCAGTCCAGTACTCGCGTCTCCGAAGAGTTCAAACAATCCTAAGAGAAAAGGAGACGGGCGGAAGGAAGCGGTTTCTTTAACACCGAGCAATATTAATTTCGCTTGTGACAACGTGAGCACTAATTATAAGTAGCCGCAGATTTAAATCTGCAAGTGTATATAGCTGAAACTGAATTGTTGGTATATAAGCACACCAACCATATATATTGTACACCAGTTATCATCATCATCATTAGTTTTCGTCTATAACAGTCTAATATTGATCAAAGGCTATCCTTTGCAAGCTGATGATAATGGGAATAATGTTAGTTAAATTCACTAGGTTCCAATAATACCATTTTCATATATATGTATGTATGTATCTATAAGTATGTTTTTGTTTTCTCGTTTTGGAAAATAGATAATAAGTATTTTTCACACATCACCATTGAACCAATTGAAACGATTATTTGTAGGATCTATGTAACGATTCCAAGATTGATGACACATCGAGCCTAGATCATCAGACCGCTCAAGGTGACGATATAACAGCTACATTTGGTTCGGAAATCATGCAGAACTTAGGTAATAGATGTATCAAAACATTACTCCATCCGAAGAACCTCGAGATGGAGAGACAAAATATACACGATGACCACAAACAGAAGTGCTGTGAACATGCAAATGTAACCAAGGTATATTTCAATACCATATATATACTAGCTGTTCCTCAGCCGCTTTGCTGGCTGTTATATAAATCTAGACTAGAAATTTGTCTGAAATATTCATTGAGAGCAACAGCAATGGCAAATGACTTTGCTATAGCAACCGTTACTACAACCGCATAATTAATACGAAATGAAAATGCTCATTAAGGTTAATTAGAAATAAATCGATGAAGGATCTACGAAATTCAGAAAATGAATATCCTGTAACCAACTACAGATAATTCCGCGTCGAATGGTCATGTTCCCTTGTTGATACCTTCACTAGTTTTCACGTGATTGGTAAACAAAGATAACCAATTTACATTATATATATAATTCTTAAATCTTAGTATCAAAATCTATTTTCTTTGTTTACAGAAATCCAGGCCGTGTAAGTAGTATTATTATAATTTACATCCAGTAAAAGTGATGCTAAATATAGCATTTAAAATAAACACTAGATTTGTATTAGTATTATTATATTTATGTATATTTACCTAACTTTTTTTATTTCTATGATAATTTAACTGTTTATAGTATATACATCTGATTCGCCATTTGATATGGACTCGGACGATCCGACGATGCGATTATTGAAAGATGTCCAGCACGACACTAGGAAAAGTGCTAAAATCATCCGGGAGTCTAAAGCTAAATTGATCAATTTACAAAAGGTATTACAACCCTTGTTTAATATATAATATATTTTATGTATATATAATATTACTAGAACCTGAGAAACCTTTGCGGTATTCCAAGCGTCCTCATACTTCAATTGTAATGTAATTATTTTTAGAAAGGAATATATATATTACCAGATATTGTTTAAAACCTATTCTTTAGGGCTGATAGGTTTTTAGGGTACGACATGTTGATAATACCATAGCTCATACTTGGCTTTTGTTGGAACAAAATACCAAATACTGATGTACCTGACGTTTGATCATGGACAGCTCTACAGCTATAATAATTCCAGAACTAACAAAACGTACCTTTAATCATGTTCTTGAGTATATATATGTTTACTAGCTCTTCCTCATCCGCTTTGTTGTTATACTATGTTACACCCCCTCAACTACCTTTGGAGAAGGAATTTTGTCAAATCCATTTTTAATTGATCTCTTAACGGCAGTTTATATATCTACAAAATTTTGAGTATATACGTCTAATTACTTTGGAGATCTTGTGATGAGTTAATGAACCTATATATATATAGAAGTAGGTTACTCTGGAGGATTATCACAAGCTTCTAGAATTACAAAACGCTCACAAAGTATTAAACTCGGACCTCCTCAATGTTGTTTTAGAAAACTGTTTTGAACGAGGCCGATATAAATGAACTCGGCGAACGTAACGAACTACTTCTGCGCGAGATGGATCGCTTCGACAGACTGACTAAAACAATCCAGAAGCTGGTGGGTGCTGAAGTGGAGCAGTTCAAGAAGTCGAAGTCGGATCCTACGCAATATGCCGATATAACATCAATGAACTTGTTTGGTAAACACAACTACTTAACACCATAAATACCTGGTAGGTACCACCGTAGCTGTTATTCTCACCGCCAAACAGTAATGTGTAAAGATTAGTGTTTCGGTTTGAAGGGCGCTGTCTAGTGTAATTGGAGTAACGAGCTCAAGCTCAGGCTCAACTCTAGCATCCAGTGTAATGTGGTGCTGTATATATCATCCTACCAAGCGCCACGTTGTTACGAGAGTATCACTTACCATCAGTTGAATGTCCCGCTCTACACGTCGCTTAATTCGATAGAAAAAAAATTATAGTAGTAAAATATTTGTAATAAACTGTGAATTATCATCATCATGTGCCACTTTGAAAAAGTTTTTTTTCAATCAGATAGATTTTGAGACCACATAACATTGTTTCTAGTTTATATCAAACGAAATCTCCTTACGAATGATATGTTATAAATTATTCACGCCTCCTAAATTTCGAAATTACAAACAGACATTATAATATTATTTATTCGTTTATATGAAAAAGAGGCATATATTCCATCAAGTAACCTGATATGTAAAAAGCATCTATTACGCTCTTTGTACTATGAGACGGCTGTCAAGAGATAAAAGGTTAATAGACTGAATTAGTATAAACTAAATATTTATATGCTTAAATTGAGATAATATAATAAATATATAATAAGTCACTAGGTTAAATAATAAAAAAAATACACAATTATACGTATGAGTGTTTTTAAATACGATACAATCATAGTAATGGTAGTAATTAGATTATATATGTAAACTATGTTGACTCAAAATTTACTAACCTCTGAAAGAATCATGTAACAATCGGTAAAGGAGTGTTTTTTTATATATATACACATAAATACATATATATGTATATATATAACTCCGTCGAATGTATAAGATTACGTGGATGCTGTTCGCCTCCAGTGCTGAAGTCTTTGAGAGAGCTATCTGCAAGCGTACTCTTTTGACAACCATCACGCATAGAAAGGTTACATTTTTTGAACACCTTCAAAGAGGATCCCTTTATGAGTTCCCAATGTTGATCCTGGAAGACAAAATTCCTGGTAAACTTGCACCTGGTTGACAGTGGAAGAAATTGCTTAAAGACTTAAAGGAGTGGACCTGGTTTTAATTCTATTAGTTATAAAGAATAGCTGAGGATCGAATTGGTTTTGGCAATCTGATCACCAAACCTCAGTTTGAAGGCACCTAATGATGATTATGAGGATGTTATTTATTTACTAACTAAAAGGAAATTTTTAATAATAAATTCAATAATAAAAATATCCTTCTAGTGGAAATATACATTAGTATAAGTTGGATTTGATATCGAAGGAAGAGAAATCCTACGAGAGATTGTAAGAGTTAATAACAAGGATAATAATTTTTGCACTCAAAGGAAATTACAGGCTTTTTCATATGTCTAGATTTTGTCAATTTATTATACAAATAATAATTTCGGTAGAGGAATCGTATCCTGTGATTTGTGTTTGGCAATGGTGTATGAACGTTACATTTTTATAATTGAGTCCTGAAGGCGTTGTGGATCGTATATTAAAATAGTAATTTACTAACCCCATCAAACGGGTATATTACTCCTTTCGTCTTTATAAATTAAAAACAAAATATTACCATTGTTAAATGTTAGATTTGTTTATGATGATGCCATGTCTAATATTTTTGTTTTTATTCAATTAACCGACGAGCCGAGCAAGATGTTTAGTTTAGGTAAGTGATACGCCTGCTCATAACAACGTGGTACTAGTTGGAAAACATATGTTGACTTTCCTACGTCGTACCTTCAGTAATTTCACTCTCTACAGCTCCCTTCAAACATGAACAGATTAATATCTCCATACTACTGTTTGTCGGTAGAAATAGGCGCTGCGGTGGTACTTACACAGTCTTCGGCAACAGACACCTACCACCAGTAATGTTAATAAAAAAAACTAGAGTAATTCATTTCGTTATAAGCACATGACAATAGTTAAATTTTTACTGGTGCTAGGAGGAGTAGCTCGCTGGCTTAATGATTAGAGCGTGCGACCTTCATTCCGAAGGTTGCGGGTTCGAATCTCGGCATGTACCAATGACTTAATATTTAAGTTATGTACATTTGTGAACTTTAGTTACAACAGCGAGATACAAACGGTGAAGGAAAACATCGCGAGGAAACCCGCACATACATGGTTTAGAATTTATTCTAAGGTGTGTGTGAAGTCACCAACTCGCATTGGGCCAGCATGGTGACTATGGCCCAATCGCCCTCAAATTATAGGTAGGCCTGTGCCCCAGCAGTAAAGACGTAAATTGGCTGTTATCGTGGTAGGTTTCTGAGGCAGTCTAGGTAGGAGACCGCAGCGCCTATTTCTGTCGCCAAACAGTGCTGTGCAAACATTACTGTGTTCTAGTTTGAAAGGGTTTGTAGCTAGAGTAATTACTGGTTAAACGAGACTCAACATATATAAAATATCTCACCAGGTATTCCTTTGTAAGTGTACATATGAGATGGTAGTATATATACCAATAGTTGATGTGAATGACCACAATTAAAATTACCGCAGCGAAATGGTGAAACCGGCTCCGTTTACATTTTGTGATCACCACTATTCACGGATGCCGATATCATAATTTGGCAACAGTTCAATTTCATTTGATTAGCTTTATTGTCAGTGAAATTGGTGATGTTGATGGTTGTTACGTTCGTTAGTACGCCCACTCGTAAATATTATCTGACAGCAAAATTCCGGAAACGATGCCACGTCAAATCTACTTGTAATGTATCCAAGGGATGATTAGTTCGCCCATTACGCGTTGGCAATTTGTTTCAATAAAGTCAATATTGTTTTCTATTTTTTTTTATTCAAGTAAGCGACGTGACGGATGAGATGTCCACCTGATGGCGAGTGAAACGCTTGCCCATAACAACATGATGCTGGTTAAGATGTTTTATACTGCATCATCACATAGACATAAGATGTTCAGTCTCACTACCTTTTTATCGCTGAAATCTTCTTAAAAGATCTCTTGTTTCTGGGAGGAACACAAGGTTATATAGGGCATCTACTTGCTAAAACCCTTTCAGCTGTCTCCGCCAGTGTATTAGGAGGGACACCGGCATCTCCTACGGAACGCACCGGTGCTCCCCTGCACTCTGGCTAAAACATCCCACGGAAGGGCAAAGCCTTCCTTAGAACCGTCCGCTGTCCTCCTAAGGCTCGCTTATTGAGCTTTGAAGGCCTCCACCCTCAAAGCCCGCGAATTCAAGCACCGTTTTAGTCGCCTTGTACGACAGGCAGAGAGTACCATAGTCCTATTCTTAATAGCCCGAGATTACAGCGCTGTTAGTCTCACTACCCAATTATGCTATCTATAGCGCCCGTCAAACCGGTACACAGTAATTTTTGCACACTACTGTTTGTAAGGCAGTAATATGTATTGCGGTGGTATCTACATAGACGGTCTTCGGCAACAGAAACCTATCACCGATGGTTTCCATTGTACTCTATGTATGAAAGATCAAGTTGACTACACCTAGAGACTATCTTTAGGTCTAGTTAACTGTTCAAGGCTTAGGTTATATTTAACTAGGTCTAGGTCTACTCATTAGAGTACTAATCGTTATTCTACCCTTAGTTTTTTGAAAGAACAGTGGTATTTACCACAATTAGTAGTGGTAGGTGTCTATTGCTGGAGACCGTCTTAGTAAGTACCACCGCAGTGCTTATTGCAGTAGACAAACAGTAGTGTGCAAACATTACTGTGTTCTGGTTAGAAGGGCGCATTGGCTAGTGAAATTACTGCTTCGTACTATAAAAAAAAAAACAAATAACTAAAGGTCGTAAGAGCTAGATAAAATTAGCCCCTTGGTGTTTCAATGGATTCAGAACCCACTGTCTTTATTATTTGGTGAAGTCCATACTGTGTATGGTGCCCGGAGATAAACGTTAAATGTAATAATACCAGTTATTTAATTAGCTATAGCATCATTTAAACCGGAACATCGTAATGTTTTCACACCACTGTTTGGCATTAGGAAGAGGATTGTCGCGATGGTACGTAGACGGTTTCCGACGATAGAGGTCCACCTGAAGCCTAAGCCTAAAATATCTCATATTTATGAGTAAAATTAGACCACAAAGGCTTTTCTATACTGACCGTTACTATGGCAACCGCATAAATAATAAAAAATTAAATTGTCCATAGAATATAATTAGGAATATAATGAAGTATCTATCTAAAAAAATTAATATCCTATAACCATCTACAAATCATTCCGCGCAGAACGGTCGTCTTCCCATGTCAATACATTCACTAGATTTCAAGTGATTGGCGAACAAAGAAAACTCATTTTCATTATATATATATAATAAATTATGTTTAATCATAAATATGTTATTTTCGCAGAACCAGTGTTTCCCGAGTTTAAAACTTGCAACGCGGCCGCAACGTTAGCTGGTGGTCCAAGTAGAAACATCTCGGCAACATCCGGCGGCATGATAACAAGAAGCAAATCTGTACGTCACCATTGTAATAGATATTGTAACTGATAATGAAATTAATAAAAAAAAAATTGCAAAGGTTTATATTTGAGCCATGGTTTATATTTTCTTTTCAAGGAAATTGATCTTACTCGGAAACTAACCGAAAGCTATGATATGCAGGAGAAGTTGGTGGCGGATAATGCTGATTTAGAAGTCAAAAGGTTTGGTCCAAATGTCTTTTCTTTTGAAAGATGAAAGAATCGATTGTGTTATTTAATTACGAATGTGTCGAAATGACCATATGGTCATTAGTTACAATTGACATTTGGTGTTTGTGATGATTTAAGGTTTTACTGTGAGAGAGTATGGTAAGTGTTTAAGACAATGAAGTGGGTTTTGTTTGTTCGTAAAATACCTAATGTATATCGTTCTCCCAAGAGTAGCTCGCTGGCCTAATGGTTAGAGCGTGCGACCTTCATTCCGAAGGTCGCGGGTTCCAATCTCGGCATGTACCAATGACTTTAATGTTTAAGTTATGTACATTTGTGGACTTTAGTTACAACAGCGAAACACAAACGGTGAAGGAGAACATTGTGAGGAAACCTGAACATAACTTAGAAATTATTCTAAGGTATGTGTGAAGCCATTAACCCGCATTGGGCCAGCATGGTGACTATGGCCCAATTGCACTCATATTGAGGGTAGGCCTGTGTGTGTTGTATACCAGTATACCAGTGGGATGTAAATTGGCTGTTATGATGATATCGTCCTCAGCCAGTAGACATCCACGGCCGGTCATAAACCTCCTCCAAAGACCCCTACGAGATATCTAACGGTACTGCAGTAGCCGCATCCTTGGGAACTAGGGGTTGTCGATTGTAGGGATTCATATGGGAGGTTTGGACCATTTCCAACCACGCTGGCTCCATGCGGGTTGGTGGGAGCGAGAGCCTCGATTGTTGATAACAGGATGCACCACATGCAGGGGAGGTAGGCTTGGGTGTCGTGAGTTGTTGTACGGGAACCACTTACACCCCCTAATATATATATTCTATACTTTATAAAGGATACATTGATTATTATGACTACTGGATGATAGTCCATCGTACTACCTAAAGCATTTATTTTTGTCATATAATAATAAGCTAAGCTAATTCTTATTATACATGTATTTTGTAGATAACAGATTTTTTTTCAAATCTAACCTCTTTTCATAGTTTGATTTTGATATTGGAAAAAAAAAAAAACTATCGATTAATGTCTAACCTGACATTAGGATCACAAAATCTATAAAGTGCAATTCATTAACCTCAAAATTAATGTGAAAATTTAATAGAAAAATCAGCAAAATGTCTAAAACCCGGTTAGTAGATAAACGTATTTTTTTTTCTAGATACATTTTATACAAGGAGCTAATGACAAAGGATCACAATTTGGAAACGAGCCGTGCGCAGATCAAGAGGTTGCAGGGGGAATTGAAATTGCTGCATATTGAAAATTCCGTTCTCGTCGAAAAACTCAATAAGAATAATCCTGAGGTAGTTTGAAACGGGAACAGTTCCGTGAGCGATATCTAGGTGGTCTAGATTTCATACGATCGATACAAAAATATCGTTTCTAGCTTTAGGGCCAATGTAAACGAGAAAGACCTATTGGTTTCATTAAATGGAATAAATAACGAGGTACCTAATGATAAATACGTTTGCCCATAACAAGACGCTTGTGAAGTATTATTAAGAGGTCTACATATTGTAGTAGACCTTATTGGGTCGGATATTCTTCTAACTATCTGCTCAAGGAAATTAGTGATGGTTATGAGGGAAATAGTCTTCAGTGCGTTATCAATTACCTAGGCATCTTTGGAACGCATCGGTATCCTTTTGATGTTCTGTATTTTATAGGAGCAAAGGATCTTAATAACCTTCGATATATTAAGCTGAACAGAAGACTACTTCGTTCGAAGAACTTTATTAGATATAACTATAGATATACATTAAGTACAAGTTCAAGCGGCTTCAAGGATCGAAGACTTGTAACAATACGTTTTTATTTTTCCTCTGTTGAAATCTGTCTCTATACTCAAGAATCTCTATACTCAAACTTATACCTATTTTCAATTTGTACGAAGAGTTCACCGAGCAAACTCATATTGAATGTAATTAATCATCACGAAACTTTTTTTATATTAATATTGAAATGTTTCAGGGCGACGCGTCTGCGATAAATCAGGAAGTTCCAAGCAACCAAGCAGTAGAAACGAGTTTCTTTGATAAGGTATACACACTAATTTGTTGTGTAATCTTTGTGATCGTAGTTTTTTTTTAAATGTTCATCCTCCGAGCATATTGCAGGAGAATTGATAGATTTTCCTGAAAGCTTTTTAGGATATTAAGACGCAGAGATTTTGGCGGATAATTGATTGATTTGCACTTTGTCTATTTCTACTGCTAAGTAGTTTGCGTATGAACTGTATCGTACAAATATCCCGAGGTAGTGTGTACAGTATAAACATCTCGACTGACGCCTAAATGATATTGGAAGGCGTACTATCGAGAAATTTAAATAAAAGAAACTTATTTCAGCTTGAAGACATCGTAGATGTGAAAAATCCTCACGAGCTATTAGACAAACTAGATAATTACCGAAACAGCAGTAAAATTCTTGTAAGTATTATTGGTTATAGGTCTCTTATAGCGGAGACCGTAGAGGTAGCTAGCATTACTGCGTTCTGGTTTGAAGGGTGTAGTAGCTAGTGAGATATGAGGCAATAAGACTAAACATTTCAATTGTCTCAAGGCGAGGAGACATTGTGGTCCAGTGATTTTTATTAATAATATTTTTTTTATATTATCACGCCTTTATCCCAGTAGGGGTAGGCAGAGGCGAATAAACACCCAATTTTCACTAGATGTGTTCAGATTAGGTCCCATGTAACAGGGGGCGAGCCTGTTGCCACTTTATTGAGGCCACCACACACACACAAAAATTTCAGTGTGCGGGTTTCTTCGCGATGTTTTCCTTCACCGTCTGTATCTCGATGTTGTAACTAAAGTTCACAAATGTACATAACTTAAATATTAAGTCATCGGTACATGCCGAGATTCGAACCCGCGACCTTCGCAATGAAAGCCGCACACTCTAACCATTATGGCCAGCGAGCTACTTGAATTTCTTCTAATGTTGTATACGATTTGGCGGAAGGAAAAGCAGCTGGGCGAATTGGAATTTGAAGTGCGCCACATTCGAACGGAGATGGATTCAATGAAAGCACCCCCACCCGGCAGCGCCTGCCGCGGCGGCAGCGCCGCTGGACCGAACTCATGTTTCGAGCAATCGGTGATTACCTTACAAATGTTTATCCTTCACAAGTCTTTGAAAGTCTCCATCCATACCTATCATTAAACAAGTATACTGTATTTATTTCCATATCCTTAAATAAACTGGTGGTAAGTCTCTGTCGACCACGATCGCCTTGGTAGACATTACTACAGCGCCTGTTACTGCCGCCAAACACTAGTCTGCAAAGATTACTGTGTCCCAGTTTGAAGGGCGATGTAGCTATTGAAATTACTGGGGTAACGGGAATCAACTTTACGTCACAAGGCGATGAGCACAATGTGGTGCAGTGTATAACATTCTTACTAGCACCACATATCCACTCGTCTCTACGAAGAGACGAGCGGGATCTGATATGCTTTGTAGAGTAATAAAAAATATAAGTATTACCGCATCTCGTATTTCTGATGCCAAATAATATTCCGAAAATAATATTAGGCTGAGGTTTGAAGGGCTTTATAGTTGGAAAATTGCTAGGGTGACGTAACATCTTAAGGCGACGAGCGTAATGGTTTGTATTACGTATACTGTCCATACTAGCGCCACGCTGTTATGGGCTGGCGTATCGCTCACCATTGGGTGATCAAAGAAGAAAAAGATATATCAAAATTAACATTTAGATTGAAGAATCTTTTCATTTTCAGGCCACTGGCCCTCCAGTACCACCTATGACGAGAGCGGTAAGTGTGAATCATATCAGTCATTGTACTTATTCTTTGTAGTCACACGCATGGCAACTCTTTACTCAAAGACAAGTGAATGTCAGCCTATTATCCTCCATTACCGAGTAAAGGTTAAATAAGAAATCATATACCCATTGTATTATGATCCATTATAATGATAAAATACCAAGAAAGGATTCTTAAGGCATCGTACACACAATGAGTTCATTACACGCGTGTCTAGTCTCTGTATACGAACCTTAGTAAGGTTTCCATTAGATATAAAACAGATAATTTTCAAGGGAATATATTTAGTCCGTTTGTATGTAATTTTTGTTCCATCACATGTCCGCGAGTCGAGTTTCCATAATTTAATATCAACGACAATGGAAATTACGAACTATTGTCTCCAAAATAGCATGCAGTGGATGTAATTGAATTTGTCAATCGTGGGGAGTGTATTATGCAGACTGTAATGTATGATGTATATACTTTATATATGTATAATCTCTGCCGGTGACAGGACTTGTTCACATTAAACCTAATGGATTTGCGGTTAACGTATTACAATTTGACGTGTTTACTTCAAGATCTATTCATACAGTTAAAATTAGATTAATGGACGCTAATAGTACGGATCGATAAATCTGATATAATTCACTATTTTTAATATCACATGATATGGCGCAAGTAATGTTTTTATATAGCCATGCAAAGTATACACTATACGAATAAATAAGAAGATACGTAAAATGTTTTGAATTTCCATTACAGTGCGGAGTCTGTCCTCCATGCCCGGCGCCATGTAATCCTAACAGTCCGCCGGTGAGGGAAGCTAAATCTATTTGTAGTTTAGTGCTTAGTCTAATATCTGTCTGTAATTTAATTATTGATATTCTAACAGACGCCCGCTGAAAAAGAAGTGGAGAGGCTCACTATACAGCTTCGTCAAACCCAAGAAAGCTTCAAGACAAAAGTTGCCGAGGTTCGATCTACTTTTTTTCATTTAAATAATTTTCTCAACGTACAAAACATCTGGAAACTTTTATGGCATCAATTCTTAGAGTTTTATAAACGAAAGGAATAATATAAAGAAATTCTTATAAGTATTCCTTATATCACTGTAAGAAACCAAAACCTTTAAAAGGTAAAACTGGAATGGTTTTATTAATATTCAAGCAGAAGATGTTATATCTTCTTGTTAAATATAATATTTTTTTCTATTTTAGTGTGCACTTTTGCGGTCAGAACTCATGAAGAAGAAAGAAGAGCTAGAGAAAGAGCGCTGTCAACACCGTGAAGTTCAGAATAAGCTGCGGGAGTTGGAGATGAGGTTCGAAGGCTTAAACACGCACACAAACATGTTGCTAGGTACAAAGGAGGAGGCGTTTGAACAGGAAGTTAGTGTAAGGATGCTCAAGCAGTGCTACAGAGAAGCTAGAGAAGAGATCGATGAGTTGAGGGTGTTGATGAAGGAGCAAAATGATCAGCTACAAGATTACCGTGTTAAAGTTAGTATCGTCAGAAAATAACTCATAGATATTGTGCTTTATAAATTATTAGATTTAAATATGGATATGTTGTTTGATTTAGTATCTTCAAGCTCAGCAACTTGTGGAAGAGCAGAAGCGTCAAATGGAAATGATGGACATGGACAACACAAGGATAAGTGAACAAATCAACCTTGAGATACAACGAGTTAAGGTGCGTCATTGTTCATTTATAATATTTACCTCTTACTATGGGGTCTAATATTTAGGATACAAAAGTAAACCTTAATGATTATTATAAATGCCTTTTTCTATTTTTAATATATGAACCAAATTTGACATTCTGCTTTAAAAAACTTTCAGCGACATGCACGAGCTCTACAAAATCTCTATAAAATACTTGATGTGCGGTGAAATTTTTAAATGTACTTATTATAACATTTCTGTTATTTGAAACAGATCAAGTTCCAGGAGAAGCTGCAAGAGCTGACTCCAATCCCGGATTTGTTGAAAGCGACACAGATGAAACTGAAAGACGCGCAGCAATCGCAGGCTATAGCAGAGCACGCCGCCGAGCAATTAGCCAGGGAGCTTAGCTGCGCTAGAGAAAAGGTGTTTACCGCAAGCTTTACCAGGATGAAAAATAAAATGCTCAATTTTCAGCTCGCTAATTGGGGCTCCAGTTTATCGATTCTCCTAGTCTAATTTATTTTCAGCGTTTTGTAAATGAAGTATTTTGGCATAATTACTTGTTAAGCTTAAAAGCACGTACAAATTTTTATTAGGTGGTACATAAAGCTAAACTACCTAATCACTGATAAAATACTGATGATAGCAAATGCAATTTTTTAAAGTTATAACAATTACATCTACTAGATGGATCGACTTCATCAGGGCAGTCGTAAGTGGGTGGATGCGGGAAGCCGAGGATCGCATTTGGTGAAACATTAGGAAAGGCTTATATACAGCAGTGGATAAACAAAGACTGATAATGACAATAATGATATCAATTACATAACTTTATTATATGTTGTATAATGTTAGTAGGAATAGAGAAATATATATCTTCGATAATTATTAAGACTGTAATTATTTTCAGGTGCATGTACTGTTGCACAACACTATAAAACCACCGGAGAAAGCTCCCGAGAAAGGCGCCGATGAGAAACAGCTTGCTTTATTACAGCAGAGGATTTCACAATTAACAGAAAATAATATGGCATTTAAGAGTGAAATCGAGAGACTAAAGTGAGTCCTGATGATTTTTATTCATTCCACGCTCTCCTCTTATTAATCGCAAGTGATTGACAGTGTTAGCGCAGTTTAGCCGTATAAAGAATTACAGACAGGAATACCACTTGTGTTCTTTTTCGACATTGTCTTGAAAACCAATGAAATAAAGCTGTATACTTAAGTACTAATTAAGTTGTTGTAGACAGTGAAAAATCCTGAATTCAATTAGCGAAAATTTAATTTAATATTTGTATGTACTATTAACTACGTCCTACTCGAAAGTGCGAGAGAATATATGTGGACTTCATTTGATTTTCTCGTGTGTCTTCAAATATAATTATGTTTCAGGGCGAATGTAATAAGGATGGAGGAGGCTGTGCTGGCGAACGAGAAACGGCTGCATGAGAAGATGCACGAGTGCGCACAAATCGGTGGCGAGCTTGATAGGTATCGCGACGAGGCTGCTAGAGCTTTGCAGCGAGCTAACGAACGGACCGAGACTGTCCGGAAGTAAGTTTATCAACACAGGAAGTGTGTAATGACAATATCGATCAAAAGCGCAGGAAGTCTGCTGTTAAAAAAAAGATTTACTACTTTATAATGAACGTCATTAGCTAAAGTATGCTTCCGTACTGATTATACTAGTTACATCATCATTTAGATAGGAAGGTAGTATTTTTTGTATGGCTGAAATATACACAGACACTGCTCCATAACTGGAAATAATGATATCTTTGTAATGTATCGAGATTTAATTATTACTGATTATTACACAGATGTATGCAGACTACAGTTGCTGAGTTGGAGAGGCAGCTTGCATCATCCAGAGCGCAGGTTAAGAATGCCGAGAAGGAGCGCGAGGAAGTAAGTGTTTCTTTTTCGTTCATTAAGTATATAATCATTGCAGATCAGGTAGGACAAACATATAATAAAAAAAAACCTGTGTAAGTTAACATGCGGTAGGAATGAAATGTCCATTCTGGTTAATTTATATGAGAATTAATAATAATGTAGTAAGGGGATAGGGAAGGCGACTGGTCGATTTTTTTTATTGATTAAAGCTGAAAAGGACTAGACAGGTAGAGATAAACCGATGCAATTAGAGTAATTTAGAAAAAAGCGAAATTGTTGTGTACAACAAAAAAATACTTATTTTTACAATATAGATAAAATTACTACTATTATCGCTTAATTCTAAAAGTGACTCTCTCTCTATATCAATATAAATCGAGTAGTAGTAGACTAGTAGAGGACTCTACGAACTATAAAGAGGAGACGATAGAAAATGAAACTACATCGAAACGCTTTTTATCTTATTTGCTCACAATACTAATATATCAAAAGTTTTTTTTTAAATGTTTTCGTTTCATAAATACAAATTACCAAAAGTAACACAACAAGTAAAGTAGTAGTAGTAAAGTAACAATTTTCGCTTCGGAAACCTGACCAATTACGGAGCTTCTAATCTGTGCAAGGTAAATGATGTCCAGCTCCTCGATAATCTTTTGTTGCAGGTTCAAAATCGCATGCAGTGCCAGATACAGCGTTTGAATGAGAACTTCGAGCAGGCGCAGTTTAGAATACTGGGTCTGCAGAGCCAGGTGCAGACGCTACGTCGTACCGCGTCCAGCGCTGACGGCGACGGTGACGGCGACGGCGACGCTGATAATCAGGAATGCGCCTGCAAAAGCTTCTTCGACAATCCTTAACAGGAAGCTTGACGCGTCACTCGCCAGTGTTGTAACTCATCCAGCGATCTTAAGATTACTTTTGTCACGGCTATGTTTAGTTTATTCAGTGCGGCAAACGCACCATCACTTGCTTATATAGATATCAATGGTTCCTTATTGTGATCATCATTATAAATATTTTACTGTTATTATGGAAGTGAGCAGTTTTTACTACATACTTTGTAAAGCATATATATATAATGGTAACTTTGAAATTTCTGTGTTTTGGTGCTGAGTCTCCTAAATATAATTAATTGACGTTCTTCTCGTGCAATTTCTTTTAACTATCCAACACTGTATAAATGGTGAATTTATTTTATTAGACATTCAACTGTGAATACAATAAGAAAAGGGATTTAATTATTTTTCTTCGCTTGCGACGCACCCTTAACTATGTGCAGGTTGCCCATTGTAGCGAAGCAGGAGCGTAGCGAATCTTGAGCTATAAGAGTCTCGCGATGCGGCATGCGGGCTACCCTGTGGTACTTGTCAATAGCCTCGCTTATGACATCAATAGCCTCCTGAGGACGCTCCTCGTCCATCAGCTTAGCACCATCCTAAACAAATGAACTATGTTGAGGTATCCATTGTGTTTTTCTTCGTTTAAGCGACGAGACGATCGGGACGTATATGGCAAGTGATACGACTGCCCATAACTTGGCGCTTGTTAGGATGATATATACTACATCACATTGTACTCATCGCCTGAGGCATAAGATGTTGAGTCTTGTTACCCCAGTTTACACTAGCTACAACGCTACTACTACTAATTACACTAGCTACAACGCCCTTCAAACTGGAGCGGAAGTGTTCGCACACCACAGTTTGCCGACTGCTGTAGTCACTGCAGTGGTACCTACCGAGATGGTCTTTGGCAACAGAAACCTACCACCAGTAAAATATATATTAATTTTTAATAGTGATGAACTCTCATAGTAAAGATGTTGAACGGCTACCCCTTGTCTTACGACACCGCGGTCCTTGATTGGATTTCGGGAACATAAGTTGAGGTAGTAGATATTACATTCATATCGTTAATGTTCAGATCAATGCTCCGATTGTCCACACATATAGATCTATGGCCTTATGTTAACATGATGGTAAAATCATCAAAGAATGAGGGTTCAACATTGATAAACTTTAGCTTTTGAAGTCGTTCTCTGATATATTAATAAAAGCTGATATTAAAGCTTCTATGTCTGTATAGTTGAGACAAAGTTTGGTGAAGATTCATATTTTACAGAGTATTAGAAACGGGATTAAAAGACCAAAGTGTGTAAATTAGGTACAAGAAGTAATTCTAGATCATGCTTTAATTAGACGTAATAGAAGAGGGTGAATTATTATTCTGTGTAAATATTCCACATTTGAACAGACACAAATGAGGTGGTGATAAATATATAATGTTCAGACGAGATTGTCGTCCCCAGAGTGTGACTCCGAGATTTTCTTGTAATTTTTAATTAGGATAGCGTTGTAATTATAACTACTTAGTTACAAAATGCTCTGTAGACGTTGAGATGATGTAATGATTATGGGTAATTTCGTTATACACAGCACTGCAGGTATATCATTAATTTTAAATAATAAGGTATAACCTTGTGTATTAACAGCGATTGCAAAGCCTTCTGTCATGTAAATATAAAATAATCTTGGTTATATTAGTGGGTAGATTCATGCCCGAAGGCTGTCCAGGTAATCTCGATAATTACACAATATAATGTAAACTAAATATATATGTAAACTCGGTACATATAATGCGACAATTATTCTGTACTATCTATATAGACCTATTGATGACATAGGTGATATAGTAGTAGAGTAGGAGCTGGTGGTATTAATATTTTTTACAATAATACGATATGTAGAAGATAATATTTTATCGTGGTGTAATAGTTCCAACCTATAAAATAATAAAGTAGGGCTATTTGGATAATTGGTACCACATGCATGTTATATCGATTCACCTCACCTTGAGACTATTTCAATAGCATTTAAATCGATATATCGACATTTGGTGACTACTACTTAGCTGTAGAATGTGATAATGCTGTAGCAATTCATAAACTGCAAGACATCTATCGATAGATTTATATATATAGATTTTTTCGTAAAATCCAAAAATAACCAATTTAGAGGATGACAGACGTTTGAACCTAAAATATCGTCCTTTCATCTTGCAGACGATGTGCGATGTGGTGGTAGCTCTAGGTAGGTACCACCGCAGCGTCTGTTTCTGCTGCCAAAGAGTAGTGTGCAAACATCACTTTGTTCCGCTTTGAAGGGAGTTGTAGCTAGACGAATTATAAGGGTAACGAGATTTAACGTCGTAGGTCGCAAGGTGACGAGCGCAATGTGACACAGTATATACCATCCTAACTAACGCCACTTAGGGGAAGGCGTATCACTTATCATCAGGTAAACGTGCAGCTCATTTTGTCAGTTGCTGAATTTAAGAGACTTCTCTTAAACTTCAGCAACTGACTACTATATACTTGTACTGATATATATACTTATATAATCCAGTGTAAACATTATCATTACTATTTGATATATACCTTAAGCCCGTTATGTAAACATAATACCGCTAAGTGAAATCAATTACTCTATTAGCTGCAACAGTGCTTCATTGTGGTGTTAATGGAGTGAGCAACCCCTGTTAAGTCACAGACAGATTATTCAATCTCACGGACGTAGCATATATGGTATCGATTTTAGATTATCACAGAAACTAATAATTGATTTGCTGGCGTCTTGGTTAATGTCTTAAGATTAAATTAGAGACGAACATTCAATTTACTGGTGGTAGGTCTCTGATGTTGGAGACCGTCTAGGTGGGTACCACCGCAGCCTCTACTGCGGCCACCATACAGTACTGTGTAAACGTCACTGTGTTCCGGATTGAAGAGCGCCGTTGATAGTGAAGTTACTGAGGTAACGATACTTAACATCTGGTGTTTTAATGAGCGCAATGTGAAGCTGTGTGTGTCATCCTTACTAGCGCCGCGTTGAAAGCGTACCATCACATCAATATGTCGCTCGTCGAATAAAAAACAAGTAAAGGGTGTCTGGCGGCAGATTTATATTTTAAAAAACGAATATCTCAATAAGTTATAAACAGTGCGGGGGGAAGGTGGTGTCCAGGTGTCATTAGAATCACCGATCGTGTTTCTCAGTCACGATGTCGCAGTGGTCGGGTGAGCATCGCGCGTTCGCTATTGAAGCATTTTTCAAGAGTAACGATTCTTACGTACTCGCTCGCCGACAGTTTTGTTCACATTTCAATATTCGACGGATAGGCAATGGGCCGAGTGTGAATTTAATTCGTTCGTGGGTGGAGAGGTTCCGCGCAACTGCTTCGGCTATGAACACACCACGGCCAGGACCTAGTCGATCGTCTAGGACCCCCGAAAACATTGAACTGGTTGAACGCAGTTTACGTGAAAATGCACGACTTTCGATACGGAAAAGGGCAGCTTCACTGGGACTTCCAAGAGCAATTGTGCATGAAATTTTGAAAAAAGATATGAAGTTTCATCCTTTTAAAATTCAAATAATTCAAGAATTGAAAAAAAATGACTTTGCGTCACGCAAATTTTTTTGTGAAACCATGTTGGAGCGTTTTCGCACTGTGAATTCCATTTTTTGGAGCGACGAGGCTCTAAGAACTCGCAATCCTCGACTGAAGCACCAAAAACCATTACATTGCTCAAGGGTAACTGTTTGGTGCGCTTTATCCACGAATGGGATAATCGGACCATTTTTTTTTGTAAATGCACGGGGCCAAGCGACGAATGTCAATGGTGAGAATTATCGGCTCATGATTTCGAATTTCATTTTGCCGAACCTGCGAGCTCATTCATCATTCTCATCACACACGTGGTTTCAACAGGATGGTGCGACCGCACACACGGCCAAAGCTTCGATGGATTTGTTGCGAGAAAATCTCCGTCAAAAACTGATTAGTCGCTTTGGGGACATCCCGTGGCCACCGAGGTCACCCGACCTAACTCCAATGGATTTTTTTTTGTGGGGCTACCTCAAAGAGAGAGTTTACGCCAACAATCCGCGAACTGTTGTGGACTTAAAAGAAAATATTCGGCGAGAAACCAGCGCAAATGAACCAAGTTTACTGCAGCGTGTGGCACGGAATACGAGGCTCCGTTTCGAACAGTGTGTGTGTGTGCAACAGGATGGAAGACATTTGGATGACATTATCTTTAAAAAATGAAATCCGCATTTGTACTCTATCTTTTAATAATTTTAGTAAAATTATATGTCAAACATATTATTTTTTATTTAAATTTGAAAACATAAATCTGCCACCAGACACCCTGTATAACTTCAAACTAAGCGTTAATAATGTTATTCATAAAATCAGCGAAAATTATTAAAACTACAATAATTATTTAATAACAATTAATAAGTCGGACTGGAATAGTTATCAATAGCCTTGTTCCCATGTGACCTGCATCAAACGATTCACTGTGATTTTCACGAGTTAGTAGATTTATTTTGTCTCTGAGTCTTTTGTATTATCAAATAGATCTGTACATGGTTTAAACGACTTTGTAAAGTTTCACAAGGTTGTTTGATGTGAAAACTGACCTAATGCAGGTAGTTGTCGTTAATTATTCACCGTCCGAGCTAACAGCGGCGGTACAGTGTTCCCTGAATAGAAATTAGCTGCCGTCAAAGGGGCTACTCATTGCATCGTTCACTGTCTCTCCTACTTTAAAATTATCGCAGCTTTAAATGTTTATATTAAATCTATGCCTATCTAACTTTATGAATACTTAACATGTTAAGTAAACGATTATTTATTGTAGTATTCAAATAAAAAATCGCTACTGTAACCCATTTTATATTTTCACACAGCAACTACACGTCTCTTCAACGTAGGTCTCTTGTATACCCCAGGTAAGGTCTATCGGGTGAAATGATGATGATGGTGAACTAATTGGCATGCTTTAATATTATAGTGATCGTAGGATATAAATCATATATTAACATATCTTTTAAGCGATACGATTAGTACTGTTTTAAATACAGTTATGAAGCTTTCGACTTTTGAAACTGTGTTGATATCAAAATGAACTATTTCCTTTAATGGGGTATCAAAGCTAAATGAGCTTCGTTAAATATAAAATCGTAGCAAGTGGAGAGAGGTGGCCTCTGCCTACCCCATTGGGAACGAGGCGTGATATATATATATATATGTAAATATAAAAACTAAAACAATACTCTACTTGTATGTAACGGATTTTACTGTTTTTCGTAGAGCTGTAAATGTTTTTATGGAAATGGTATACGATGTAAAACATCGAAAAGATTTCATTAAAAGCTTTGAACTACAACCCTACAACATTGTAAGAATAATTCCCAACCCCAATAAAGAATTTTGGTGATTCGTTGTGATTTTATCTTAATACAGTATACGTTTTGTTGTATCACTTGCGATCATAACCCGTAATAGTAGTCCATATAGACAAGAGATTTGCATCGACTGATGAACTGAACCGAACGACTGACTAACTGTCTGTAGGTTTACTTAGTAATGTACATAGAGTTCAATAACGTCACTAGGTATTACGTATATGTACGTCGCGTCACGTACGAGAGCTGGCACAGTGGTTGCGCTCGACTAATTTGTGGGTACAGCATCCTGATTTAATGTAGATCAGTTGAGCGCCAAATTTCAATCGCTATGCCAAAGGGACGGCTAACGTCAGTTTCAATTAATGCTAATAAGTCATTTCATCAATGTCCAAGGTATATTGGCAATCTAATAATGTATGCAGACGAGAGTTATCCGAGCTCTTGATTGTTAATTTTAGATGATATTATATAGAATACATTAAACACGATATCCGAAACATTACATACTATTTCTATTATAGAAAGAGAAGAAAAATGTTTCACCTCGAATTCATTTGATGAGTTTGATCACTATGGATTTACCAGTATATAGTAACACTGACAAATAATTTTCTGAGATAATTTTTAACAAGTTCAATTATCTTTTAATACATAAGATATAAACCCAATTAATGTACATAAAGAGGGAGCTCGATCTCTTAAAAGGAGAGGGTCGTGCCAAGTGCAGAATGGAGCTTGGCATGTTATCGAAAGCTCAAGAAACATGACGATTTCATGTCGATGTTTTTCGTATATGGAAAGCTCAAGGGTGTTCCTACAGACTGAAAAGCTACTCTAAGCCATAATTACTACAACAATTAGCATCTTGGTAATATTTGGCCTGTTAGATAAAACAGCTGTGTTTATAGGTAAGTAGTGAACTCCAAGCATAGCTAAAGAAAGACGTTGCACGTGATAAAATTATTAAGGTCACAAAACCTCGTCATACGCATCGAGGTGATGAGTATAATGTGGATATACCATCAAATAAAAGTAAAAATTTTAATAAAAAAAAATCTCACCTGATACATCTCTAAACATTTATTCACTGTGTCCAAATATATCTTCACTAAATCCTTATCAATTGATATTGAACATTTGGAGCATTTAGTTGGCATACTTTCGGTGTTCGCTATAAACTTCCATGGACAAGTTATATTAGGACATCTGTAATGAATAAAGTTTTTTAATTATAACGGCTAAGCAAGCGATATCGAGGTCGTGGATAGTGCCCCAGAATAGTTTGTCTCACATGTGTTAATACCTGGAAAACAGGAAAGCCGAGTGGTAGCTACTCAAGTTTTAAAGAAATCACACTACCAACTAGACTCCACATACGTGGTCTCGGTCTCGAACCAAGGACCTCCATGTTAATAGGCAAGCTATAAATGGCGGACTACCTGGCCAAGGAAACGGCCCTGAAGAGTAAAAGAAGACTTGAATACGAGGATTGCCCCGTTTCCTTCGTCAAGCGTCAGCTAAGGCTGAGGACGCTTGACGAATGGAACAGGAGGCATGTGCAAGGTACGACGGCTTCAACAACGAGGATATTTTTTCTAGACGTCAGGTCGGCATATCGCGTTCTTCGCCGGTTCGAGCACGACACGGTCTTGGTCCAGATGTTCACCGGGCACGCGGGATTCTCCGAGTACCTTCACAAGTTCAAGCTCAAGGAGAATCCCGCGTGCCTCTGTGACTCGGAGGTGGACCAGACCGTGGTGCAAATTCTGCTTTTCTGTCCCTTATTCGGGAGAGAGAGGGCAGTCTTGGAGACAGAAACTGGAGTAAAGTTAGACATGGTATCGGTAGCCTCTCTAATGAGTGAGGACGAAAGTCGCCTAAAATTTAAGGTATAAAGCAAATTTTGTATAGAAATATTTTTTCCCTTTCATTTAAATACATCGACATATATTGCTGTTATTTAATATATTTGATGTCGTAAGGATGTCTAGAAGATACCTTAGAAACGGAGCTGTTACTTTCATCTGTTTCAATGTTGGCCAGTCCTCTTTGCATGCTATGCAGTCACACTTAAACCAGTATCTACAAGCTAGATTGCGTTGACGCTCTTCCAGGGTTCGTATCAAAAAATGCGGTCCATAGTGCTCTGATACCACTTCCCCAGGCTCTAGAGGGCGGGTCGCTCGCAGAACAATTCTGCGACCGTCAAAATATCTACAAAGAAATCAAAGTAAGAATGAGTATCTCTACTGATCAAATTATTACCAGAAATAGTTCAAGCTTATAACTATATAATACTAGTACTCAAACATTATTAAATCCAAAGGAATGATCCGAAGTTATAGTAATCAATAAAAGTAGACAATGAACCATATTGTTTTTAATAGTTTTTCTATATTTTACCTACAAAATTCATATTAATAACATTATTACGAGTTTAATTAACAATTGTCGATATGAATCGTATGCATAATGTATCAAATCGTGTGGTATCATTGTTGAACAACTTAATCAAAATTCAACAAATTGCTTTCACCAAATAAGCCCTGTGTATGAAATATCAGGATATTATTACTAACTCTACTGATGTACTATTTATTAATAAAGAGCGTTGAAACACTATCTTGGTATTCCAGTTAATCATATAGGAAATATATATACTTTAAAACTAGTAATTTATATGTAAAGTTACACTAGACAATAGATTCTAATCAACAATAGTCATCACAATATTTGCGATAATAACCACGACATTGTCTTAGGGAATGTAATATAAAAAAAAAAGTTTTTATAATCAATTAATCAAAAAATCGTAATTTTAGATCATAAATATCTTACAATGGGTTTCTAGGTATTGTTTAATAATTTTTTTTATCCTAGGAAGCGATGAGTCGAGCTGGACGTTCACCGGATAGTTACTAACACCTGCTCATAGCAGCGTCGCACCAATTAGGATGTCATACACAGCACCTCTCGTCGCCTTGAGACATAAAATCTCGTTACCCTGGTAATTATACAAACTACAGTGCCATTCAACCGGAGCACAATAATGTTGGCACACTATTATTCGTCGTCTATAATAGGTGTTGCGTTGGTACTAACCCAGACGGTTCCGGGCAACGGAGACCTACCACCAAATCCAATACAAAACTTGACAGAGAAACCAAACATGGATCGTAAATAAACATATACGTAGTGCATTTTACAGTGCATTTTTTTCCACCTCAACTAACTCCTGAAATTCTCGCTCCTGAAATTCGCATGCACGAGGTAACTCTGTGATTAAAATTCGTGCCCGCCCGTATGCGTTCAAAATCTAGATGGTACTTTTGCATATGTCTAACTTTCCAGTCCAACTTGATGCAACGTTACCCGGGACCCAAATGTAATTAATCCATAGTACAAACTTTTAAGCGTTGGATATGACTCGAGCGTACAGTGAAGATCGAAGGGAATGAGCTTTCTGATCTTAACTACTTTAATAACGACTGAAAGTTATAATGTTCTTAGGAATGATAAGTTAAAACTATTTACCTAATGTTTAATCGATGTGTGTATAATATATATAGTAAGTATACTTAGAAGTGAGTATATAAAATATTGTTTCAAAATATGTAATATAGTAAACGATAGAAATAAGGGTGAGTAAATAATATAGAATTGGTAGATATTAAGATATAGAGAGTGTAAATAAAAGCATTGATGTAATGCAAAAGGTGAGGTAGGTAGAAATAATGTAAGACCAAATATAATGGTGTAATTATATAGGATATTTATACTAGTTGCCCTTCCGGTACTGGCTGTAATACCCCCGAAACTTATTTGGGGGATAAAATTTCGAAAAAAATCTGGTACTAACTGATCTATACTCGGCGAAAGAAATATTCCTACCAAATTTTAAGTTTCCATGCCTTATGGTTTCATAGATATAGTGATAATTATCTACATTGGTGGAAATCTCTTATATATTACATAATTTCTAGTTGTAACTTCAATAATTATGTTTAAACGATACCCTATTTGCGTAAATCAAAGCCAAATTTGAAACAGTGTACATCAGGGGAAGTGTATATATACTATTGTTTGTATATCTGTTTGTATACAAAACTACTAACCTGGCCACAGATGGACAGCATTCGTGATTGAATAAAGCGCCTATAGGATATACACCGACTGCGATATACGAAGGCTTCGAACCAGCGAACATATGTTGGCCGCGAATAGTCTCATATACCTCGTGGGCATTAAATTGTAAAAGTTGGAGGTTGCAAACCAATAGTTCGCAGATTGACATTTCCACTAGAAAACAAAAAAGTAATAAAAGCGTTAACTATGACTGTGCTCAAAGGAAAACCTACTATTATTTCCGTAGTACGAAATTGTGGTTATCATTCTGAAGTATTTTTGGACTCATCCGTTCCCAAATATATAAAGAAGCTTCATTCATAGAAGCAATGGATTTATGAATAGAAATATCAACAAAATTCAATAGCATACCTCTCGGGAATTCAGATTTATCGCAGTCCTTAAAAAAATCGCCTCGTTTCAAACATTCAGTGAGAAACATCGCCATGACGATTCTCTTCAAATAATCATCCCCCTTTCTATATCCCGAATGAGTACAAAGCTTATATATTTGGGAGGCTGTGTTTAGTAATTGTTCATTACATGTTTGCTTATTTTCTAAATTTGTTGACATTTCGACGTTTTCTTCCGTAGAAATGTTGTGTAGTAAATCCATGCCTTTCTTAGATCTGTTCAGTCTTTCTGTTCGATTTCTGTTCTTCGCTTTCTTTGGAATTTTCAGAAAATTGACATCTATTGTTTTACTACAATTTTTTAAACATTTTGCATGTATAAGGAGATTTGTTTCAAGATCAGTTTGAGTGACCATCCGAAGAGCTATATGACTTAGTATCGACATACCGGAGCCTATTAAAAATTAAATAAAATTAATAATCAAACATTTAAGACTTTAGGTCATATGTTTTATAGCTTAGGATAGTATTAGGTTAATATATAAATCAGTTAATAAAAGATATTACCAATGAATAAGCCTAGAAAAGGGCACTCGTATGAGTGATATGTTGATACAGCTTCATCTCTGCATTGAGTACTGCAGAAGGCTACGCCTGAGCATTTAGGACACCACACCGGAGCTGTATCTTCGCAATCGTCTAGTCTTTAAAAAAATTTAAAGAACATTAAAAAATATAATGATTGAAGCAATGAAGACAATTTATATGTCAGAAGTACCTCTTGAAGCAATGTAGACAATGTGTGCCATATAAATTTGGTATGAGGCAAGCTGCATAGGGGTTGTCTATTAAAAGCACATCTCCAGTACTTATAGGTTTATCAGCTACGGCATATCGACCCTTAAGACATTAAAATTAACAAAATTAAGGAAAAAAAAATACTGCAGAATCAATTTGTAATCATTGGTGGCAGGTCTCTATTGCCGGAGACCGTCTAGGTAGATACCATCGCAGCGACTATTGCAGCCTACAAACTGTACTGTTGTTTTTACTATGTTCCGGTTTGAAGAGCGCTGTAGCCAGTGAAATTACTGCGGTAACGGGATCTAATATATTCTCTCAAGGCGTTAGGCGTAACGTGGTGCTATAATTACATTCTAATTAGCGCCACGTTCACGTTGTTATGGGCAGGCGTATCGCTTACCATCAGGTAAACGTCCCGCTCGTCTCGTTCTTCTTGAAATATTTTTTTTCTTTAGTATACATCAATCTACCTTTGTTTCATCCTCTGTTATTTTTACTAACGTAGATAAAGATGGCGTTGATGGTAAAGCTCCTCCGGTTAGCGATATAACTGTAATATAGAAGATATATATTTAAAAGAATCGATGACTACAATTCTGCTCTACTTCAATTGGTAGTAGGTCTCTGTTGCCGGAGACCGTTTAGGTAGGTATCACTGCAGTTCCTATTGTATCCGATAAACAATGATGCGCATACATTACTGTGATCTGGTTTTAAAGCTGTTTTAGCTAGCGAAATCACTGGTTACGAGACTGAACATCTTATGTCTCAAAGCGAACATAATGAGGTCCTGTGTATATAGTCTTAACTAAAGCCATTGTGAGGTGAACGTTTCTCTTGTCTCGTATATGTAGTAACTTGCTGTAACACCCCCGCAACTCCCTTTGGGAAAGGAATTTCGTAAATCTGTTCTTAGCTAACCTATATTCGGCAAAAGGAATATTCCTACCAAATTTTACGTCTCTATGCCTTATAGTTCTAGATATAAAATGATGCGTCTCTTCACAGGTAGAAACCTCTCATTACCAGTGGGGTAGGCAGATACCACCTCTCTCCACTTGCTACGATCCTGGCACAACTCTCTTCATGCATGCTCGTTGGTTGCGAGTACTCTTGACCCCGCCTTTCTTTAGGACATCTTCGATTTGATCGGAATACCTAGGCCGACCTGCACCGATTTTTCCAATCATTCTTACCTTATATACCTCTTTCTTTTCATCCATTCTTTCAATATGACCGAACCATCTAAGCATCCCTCTCTATATCTTTGCTTCTACATCTTCAACCAAGCCGCACCTCTCCCTTATCACACTGTTCCTCACTTTGTCCATTCTCTTATAGATATGTAGATACATTTTCTGATCGTTAATCATAATCATCAGCCGACTGTAGCTTTTTAAAAAATAAAAACTCATTGAGCTAAATATACTCTGATTAATATGTAACTATAATAATATATAATGTACGATCTTTGGTGGGGACCTATGTCCAGCAGTGGACGTCTATCGGCTGATGATGATGATGATGTAATAATACAATATATTCTTGTTTTGCCTTAATTTATATACGACTTGAATTATAGATAGGGTGTAAGGAGTCCCGTACTACAACTTACAGTATTTAAGCCAACCTCACCCGTAATGCACCCTTCTAATCAACAGACGAGGCTCTGGCTCTCAGTAACCCGCATTGGGCCAGCTTAGTGAGAAATAGCCCAAATTCCCCAATATGATCCCGACCCGAGCTATGTCAGAATATCTGAGGGAGGCCTATGTCCAGGATGATGATGACATTGATGACTATGAATGTGAACAGCATTTTTATGGTAAAAGTTATAATATGATTTAATAGATAATCTTGTATGTTTATATTTAGTATGCAAACTTTAGATAATATATGTTGGTGTTAAATAGAGTTTTGTCTTTATTATATCACTTAATTGTTACTTGTTTACAGGTTTATTTAATGACTAATAATTAACACACAACAGTTTCCATACCTGTCTTGTCTGCTGGATGCTTTGGGTTCAATGAATAATCAATACTGTTCATGTCTAGATGTAGTTGTTTCCTCGCTGTCTCGTCCTTACCTAACAGCTTGTTTGCTATTTCATAAGAAACTTTCGCTCTGGACATCTCTCCAATACCTCAACAAAGAGATAAATTTTAGTACATAAGAGAAGTATAAAGTGAAATTATTGTGTTTTAAATATATCCACATGAAGGGAATAGCGGAAGTAGTTAATATGATAATTTCAGGGTTTTGTGTTAGTAATGCGTGGCCACCTAGTATCGGCCTTCTAAAAAAGCTCAAAGTCCCCCAAAGAGCAATGGAGAGGGCTATGTTAGGAGTTTCTCTGCGCGATCGAATCAGAAATCTGGAGATCCGCATAAGAATTAAGGTCCCCGAACTAGCCTAAAAGATTGCTAGACTTAAGTGGCAGTGAGCAGTAAGGTCCTCGAGTGTCGCCCACGTACCGATAGACATTGTGTTGGGAGGCCTTTCACAAGGTGGACCGACGATCTGATGAGAATCGCGAGAACCCACTGGATGCGAGCAACGCTAGTCCGATCGATGTGGAAATCTTTAGAAGAGGCCTGTCCAGCAGTGGACATCTATCGGATGATGAATCTAATTTTAGGTTTTATATGCGGAATAGAGTTTTTTGAATTACCTTTGTAGCAGTGACCTATTCGCCAGTAGTACTGGGCCCGTATCTTAGCAGGTAAGCGTTCTTTCAGAGCCATTTTTAAATCTTCGAGGGCCGCGCGGTGTCTGTTCAAACGCAATAGTATATCTGAGCGCAACCATAGTGCCAAAGCCAGAGACACCCCACCGTCTATTACTTCCTCAACACCTGATGAAAATGAGTAACCCTTCATCGATACCTGAATTTATGTTTAACGTGCTAAACATTCTTATACTCTAGCATATACACTTGATAGTTTATGTACCAAATAAACATAACGCGGTTTCCTTTTTTTTTAATCAACTTCACGAGAGGGACCTTCACCTGATGTTAAGTGATACGCCCGTACATAAAAATGTAACGTTAGGTAGAATTATATGCCATGCACTACATTTTGCTCGTCAGCTTGATACAAGATGTTGAGTATCGTTACCTCAATAGCTACAGCGCCCTTGAAACCGGATTGCACACTACTGTTTGGCAGTAGAAATAGGTACTGCGGTGATACTGCTAGACGGTCTCCGGCAAGAAAGCTATCACCAGTAGAGAGTTCTTAGTCTGATAGGTTCATTTCTTTTCTAGTAATTGATAAAGTTATGCTTTTACCTGTCATTGGCGATCTCAGTACCGCTTGGCTCGCCAAGGCTAAACTTTTTTCAAGGTCACCTTCTTTTAAAGCTGTTTCAGCGGCTATGCGCTTTTCATTTGAAATCCTTGCATCTTTATCGCGGTAGACGCTTTCAATACGGGACAGCACTTCCTCAAGGCCCTCCATTATCTTAAATCCATATAAAAAGTGTGAATGGTCTATTTCTTACTGTACTATTAATATACTGTTTATTAGGTAATATATTAATTCTGGGACTTTTAAAAGGTTCCCATTTTTGAATGTTTTTTTTTTATATTCGAGAAAATACTGAAATCAGCAACATGTTTACCTGATGGTAACTTATACGCCTGCCTACAATAATGTGGTGCTAGTTAGAATGATATACACTGTACTGCATTGCAGTCGTCGTCTGAGACATAAGACGTTGAGTCTCGTTACCCCAATAATTACACTAGATACAACGCCCTTTCAGCTGATATGTGGTATGTTCATTACTGTTTAATAGTAGAAAGTGGCGCTGCGGCGGTACCTACCTTTTTTTTTGGTTTAGGGGGGAAATCTTCGAAACCAAACAAAAATCTTCGAGGAAGTCAGGGTTATGTGAGATTCATACTCATTAAAACCTCCTTGGTGGTCTACATCAGGGCATTCGGAGAGGCTCCGGGATCTCTTATAGAACGTACCGGTGCGTCCCTACACTTTGTGTTAACACGTCTTTGAGGAGTGGACAAACCCTCCTAGGCACCATGGCTGAGCCTTATACTGTTCCACGCAGATTTGCTTGTTGAGTAATAAGGGCCTCGCGACCCCAAAGCCCGCGAAACTCCTAGACCCTTTTAGTTGCCTTGTGCGACAGGGCTTACCTTACTTGTACTCTTACTAGTCTGAGTCTATAGAGCTGCGGGGTAGCTACCTAGACGATCTCCGACAAATGAAACCTACCACCTTTTGTGTATTAAAGAAGTAAATAAAAATTCATCAGTTTTCCAAAGTCAGTCAAGTTTTCAAGAGACGGCGCTATACCGAGTTGATTTTGTGATTTTGAACTCGTGTGAAAAGTGGGAAAACTTAAGTGCCCTTCCGAAGTCTTGACCCGATTGTCGCCTCGATGCACTTCTATTACGATATAACGAATGCAAATGCAAATCTCTAACACAAAAAAGTATTTAACTATTTTTTTTTAACGTACAGTTATGATGTACTCTCTCTGCCTTTCCGTTACACCTAAGTTAAGTTATTAATAAACTATACGCTATAGAAAACTGTCGACGTTGAAATCCAACAACTATTCAAACTGACCACAGCGTGTAGCAGTAACTTGCTAGAAGTTCTTTAATAAAGGAACTTAAGTAGCAGACTCGCAACTTGGATACTTCAAATTTCAAAGTCTAATCCTCTGTCACGGAAGCTGTTAGTGGAAATTGTATCATCTCTATTTTACATGTTTATCTTTTAAAATTGTATACGTACCGTTTTATTTTCTATCACTGCTGTAATCTTTCTCTCATCAGGAATCTTCTCGAAGGATTCTAACCAATCGTCTTTTTTTGCTAACGTTATCAATTCGTCGAATAGATTCTTAAAAAATCCAACGGCGTGTGAGTAAAGTGTTGTATTGCTGCATTTCTCAGCGAACGCTGCATCCACTATTTCATATATTCGAGACATTTTCCTTAAAACCAAATAAACAGAATTAGAACTTTAAAGTTTGCGCCAAGTATTTATCAGAACTTTTTTAATCCTAGGATCTTCTTTTGCCATATAATTAAATGTTAATAAGAATCAATAGAAGCATCTATGAAAACCTAGTTTTTCGCTGTCCCATTTTAATCTAAAGCAAAGATTGTTTTTTAAGAGCAATAATGATGACTGAACTACAGGTTTTAAGAATGATGTGTGTGTATGAATTAAGAGGTTCAATGAAATTTTCATAAATGTAGTTTAATTTGTACGTAATATATAACGTCCAAATAATATAAAATTGTAAATAGACTCGATGGGAACGAAAGAATTGTATAGAAAAGTATGTGCGAACCTAAATTTAGCAAACGGAACGTTCTCAATAGTGTAAATGTCAAGAGTTGCGTTCTCTATGACGGTAATAGTTCAAGCGATCGTGTCTCGGTTCCTGAAAAAAAAAAATGGTTTGCATCGTCCCGAAAGAATAATTTGATATACCGTTTACATTGCGCCGGTTTTTTACAAAACTTTACGTATGCTAATAACGATTAACATAGTCTTATAGGTTTGAGACGCTATTTCATTTTTCTTATTCATTTTGTCTAATATGTGATTATTGAACAACTATAAGGCATGATGCCTACAAATCAAACTATAGAAATGTTTGATAAAAAAAAAACTTTATTGTTAAGGAATATATATGAAGAATAAATCAGTTAATTATCAAAATAATTTGAGCTAATATCATACAATTGTATAATCATAACCCATTATATGAACAATTTTTCCCAAATACAATGAAAAATAAAATATTAGGCATCGTATCTACATGTGAAATGAGACCGTACATCCAATAATATTTAGTTAAATTTAACACGCTTATTTAACTAAATAATATCCATAAGTAAACGTTGGATTGAATGATTTTCATACAATATTCTTGTGTACCAATAGAATTATTAATTACTTATAATAATTAAATGTTTTTAACAAAAAATGTATGTAGAATATTGTTATCAACGCAGTAGTCTCAAACTAATCTCTAGAAAGAGAAATAATTATATAGTTATTAACATCAAAAAGCACCTTTTTTTGCATATTTTGGTTAGTTCTTTTGACAATAATAATAAATGACCCGAATGCTTACCCAGATATAAAAATTTACCGGATCGATTATGTACTATAATAAATTATTTCAAATCTAATAAAATAGATTTTCTCAGCGCAAAGCTTCACCAGCATTCAGCTCGCATACATTTGTAATAAGCACTGTATCTTTGTAGTTTATCATAATTTACGTCTTAATGCCTTAATAAATCGAAATATAGTGCGATCACGTGAAAAAATTATGAATTTATTTTACCTTTGGTATATTCACAACGCGGTAGAGCGCACGCAATGTGCAAAATGTAACTAAAATTATCCGCCTGCTTTTCAGTGTGCGCACGAGTTTCAATGTATTGAATTTCTTTAATACAACGCCATCTATTGTCAGACATGGTCAACCGACGCTGTCAATATGATCTATAAAAGCCGAACTATTTTTAATCCGGCTCAAATTCATCAATTCTCCGATCTAAACTTTTTTTATTTATAATAATTATGGAAGATTCTGATATATATCAAGAAAGTAAAAATAAACAATTACAAACAACCCACTTATAGTTATCATTTATAGGACTCGGAGTCTTATCTCAGAAGGTCAAAGCCGTTTATTCACATTGGTCAAGTGCGTGTTGGTATATGAAACAAGGATTATGAAAGCTCATATTCTTGAGCAGTAAGTCCCTTTTATTTGTTTTGAATGATACTTTAGTATTAAAGCATACCATCTATAATAAAAAATATATTTAATATGGAAATTTTTTTAAACAATATATTATATAATAAGACATCTTTGATCTGATCATTTAACTTCATCTTTGATGTGTTTGGTGGTAGGTTTCCATTGCCGGAGACCGTCTTGGTAGGTACCACAATATCTCCAATTTCTGCCGCCAAAAGTTGTAGTATGCAAACACTACTGTTTGGTGGTTACTGGTTTGAATGGTGCTACAGCTAGTCTAATTACTGGGGTTACATGATTATTTTACGTCTCAAGGCGACGAACATAATTTGGTGCAGTGTATACCATCCTAACTAACGCCACATTGAAAGACCTCCGTGTCTAGTTGATTAATTGTATAAAAAAAAATATTGACAGATGCTGGAATATTCATCAGATTCTTCAGCTCATCTGAAGTGGAGAGTCAGTCTTTAAGTGTATGGAATCTTCTAGAAATTATTACTGCTATCTGATGTTGTATTAGGGCGGTCAGGGAGCAAAGGAGAGTATACTCGGTCTTCAAAGACCAGCTCATGATATTATAATATGTGAATGTGATGATGATAATGCGGCGAGGTCTGCTCTGCACTGACATTGGTACTTCAATGACTGCGTTTCTCACTAACGTTGGGTGTTGAAGGGAATTAATAAAGCGCCTGCAATAATTATATCAGCAATGATACTGTAAATGAACCCAGAATAAAGTCGTTTGATAACATTGATTTGATTGTAGTAATATTACTAGACACTTGTCTTTATATCATCACAACCTAAGACAATCTATTCATGGTATACCACCTCACCGAGTTCTGGCTGTAACGAGATTAAACATTTTATGTCTCAGGAGAAGAGTGCAATGTGGTGCAGCGTATACAACTCCAACTAGCGCCATGTTATTATGAACAAGCGTATCACTTCCCATCAGGTGAACGACTCGTCTTGTCGCTTAATGAAATAAAAAAAAACCTTCACTTGAGAGGCACGAAGTGTGGTGGTAGCTGAAGAATTTCTAATGATGATAAGGGACGAGCGCAATGTAAACCTATCCTAAATCCAGTGCTTGTTCTAGTACCTTGTTGTTACATGTAGGTGTATGGTATACCACCAGATAATAATACCAATAGATATAAAGAACTGTAAAACAGTACAGTTAACAAGTATATATTAGAATTAATAAAACAGCAATATAAATATTAATAAATAAATAGCCCAGTTGGTATTCCCACTATTGGGATTCGGGGTGTTGGTAGGGGTTTGTATATGTCACATATCTACGAAAGCTTGAAACGTGGCGGTTACTATACAATTTTTTTTTAACCTCAACTGTGATTCAGTAGGAATCGAACCCACGCCCACTGCTGACGTATAGCGCATACTAGATCGCTTAGTAGACTGAACCATCAGGGCTCCACAACAAATATAGAATACAATTGGTAATTTACGCCGATGGGAAGAAAAGATTCTTTTGTTCATATAATTGTTTATCAATCAACCGCCAATTACAACAAGTAACAACAATTAATCAAGAAGTTATTTGTTTGATAACAGGATATGTTTTTTTTTTTAATAACGTCTGGAGCGGTATCAGTTGTCGGAGACTGTCTTGATACCCGCAGCGCCTATTTCCGTCTTCAAGCAGCAGTGTGCTAACATTACCTTGTTCCGGTTTGAAAGGTTAAAAACCGGTATTGAGATAGCAACTTGACCATCACCTTGCGCGCTCATCTCTTACTCTTCTATATATGGCCCATATCTCTCTAAGGCTGCGAGACGTGGACAGTAAGAGAAGACCTTCGGAACCGGATTGAAGACAGAAATGTGGACATATCGCCTCATGCTTTAAAATCAGCTGAAAGCGGAACTGCAACTTTTCCTAACCATAAAAAAACGGAAGAAGGCATATCTAGGACATGTAGTCTGGAAATGCTATGTACAGTCTTTCACTGACAGGAATAATGGGGGAAAGTAGCCGGAAAGACATAGAAGTGGACCAAGATCAAGAGCACCGATCAGCTGATCCACATAGCGCGCGATAGCAATGGATTCGCAGTATTACTGTCCAATCTTCATTAATCAGAGAGGTTTGAAAGGCGTTCCAAGTAGTGAAATTACTGTGGTAACAAACTTATCGGCTCATGTCTGAACGTATGCATATGGTGCAGTGTACATCATCCTAACTAGCGTATTTTATATACAGATACTTGTATATTTTAATTATTATCATATTAAATATCTCATGTATATGGACGGGTGCAGGTTGAGTGGGACTGGTTGATGGAGATATATGAGAAAGGCTTATGTCCAGCAGTGGGCATGTATCAGCTGGTGATGACACATTAATAAACAGCATCCAATCATTTGTATGTTAATATCAATGTTGATGATGTACACCAAATAGTGGCACGGTCAGTTGAAATAACTGTCTCCGTGGCGCTGTGGTTGTGCGCTTGTTTTGTAACGTGGAGGGTCACGGTTCGATTTCAGAGGCATATCTTAGTGGTAAAGTTTCGAAACAGCTTGATAAGCTACTACCTTAAGCTGTAATGCTTTAATTGTTTCGTTGGTCCTCGAATGGCGACCTCGTGTCGGAAGATGTAGGCCCGACTATCCAGTGAAGCTGGATGTACTGGATGCGAGCAATGCGGGATCGATCGATGTGGAGGTCTTTGTGGGAGGCCGTCCAACAGTGGACGTCTATGCTGATGATAATAGTGATAATAATAAATTGTTTCGTTGTGTGAGAGCTAGAGTATTCTAAGTTAGCTTTATCATCCATGGTCTCACTTAAGGCGTAAGTTATTATTGAAGTCACTAGTAGTTAGTTTCTAGTAAATAAGTTACCCACACATAGGTTTGAAAATGCCCGGGCGAGTCTAAGTACTGAGCTTTTACTACTAAATTACTTTCAGTACCCACTACGTGGTAATGAGCAGGACACGTCGCTCGAAGGACTGACAGCCGATGGGGCACCAAGGTCCTCGAATAGCGACGTCGATGTAGTGTTGTCAAGCCCCCTACTAGGGGCTCCGACGATTTGATGAAGGTTGCGGGTAGCATGATTCGAGCAGCTCAGGATCAATCGATGTGGATATCTTTGGTGGAGGCCTATGTGCAGCAGTGGACGTCTGTCGGTTGATAATGATGATGACGACCCATTAAGTCACTTATGAATATGATATTAATAAGGCTTTGCTTTATTTTAATAATAAAACTTTCAGCGCGCCGACTTTAAGATTTCCATGTACATTAACGGAAATGATATAGTCAAACCGATTAAAGTTACTGACTGTGCAGTTATATCATCATCAGCCAATAGATGTCCACTGCTGGACCTTTCCCAAAGATCCCCACATCCATCGGTTCTGCGTTGCTCGCATCCAGCTGCTTCTTGCGACCTTTAGTCGTTTGTAGAGGTTCTAGGTAGGAATGGGGGCTTTGGGCCTTTTCCCACCACGCTGGCCCAATGCGGGTCAGTGGGAGCTAGAGCCCCATTTGTTGATGAGCATCGTGCACCACGAGCTAGTGAGGCTGGCTTAGGTTCCTTGAGTTGTGCGGGATCCTTTACACCCCCAACGCAATATCAAATATTTTAGTTTTTCCTTTGAACATTAATATGTTACTTTAATAGATAGCTATTTTATATAAACCGATAGAAATACTATCTAAGAAACTACTTTATCTAACAAAGACGAGCGGGACGTTCACCTGATAATAAGTGATACGCTTGCCTATAACGTGTTGCTAGTTAGGATGATACATACCGCACCACCATTGTGGTCGTCGCCTTATGACTTAAAATGAGATGAGTATCGTTACCCCAGTACTGACACTAACAACAGCGCCCTTCAAGCCGGAACACAGTTATGTTAGCGCACAGCTGTTTGACAGTTAGCAGTGGTACCTACCTAGATAGTGACCGACGTATTAGCACGATCAAAATCTGTTAACATTTCTATCTTTAGTCCATAGCGATTTTTATGTTTAACTACAACATACGTTTTCTCTATGGTTTTCTTATAAGTTAGGAAATGCTAATAAATATATGAAAAATTTATTTATCATTACTTCGTTATACAATAATAAAACGCCATACATAATAATAACAAGCTTCATAACGGAGGATGTATTCAGGACCAAAGTTAATTCACAGCTACGTGTGAGCTAAATAGTCTTACGTTATTTACAATTTGTCTCCAAGGATGCACACTGCATTCATGTTATTGAAATACAATAAGTTTTACGTTTACATACTTATAATTACATAGACAATATTATACTTAGCAGACACACACACATACACAGCACAATACATTTTTTTAGAGGTTAATTTCAGAGGAGTCCATTGCAATTTACTGTTTCTCGTTAGAGTCATTAAACTATGATAAGTACGTATACTAGGAGTATGTCCGAAAATACGTATGTGTACTATATAATATATACTAAATACTAGATACAATGCTACTATGTATTATCTCATCAATTAAGGTATAAAGTAATTATACACAACACTATATATTATAAATATATACGTATGTATACTATGTACGGGAATATACTATCATTCAACATTATCAGCCTTTGTCTATCCACTGCTGGATGTAGGCCTTCTCCGATGTCTTCCAGTAAATGCGATCCTCAGCCTCTTCCATTCGCCCACTTCCGATCGCTCTGATGATGTCGTCGCTCCATCAGAAGTATAGGACGCCCTCCCTCTATACTATGGTCCGATTAAAAGAAATTATATTCGCAATATTAATATCTTACAGCGGGATGTGGGGCAAGTCTTTCTCTTGCATCCTCCGAACAGGTTTCGCTTTATCGTGGTGGTGGGACTCAGTCTTGGCATGGTTACCCATGACGAAGCTAAAAGAAGCTCATCATGGATGTGTGCCGGTGGGCTGTGGATCAGGTTTTCATTGCCATTTGCAGCCGTGGTGGATTCGCGGAGGAAGAGGAGTGCCAGTATTGCGTTTCGCCTTTCTCTCCGTCCTCCGCGGCCGTATAACGGTAGCGGCGGAGCCCAAGACTGGTGGATGCAGGGAGTCGGTAAAGTTTTCTCTCTTGGTCTCCATGGCCTAGGTAAGGATAAGAGGTAATTGAGGTGATAAGACTCAACATCTTGTGTCAGGCGACGATCGCAATGCGGTGCAGTGTATATCATCCTGACTTGCGCCCTTGTTGAATGTTGTTATGGGCATGTATACTAACCATGAGGTGAACGTTTTGTGAAAAATAAAAAGTTGTGATAGAAAGCATTGCTAATGTTAATTTGTTTAATAGTATATACATATATATATATTTCTATAATAATAAATTAATCATCAAAATGGCACTCGGCGTGTTTGGCTACAGTTTTCCAGGTTAATGATGCGAGTAGACGATAGACCACTCAAAAACTCATTTGCTAAACTCCATTCAAACGTCAACTTATTTTATCTTATTGCCTAATTTGTTACACTCTCTTTGTTGTTTCTAATCTTTAGTTCAATTGTTATTTGTAATATTTGTTGTAAGTATTCATCCGTTCACGAAATTCATTGGTCTCTTAATCACTTAACGTCACTTGAAATAGTTTAATTGCGAATTTCAATGTTGTATAGCGTAGTGTTACCGGTACTGAAGTAAGTCTACAGTTATTTAAAACAATATTTTGATTAACACTCAAAAATCTCTATTAAGTAAATTACACATATAAAGTAAATCGCACGTAATAATAAATTATTTTTAGAATCACTTGAACTAAGTAGGATTTTACTTAAGTAGTTTTCTTAATACTTTTTCCCTGTACGGAGGCTTGAGCGGTATTGTAGTTTATTTTTAATCGTCTTTTTAATAAGTTATTACAATAAATAAGCAAAAATTCACTTCATGTTATATTAGAATGGTTAGATTAATATTTCCTCACTGTTTATTTAAAACTTGCGAAAATTGTATTAAATAATCGGCTATCTGTAAATCGTTTCACTTTCAATTCGATCGAATCTTATCACTGGTAATACTTAAGTAATATACTAAAAAAAAAAATCTGTTTCACTATTATGGAGACGATACGTTAAATATGTTATGCGCGTTAGATCAAAGTTAACCAGTCAATAAATAACAGTATGCAGTATTACGCAAATAGCCGGTAAATAGTAAGTTAGTTGTGGTAAGCGGCGCGCCCGCGATACACCGACTGTTACTCAAGCGCCTTAACGCCGAGTTAAATAGTTGAAACATTGAATGTTGGTAGTAGATAGTTACGTTTTTACACGCGGGTATTGTCACCGTGACCTCTAAAATGCCGCAGTGTAAAGTTATTACTCCATTACCCACATGCCATTTGAACACACTGGTCGCAGTTAACGGAGATAATTAGGTTAAAATTGCATCAGGCCTTTTTAAATTGGTCGGATTTTATTTTTGATTTAAACAGTTTTTTTCTTCTATTTATTAACGATTGCTTTTTGTTAATTTGTATGTGAAGGTGAACGGTGTGTTGCGGTTAAACTTATTGTTTATTTCGATGCGTCGGCGTTGAAGCGATGGTGTGCATGTAGAGCGGTTGGTACGGAGATGAGGGAAACATTTTAGCGCTCTGACATCTCGCCGGTGACGCGTCGCTTATCAGCGGTTATCACCCCGCGAGCCTCGAGTCTTGCCCGCGCTCCAGTAGCGCGTTTTCGCTCACACAGAGTGGACTTGCAGCAGCTGTTTCTTTCCACGGCTCCCGAACGGCGCCGTGCCCGTACCGACCGTTCACGATCACCTACGAAGCGCTACGAATCTCTCATCAATCGCTGTGAGTTGATTTCAAAATTTACTATGGCCGTACGGTCCACTCACAATCAGCACTCACAACACACGGACAATCATCAACTTAACAAATGACATATATTAACAACGAGTGTTAAGTTGACTGTAAACTTAAGGCGATGCGCGTGATCACGGCGTTAGAGCGTTATGAAGACACATTTTTCTGATTTTAAAGACTGTTACATGAGTCATATGGTATGGAAAGATATGAAGGTCGCGTTCAACTCATCCTAAAGTAAATTTGTCTTCGCGGTCTTAATGTATCAGGTGGGATATGTTTATCGCTTGGTGTTAGACTATTTCACACTACGGCTATACGCAACTCTGCATTGCACGTCGGCCGTGGCACGGGCTTTCAGCTCCACTTGGTAGAGCATCGCGGATGCGTTTCAGGGTTAAACGGTGACAGTTCGCGGTGGCGTTTGTGCAACTTCTTGCCTCAGTCTTACGGTTTAAATTAACCGATTATATTTCTACCCTAAACATAAACAGACTTATAACGAGTTTCGTATGAGAAAAGTAACGAAAATCTGATGTATGTAAACTGTAAAATTAATGATTAGTTTCTTTGTTATATATTACAAAGATATTTTTACGTTTGAATATATCTTTTTTGCTACTAATAACAATAAGTTAGCCGGTTTTATATGTAAACAAAGTATGAATTATCTATGACTTTCACTGACATCGAGTATCATTACCTGTTTACTTATTCGCCAATTCGATGTGGCGGATTTCCGGCCTTTTGTATATATACTACGATCCATATAGAATTTTGATTTTAATATATATTTATATTTTTTTCATTACGTACAGTACAGCAAAATATATTGGTATGCATAATAATTAAACGTTAGATATCTACTGGGTATATATAGGATATTACTTATTATATTTGAAATTGGTACAAAATTAAAAAAAAAAAAGTAATTTAGTGACTCGACAAGCGGGCTTTTCACCTAATGTTAAGTGATACGCTTGCCCATAACAACATGGTGCTAGTTAAGGTGATATCTATAGTGATATATATGAGTCGTGGGTTGTTGAGATTTGTAATTACACTACCTACAGCACCCTTTAAACCAGAACACAGTAACACTGATGTTTGTCGGCTGCATTAGACGCTACAGTCGTATCTACCTAGATGGTCTCCGGCAACAGAGACCTACCACCAGTAAATGTTCATCCCTCCCTCCTCCATTCGCGGTCTCCGCCCGCTTTGCTGGCGGTGATATAAAATTATACTTGAAATATTCCTTGAGAGCGACCGCAACCGCGAATGATCTTCTATACCAACCGTTACCATAGCAACCGCATAAACAATACCAAATGAAAATTATTATAGAATTTAGTTAGAATTAAAATGACGAAGGATCTATGGGATTCAAAAAATAAATAGCCTATTACTATCTACAAATCATCCCCCGTCGAATGCTCATGTTCCCATGTCGACACGTTCACTAGTTTCCACGTGATTGGCGAACAAACAAAACCATTTTAATTATATATATATAGTTAATGTGAGGGCGTTGTATGTAAACAAAACGGTATATAAACGAGTAGTTTTGTATTTTTTTTTTGTTATCGCACACCGCAAGCAATTAATGGTCTCTAATCATCTCCTCTTGAAGAATCGGAGGCGCTTCTTTACCTTATCATTCACCTGATAAAATTTACAGCACCGTAATCGATTGCCGGGATTATTTACAAACGTCAGCGTTGTTAAGGATCGTTGTTGTTACGTTCAATTGTTGCACCTTAAATGTATTAATTGCAACCATTGTTAATTATAAACAGATCTTACTGCCGATTGGATTTGAGAAAAATCTCGGAACGGAATGAGGATATACATTCGTTATCCCGGTACGAGATGGGGACCACGTTCATCTGATGGTGATTGATTTGACAATGTACCATATAGTTATTAGGTACAGCGGAGAGAAGTATGTTATGAGCAGCAGCGGTGGTGCTTCTTAAAAAGTCTCAATCAAGAATCATGACTGTTTAAACTGTGTGTGTGTTTTTTTTTATAAATTCACAGTCTGTAGCTACACGTTTATCTATTATAACATTCAAATAAGCATTACAATTGGATTAGACCTGATGTCGTACTGTGCCACGAACAAAATGCGCAAACTGTGCAAACACGGGCATTAATATAGAATAAAGTGCATGCATGTGTGCGTGTGAGACTTATTACATTAACTACGGGGATATTTTTTTTTTCTATTAAATAGTACTTTAATGCAGTTAGACACCGTCTAGGTATGTACCGCCGCTGGCACTTCTGTCGTCAAACGTAATTTTTTTTTCTACAAAGCAACGGTATGATCGCTCACCTGGTAGTAAGACAAAGGCTTGCGCATAAAAACAGCGATAGTTACGATGGGGTGTAAGGAGGGGCACCTTACATACAACAACTCACGACACCCAAGATAACCTCCCCTTCTCGTGGTGCATCTTGGTAATCCATAAACGAAGCTCTGGCTGGTGGGTAATGGCCCAAAGGCCGCGGGGTACAACTGGATGCGGGTAGCGCTAGTCCGATCTATGTGGAGATCTTTGGAGTCAATCAATGTCCAGCAGTGGACATCGGCTGGGGATGTGTTAAGATGGTACAAAGTCTCGTTATCTTAGTTACTGAAACAGCTATGTTAACACACTTCCGTTCTGCCTTAGAAATAGGTGCTGCAATGGTACTTACCTAGATGTTCTCCGGCAACAAAGACTTACCGTGTTCCGGTTTAAAGGGTTGTATCTAGAAAAATTATAGCGGTAACGAGATAAAATATCTAATGTTTAGAAGGGATTTACACAATATGGTGTTGTGTATGTCATCCGAATTAAGGCCACGTTGTTATGGGTGCACTTACCATCATTTACCCTCTTGCTGGTCGCTTATTCGAATGAAAAAAAATATTAAGGTATTTTGTACCAACATCCTATTTACTAGTTCACAACTATCCTATCACTTGGTATACCGTGAACTAGTCTTTGGTGACAAATCGAACTAGTCTAGAACAAAGGCTATTCAAGATACCTTTTGGTCGGAAACACTGACGCTGGAAGACTGTTGCGATCATTCTTTGCAACGAGAGATATAAAATTAATAAGTGGTTTTGTTTGTTCGCCGATCACGTGAAAACTAGTGAACGTATCGAAATATGAACATGAGCATTCGACGGGGAATGATTTGTAGATTGTTATAGGTTGTTTATATTTTGAATTTCATAGATCCTTCATAGTTTTATCTTTACTTAAACTCCATAAACATTTTCATTTGGTATTACTTACGCGATTGTTGTACTAACGTTTGGTATAGAAATTCATTCGCGGTTGCTGTTGCTCTCAAGGAATATTTTAAACAAATTTCAAGTCTAATTCTATATTAAGACCGGCAAAGGGAGTCGGGTAACAGTTAGACAAGTTATAAAGTAAGCCACACTCTCCGAAGTTTAACTGGTATCTGATATTGTTGCTGCTCTACACAGTCTATTGTTTTGCTGAATTACAATTGTCGCAAAACGTACGACAACAACAGTGAGACAAGTCAAATATATTACCGAACAAGGGTGAAATTAATACAGAAGCCTTTGGAAAAATATCTGACTTCAATTTAATATTAATAGGTCATCGCGAGCTTCGTTGTGTTTATGTTTCGGTTTAACTCGAAACTCTTTATTATACGTCCGGTTATTTCTTCGTAATTGGTAAAACCGGAGACTGCAGTTACGGTTAAGTTTAAACTTTACGTAGATAATTAAATGAAACATAACAAGGCAAGTATTGTTACCCTAATAATTATAACAGCTACAGCTCCTTTCAAATCGGGATACAGTAACATTTGTACATAATTGTTTGGCGGCATAAATAAGCGCTGTGATGGTACCTGTTTAGACGGTCGGCCGTACAGACTTAAGGTGTGCAAGGGGTCAACTAAGGGACCCAAACGAACCTCACCTGCTCGTGGTGCAGCCTGCTAATCAACAGGCCCAAATCCCTACAAACGACGGCCCCTAATCCCAGACGGAGCCGGAGCCCATGCTGACTGTATGTAGAGATCTTTGGATGATGATGATGATGATTAACAGAGTCCTACCACCAGTAAAAAGTAATGCGGTGTATATCATCCTAACTTGTATTAAATGTTAAATATCGAGTTGATTATATCGCATACATATAATTTAGAATCTTTATATACAAATCGAAAATATTTTAAACTTCATAGATAAGATCGATCATATCTGCAAATATAAGCTCTAGATTGAGATATCGTTGACCGATTATCAATTAGTAATAAATACACCTTACTATGCTGTGTTGTATGTTAACAACACACAACATATTATGTTGGCCGTGATGTAAATAAACATATGACGTTGACTATACTGTTACATGTACGGTAACGTATACTATAGTTATCTATTCCTTTATCAACTTTTGCAAACTATAATTTCTAATTCAATACTTACTGCAATGAAAACTGCTAGTTAAAATTAACTTGAAGTATCAACTGTTTGAATCGTTCAGTTAATACCAGTTAATATCAGATCTTACTGGTGGTAGGTATCCATTAACAGAGACCATCTAGGTAGGTACAAATGCGACGCCTGTTGCAGCCGGTTAATAGTAACGTGTTCCGGTTTGAAGGGCATTATAGTTGGTGTAATTATTGTGATAACGAGACTCGATATATCATGTCTGTGAGCGTAATGTGATGCAGTGTATAACATCTTACCGAAACGTTGTTATTGGCGAGAGTGTCACTTACCATCAGGTGAACGTCCTGCTCGCCTTTTCGCGTAATTATATAAAAAAAAAATTAGGTATTATATTGTATATGAAACAAATAAACAGAGGAACAGACAAAAACCTTTGAAAAAATTTCTACTGTATAAGTATGGCTTTTAACCGAAAAAAAAAAAACTATTGTTATTACAAACAGTTATTGGGAACGGTTTATAGTTTTTTTATTTAATTATCTTCCGATTTCGTTTGAACTTTTTTTTCTTATGTCCGTTCACGTAGTGTGACAGATTAGTTAACTTTAGGCACAACAAGTACTTGAACCTTGGCTTTGAAACAATGAACGTTATTTAACCGATCGCCGCGCGATGTTCACGGTACGACGGGTTTAACTAATTGTCGGTTAACTATTCAGTTGAATCTTACTACAGCGATTGTATTACATTAAAATTTTACTATGTTTTCATTGATTAAGTGATCGCTGAATATACGTAAAACTATCTCATATTAATTTGTATTGCTATAATAATAATGCCGTAAAAATATTTTCTTCAGAGTCAGAACAAGAGGTTCATAGCAAGGATTTTATGTCCCAGAATCGGTTATATAATTTTTTTTTAAGAAACCTCCAAAAGTTTAAATTCTTACTAAGAAAAATAATGAAGTTACCATACGAACCCATAAATTTGTAATGCCTGTTAATATAAAGAGTTATATGTTGCAATAGTTACAAAATTAGACTTGAAATTTGTCTGAAATATTCTTTGAGTAACCGCAACCGCAAATGGCCTTCTATACCAACCGTTACCATAACAACCGCATAAATAATACCAAAGGAAAATGATTATAAAAGTTAATTAGAAACAAAGCGATGAAGGATGTATGAAATTCGAAATATTAATATCATATAACTAACTACAAATCATTCCTCGTCAGATGTTCGTGTCTCCATGTTGAAACGTTCACTAGTTTTCACGTGATTGGCGAACAAAGTAAATCCATTTACTTATACATACAATTAATAGGAAGGGGAAAAGAAAGTGAAATGGGGTAATCTTCTATTCTAAATCGCTACAAACGGGCGAGCGAGTAATTTTAGTTTACCTCAGACTATCGAAAGATTTTATCAGATCGAGCCGCTTTGGAACAATATTTATATAAGGTTATTAATACAACGCGAAGAGAATTCTTCTTCGTTCAGAATGAAGTTATAAATTACTGAATAGTCGAACTACACATACATATTTTATACTATATCGCTAACGCATCGATTGCATCGATATTATTCATCGTCGACATATATCTAGCGGAAGTACAACGTCATTTATTAATGTATCAAAGTTGAATATGACCACAATATTATTGTCGACTGAGAAAAACTGATTAAATAACTAAAAAGGATACATTACTATAAATAAAATTATCATCAATATACGATAATAAATACTTCTTTAATTAGTCGTAAGGTAGTATAATATAGTTAAGGATAAATATATCCTTATCGTTGTTTACTTCCAAGTAAACTCAACGAGGGTATCTCTCAGAAAATATCACAAATGATTCTTATAGACATGAAATATTAAATGAAAAAACTGCTAAAACAAAAAAATCTAAAGTAAAATAGTAGAAGTAAGTAAAAAAAATTAAGCAAACTTGTTAAAACAAGTTAAACTTATTGTCAAAACAAATATTACATTGACTTTACTCTTTCCATATGACTATTAGAATTTTTCTTACTATAGACTATACTAAGAAAAGCACTATTTTAAAGATTATCCCCCACGGTTTATCTAAGATATCTATAACAGGGGTTATACTAAAAAAAATACTAATTCACGTATCGATTGTTTCACACAAAGAATTTATAGTAGAGAGAAAAAAAAAACTCGTCTCTCATAGTCTCTTATAATCTATTAATAAAACGAAGATGACGTTTAAATCTTCAAACATTAAGTAGAACTTAATAACGCTTTGATGCTTAGGATTATGAAATACAAAGGCGGCGGAAATGAGCGTCGCCATGGTAACAACGTAGACAACCTTCAGAAAAGCGGTATTAAACTTCCATCACAATGAAATTTACAATATACAGCATGATTAAAAAATATAGTATCACTTTTTAACTACTCACCGATCAGCTGTTTCAGAATATGTAAGCCTAACACAGGAGACTAAGATTATTTTTTTTGCGGTTATATATATTAACGTCGTAAGCTCCCGGATTGGACAAGAACAGGTTCCGATCAGCTGCACTAACTGAATGGAAGATCGACATTAAGCAAGTTGCCAATATTAAAAAACGTTGACTTGGGCTTCTGATAATGTGCAGGCGTCGGACATTTCTTTATCAGGACCAACCCACACTTGCAATACGCTGTTGCATGGGTACAGTCAGTACCATCGCTAGGTATTTATACTAGGACTCGGGTCACCAAGTCGTTACGGAGTATACTTTAATATCCATAGACAACTGTATCTCTTTCAGCCCTGTTGTCTCAGGCTAGTAAGAATATGACTAAGGTAAGACCTGCCGGTCGTAGAAGACGACTAAAAGGATCTAGGAGTTTCGCGCGGCTTCAGGGTGGAGATCCTTATCGCTCAACAAGCGAACCTGCGTATGGTGCTTAGGAGGGTTAAGCTCCTTCTCGGAGACGTGTTAATAAAAAGTGTAGAGGGGCAACGCTGCGTTCTATAAGGGATCCCGGAGCCTCTCCGAATGCACTGATGCAGAGCACCGAGGCGGTTCCAGTGATTAAGAATCTCAGATAACCCTGACTTCCTCAAAGGTATTTATACTAGTTAAGTCTCGTTACCCTAGTAATTTCATTAGCTAGCTACGCTACAAATTGAAGCAGAGTACTATTTTTCTACTGCAATAGGAGCTGCAGCGGCCTAGACCAGATCCGCCGCAATGAGTCGGGAGAGTTTTCACTCTTGGCTTCCATGGCCTCTGGGTAACGACTTCCAGAGGATCCGTTGATGAGGCTAAAAGGAAGGCGTGCTGTATGTTCCGGCGCGCTTTTACAAAGGTGGGAAGGGGATAGTACGTGTCTCCTCTCGACATGGAGCTATGCGGTTCAGTCGTTAGTGTGCGAAAGGGTTTCCATGTTCCGCCGTAAAGCGACGAAGGAGTATCGTGAGGGTTTTAGTCGGTGAAAGTCCGACACGACTTATCCTTGCCCCGGCGAAAGCATCTCCCTCAAAACAAAAAAAAAACCCACCACCAGTAAACCGGTGAATGTAACTCTTTGATTCAATTTATCGAGTAAAAAGTTTGTAGTGTGCGTACTGCGCGTGCGCGAACTGACAATTATTAATTGCTCTTTTCAACTGAAACAAGTCCGTTTATTTACGTTCGCAACATCATACGGCGAGGTTATTCTAAACTTTTTTTTTTTTTACAGTTATTTTCATCCAACGTAGTATGTCCACTATCATTAATCATTGAATACTGAATTCTTTATGTATTTTAATTTTTCATTAAATTAATCGACGAAACGAGCGAGACGTCCATCTGATGGTGAGTGATACACGTAACCATGGTGATGATGATGATAACGCTTTCACTCTATTACTTCCACGCTGCTTTCGATGAGCAGCTTTTTTAGCTTTTTCTTTTGTCAATCTTTAGATTCCATGATTTCATAGCCTGTTTCGATTTTTTACTGTTAAAATATACATTTTTGTAAGTCTCTATTAATATAACTTCTCCAGTGTATTATATTATTTAATCAATATGTAAGTGGTCCCGCACAACAACGCACGGGGGCCGAGCCAACTTCATCTCCTCGGGGTGCACTCTGCTAATTAACAAACGAAGCTCTGGCTTCCACCCTTGGGCCAGTGTGACGGGAAAGTCCTAAATCCCTTAACATAAACCATTAATACACGGCGGTACCGGAGGCCATGCAGACTGTGGACCGATCGACATCAGGATCAATGGGGGAGTCGTTGTGGACGTTTTTCGGCTGATGATGATGAATCAATTTGCTACAATAGAAAGATGAATTAGTGCTATACGGGATTCTTATATAAGCAGGTTATTATTGTATTTAGTTTCGCTTGTACGATTTTTTTGATAAGCGCACGACATTATGCTATTATGGTAGAGTTTCTTAATAAAATTTCAAGTATTATATCAAATCAGAAATATAGTAACAAAGAAAATATTATATGATGCGATTCAATGAAAGCACTGCGCACTAGTTCGCAATATATTTTTCTTCATTTCAATTTAAAAACCCTTTCGCTCACAGCATCCTTTGGGATGGAATGACTGTTGTATTGTGAAACTAATATACGTTGCTTGCTCCTACAGTGTTTCAACAAGGGACGCCATTCACAAATACAATTTATGTTTTCTTATTTATAACATTAGTCCGTGCTCTGCGACGGGGGTGTATGAAATCGAGGTTATAAACTAGTTCTCCGACTGACAACAGAAAATTCAAATTATACTACTTCATTGGTGACAACGACCCCGTTACGAGTATCGTCGTTTTGCCCCTAAGCACAAGTACGCAAACACAAAGGGTGATAGACATTTTCTATTATAGCATCACCGCATCAGAAATGAAGAGATCCGTAGGAGAACTAAGGTCACCGACATAGTCCTAAAGATTGCTAGTCTCAAGTGGCAACGGACATTACACATCGCTCGAAGGACTGTCAACCGATGAGTCACTAAGGTCCTCGAATGGCGACCGCGTACCGGTAGATAGAGTATTAGCAGGCCCCCCACTAGGTGGTACGGCGCTCTGGTGAAGGTTGCGGGAAGCAGCTGGATCCGGGCAATGCAAGACCGATCGGATATGGTGATTTCTAGGGGAGGCCTATGTCCAACAGTGGATGTTTATCAGCTGATGATTATGATGATGATGACGATAATGTATATTTTGGTAGAAATAGGTATAATAGCTTGCGACAAATTCATTTTAATAGTGTTTTCATATAAACATATACTTATATATTTATGTACATGATTTATCTATGAAAGATCAATCTAGATTGTTGATCATTGATCGAAATTCCCGACATTTATAAATATTGATGTTAAATGAAACTTTGTAATATTTACTTTGTCTCTTGCAGTGTTTGAAATATCGATTGGCGAATGGAAATTTAGTTTGTCAATTGTCCATTAACCGAAAACTAACGTTGAGTCCGTAGCGAGTTGGTTCGTAGTGAATTTTGATTTCAAACACTACGGAAATCGAGTCGCTTATGTGCATATACATCCGCAATTTCGCGCTTTCTGTTTGCAAAGCATACAGTATCCGGGTGATCATGAAAAGGCAGAGCGTTACAGTTTTTTTATTGAGCGCATTCATCATTTAAGAGTTTCTATTTACAACTCTTCAATATAGACCAATTGATTTTCAATGCGATCTGCGCTTGACAATTCTCTGAGTACTTCGTTAGGCTGTCACTCCAATTGGTAGCTGGTGCTATTCTCAGCGCAGTGCTTGCTAACGTGGTCTTTACTGAAGGATCTTTCTGCCACATCGGTCGTTATTAGCCTGCTGTTGTCACTTCAGCTCGCTGTTTCACTGTCAGCGATCTTCGTTCTTCTACAGATTGTCTCATATTTGATTCGATCTCCTAGCGAAACACCGAATCTAGCTCTCTCTATAGAAGCTTAAAGGGCTTTCATCTTTTTCACATCTTTACCCACCCCTTATTAAGAAATCGTATTGATACTTTCAAGAACAGAGACTGATAATTTCATTACTAGTTATTGGTCTCTCGGTCTTTTCTACTTCCAGCGTTGTGTTAAGATCATTTCTTAAAACCGATACATTGAATCTTTTCTTTATCACTTTTATCATCTATGATTAATTATTAAGTATAAAAATCTAAAGTTACTCAGTAATTTATACAAGGGAATTGTTCTTAAGAGAACTTAGATTAGATATATTATTTAGAATATAGTTTCATTTCCATTGCATTACCTTTTCCTCTAAAAGCATCGTGTAAAAGATAGAGTGTACAACATGAAGACAAAACTTGTATTGCGAAGTGGAGAAGAAAATATATGAAGCTGACCCCCACCAGCATTTGGGATAATGGATAGGAAGAGAGAGAGACAGAGAGTGTATAACATGAAGGTAGTGAGTTAAAAGTTTTTCGTATTAGTCGAAATTCTATTCCGTACCTTTTCGTTTATTTTTTAAAAATCCTTTACTTATACAGAAGAAACTTAGACTTATTTGTATAAGCTATATCCTGCAGGTGTCCTCTGCTGAAACTGGATCTTCACAATCTTGAGAGCATTTGCCGTATTCACAACACTTTAAATCAAACATATAACGTTAGTAATGATAACAGTTCCCCGGAAGTTTTTTTTCAACCTTAATGCCTTTAAGGATACGCCAGGATCGGAGCGGTGACAGAATATCTTAATCCGTATGTAACATCTGGTAAAATTGATCTAAAATTTTAATTACAGTTAAGTAAAAATAAGATAATTTTAAATGAAAATGAATTAAGTTAAAATAACTTGCTGTTTCCCGCCCGTAATAAAATTAGCAAACGCAACCGGAAATGACTTCCTATATCCACCGTAACTATAGCAATCGTATTAATAGTACGAAATGCAAATGTTTATAAAAGTTAATTAGAAACAAAATGATGCAAGATCTATGAAATTTGATAAATAAATAGCCTATAACCATCCACAAATCATTCCCCGTCGAATGCTCATGTTCATATTTCGATAGGTTCACTTGTTTTCACGTGATCGGTGAACAAAGGAAACCTATTATCATTATATATATATGGACTCTCCACTGTTCCACACCCGCTTTGCTGGCTGTAATATAAAATTAGATCTGAGATTTATCTGAAATATTCCTTGAGAGCGACCGCAACCGCAAATTCCTTTCTATACCAAATGTTACTATAGTAACGACATAGATAATACAAAATGAGTATGTTTATAAAGTATTGGAAATAAAATGATGACGGATCTGAAACTTAACAAATAAATAACGTATATCCATCTGCAGTCTGCTTCGAATGCTCATGTGTCGTTACCTTCACCAGTTTTCACGTGATTATCGAACATAGAAAACCTATTTTAGTTAGTTATATGTATATATATTATATATGTATATATATATAAAGTAAGTTAAAGTAAGTAACGGTTTCTGTAGAAAGTTAATTGCAGTTGCAGTCGCTTTTAAAGGATAGTTCAGATTGATCTCAAGTCTAATTTTATATAACAGCTAACAAAGCGAGCAGAGAATAGCTAGTCAATATATATGTAAAATATATCTCAATACAATATATATTTTATTATAAGATATGTATTCAGAAAATTGAATGAGTCTTTAGATTCGACACCTTTGTTTACATTTTATAATAGAATCCGGAAAATTCTCGTAAGATAGAATGCTGAAAAGATTCGTATAAGGTTTTTCTTATTTTCACATACGGGACCGTGTTTAACAAAAGCAATTTCCATGTTTTAAAAATATATTAGAAGAGGGTATACTTTACCCCTACAGTTATATTTTATTCTATGAAAAGTAATTTAACCTGACAAACAATAGTAACATGAATACAAGAATTATATCGGTGATAGATCTCTTTTGCCGGAAACCGTTTAGGTATCGCAGCAGCTTTTATTTCCGCCGCCAAATAGTAGTGTGCAAACGTTACCGTGTTCCGGTATTAAGGGCGTCGTAACTAGTAGAATTACTGGGGGTTGAAAGACTAAACATCCTATGTTTGTAGTCGACAAAACAAAGTGTTTCTGTGTATACTAACCTAACTAGCGCCACGATATAGGTGAGCTTATCACCAACCATTAGGTGAACATCTTGCTTTTTTTTTTATTCTAGAAGAGACACGACGAGCGTCAAATTCACCTGATGATAAGGGATACCCGTGAGAGTTAAAATACTAAGCCTCTTAATAAAAAATCGTAGTTTTTTTGGTAACGGTACTTTATGTAGGGATACATATTATACATCTGTATATATAGAGAAGGTTTCATTACTATCTTGTACGAAGCTTGAAATCTGCCGTTCGTTGCTTCGTTCACGTTATCTATAGATGGATATGTATTATATTTGTGGTTGAACTATAACATTCTAATTATCGATATTATTAATGTTCCTTTAGCAGGAACATCGTGAAAAAATTACCTGGTAACGTATCTATAACCGAACCGGAACAAGGAGCACTAGGATCCGGTTGGTTCGATCAAATGTTTTTAATATTCCTCTATGCATTTTAAAATTTGGATCCTATAACAGTGACAGACATTAATGGCGCTTGATATGTGACACTGGAGAGGGATGCTGGGAAAACCCCGAAATGCATTCCGAACTAATAAATCAATCTTCGGCCAATCCGTTATCCAATATATCTATCCCCTATTATTCGAGCCAATTTGGTATTTCCATCACGTGTGTTGACTAATTAATCTGTTCATATACCTGTTAGTGGTGTAGGGAAAGGTGGAAAGTATCAGAGTAAGAGGTACAGCATCTATGAGATGGATGGACCAAATGAGATAGATATTAAGGGTTAGTCGAAGTAGCTAGTTGAACGGGTCACTGCTACTACTTGACCACGACGTCTTTGAAAACTGGTACGATTGAGAGGTAGAACATATATATTGATTTAAATATAAACGCATATACTATTTTACTGCATTTATTGTATATATGCGAAGTTTTCTTAGGGGGAAGCATGTGGCCGGCAGTGGACGTATATCGGCTGATGATGATAGGTTTCCGAACTATGCACGAAGGGGATTTAGCAAATGGAGCTTTCGATAAAGAGCAAGAGTAAAAGCTCGATTTAAATTTTTAACGCACTTTCATACGTGCCGAAGTTAATTCCTCTCATCGCTTACCCATGCGCGTATAACGTATACTTTTTGTTCTAAATTGGAATCCTGAAGGGGTGAATAATGAGCTGATATTATCATTCTCTTCCCTTATACGCCGACATATTTCGAATTTTGCTTTATTATAGAGACACGTGTTTCCGGATTAACTTTCAGCGTTCTTGTGTACGCCGGTGTATTCATATATACATGTACAAGAGTATAATTATCTTCATGATCGATTTTTATTGCTTTAAACATCACTTTAGTCTAGCAACTTGTATGACTACTTCGGTAACTTCAGTTGTTCCACGGGTCTCCTAATTTTTGATTTCGAGGATCTCCCACGCCAACTCTGTGAGATTTTGAGCTTTCTTTTAAACGCCATAGTTACTTACCATGTTTCCTAACTGCAACTCGAACACTGTTGTCATAGTCTTCAGGCACTTCGAGATTTTTGTGCAAAATACCTCTCGAAGTTTGACAAAGCGTTGCAGTGAAAATCTATAATTTTAATACATCTCTTTATTTTGGCACAAAAACAATTACTCTTATGAAAAAAAAAATGTTTATTTTACTCTCATCAAAGTAGTTTCGAATCGAAGTACGATAGTCAATTCATTCGAGACGAAGTACAGTACAGTGGGGTTGTAAGGGATTCCATACAGGAACTCAAGAGGCCCAAGCCTATCTCACCAGATCGTGGTGCACCCTGCTAATCAACAAAGGAGATTCTGGCTCCCACCAACCCGCATCTGGCGGCCGTGGTGAGAAGTGGTTCAAATCCCGTCATATACTTCCCTACAAAAAGAAGGTCGCGCGAAGACGCTGGATGCAAGCAGCGCAGGACCAACCGATGTGGTAACCTTTTGGAAAGGCCTGTGCCCAGCAGTGGACGTCTATCGGCTGACGACGACGAAGACGACTAAGTACATGAATTGATTAAAATCTAAATTGATTTATAGCCATACGGTAAATCTTATGTAACTTCTTATATACAAACTTTATCTAAGCACTGTATACTTACGATAATTACAGAATTAATTACAAAGAAATCAATGAAGTTTTTTTTATCGCGTTAAGTCGCTATTAAGTAAGTATATTATGGGTTTGATTTGATATCGGTTAAACAATGAATAACGGTATTACCGACATAAGCTCAGGATAATATTCAATACACAGTGTACGCGTACAAAGCTCTCTAGTAGGTAGTCGATATAAAAAAAAAACAAAATCTGTTCAGGTTTCATTAAAACGCTTTTTATTCATTCCATTCATTCTTTCAATGGCGTTGTTTTATGGATGCACGTGGCATACAATTAATAGTTTATATTGTGATATAAGCGGTCGCTGGCTAGTTTCCTTTGAGTCCTTACAAATCATGAAGGTTCTTAATTGCTTCATTAACTTGAAATAGGAAAAATCGGAAATCAATTCTTTTTAGCCTTCGTCTATTATATGTTATATATTATATATTTGTGTGAATACAACATTTATTATATATAGACGGTTCTTTGCTTAATTTTTGGCATGAGTAGTAGTCCGATTCTAAACTCTGTATGTATAATAACGCTATCGTTATATGTTATGTTAAATAACGAAGTGTTTGCTTTATCTTTATATAAAATATACAGAGTAATGGATTGTTCACCTATTAAATTAGAAATTAATAACTATGTCTTCAGTACAATTTTCTTTCACGAACAGATGTGGCAAACTTTATAAAACATACAGTTGTTATTCAAACACTATTTCGCTACAAGAAAACTAAAATGCTTTTTCTTTTTACTAAAATTTGTCGTCTACAATATTCGTTTTCGCATTTTTGAAATATTGCACTGGAAAAATGTGATACACTCAATATTATGAACAAACGTTTGAATATACACTGACTGTTCTCCGCCCGCTTTGCTGTCCGTAACACCCTCGCAACTCCCTTTGGGAAATTTTTTTTGTAAAATCTATCCTTAGCTGACTAGTAAATGGCTAGACCAATATCTCTACCAAATTTTGAGTGTTTACGTGAAATAGTTTCGGAGATCTCGTGAGTCAATGAATTGCTGGATATCTCCTATAAACGATATACCTATATATGAAATTTTTGTCACCTAACACAAAAGTATATTACTATTACTAAAGATTTTATAAAAATAATGTTTTTTGTTGATTTTTATACTCATTATTAATAAGACAGTCAATTGGAGTATAATAAGTATAAAATTTCGAGGTCCTAAGATATCCGTTGCCGAAGGTACCTGAACCTAATGTCGATTTCTAGCAACTGATATCGATGTTTTTCTATCTTGATCATACGTCTTCTTACAATATTTACGTACAAAATATATAATAAAAATATACAAGAAGAACAAAATAAGAAATAGAAGTATTGCCTATTGAGATATCATCAGCCGACAGATGCCCACTGCTGGACATAGGCATCCTTCAAATATCAAAATGTAATTATTTCTGAGAGCACACATTGCTAGTACAAATGCATAGGAATGATTGGTTGTTGTATGCAGCAGGGGAGCCGATGCACTGTCGAAATATAGATGGATCGCTTTGATGCGTTTTCTCTGTAATTTTGCAGACTAATCCATTAATTAGTTAAAAAATACAAGTAACTATTTTTCCGCACCAATAGTATGATATAGTTGTTATTGCTTTGAAACAGGAGAATATCTAGGTAACTGATGTTATTTTTTTGTCTCTGCTTTTGCCTTACATGAAACGGTTCCTAGAGAGGTAAGTAGAATTCTTTGCTTATTATATCTTGACTTAATAGTTATTTGTTATGGTGATTATCACATATTTGTAAGCAAACAACAATAAGATGGTACTGGATATGTTTTATCACCGCAATAAGTTTGTTACCTTCACTCAATACTTTGGCGTTACAATCTAAAGCGAGCTTAGGCTTCGAATAAGTAACTTCGCTTCCCTACACCGCCTTACAATCTGCATAGTGATAGATGCTAAGTTATCTGCCTTTACAGTTCCTGTAAGAGACGGGAAGTTATTTTTTCACTATAAAAACTTAGCGGTATTTTTTTTAACTGTCCTCGGAGTTTCCGTTCAATTACCTCGCTATCTTCAAGAGCGGCCATTTCATTTACTAGATTGCTTCGTCGATAAGGCAATTTACAATATTAACGAATATCTTATAATATAAAATAATGTAATGTAAGTAAAGTAACTGTTTCCAAAGACAGCCGCGAGAAGGTTAAGCTGCTAATGCAGTGGCTGCGGAGTAGATCGATCTTGTTTAATTATGCAAAAAGGAAAAAGTATGATATATATTATAATGCGTGGGATCTTGAGACAACCTTTATAAAATGTGAGTTGTGAGAATCGTATAAGCTCCATAATTTGATATCCTCCCCCTTCTATAATAGATATAAGCAAAAGGTTAACATTATTTGGTGGAGTTCTAGTCGAACTATCGACTGGAACTCAATCGATCAATAAACTGTTATAAAAAAAGTTTTTTTTTTTATGTTTATGTTGGAACCTAAATTGTATGTGAGATGAGCTTAGAAAACTTGAACGAAAATCTTATGAGGAAACTATTTTCTATGAGTTTTTAGAGGACAAGTGACGTGTAACTTGATGCAGTTAGGTTAGTCTGTTTATTTTATGTAAGTAAAACAGTTTAACATGATATTAACAGTTATAAATGTAATATATATATTGAAATAAGCAATATTTTGTTGTGATTATGCTGTATTAGTTATTTTATAAGATATGAATAGGATAATCTCGTTAATCTTGTAATTAAACTCAAATAGCCTTATCAGTTATATTGGTATAATACTGTTTAAAGATCAGATAAATCTATATGGAATAGTAAATATAAAACTTGTGTTGGTACATGTTAGCTGCTTAAGTTACGATTTTTTTTTTTATTAAAAATAATGTTTCATATGTAAATAACTTTTTTTCCATCAGCTATATCTGATTTGGTGGAGTTGGTATTGTTTTTCTTACCCTCATTTATAATTCTTCGTCTCTAAAACCTTTTCCCTCATATTATTCACCTTGTATCAATGTACGCTTTTTCGATGTACGTTCACCCCTCAGAGGCAAGGGTAAAGTCACAATTTACATTATTTTATGAATATTAATAGATAACCTGTCACGTCTTACTAAGCGGACTCAGTGAACACCTAACATGCGTAGGCTAACACTTTTTGATTTTTCAGCGAAAACAACAAGTGTTTACGAGCGATAACTCATTGCGGATATTTTATAATTTCGAAATACACCCGTCAGATAGTATAAGACACCAATCTTTAAACCTTTCAAATCAAAGTCTGTGTATAATATAATGATACTTCTTTCTACAAATATTAAACTTGATCACAAGTCTTCTTATCTAAGTTAATTCTCATATTTGTTATCAATATACAAATGAACTGTTCGAACAACTGAAGTATTCAACCCTCGTCGGACCTCGTCTTCGCACATTAACATAGTTCACCCTTGTAGTAATACGATCAGAGTAATGTTTAACAAATTGGGGGTCCTGGTAAATTTGATGTTCCTTCACCGAATAACCTGGCTGCGTTACGGTCCTCCGAGACGTCCCTCAACCTGTGAGATATTACAAAGCTCGAATTTAACTGGAAACCGGTGAGATCCGTTCGTTGATTTATCAAATATGTTAACATTCAAAAGATGAATTGTTTCTTTGATGAATGTTCAAACAATTTAATTAGAAACGTTACAGAAATTGCTTTTCGTCTTTTCGCAAACTTTGTTATCATTTAACTCCTTCTTTTCTCAATTCCTCAGCAGGAACTGAATTACGGTTTACTTTCGCTGAATGTTTAATCGAAGTTTCACGGTTATCAAATCTAATTTGTGGAAACTTCAGAATAATACGGAAATCTCTTCACTGTTGGTAGGTCTATCATGCCGGTGATCGTCTAGGTAAGTACTAAAACAGCTCCTATTTGAACCGCAAAACATTGCAATGTGTTCCAGTTTTAAAGGGGGTTGTAGATAGCGACATTACTGGGGTAGAGATATTTAACATCATGTCTGAACGCGACGAGCGCAATGTGGTGTTGTGTACATGATACTAACATCACGTTGCTATGGGTCGCTCGTTCCGTCGCTTCGTTATGTAATAAATTTATAATCATCATCAGCTGATAGACGTTCACTGGTGAACATGGTCCTCCCTCGAAGATTTCTACATTGAACGGGCAGGGATTCACATGGAGGTAATTGGGCCATCACCCACCACACTGGTCGAATGCTGGTGAAGGTGAAATAATAAATTATATCAACAACATTACTGTTCGACAGTACAAATAGAACCTGCGGTGGAACCCACCTGTTATATATTAGTTATTTATAATGTTAACGTTTAAGCTATAACATATTAATGTGTCCTAAATAATTTTTGTAACAATAGACGAACAAACTGTGCAATAGTTCATGATTCGCGCACTCTCGTCGAATCGGTTCGGTTCGCTTCGAGGTGCGATCGAGTGTCACTGGTTGCAGCAACCTCCGGACGCGAGTACAGTGGTAGCGGGATGAATTGATCATGCGCGAAGCAACAGATTGGCGGGGACGCCTCTCCCGGCTACAGGAGGAGAGCATCAGCGTTTCACGCGATTCGCGCTCCGTCCGCCGTCCAGAGCGGGTGTTCCCATCTACATCGTCAAAGTTGCCGTTGTAGAGTTCGCGCGTTTCCCACCTGTAAGGTGAGTATCACACCTGGCGATTTTCACTTGCAATTCATTTCAACTTTTTTTTTTTCATTTCATTCATTCATTCACATTTCACGTTTTTTTTTTTCTTTTCATTTTTGATTTCTTCTTTCGATTTTCTTTTTTCAGATATATTCCGTTTTTTTTTTTTTTTTAAATCCGACGGAGTTTTTAAGGCGCAAATTTTAAGAGTACTAAGAATTATGAAGGGAAAATTAAATATCATACAATAACTGCAATTTTGCAATTTCTATTAAAAAATTTGCTGATAAATTTATAATTTCATATAAATTGTATGTATTTGAAATTTTTCATTCATTTTAGTATCGGAAAAAAATTTTTCGCGTTAGCAGGAGGAAATTATTGTTTGTATAGGCTTTCCGTTTATTATGATAGCGGGCATAGGGCGATCACTTGGAGCCGTAACTTCGTCGGTAACTTTTGTAGTTAGATATTTTCATGAAAATTACCTAACGAAAATACAAAAGGCCTTATTATAAGGTCATAACAAAGGCGGGGTTTAATTGAGGACATTTGTTAGTTAAATTAACAGTGTCCCATTAAAACTACGTACCTTTATAACATTTAGAGAAACATATATTTAGAGACGAATATACTTTTTTTTGCACATATAATAGTTTTTTTTTTTTTAATTAAGTAGAATAGTATACAGTAGAGAGGAAAGTTGGTGATTTTTTTAAATCTATGTGCAAATTTATCTAGTTAAAGTTTAAATAATATAGTTTTCCGACGGACCGTACATATAAGCTCCATTGGGAAATCCACTAACCCAACGAAATGCCAAAAATTATCTATACGAATAACGTTTAATACATCTTAATGAGAGATAACAATTTAAAAAAAAAAAATCTTTATGAGATATTAAATAACTTAAAAAAGTGATGATAGTATTTTATATAGTTATCTCTGACTCCGTTGCGCAGTGGTTAAACCCTGTAACACGGAACTTGTTCGATTCCACGGCCACTTGGTGGAGCTGATGGCTCCTCCCATACAGTAAAATTTCTGCCATAACATTATTGCTGTATGGCGGCCGACAGAACATCACAGCCGGAGTATTCTTGGCAAGCTTCAGCGTACACGGCCTCGTGAACATGTGAAATCGTGGTCAAGTTTCTGTAAACTAAAGGTTTCATAAAGTTTTTACTTACCTTAAAGCTTAGTGCTTTATGTTAGGACTAAAGTTATAGATAAGATTTTGAAAAAAGGAATTAGACTAGGCATTTATAATTGATTCATGTCTAGCGCGTATCACTACTAGCATTGAGATTTCTGTATTCATTCAAATAGTATATATTATATATTAGTATACTTCTAGAAGACTTCAAGACTTAGTACGCTCATTCTGCTGTCTTCTATCACTTCCTTCTGTGACAATAGCTGCTTGAAAGCAGTACAACGTTATGATTCTAAACAAATTAACGCTGTAAGAAACAGCTTTATTAAAGTGACTAGGTTTCAGTTAAGTTTACCATTTGCTAGTACAGTAATAATTGTTTACTTGATCGACGGTACGATTTGTTTTCCATTTTTTTTTTCGTTTCAATTGTTCAATTAATTGTTTCATTATAACTTTTGTCTTTGTTTACTGATAGTCGATCTTCATTGTTGCCGGAATCGTTGTTAAGTTATACATTACTCTAATTACGACAGGGATAAGTAAATCAACTTACTTTGGAAACAGGATATTGATTATTGACTAGCCGACAAACGACCGTTCAATCTCTTAAATATTTCAATAAAGGTTTTTTTGAACGTTTCTTTGTATAACTTCGCCGTAGTAAGTAAATAAGATAATTGTCTTCAATAGTATATGAATTTAAGCTGTAGAAACCAGTAGGATCTTTACAATCATATCTAGTAACTACAGCAGTAATAAAGTATAGTGAAAGTTTAATGTAGTCCAAAATGAAACGAAATAGTTTAGTTTAGTTTACGAAAAAATAATACGTTTCCTTTACGGAAACCCGCAATAGTTTGTAGTCTGTCTCGAACGTATATGTACGAAGACGTTATGAATACTCGCAAAACTTCATTCAAACACATCCGGCGGGGAAATGATAGAATTTCGTACAGACCTTATCATTTCACGCGTATTCTTTTGGACAATATATTTATAGAAGCTTCTGCCTGTGACGTCGGGTTACGACATAGTGAAGAATTGACACGAAGATAGATAAGCATGCACGTTGTATACTGCACAGAGGCGACGGAAGGGCCCCAAACAGTCGCGGTCGTTTTATTTGACGTTTGTGACATTGTAACACCGCAGTGTGACGTAGGTCTCGATTGTATTTCGTAGTGTTGGGTTACCCCGTTCCATCACCGTAACAGCGAGCCGTGTGTCCAACCTTCCACAACAGGGGTATCGCAGGTTAACAAAGTATATAACAGAAGCACTGAATATTATTTAGAACAATGTAGCTCATGATCGCGTTATCAATACATTATCAAGAATTACGTTTAGTGTTCCGCTCCTTTCCATTTAGGTGGTTTTCTATGTTATAATTAAATAGCCGTGGGATGGATTCTTTAATATATGTACTACCTGTTCCTCGCCCGCTTTTTTAGATGTAACACCCCCGCAACTCAGATAAAGGAGTTTTTAATTGACCTTTAGTGGGTAAAAGGAATATTCTTATTAGTATCTGGGCCTTATGGTTTCAGAAATATCGCGACGAGTCTCTACATAGATGTATATGTGTTATATTCAATACTTAAATAAGGTATATTATATGTAGATAACAAATGTTTTGATACCGATTTGACCATTGATTAGAGAGATGCTGGACAACAAAACCATTACGGTCAGAAAGCATTACATGTATGTAGACAATGTATTGAAGACAAGCTATAGCTTGCAAGTTTATTTCGAGTTTGAATGCGATGTATCCATAGCTATAGAGGGACCATTGTAAGCTAACATCGCATGCTATAAGGCTACTAGCATATTGTCATTTAATTGTTAGCGATACCTGTTGTCTTAATTGTCATTAGGTGACATTGCTACGTCTAGTCTTTTAGTTTGATACGACATAGACCTTAATGTAATAAAGGAGACCTGAAAACAAAGCTCGTTTCATAATTCAGGAAATATGAAAAATGTTCTCATAAGCTCATTTTATTCGGTTTCTTTTTGAGTAATTTTTTAATGGCTTCACCCCAGCACATTATATCAAGGGAGCTTTTTTAAGTAGTGTCAACGACGCGGGGCTGGATGCCCAGATAAAAGCATTTTCGGCGTCGTTCTGAACAGTTACATCTACATTAACGTTGTAACTGAAATCTGTTATCAATGAAATAGTATTATAAGGATCAAGCACCACAGTTAATTTGTATCATTCGTTTATGGATATTGTAATAATAGTTCATTTAAAATAGATCAAGTTGTATGTATTCAAAAGATTATTCAATTCTGTTTTAATGAATACTTATATATGACAATATTTTAAAATTATATATGTTAGTTATATTATATCAAATCTAAAGAACTTATAAGATATAATTTAATAGGTCTCAAGTGATAGACTAGATAAATAGTTAACAATAACAACAAACTGAATGCGTTAAGAAAGCTGTGGTTTGGTTTAAGACGAATTAATAGATTCAAAATAGTAACCTCAGCATCGGAGTACAATCAAACGTATATTATGTTATAGACTAGTTTCATACATATTAAATACTAAAGCTTTCCTATCACATAGTAATATAGTATTATACATAATCTTATTAACGGCCGAGTATTTCATCGATGATGTATAAAGCAATATCATTACTATACAAATGTAATAATATTTGTCACTTACTGAAATATCCATTGTCACAGACACATTTGTTATCTCAACTCACTCTTGAACGCGTATAACATAAAAAAAAAAGATAAGCCTTCTAAAAGCCTCGAGTGCCGTTCATGTTGAAGGAATATCAAAGGCCTTTGATATCTCACTTAAAATGGTAACAGTTTTTATGGACTCATTGTATCGGATAGTGGATCGCCGTGCAGCCGGATCATCTGTGAAGGTTCTAACTTTTGTATGAAGAAAAAAAAAAGGATAATTTTATTGCGTAAATTGGTAAATATAAGTATTAGATGCTTTCATGAGTCGGGTCACAGTTAAAGGTTGGAGGCAGTTAAGTTAATAATAGACAGAATACTTCCCTGAGGGGTATAAAACGATGTGGGGATTCCAACGTAGGACTAAATAATTTTTTATTAGGACTTTCGAAGTTAAAAGCTGTATACAAAGCGCCCTTTTGTTTTAACGATCTAATTACTTAAGTATTATTGCGAATGTTTCACTTTGAAATGTTCCCTATTTAATAACTCGTACAACTTTCAATAAGTTCGCCGAAGATTACCATTGAAAAAGTTTCAAGTAAAAATAAAAGCTCCCGTGTTCCGTCGCGGTGTTAGGGAGGGTGATAGATTCGGCTAATTCAATTACTTTGCAAACAACTGCCTTTGTTTAACTGAACCTTTCACCGCCGTTTTCAATATAAGTATAGTTTCATATATTTTTTTCGATATTCACAAATACGTGAGCTTGAATTTTATAAGCGAGATAATAAGATATCATTAAACTCAACTTCCCATCAAAGTATTAGTACTGTTGACAAACAATTACAAGAGATATGTGGATAAAGATTTCTTTGTTACTATAATGAAATAATAATATATAATATATCAACGGTACTTCGTATTTTAGTAGGTTTTTCATACAGTTGAATAATAACTTCGTAAACATAGAGACAAAACAAATAACAAAATGATGGTAGACTAATTAAATGATTAGAGGACTACGTTTTGTAATTAACAAAGAAGTATATTTCAAAGTATTTCGTTAATTAGCACAATTGGTACTCTCTTGACGTTGTGTATATTTCATTTTATTAGATACAACTGTAACATTCAAGAATAACTTGGCTCTCGGATAACTTTAACTTATTTCAAGATTGAATATATTTAAGTATAAATAAACTACAAATCGAATTATAGTCTAACAGATTTATGTATGAAAAATGTTAGGGGTTTTAAATATGGTCCTGTAACAGCTGGAACTGCTGGTAGGTCTCACTAGCCGGAGACTATCTATCAGCTCTCATTTCTGCCGTCAAACATTACTGTACTCCGGTTTGAAGTAGCTGGTGTAATTACTAAGGTAATGAGACTTAATGGTGTCTCAAGATTATGAGCACAATGTGGTGCTGTCTCTCTCTCATATCTCTTACCATCAGGTGAACGTCACTCGAATTAAAGTAATAGAGTATTGTAGGTAATGAAAATGTTAGTATGATACATGTTGAGTGCTGAATGAATTCTTCAGGCGTCTTGTTGCTGATAAGGGTTTTAATTTTTTTTATATACGAATGGTATAATTGCTCATCCCTCTATCCGCTTATTACTATTCACCAAGCAGTTAAAAATTAGCAGTTAAGTTTCTTTATTGGTAAAATTGTCATATTTAAGTTCAGTTGTAACTTGTCACAGGTTTGTAAATTTCAGCTGAAATATTTAATTATCAATTTGATAGTTCAGCGAAAGCGATTATTTGAATACTTATGTAATGATTGTGTGTGGTTATGCCCGATTGTTGGATTTGTGTCGAAGGTAAGGATAGCCACAACAATTTGTCTCTGTTTACACCCCTCTCTCCAACCCCCTCCGGTGTAGTAGAGCGTGACTAGAGGGCATTATCTGCTGTAATGACTTTAACGTTCATTTGGCTGAAATCCAAGCGTTACCAAAGCGGGACGCGTATGGAGAAGGTTTGCCAATGTTTGTTCTATTTATATTATCAGGCTTTAAGAGTAAAGGCTCTCGCGCCCGTAAACATGTGGCACCTTGAACCGAAAATTTATGACCTATTCACCGTACATATGTTGTATCGTTTTTGATATATTTTTATACATGTCACGGTAGACTTTATTATTTTTATTCATCGACATCATTAGCTGAACGTCGCCTACTATAGGGCTTGCTTTTAGATCTGTACATAGATTAAACAAGCCGTTTGACGAGTCGATAAAAAAAGTCTCGTTACCCCAGTAATTCAAATATCTACCCTTCGTACGGAAACCCAGTAATATTTGCAGAGTACTATTTGTTAGCTACAATAGGCGCTGGTAACGACGGTCTTTGGCTATAGAAGATTATCACCAGTAAATGTAAATGAATAGAAGTATCTTCTGGATAATAGAAATCAATTCCCTTATATTTGTCAGATCTACGTCTAATCTTCTATGTTACCACCGAATTCTTTAGTATAATTGACTCCTTAACCAAGTCAACTATATCCGAATTTATATTTAATACGTCTATTCACTTTGAATGATTAGTAGTTAGGAATTGAGTAAATTATAGAAAGTTGAGATAATATTAACTGGAAGATCTTTTCAAAACTCTTATTTTCTCATTGTCTCTTAATACCGTTATTATATTTTTCATAACAAATCTGTATTCAAACGTCTAGAAAGATGACGGCAGTATCTTTTCTTCAAGTTTTTAAGTCCGTCCGAGGTAGCGCTATTACGTTAAATATTTACAAGCATTTTGTATAGAGTTCTCTGTCGCTTATCGTCTCATTTTATATCTTAGAAGAGCTTAAGCTTAGCTTTCATAACGGACGTTACAGAAAGCTAACATCTAGGTAGAGAGATTGACGTAAACAGATTTTAAACTTTAAAAACTTAGACGTTGAAGTCTCAACTTACGTTAAATTATCCGCTTGGCTTAATGGTACTAAATGGGATGTATACCCCACTTCATAGAATACCCGTTGTCGAGATGTGAGCTACTAACAGTTCCCCGAATCACTTTGCTGGTCGTATCAAAGAATTAGATTTGAAATTTAGTGCTTGAAATTTGTCAGAAATATTCTCGCCCGGCGGCAACTCGTCGCCCCCTGGGATCTTTCACGTTATTAACACCCCCGTGACTCCTTTTGGGGGTAACATTTCGTAAAATCCGTTCATATCTGACCTGACGGCAAAGGACATGTCCCTACGAAATTTCAAGTTACTAGGCCTAATGGTTCTAGAGACGTAGATCGAAATTTGTTATTTATATATGTATTCAATTTCTAACCGCAGTAAACATTTCTAAGATTGTGATTATTACTTGGTAAAGTCTCGAAAACAATTTAGAGAATAGTATTGAATTATAATTGTAGCAGTAGAAAGGTTTAGTTGGTATTGTAAGGTTTGCTAGGTAAATTAAATTCGACTATATGTAGTGTTCACGCCATGAACGTATTAAAGGAGAATTTGCTACCGACGGGTGAGTTTCAAGCTGTAATAAAACCCACTAACGAAATTGTTGGATACAATATCTTTTAATATATGTATAAAAGGAATATTTAACTACAATTTCATTTGATCTTAAGTAACAATTAGATAATAATAATAAAGTCTCTGTAATTCATTACGATCGCGGGAACGAGGCGATGCTATTATGGCAACAAATTGATAGTAAGAACTAGCTATGTTAGAAAAACTTTTTCTCAATGGTAACCTCTATTTAAGTGGTTCCGGAAGTAAACCTGCGCGTTAAAAGGCAAAGTAGTATCCACGCAATTGGAAATATACGGAAATTATTATTATTGTCAAGCTCTTAGTTTTGTGTTGATCATGGAGTGTAAATGTACATCGAAGCACATCACTACCACTATCGTATTACTAGTTGTGTCTGTTTTTGGAGGCTGTTTCCGGATCTACCGTTGTTCCAATTTCTGACTGCAAGTAGTGTTCCGTTTGAAAGGGGCTGTAGCTATTGAATTACTGTATTAACGAGACTTAAATATCTTATATCTCAAGACGAGGAGCACAATGCGGTGGATGGAAATATATCATCGTAGCTGGCGCCACGTCGTTATAGACAGGCGTATAACAAGCGTTTGAATGAATATCAACGGAATATGATCTTTCATTTCCTTTGTGAAAATGTACCATTATTTACTTAAATTTTCCTCAAACATGTTATAATATCGTTTTCTCTTTAAGTATCGATTGTCGATATTCGTAGCGGTACCGCACCGTAGTAGGCCTTCAAAATTTTACTCTTTTATTCATTGTATTCCAAAACGTTTCGAGAGGTAAATTTGAATGAAAGGAGGTCGTTTATATATAAAAAAAAAAAATAGATTGATATTCCATGTTCTGACGTGCTCATATGAAATATATGAATGGTAATGAAGACGGAATGAAGAATAATTAAAGGCCAAACTTTAGTTATATATCATTACAATATATTCGACGTTGAAAGGAAATTGACATATAAACCAATATTAGTTATTCGGTTCGTATCACATAGCGATCATGATCATCATCAAACCAATTGCTTACTATCTATTAGATTTATGTTTTATATTACAATGGGATATTATTTGACCTCAATTTTAAGCAATGCTGGTGCTCTATTTGTGAAGGCTGGAACACAGTAATAACATTAGAGCGATACATTCAAAATATAGCAGCTACTTTGAATAGAGTCTATCACCATATAAAGGTCCTCGAATGAAACTTGGAACCTTTGTGTACTAGCGGTTAAACGGTACACGCTATGGTGGCAATAAAAAATTTAATCATTCAAGAGTTCTTACTCAGGTGCCTGTATGCTCAGTGCTTTCTGTTTACCGCAATGCGCCTAGTATCGATTCGAAACCTTTGCCAGCTTCCACTGTGCCAAGGCCGCGATTTCGTTTTCGTTTTAAACTTTGCCTGCAACGTAAACGATTATATGCACCGATATAAATATCATTATACGCATTTCCAACAATCTTATCGGAATGTTTATACTATCTACAGTTAATTGCTAGAATATTAATAAACTTATATATCATTTTTATCGAGCTGCATAAAGAAAATATTATTAGGTTGTTACCATCACTGTGCTCAGTGTTGAAAGGATAGTTGCTGTATTGAAACAATGAAAAATACCATTTTGTATTTGAAGTATGAAATAATAATCTACTATATAGTACAATTTAAGTGTTAGATCATTGTTTTAAAGTAAGCTTTTAATAATTTTATTCATCGATGTGGTGAAACAACGAAAACAGTTGGTCTCTCGCACAAATAGTATTACACAGTGTACACATCAATCAATGTAGACTTAGATTTTGAAATCCGTTTGTGATTTTAAAAAATTCCAGATGAGAAACGAATAAATATCACTCAAAGCCGTCTAGTTTCGATTATTTGAAATTCAAGGGACGGTATAAAGTCTGCCCATAATGGATCCCACTTAAGAACATTGAGAGCTCTTAGAGACTACGTAAAATCTTGCCTTAATGGATATACACCCCGTGGAGCATCTCAAAGTTTAAATAATTAGTAGTTAGAATGTAAATCTTTTGTTTTGTACTCAAGTCTTTGTATTATTTAATTCTATTGAATATATATATATCGATCAGCTATATTTCAGAAGATCCATTTCTAGCACTGTATGTTCAGTTCACATGGTATACTTCTGATAACTTAAATATAATACTCGATAAAGTTTTCAACGTTTGCTGTTACATATATAAGGGAATACAAGAGATATTTTTAACATCTCTTCGTTTTAAAGCTCAATGATGTTTCAACATTCATTTCCTGTTTAACATTCTGCTCTTGACCCAAGACACAAGTGTTTCTTTTTACGCCGGACAAATAATAACATAACAACACAATAAACGTTTATTGATCGTTAACAAGAGCCAATAAATCAAGGTTTAATAGGTTTATTAAAACAATCAACAATACGTTTTAATTGCGGACGATAGGTGATTACTACGTGACAATTAACTGGACAAGTTCGTAATTAAAATTATCAAAAGCATATTAAGTCTAAAGTCTATGTTGTTTTATTATTGTGTCGTATTCGGATCGAGCTTATTATTGGAGCGCCGTCGTCATTAGTAGATAGACGTCCACCGCTGGACATGGGCCTCTGCCAAGATCCCCACATCGATCCGTCCTGTGCTGCAGTTGTCGCTGAGCACCAGGGATTTGAGCCATTTCTCACCACTCCAACCTAATGCGAGTTGGTGCGAGCCACAGCATCGAGGAGAGGTTGGCTTGAATACTGTGAGTTGTTGTAGGGGACCCATTACACCCCTTGATTTTTAATTTTTTTTAGACAAATTATATTTTCTTTCTTTAGTCGTTTTTTGCTTACTGCTTTGTTTAATCAAATTGCGGATGTTTGAGAGAAGATGGAATCCTGTTGTCTGGAAGTAGCTATACCTTTAAGATTAGTATTCGAAGTTTTTTCATCTTTATTGTTAAATAAAAATTGAGGTTCTAGTTCGCATTTAAGTACCTAGGTAGATCTAGAGTAAACTGAATAGAAAGACACAATTAATTAGGAAATAACCACAAGGAAAATAGGATATATATTTTACTTACAAATAGCTTGATGATATGTGAGAGTGGTAGGTAGAAAAATAAGTAACAATTAAGTAAAACTAAGCTTTCAAGTTTTTCATTGTACTATAACTTCAGTCGTTATCAAAGAAAACTATTTAGATATTAACCTGCCGAGTTATCAGAGTTAGTAAGTAGAGCTGGTAATAATCTGTTATTTAAGATGATGAGGGATGACAGCAAGGGATCGCGGTTAGGAAATAAAGGGCCGCGCCCTTATGAGGGCATAACATAAATTACACAAATTTTAGCCGAATGAATGAAAACGTAGAGAACTTCTTAGTCGTATAAATGTTACTTTGATTATGCACTAGTTTAATTTAATTATACCTGTATAATTACGATGATATTACGTTCTGCTGGACTTGAATAGGTGCGATTTTGAACCACTAGTAAGATAGAGCTTCTGTTAGAGGGGATTGTGGTGACGAAATCTATTACTCCAGGAACAATAGGTTTCGAGCAGACTCACCGTCCTTCGAGCCAATAAGCCCCGACATAGACCCGACACACGAATAGTATATAATCTAATGAAAATATTTCAAAGATATATATATTATATATACATAGTATGTTAGTTTTATGACCGTTATATCAAATTTAAAATATACATCTCGTTTGTATCATATTTATTAATAGATTATTAAACTTACTACATATTTAGTACGGACATAACATAATAAAATTTCATAAACATAACTAGATGTATACCTAATGAAATATTAATATACAATAAAACCTTAAAAGTTATAATTATGTACATTGTTATAAATATTCATTGAAATTATACGAGAGTCTGTGTTATCAAAGTTAATGTGGAGTAACTTATGTTGAAGTTGTTTATTTTAGTTGTTTATCTCTCTTAACCGAGTTCTTCGCGGTGTAAGGGGTGAAAAGTTCAACAGGTTCAAAGCCAGTCAGTGAAAAATTACCGACGGTGGGTCTTTGTTGTTAAAGTGCTTACAGTAGTGCGCAAACATTACTATGTTCCCTTTTAATATTTAATAGCTAGTAAAATTACTCGGGTAACGAGACTTTACATCTCATGTCTCAAGGCGACGTGCGTAATGTGGGAGCACCACATTACGCACGTCGCCTTGAGACACGAGCTCATGTCGTCGCTTCGCTGAACATAACAATAAAGTCGTGTGGACATACACTAGTATCCAAATTACCACCGAAGAATCTAGATGGTAGGAGTAAGGAGTACTGAGCTAGAGATAAAGACCTGTATTGAAATTGCTCGCAGTACTTTCAACACAATGAAAAACGGCCTTTTGCAGTAAAAGCATCAACATCCCTTTAAGTCCTCGCTTAATCTATTGCTACATATGGACCATTATTTTGTATGGATGTGAGGTTTGGACTATTAAAGATCTTAAGAAACGTATCGAAGATTTTGAGTGACCAATGTCCACTGTTCTACAATGAATTGGCCAAAAGCGAAACCTCATGGTTACGGTTAAGGAACTTAAAATTTCCTACCTCGGTTATATACTCCATCAGCGATATGACCTTCTGCAGCTAATTATAATGAGTACATTTTGTGGAAAACGAAATGTGGGGAGAAGGAATGTCATTGAGGAATATTAGATAATGGACTGGCATATATGGAGCATCCGAATTACTTCACTAGTTGAAGAGGCGCACTTTAAGAAGAAGAGTAAGCAATGATGAGTATCGCTGCTGTATGTAAATTTTAAATAGATTCATTAGGAATTCCGGTACAATTGTGGAGTTTTCGTTGGAAAACAATAACACGAATTAAATTGGCGGCATAACGGCCTAAACCAATAGACTGCCGAACAGAAGCTCAATTAATGCAAAAATTTCAATTATAGCGCACGATGTTTGCTCTGCCCTGCGGGGTGGGCTTTGCCGGCGCCGCGTGCGTTGTTTTCAATAACTACACAGGGGTGACGTTGGCTTTGTAGCCATTCATATATAAATTTTCGACCAATAAAATTGATTACATCAAACTTCATGACATATCTCAACTGTTTTTGAATCCTGTTTTTATCATTATCACTAATTAATCACATTCAAGCCTCAAGTGGCAATGGGTAGGACTCATCGCTCGAAGGACTGAGAGCCGATGGGGCTAAGCTCCTCGAATGGCGACCGCGTGCCGGTAGACGTAGTGTTAGCAGACCCTTCACCAGGTGGTCCGACCATCTGGTGAAGGTTGAGGGCAGCGCACAATCGATCGATATGGAGACCTTTGGGGGAGACCCATGTCCAATAGTGGACGTTTATCGGCTGATAATGATGACGGTGAATCATATTCGTCGCTTAATCTAAGCATCCTTAAGATATTTATTGTATTTCCATGTTAGTTATATTCACATGTGGCCATGATGATGACCGCATGGGAACCAGCTACGGCTTCCTCTCTGGAATCATTGTCAGCTTCTCTTCTAAGAATAATGGTTCTATTGATTTTCGCTTTAAAACTTATCGCGTTATGATTTTTTTCGTATAAAAATTACGACAATACGTTATTGGCGGTAGGTTTCTGTTTCCGGAGACCGTTTACGTAGGTGACAAGCACAGCTCCTATTTCTGCCGACAAATTTGACCTTATAACTACTGTCATATTGTTATGAGCCACTCGATGCTTCTTCTTAACAAAGATATCTATGCTGTGTAATCCTAAGCAGCTAAATGTGCATCCTAAGCAGTGCTTACTATTTAGGGGTAGCCGCATTAGACACACGAAGTTAAGTATAATACTATATATCCTTTGTACGCAACCATTTTCTTATCTAGATATATATTGCTTTTTTGTAATTTCACATTTTGATAATGAATGCATTGGATTCGGTTCTAATGCTGTATATTAAGATCCCAAAAAAATAGCTAGTAAAATTACTATTCTTGATGTACACCGCATAAATTCATATATATCTGCATTAACGCTTGACCTGTTCAAAGAATCATTCTCCCGAGTACCGTTAAGGAAGCCTTCTAAACTTAAAGTTTCCGTAGCGAATTTGTTGTTAAAAAGTTTAACTGACTTCCGACGACAACAACATCCGGAAATTCGACTTTGACGTGGCCGTTAATACGAATAATTTAGTTAGGGGCGAACTTTACGGAATGTCGCGCACCGAAACGATCCAACTTATTGAGGCGTCGTCATATCCGACTGGATACTTAAACTTCATGCTGTTTGGTACATTTTCAAAAGAACAGATCGTTCCAGATATGTACAGCACGCTGATAGACTTGTTAGTGTATATATCTGAATATAGAAATGAAAATGGAATTTAAATGCCAATATGTCTTTACTGATAGTATAATACATCTAGTAGACTGTGTAGGACCAGCGCAGCGCTTGTTGCAGCTGACAAATATTACATTATTCCGATTTGAAGGGCGTTGCAGCTAGTAATATTACTAGGTTATCGAGACTCAATGTCTTATGTTTCAAGGCGACGAGCGCAATGTAGTGAAGTGTACACCATTCTAACTGGCATCACGTTATTATGGGTAGGAGTGTTTACCATCAGAGGAACGTCCCGCTTGTCTTGTCGCCTTGTACAATAAAAAAAAAATAAATTAATGCTAACTCATTGTAGTTAGAAAACAGATATCTCAAACATTATAAACTAAGAAATTGTGGATATAGATGGTCCGGTTAGAAGGACTATGTGTAAATCGTTGTAATGTTCATAACGGAGTGGTGTTCAATTAAATTGTTTTTTTTTTCTATAAAGAAAATAAAACGGAAACGGATTAGATTGTAATATATGCTGTTATAGGTGAAGTTACATAATCTATGTGTAACTTAAAATTATACTTCACTACATTAGTAGAGTACACGAAAGCAGGAAGCTTTCATTCATTACTTTATTCGGGATAGGCTCTCAGAGAGCACTCAAAGGTCCGAGGGTATCGAACAATTCTTATCTCATGTCACGAGATTGATCCTTTTCATATTATTATCATTTATTTCGGGAATCAGGAAAAATTCATATTATTAGTTACGATTTTCTAAATCCATTTTTATCAACTATTAGCCTGAAGTCCGAGCTTTAACATCAACTTTGCTTTATTAATCTATATACAAATATAAGAGATTTCCAACTATCTAGAGACTACAAGATCTTTGAAACTGTTAGATGTAGGGTATCAAAATTTGGTAGACAAATTGTCTCTGCTATTTAGAGAGCAGCTACGGACGGATTTTATAAAATATCTTCTTCGAAGAGAGCTACGAGGAGTGTTACAACTAGCAAAGCGGGCGCGGAATAGCTACTACATATAGAAGACATTCATTGACTTATCTAGAGATATCTGAAACTATTACACGTAAAGTGTCAAAATTTGGTAGAGATATTGCTTCTGCCATTTAGAGAGCAGCTACGGACGGATTTTATAAAATATCTTCTTCGAAGAGAGCTACGAGGAGTGTTACAACTAGCAAAGCAGGCGCGGAATAGCTACTACATATAGAAGAGATTCATTGACTTATCTAGAGATATCTGAAACTATTAGACGTAAAGTGTCAAAATTTGGTAGAGATATTGCTTCTGCCATTTAGAGAGCAGCTACGGACGGATTTTATAAAATATCTTCTTCGAAGAGAGCTACGAGGAGTGTTACAACTAGCAAAGCGGGCGCGGAATAGCTACTACATATAGAAGACATTCATTGACTTATCTAGAGATATCTGAAACTATTAGACGTAAAGTGTCTAAATTTGGTAGAGATATTGCTTCTGCCATTTAGAGAGCAGCTACGGACGGATTTTATAAAATATCTTCTTCGAAGAGAGCTACGAGGAGTGTTACAACTAGCAAAGCAGGCGCGGAATAGCTACTACATATAGAAGAGATTCATTGACTTATCAAAATATACCTGAAACTATTAGACGTAAAGTGTCCAAATTTGGTAGAGATATTGCTTCTGCTATTTAGAGAGCAGCTACGGACGGATTTTATAAAATATCTTCTTCGAAGAGAGCTACGAAGAGTGTTACAACTAGCAAAGCATGCGCGGAATGGCTACTGCATACAGAAGAGATTCATTGACTTATCTAGAGATATCTGAAACTATTAGACGTAAAGTGTCTAAATTTGGTAGAGATATTGCTTCTGCCATTTAGAGAGCAGCTACGGACGGATTTTATAAAATATCTTCTTCGAAGAGAGCTACGAGGAGTGTTACAACTAGCAAAGCAGGCGCGGAATAGCTACTACATATAGAAGAGATTCATTGACTTATCAAAATATACCTGAAACTATTAGACGTAAAGTGTCCAAATTTGGTAGAGATATTGCTTCTGCTATTTAGAGAGCAGCTACGGACGGATTTTATAAAATATCTTCTTCGAAGAGAGCTACGAAGAGTGTTACAACTAGCAAAGCATGCGCGGAATGGCTACTGCATACAGAAGAGATTCATTGACTTATCTAGAGATATCTGAAACTATTAGACGTAAAGTGTCTAAATTTGGTAGAGATATTGCTTCTGCTATTTAGAGAGCAGCTACGGACGGATTTTATAAAATATCTTCTTCGAAGAGAGCTACGAAGAGTGTTACAACTAGCAAAGCATGCGCGGAATGGCTACTGCATACAGAAGAGATTCATTGACTTATCTAGAGATATCTGAAACTATTAGACGTAAAGTGTCCAAATTTGGTAGAGATATTGCTTCTGCTATTTAGAGAGCAGCTACGGACGGATTTTATAAAATATCTTCTTCGAAGAGAGCTACGAAGAGTGTTACAACTAGCAAAGCATGCGCGGAATGGCTACTGCATACAGAAGAGATTCATTGACTTATCTAGAGATATCTGAAACTATTAGACGTAAAGTGTCTAAATTTGGTAGAGATATTGCTTCTGCTATTTAGAGAGCAGCTACGGACGGATTTTATAAAATATCTTCTTCGAAGAGAGCTACGAAGAGTGTTACAACTAGCAAAGCATGCGCGGAATGGCTACTGCATACAGAAGAGATTCATTGACTTATCTAGAGATATCTGAAACTATTAGACGTAAAGTGTCCAAATTTGGTAGAGATATTGCTTCTGCTATTTAGAGAGCAGCTACGGACGGATTTTATAAAATATCTTCTTCGAAGAGAGCTACGAAGAGTGTTACAACTAGCAAAGCATGCGCGGAATGGCTACTGCATACAGAAGAGATTCATTGACTTATCTAGAGATATCTGAAACTATTAGACGTAAAGTGTCTAAATTTGGTAGAGATATTGCTTCTGCTATTTAGAGAGCAGCTACGGACGGATTTTATAAAATATCTTCTTCGAAGAGAGCTACGAAGAGTGTTACAACTAGCAAAGCATGCGCGGAATGGCTACTGCATACAGAAGAGATTCATTGACTTATCTAGAGATATCTGAAACTATTAGACGTAAAGTGTCCAAATTTGGTAGAGATACGAAGTACTCTAAGTAAACTACGAAGAGTTTTGGGGATGTTACAGCCGGCAAAGCGATAAGGAATGATGCGAGTCTAAGGACCATTGAATTAAAAAGTAATATGTAAATTAGGACGTGAAATATGCTCTTTAATTATAGCAAGCTCAAACTAAGTTTTGGGTGCTATCACTAAGGTTAATATCTGTTGGGAGTTTTGTTAAATTTTTGTTATTATACGATGAGTTTCTTCAAAGAATTAATCGGATGAACTTTTGCAAAGGAATTGTCGAGGAAAAAATTCGTCCACCAATCACAAAACCGATATCGGGCGACGAATATCTATTATGTGCGTGAGATGCCAATTACCATAGCAAATATAGAAAGAGACGTAATCAATTGAATGCAAATTAAGTTCTAAACTGTTTGATGAATCGGAGAACGCTTTTACTTTATTTCAGAAACGTTTTTTTCTTATTGTCTGTATGTTTAACCACTCCAATTCAGTTTATAGTTCAGTTCAGTTTGAAGAGGGCACTTAAAGATGATGATGTATTTATGTAAGAGCGTTTTTTAATTTGAGAACATCCCCGTATAAAGAATATGAGATTGTCTCCATTTAATATTAGATAAACATGATTATTCACTAGATAAACATTATTAACTGAAGGATTTTAATATACATTGTTGTTAGAATATAATGAGGGCGCTGTATTTTCATCTCTCGTCTGAAAATAGTTATTGCCTTGTATTTCTAAGAAACTAACTCAATGTGAAGGTAGGTAAACAAGTTTTGAAGAACGCTGAGGGATGAACACTAACGATCTGTACATAACGCCTCTCACCTCTCTAATTATCCCAGTAATTTTAATAACAAGAACTTAATCCAGAACACGGTAATGTTTGCTCCTTATCGTTTGACGGCGCAAATAATAGATGTGATGGTACCTATCTAGACAGTCTGCGGTAACACAGACCTACCGCCTGTAAATACTAATATCTTAATAATGTTTCTCTGTTTCAGGTACTTCACCTACTGCCGTGTATAGTGCTTCGTTAGTTATAATTGGACAATTATTGACTCTTCTCACTCTCTAGTTGTTAAATAAGTGTAACTTTTACTTAATAATCAGTGTTAGTGTATTCTGTGTAGATTCGTGATTAATAAGTGTAGTTAGTGTTAGTGTATAGGACATTACTGAGTTATCGTGTGCTTGCAGCGACAGGGACGCAATATGCTCGCCCGCGGTTAGATCTAGACTAAGTGAAGAACTTTACAATATGTCGCAGCCAATTAAGCGTTCGTACAGTTCCGAAGGCGGTGCCACCTCCAAGAGAGACTGGAAGATGAGGCTGAGCCTTCGGAGTCGCAGCGGCCGCAGTGTTGTGAGTATAAAACATTTTTATATGATCCTTTATTAGAAACACCTCATCTTGTTTGGAATTTTTACTCTCCTTAACTCCATCCGTGGATATTCGCTCTCCTTACCTTATGATCTCCCTGGCAACACTTCCTATCTTCCATCAAGCAATATTTTCAAGAATTTTCCTTTTTCTGTAAGTAGTGAAGAAATGAGATGTATAATTTTGTTACAAGGCTATGTAGGTGACAACGTGTTGCTGTCATTCATAATTAGCTCTTCAATATTAATTCAAGGAATAAGAAAGAGTGTAAATCTGAGTAAATGTGCTATAAGGAACATTGCTATCAATGTTTGAGAGCTTGAATAGTCAATGCGTCGGAGTCCACCTCTTATTATTTAGAGCCCTTTTCCCTATACTTAGGACATTGCAGATAAATATTAACTATCATCCAATAACACGACATTTGGCATTGAGGAACCGGCTTAAAGAAAGAGAGATTATCTAATAAAAAATCAAGGAATACTTAGCTAAATTTTGCTTTGTATAAAGTTAAGAAGAAACTTATTCAATGGAATTTCGTTCCCGAACACAGTTATTGCTTCGATACCTTAAATTGTGTCTCCCGTAGCGTTTACGCGTCAAAGGAAACGGCTGCACTAAACAGCCGTTTTACGACATTATACTATACAGGCGTGGCCCATAAACGGTTGAGCCGATCTACTCATTACACCTTACTTTACCTCCGACAGGAATCAACAACGATAAATGATTAGCTATGACTTGGGAAAATGAATGATTTATAGACATGTTTCACTTACACTCACGCATATCAATAAACTATTATACATATAAAGTTAAATATATAAGATATATTATAAAACTAAACTTATATATGTTAACGCTATATATATATTTAGTTAATAATGATATAACGGAGCTTTGAAAAATTACAACGCGTTGAAAATTCCATTGATATTGAGCCGTTCTCTATAGAAATATTTTCTTATAATTTCTAATAAAATCATCCTCAAACAAAAGGCCAAGGGGGATAGACAACAATAGGTATAAAAGAGCAACTGTAAAACGTTGTAATCGAATAAAACCCTCAGGCTGATATGTTCTTAGTTATTACTTCATTACGTTTTCTGCTGGAAAGAAAGAGATTATTTAGACTATTATCGACATCTTATAACGTTTAATAATACTTTTATATATATATATATTATTAAACCCTGATAGATATAAGAGAGGCACTTTAAGAAGAAGAAGAAGAATAACTATATATTATATGTTTAGTTCTTTCTGTATGATTAATTAACGTAGCAAGCATTTAGCCACATTCTTATATAATGCAGTTAGTAAACAATTAATGTTGCTTACACGACAGCTGTTAGTATATAAATTTGATGTGTTATATATTAAGATAGTACAGTTAGTTTATCGTTTAATTGAGCCGTTATTATTAATGCGCAGACAGTTAAATTTGAACCAAATAATTGTTGAACGAAACGGGCACCGTAGGGGAATTCGAATACTGTAACTAGTTTACGATACGCTCTAATTCATGACGGTGGTATTGTTACAATGTTAAAGTACATCGTAAATCTTGTTTTTGTATTAAACACGGGAAAGTAATATTCTAGCAGGGTAAGGTCTTTCGTGTCTCCGCTGAGAAAAATCTAATATCACTTCAGGGACTCTTAGACTGTTCGTATCACCGCTTTGATGAAACTTTACGTTTGCCAATTTAATTCTTGTACGAAATACTGTGGACGTTTAAACGTTTCTCTTTTCGGTTAAATAACTTGCGAGAGAGTTTAATAAAAGAAGACAGAGGCTTATTAAGAATTTTATAAAAAAAACTGTTTTATACATTTATTGAAGGTATGCTCTGAGGTCACTTCGAAGGTTATTTTTGCCGTTGAACGGTATTATGTGAATATTGCTGAGTTCCGGCAAGAGGATAATTACTTAAGTAATGATACTTCGTATCCATTTTGCATCATCTCATCATCTAATATCCTAATCTGTTGTATTTTTATATTATTAGTTGATATATAAAGCTGAAAAACATCTTAACCCATGGACGTCCACTGTTAGAAATCGTACAGTTTCCAAGAGAATAAGATCTTTCGTTGTTTGAGTCTATTGGCTCCTAGCGAATTGTTTGATGCCTTCTACTTGCCTTGTGGTGGGGGGCTAATGGGTATAGTATATATATAATTGAAATTTCATTAACGTAGGTCATGTCGCAGTCGGATTGGACGGGTGTGCGGCTTGCTGCAAATTTAAACGTTAGCCGTGTATGATTGCTATTGTATTGTTTGATTAATGGACGACCCGGTCGGCAACGGCGCGTCGCGATGCAAATGTTGAAGCGAATTACAACCGTATAATTTGATACGCGAAACATTTATTTACCCCATTACTCCCCTTCTACAACACGCGGCGTGCCGGTCAAAAAATTTTTTTTTTTATTTCCCTTTACTTATTTTGTTTAAGTTTTTAAAGTGAAAAGAACCGCTCGACTATGGTGAAGTCAGAATAAATTAGGCGTGGGGTGCGGAGGAATATCTCCGCCACCTAGAACCTACCTCCAGCTGTTTAGAGCTACTTATTGGTTTTACATACACAGATTTTATTAAATTGATAACAGAATATTAAAAAAGACATGATAACTAATTGGTAATAGTACAACAATAGTTCAGTTCGTAAGGTTTATCATCAAATACGCAAACATGCGCTGGTTTGATCTTCTTGTAGTTAAAGCTTCCGGTGTAAGAAAACTTAATAAACAAATTGACATGTACCATAAATAAAGTTTTTCGAGGACTTGTTACATTCACAAATCTGTACAGTTTTTTCTTTTATTCGACGAAACGACTGAACAGCTGGACCATCGACCGATAGTGATTGATACGCCATCTCATAATAACGTGGCGCTAGTTAGGACTATATACACAGCGCCAGATCGTGCTCTTAGCGCTAGACATCATACGTTAAACCCCGTCACTTCAGTAACTTCACTAGCTACAACTCTCTTCAAACCAGAACAGAGTAGAAATAGTAATGTTTGCACTGTTCGGAGACAGAAATAGGAACTGCGGTGGTTACTACCGAAAAAAATCACTTGAATATATAACTTTGTCTATCTCCATGTGAAAGAAGATTCCTAGTACTTTCCAGATTCTAATTCTAGTACTGTAATTTGATCGTTCTTTTTCTCTATCCGGCTACATGATGATCGCACACAGGCATCTCGAGAGTATAGACGGTCTTTGATGAGGTAGTACTTGAAAATCAGTGAGTTGTTCACTACGTGGCAACAGTTACACTTTGCGGCCATTTTGCACCATTGAAGTTAGACACGGCAGCAATGATAATCTAAAATATTACTATGTTAATATATTTTTTTTATCTATGTTTTATGATGTAGTGTTTGTCTGTGTACATGTGTTCTGTACTGGGCAAATAAACGGATTAATCTAACTATCTAGTCATCATTACGATCTGATCTCGGTCCTTACATCGCTTAGTTGAATGTAAGTACTGATAAGGTACTTTGGAAGAATGAGGACAAAATGAGGAACAGTGTGATGAGGGAGCAGTGCGGCGTGGTTAATGATGTAGTGACAAAGATAGAGAAAGGGATGCTTAGATGGTTCGGCCATGTTGAAAGCATGGATGAAAGGAGATTAACGAAATAGTTATAAAAGGTATGATTGAAGAAATCGGTGCAAGTCGACCTAGGCAGACATATTTCGATCAAATCGAAGATGTCCTAAAGAAGGGCCGGGTCAAGAGTACTCGCAACCGATGGGCATGCATGAAAATGCTCATGGAAGTGGAGGAAGCGAGAGAGGTGTGCCAGTATCGTAGCAAGAGGAGACAGGTGGTCTCTGCCTCGGGAAAAGCCGTTCGAAGTGCTCCCCGAAGCTCCATCGCCCGTCCAGAGTGAGCCCTAAATACTTGAGGGCTCCCCGCACTGGGACCCTCTCGCACAACACCTCAGTGGCCCCGAGCCCCACATAATCCGGCGTCCCACCCCCTGAAAAGGACGCTGGGTATGCGGTAACAGCATTTCCACCACCGATATAAAAAAAAATAAAAAAAATAAATAAAGGTGGTCTCTGCCTACCCCACTGGGAACGAAGCGTGATATATATGTATGTACTTTGGAAGAAACAAACAGACACGAATTTTTGTGGTGGACCTCCAGTACACCTGGCCTGATCGCGTGAGAGTGCAAAAGCGTAAACAGTCTCCCTAACTTATAAATTTAAATTATTGCAAATATTCAATGCGAATGACAAACAAGACAGTAAATCGTAATTCTGTTTACCCGCAGTATAATTCTTCGACTTGGTAATATAAGTGAACATTCGAGAAAAACTGTTATTATTATGAGAAAAGAATCTTATATCACCACGTACAAGATTCATCATACGTATAATATTTATACAGAATAGATGGTGGTGTCTGCTGTCTGAGACTGTCTCAGTACCACCGCAGCGCTTATTGCAACCGACAAACAGTACTGTGCAAATATTACTATGTTCCGGTTTTAAGGGCGCTGTATCTAGTGCTATTACTGGAGTCTTACAGAGTATACGATTTCAACTAGCGCCACGTTATTATTGGCAGGCTTATCACTGACCATCAAGTGAATGTCCTGCTCGTCTCGTCGCTTCATGAAATAAAAAAAATTGCATTCAGCTTGCATAGATATTCCTATTTACTCCTAATAGATACAATTATGACATAACATAGATTTTTTTTATACAACTTCGCCAAATTAGCGGGATGTCTATCAGATGGTAAATCTTATCATTTTCTATAATAACGTGGCGCTAGTTAGGACGATACTGCAGCATATGGTTTTCGTGACCTGAGACAAGATGTTGAGTCTCATTACGCTCCAGGTGCAATAGGCTATGCTTTGGTACCTATATGGACGATCTCCGACCCCGGAGACCTATCACCAGTAAAGAAAATATCGAAGTAGATGTGATTGTACCGAAATTCCTCAACGAGCACAATAATTAACGTATAAAACTATTTTAGCTCGCTAAATATACAATCGATCAACTTCAAAAAGCAACTCGAATCACAGCCAACGCGCCCAAAGTCATTCTATAGGTTAATTTACGAGCCAATCACCCGATTTAGTGTGGCCGCCGCTGCAAAATCCATTCACACTCAATTCTGCTCTCTACCGCTCATAAAACAACATTCAAGTTTCAAGTTGTGTACGCGTGTCGTGTGAGCCGAAGGGAAACTGTTTCAGTCAATTTATAGGAATCAACCCGATTTTCGATTACACTTGTTGTAATTATGTTGCTGGTAACTCAGTTGGGAATTATTATTTGCATCATATAAGTAATAAATTTTCATTGTATTAGGAGAAATAAATACGTATATACATACATATATATCACGCCTCGTTCCCAGTGGGGTAGGCAGAGACCACCTCTCTCCAGTTGCTACGATCCTGGCACTTTTACCTCGCTTCCTCAACTTTCATGAGCGTCTTCATGCATGTTCATCGATTGCGGAGTACTCTTGCCTTTACTTTAGGACATCTTCGATTTGATCGAAATATGTCCGCCTAGGTCGACCTGCTCTGACTTTTCCAATCAATCTTACTTTGTATACCACTTTCGTTAATCTTCTTTCATCCATTCTTTCAACACGGCCGAACCATCTAAGCATCCCTTTCTCTATCTTTGTCACTACATCTTCAATCACGCCGCACAGCGTCCTTATCACACTGTCTCTCACTTTATCCATCAGCTTTGTTTATACAAGCGCTATAGTGAGTGTTCATATTAAAACTCCTTCGGAGAGGTTCCTACATCTCTTATAGAACACACCGGTGCTTCTCTACAATTTGTGCTTACACGTCTCTGATGAAAAGCCAAATCTAGGCACCTTCACTGATCCATACGCTGTCCCACACAGGTTCGCTTATTAAGCGATAAGTCTACTAACTACTACTAACTTCTAGAACCTTTTAGTCGCCTTCTACAACAAGCAGAACTTACCTGAGTCTTATTCTTACTAGCCTGAGATTATAAATCTAACATTTTATATTTCTATTCCCTTTTTTTTAAGGGTAAAGAACGGATGAGGGTTGTAGATGGTAGAGCGTGCTCTTCCAGATTACTCTGACTCTTATATTGATAGGTAGAATACATTATTATTATAGCGGCCAATTTATAATAGAAAGGTGGTTCATATACGAGTTCGATATACTAATCTAGCTGTGCCTTTTCAAATCTGAGGGTCAGCTGTTAAATTCGAAAAATATCAAGCGCCTGGTTAAAAAGTTCCTCAGTCGACGCGATGCTGAGTAAATCTCACCACCAATCTCAACAACACGTGGCCTTGAAATCACAGCAAGGATAATGCAATCGTTTTGCCACTGCGCAAAACAGTCAGTTAAATCTACGAAGAGAAGTAAACATCGCTTTTATCAAGGTGCTGCTCCTTTATGATAATAGCCAATGTCTGTGAACAAGCCCATTTTTGAATTTTGATGATCGCATTTAAATCCCAAATGTCAGGTCAAGGTTGTCGCTGTTTATCCAACATTTGGTTTTCAATCGGCTGGGTGTGAGGCGGGCTGAATAATAAGTAAATTATTGCTGTTTTTGGATGGACTTAAGCGCGGATATGACGTGGGAACACTGCAGTGTCTTATGTGTTATTTTCAGATTATGATTCCCTTTAAAAATAGACTTGTTGACATTCGATGCAACATGAATATTTCATCGGCAAACACGCAAACAGGGTTACATAACATGTTTGTGTCCAACTTAGCAAGCTTTAGATGGTCAGGTGTCAATATGCTGCCGTAATAGTATTGCTCTGTCGTTGATATAAGAGCTTTACATGTCAACAACGTTAACATCTGCCGGCTGGTACTCAATATTGTGAGATTTAGGGAACGAGTAAGCTCACTATAGACAAGTGAAATACAAACGTCTATATCTTTGTCATTTAACTACCATAACGTTAGACAGTATCAGTAGTTTAAAAGCTTTTCATTGCACGACATAAAAACTTATTTCCTCATTATTTTACGGGGATGCCGATAATTGAAACTTTCACGAGAGAAAACAAAGACGGATAGCAGGGTAAGATTAAGATGTTCCGAGGAATTGTTCGGATTGATTGCAGCCGCTGTTTTTCACCACCGGCAGTGAGCGGGTGAAATAGATTCATTCTTATTTAAACCTTTTTCAAATAAAGTTTTAGTTCGGACTTATTTCTGTACCTAACTTAGCTACTAACAATGCTATTTTCTAGTTCGAAGAGCGTTATATTTATTGAACTTATTGAGTTAACGATATGCGCTCTTTAGAAATTATTAGAAAAACATTATTCGATACTCATTGCTTGCGGCGGAAATAAGTGACGTTAGATTTTTACGAGCTAACCCTTAAGGTTTCCTTGCCTTTACCTTTGACTCGAACTGCAAGAAGCCTTTTGAATACTAGCGTAGTTCCAGCATCGACGTTTTATTATTGGACCTCGATTTATAATACAGCTGTAGTAATAATGATATCGGTCTGAGTGGAAATCTTTGGGGGAGGCCTTTGTCCAGCAGTGGACGTCTTCCGGCTGATTGGATTTATTGGAATAATGATATCCGTCGTGCTATCTCGATACCTTTTAGGTTTGATTCTTAAGGATCAGTTAGGATGGCTGATCGGATGATCTTCATATTATAAATCATACGAAAGTCAAGAGCTTCATATTGAATTGAGAACAAGTGTTATCCCATTATCTATACAGAAGAATATCTCTGATAATCTTATAAACAATATCAATTAATACTAGAGGTGATTAAGTAAAGACTGTTATTTTCAAAGTACACAATAAGAGAGTTTGGTAAACAAAGCAAAGTTCTGTTTAAAATATACATTGTATACAAATATACTTTTAAAGTATTGAATGTTAGTTATTATAACATTGGCTTACATTAGCATGAATACTAACAGAAGTTGCTTGTTATTGTTTACTGCCTACAGTGGATGAACAAGTTTTGGCTCTGCTAATATTCCGGTGGCAATGAGAACGTTATTATGAATTTACACTTTGTTCATTCCGCTAAACGGCCAAACAAAAGGATTTACTATTAATAAACGCGCTGAATAGAAGCAGTCGTATTACTGTACATCACATCCGTCGTTTCACGACCACATTTTATTCAGACTGGACATTTTAAAGATTACATGACGTAAACCCAAGCATCCTCAATGTCCCACTGCTGGGAACGCTAATCTTCTCTCACAAAGAGATACGGCTAGCCAATCCGATCTTACATCTTTCTTTGACGAAAGCTCAGACCCAGTAATAAGATTATTCCTATTTCCTCATGTCTTTGAGTTTGCATGTACACGTCCTTTAAGATGCATTTGCATATGCAAACATTTGTAATACGTCTCATATTAAATTGGTAACAGTTAGTTCAACAGTTAAGACGTAGTTAGTTCCTAGAAAGGTAAACAATTTGATACTAAATATACCAAATACAGAGAGGACCGTATTTGGTGGAAGATATTGAAGAAGGCCCATATCCAGCAGTGGACAGACAAAGGCTGATGACAGAGGATAACGATGATGTTTAACTATAAATATGGAAATAATACGTATGTATCATGATTCTGATGATACATAATAAAATATAGCCTTTATTGTAATGATTTTTAGCATACAGTTTCTTTGCTAGCTAACTTAAAGTTTGCTTAAAAAAGAATAACATACCGGAAGTTTGTTACAAAGTCTCCTTAGGAAATAAGGAGAAAGTATGCCCGTGCTTACAGTTACTGGTACGCCGTACTCAGAACTTCTAGTATTTGTAAACAGTACTTGTTAAGTTATCGTTTCAATATCAGCAACGCGTAATATGAGGACTCGTCAGAGAGAAACTATTCAGCGATATATCGGAGAGTAATATGTTACCATCGAACCTAACCTAGGGATGTTATCCGCTTGTCTTCATTAATGATGTTATTAAATTAACTATTTAAAACAGAGTAGTTAAAAAATCGGTTCAGCTCTCTGACTCTCTCAACTTACAAAGGTTTAAATAGCTTCTAGATTAATGATAACAGTTTCTAATGCCTGTAGTTATAATAACTACAATTTTTTTAACTAATTGATTATAACTACAATCTAACGAATTTATTCGTAAACTTTACAATACTTTATTAAGCGATTAATAAGTAAATAGAGTATAAAGATTTATTAAGTTAATATTCTACCTGAAATCTTTTCCCTAGACGCCGATCTTCCGTTAGCTCAAATAATAGCATTATACGTAACTTATAGATAGTAAAGCTAAGAGCACTTAGGCCTGAAGGGAGGTATGCTGATATATTTTTCCCGTGAGACGAAGTCTTTGGGGTCCTTAATGAAAGTTCATAATATATTTGTTTTAATAAATACGTTGGAAAGCAATACAAAATTTCAACAGAATTTTTTGTCACACATGTGTGAATTTAATCTTCTATTCATTTCCCACTGAAAGGGGTGATTTTTATTATAATTTCACGAGCAAAGGGGTAGGGGTACGCGTTCATTTCAACAAGACACGTGTAAATTTTTCTTTTCAGTTTGTTTCAATAAAACCATTGTACCACCTATCGATATAAGTATACATAAGACTGGCTTAAGGGGTGTAGGCTTTTCCTACCAGAGAACTTTTAAAGTTGATCTCAATATAATAAATTTCATATTATAATATCTTTTACAAATATTACCTAACATAATTATAGTTCTTAATAGTTAGGTAAAATGTTAAGTGATTTACCTAATCTAGGTTTGGTTAAGGTACCCATTGAGTCTCATTAACTAACGACTTGGAGACTGGATTGTATTTTCCATAAATATCATTTATACTAATATCAAAGAAGTTTTCAAGGTTTAAATATTCATGTAACTTATTTTTCAATCTTTCCACTTTCCTGAAATATTGTTTGCGTATGATAATGCAATTCGTCTGTGAGCCGTGTGATAAGTCGGGCCAAGGTTTCATATTTGACTGTCAAATGTTCACGTAGCATTGGAGCTTTATGGGATTTGTCTGGAGCTGCTTACTTATCATCTACATTTATTCCATCTTATAAAATGATGAAGGTTTTGTACTTAATGGAGCTGGAAGGATATCTACCCAATTCGAAGCTGACCGTATATATCCTTCCTAGGATGTAATCCTACTGCTGAGTCCACGGCATCAATAGATGATAGTAATGCATATTACATCTTATTGTAGTTTCACTTCATTTGTTTTTTTAGACAATTAATCGACGAGACAAAGAAAGTTCACCTGATTGTACGTTACCTTATACACAAGCTATAACTCCTTTTAAACCGGAACAAAGTAGTGTTTGCGTACTACTGTTTGGCGGCAGAAAGAGGCGCTGCGGTGATTCCCACCTGGACTATCTCCGGCAACAGAGACCTACGACTAATAATCTGGAGGTGAAGCAGTAACTCCTAAAATAGTTGAAGATTTTGAGCAAGTCAGAAGAGTTCTTCTATGAATATGTTGATCCTTTAACGCTCGTTATGGAACCTCTGCTTACTTCTATCACTATTTCTGCTCTCTGTCCTCCACCTCACGATGCAAGCTCTGCAAAACAACAAAGTAAATGTGAAATCAAATGTACGGTGCAACTTAGTAACGTATTGCATCACTTATCGCGAACGTGTTCCGAACTCATGTTACATACACTTGAACGGTGTGAGCAATGAAAAAAAATTCCGTGCATATCCGCAAATAACTAACAAGTTACTCAGCGCCGCATCATTGTGTGCCGGTTACTTATCGTCAGCTTTCTACGTTACAAGCATAATCAGATTTCGTTTAAGCACAAGTATCAAGTGTTTGTTTTATTAACCAACTTCATGAAGAAGAGGTTCGCAATAGGACTCATACTGGTTTTTTAATGTATATAAAAAAAAACAACTGTTAATGTTACTACTGCTGTAACTTAGAGCTATCATCTTTTCTTTTGGTCTGCTTCAGTGGATTCGGAGAGGTTCCGGTATCTTATGCCCCTCTACACTTTCTGCTACACGTGTCTGAGCAGGAGCCTAACCCACCTAGGCACCATCGCTGAGCCATACGCAGTACCACACAGGTTCGCTTGTTGAGCGATAAAGGCCCCACCCTCAAGGTCTGCGAAATTCCTTGACCCTTTTAGTCGCCTTCTACGACAGACAGGGCTTACCTTAGTCCTATTCTCACTAGCCTGAGACTACAGCACTATGGAGCCTTCATCTACAACTACGTAAAATCAGTTTATTACTAATCTGATCAAGGCTTAGCGGATGTGGTAGGTCTGAGGAAGCTGTTATATTTGGATCATACCGGTATCGGTATCCTCGCCATGTGTACCGGAAGTAGAGATCAAACTAGTGTTTTTTACGTATAGGGCTTTATTTCACATCAGAAACTCAGCCATCACGCCTTTTTTAGTGATTACATTTCCATAATTATTCTTTAATTAGAGCTGCAGCTGGATGCTACCCACAGCATAGTATCGATCGATGTGGAGATTTTTGGAGGAGACCTATGTCCAGCAGTGGACGTCTGTCGGCTGATGATTGTTATAATTATTTTGAAAGTGTTCATAGCTTTTAATTGGAGTACGAAGTTTCAAAGCCGTAACGTTGAAAACCCTTTAATGAACAGAATCGTAACTTAGGTGAAACTGAAAGGATACCTCGTCTATATAAACATCCTAACTAGTATCCCTTATTTGATCCCTCGAGCCGGATACCCATCAGACACGCGTTTTACTTACCGTTCTGTGTTGTTGCGTAATATACAAATCAAATATTTTAACCTTTAGTAGTCAGGTATAGTTAAATCTAGCTGATATATGATCCCATTCATCCATCCATCATTGTCATGTAATTTAAGACGTTTGCCCTGGAGACATTACGATATCAATGCTAAAGGAACCTGCGGAGTAAGAGAGCCTACTTGATCAGCAAAAATGATGAAAATAGAAGAGGAACTTTAGTAGTTTCTTTGTAGTAAATACAATCTGTTTACAGATGTGTAGTAATAAATATACAATAGCCGGATCAAGTCCGGCGGGGGTACGGATGGATGTTTAATGTGGCTGTGGGTGTGCTTTGTAATAGGGGTTAGAGTATAATTGCAGATGCTCATTAACGACGCTGGATTTGTGTTTGGCTTTGAGGAATCCCAGTTCTCTCATCAGGTCATAAAATCCTGTCTTACATGTTGATTTAATTGTATAGGAGGCACTGCGCGGCCGTCGCTGTGCGTCATTGCGCTCTGCAGCGACTACAGCCCGGACTGACGACTCAGGCAGAAGCACACCCTCGGTACCGGTCCGAGCCTCACCATCGCCAGCTGACACCTCGGCGCCGAAGAAGTCCAACTGGGAAGTCATCGAGCACTTCTCATCTAATCGCAGCAAGAAGAGTCCTAGTGCTGTAAGTATTATAATTTTATTCTAAATATCGATCATTGTCAACCTTTAACACTTCCAGCAGTCTCTCCATCGGGTTGTCTACTTCGTCTCGGCTGTTTTTTTTTTATATCATTAAGCGAAAAGACGAGTAGGTTGTTCTCCTGATGGTAAGTGATACGCCTGTCAAAAACAACGGTGCCCTAGTTGGAATGATATACAATACACCACATTGCGATCGTCGTAGTAATTACACTAGCTACAGCGCCCTTTTAACCGGAACACAGTAATATTTGCACATTACTGTTTGTCAGACTGTGGTACCTACTTAGATGTTCACCGGCAACAGACTTACCATCAGAAAACCTTATCATTTGCCATGAGTCTATCAACATATCCCGTCCATTGTTACAAAAGCTTAGTAAGTTTCATCGACCGGTTACCAAGAAGATACTTCAGGACTGGAACATTCAATTACCATAAACTACCCTTATAATTAAGGGAGGTAGTCGCCGATAGCTAGTATATTTGTGCGGTTAAGTTTAAAAGTATATTTATACTCAATTTGAGATAAGTAAAGGTCGGCATTGCAGCAGCTGTTCATGGGCGTCAGTGAACACTTTCCAGCAGGTGAACTGTTGGCTTATTTACCCACTCTTCCTATAAAAAAACATGCTTTTATAATAGTCCCATTAAAAGGAAACTATTCCCATTGGAACACAAGCTAATGGATACAATTAGGAGCTAAATAAATAGTAACTTTTATTAGCATCTGTAGTGAAGTGGTTAGCTTAGTAACATGGAGGTCTCTTGTTCAATTCCGATGATGTGGGGTTTGGTTGGTGGTAAAGTTTACTTATGAGAAATGACTGATTTCATTGAGATGTTAAAAATGTTTTGAATATTTTTTTATAATGCTTTCAGTTAAGTATCCATGGTAACTAAAAACTATTGGATTTCTAATAAAGATAGCAGGGAATATGTTTTACGATAGAGCACGGTTGCTCGACCTCAATGGCAATTCATTTTTCGGTAGGATATTTTAGTCCTTTTTTTTTCTATGACAAATCAAATATTATATTTTTTAAATTACTACGATTCTGTTACTATGCTTCTGTTAAACTTATTTTTTTATATTTTTAATACTAGGTCTGTCTAGGTTATTTTCTTTAGTACTTCTAAATCGATCTCTCTCTCCCCTGTTATGTGGCGCCGCCTTAGTCTCTTTATACATTTTTATTTTCTTCTTTCACTTAATTACTTCTCAGACGTCGCCCTGTCTACGTTAAGGATCCCTCGAAGAAGTTTTATCATATATTTATAGTACAGCGTACTGCATCGTATTTCTACTATAGCGCCGTATACATTTTGTATGGTAAAGATAAAATTCAAAAATATCTTCTAGTGACAAGAAACTTACAAAAGACTCTCAATCAATTGAAACCCCATGTTCTCCCTCGCAATACGACTTCGTCTCAGGGCTTTAAAGCTTTAGCTTGAAAGTTTCATACCTAAGAAACAAGACACTCGATCTCGTGTTTAATAATCGGTGACCGATCGCTTCATAAGGTCAGGTTTCAGATCTTGAGGTCCTCAAGACACGGGAAGATACGTTTAATGGTCGTATTGATGCGAACAGCATCCCAAATCGAGAAATCAAATACGGTAAACAATCCACGCAATCTTTCGCAGTATCTTCAACTTTCCTAATCAAGGATTGATAAATTCGGGCCGTTGGTGTAATTTATACGGTAGTGGCCGGAAGCGAACCCGTGGTTCCGGCCAAAGGCGTTGAAAGGGACAACGTGGGGTTTTAGCTGGTTACGCTCCGGTATTACACTTTCGTTGCTATCACACCGGAAGGGTATTTCGAAGTAGGATTTGAATGAAATGATTTTTTTTTTTTTCTAAATAAAAGTTAACCATTGTTTTTCTTTATTAATATATTGAGTAAAAAATACTATGATTAAGTTAACAGACATTGTACGTTTAGATCTTTACCATTCAGAAATGACTGAAAACAAAACCAATACAATATGTAAAGTTATTTATTCATCTTTGCTTATATTATGAAGGTATAATTATATTATTCTCATATAAACTGTTAAAAAACGAGGATTTTTTTATAATTTAAAAAGCTTTTCGTTAAATTCGGAAGTTCCGTATAAATACTTCGCGAGAGATATTTTCAACGGTATTTTTCGTTAAGCGGTGTGCGTTGTAAGGTAAAAGAACATCAAACGCGCCGGTGGTGCGGTGTTTGGGGAGGGTGAGGAGGGATAGGAGGTGGTTACTTGTTAACAAAATTCCCTATTGTTTTAACAAACAAAGCGGTCAGAAACAACAATAACACGGCAAGCGAACACCGGTACAAACGTAAACCATTAGCTAGAAGGTTGAATTTCGCTCCAGGCATTGCCCGTGCCTACAACGTGTACTTTGTATTTATGTATACCATAACCAGTTAAATTCTCGTTTGTACGAGATATATAAAGTTAAATTTAATCAATAATTTGTCTATAGAGGAGTTATTTAGAAATAAAAGCGGTCGTAAAAGTATCGGATGGAGATTGAATCCTCTTAAAGAGTCTTCTTCGTTCAAAGGTTGACACTTATAAAGATAAACTACATCCTCGATACCACCGCTACTTTATCCATGGTATTCATCAACAACCTTAACTTTACTTTTCTATAAATCTCCTGATTTACATAAATTTAATAGTTAAATTATTTGTGTATGATACTGTAACGGAAACTGGTTCCCGAAATACAGGAAATATTACTCGTACGGGAATCACGGACCATTAGAACTCTGTACATAGTTGTATATATATAAGGAAAAATATAAAAGGATAAAAAATTATTATAGCTTGTTAAAGATGCTGTTATAAATCAGATTATTAATCAGCATAAATATCCTAGAGAGATGAAGAAATACGGAAACCTTCAGGACATTTACACAAACTACAATACATACTAATGGCGACATAGCATAGCCTTCTTTGATTAAATGATGACCGTCTAGGTTACTATATCCTCTCTGCCGTCATACAGTAGTTTGCAAACATTACTGTGTTCCGGTTTGAAGTGTTGTAACTAGTGAAACTATTGAGGTAACGAAATTGAACATCTCATGTCTCAAGGCGACAAGCACTTGCGCTTTGTATATTATGTATATTTTTATACATAAAAAACTAAACGTTTCCCGCATTGATCTATTTTTAGTGCTTTTATACCCAAAAATTTAAAAGCTTCTTAATATATTTATTTATTATTCAAACTGATTTATTATTGCAATAACAGATGGCTACAACATATGGAACAGATGGCTTGATAATATACCGCATCTCTGTAGCGCAGCGGTTGAACATTTGCTTTGGAACACGGCGGTCTCGGGTTTCACCATACTCATGTCGTGGACATTCCCGGTTCGCGAACAACAAGGTCCAGCTCCTCGTTCTTCATGAGAACAGCTAAAGGACTGTAACAATTTGCCAGCATTGGTATTCCCGTCCAAATACGACATGCAAGCTATTACTAGATTAGTGCGTTTTAAGACCACAGAACACATCACTTAAGAAGAGGTCGTAGTCAAGCGCTAATCTAGTCGATTAAAAAAAAACTGACTTGTACTGCAACTGATGATGATGAAATCATTAGCTACAACCAAATCAGGTGATAAATTCAGCTGCTCTTCATATACTTATGAATCCGTAATTAACAAATAAGTTCGTAAGTCAATAACTTGATTTTCATCCCCATTTCACCGTCCACCCACTACAACCTTCAATAGTTCACCGATTAATTGAGAAAGAATCCTTAAAACGTTATTGAGTCCTTTTACGAGAATTATTAAGCAAGTAAAGAAGTTGTATAAACATAATTACATATATTTTTATACCTGATACAAATGTATCTAAATATATGCTTTTGTCCTTTAAGGATATATGTACTTTGACATATCATTCTCTATTTTATATTATAAAGAAAGGAAGAAAGAACATTATTAAACCAATAGCGATTCATGGAATATGACCGTTTCCTTTCGATGTTTATTTTCACCGGATGTTAAGGACTCAGCACGTGTCCTTTCATATATTGTCTCATATAATATACTCGTATTATTTTCCGCCATTTTATGTTAGTTTTAGAGTGTATTTATTTTTTGTAATTATTTTCGTTTTCGTATTTATGCTAATGGTTCTTTCTTTAGGAAAAATTGTTTGAAAATTAAGTCGCAAGGATTCATCGCCGACTTTTAATGGTTTTGCGACCAAGCGCTAACGAGTTTGAAACGTAATTAATACTGAATCGGTGGATAAAAAGGGATAAAAAAAAAAATATAAATTACAAAACCGACTTACTGAAACTTGACTAAACCGTTGTTTCTTTTTTTAAAAAAAAAATAGTACACCATAATTTATATTAATAAAGTATACTACTCAGCGCGGCAACGCCGTTAGGTTGCGCGTTATTGAGCTAGACGGAGATGGATGAGTAGGTGGGTTTCTTTTATTGTTAATAATAATTATATTGTATTAATTATAACAATAGATTTATGTTAATTACACAGTATATATAACTGGTATACTATAATATTTTATCTAAGTTGTTGGTCTGTATCAGATAGTTGAAGCAGAGCATGTATAATAGATAGTTCAAGCTTTATACATCGCGTCGACTTTTGATACTATGGAAAAAGCTTTTAATATATACTTCACAACTTTGTTTTTTTTTTTTAAGACAAACATGTATTTACATATATGCTAATGTTCATTTATTTAAAACTATCTGATACCCGCGCTTTTCTTTACCGTCACACCCTACAGCTTATTTTGGGGGTAACCTTTGGTATAATCCGTTTTTAAGTGACCTATTCTCGGTAAAAAAAAATTCTAACCAAATTTCAAGTCTCTAAACCTTTAGGTTCTAGAACTAACTTGAGACTCACTAAGTTAGTATATAAATATATAGATGTATGTCTTATATATATACACAGATTATTCGTGGTAATAAAGATATCCCAGTCATAGGAACTTTCTCTTAGTTATCTATATAGTTAAAAACTATTTAAAGTTAATAATGACAAATATACTAATATACTTATATAAATGATAAATGTAATAATATACATATATAAAACATTCAATACGTAATATGTTAGTAACGGTTAGATTGATTAAGTTTTCCCCTCTACTTGTTTTTTTATTATATAAAATACAAAACATCCTTGAAAATACAATATATTTTTAGTATAGTATCGTAACATACAGCTGAATAAATTGTACCCGCTGATAAATATGTATTAGCTTTACATGATTCAATACATACTTATATGTAAGGTGCTTTATATTATTTTCCCTTGTTACAGCTGAAATGGTATAAAGTAAAATATATTCCATTTTCAGAGACAACCTTCAAGATATTGCATGAATTCAAATACGAGACGAGGTGGTCTGTCTCGTATATTTTTTAATTTTATATAGCATAATATTATCATACTAACATTAATATTATATACAGTGTATAATACCATTTGAATCCTGATAATCACTTGTCACAGCGGATTCTCTCAATACTAGAACCGTTTCAAGTGTTGAGAGATCTCGTCGTGCGAATGTGATGACGCCGTGGAGGAAACGGTTCCTCAATCGCAGACGTCTTCTGTACATAAAGGCTTGAGTATACGAAGTTAAGTTTAAGTTTACGAAAATTGGTTACTAATTAAATTCAGATGTTTCATGACAGTTGATTATGATGCCCGGCTTATGTAGTAGAATTTCATAGTCAACTTCCGGTGATAATGTTTGAATTTATCACACCTTGGATTCATTACTTAGTTCATGACTTAGTTATGTCAATTAAACTTATTTATGATTTTGTTTTTTTTTTTTTTTCTGTAGTAGGCCTTTTAATATAATCAATATTATATTATATATCTTCAACTATATGCTAATAAAAATCTAGACAAAATCGACTCTGCTGCGAGAGAAATAAGCAACGAAACTACTTAAAGATTTGTTTCTTATCTGTGTAAATGTACATAAAAGATAAAAGCTGTTTTTTATTACATTATAAATATTCACTTAAAAATAAGTATTACTTATATTAATAAATAAAAAAAAAAACTCATTTGATTATGTTTGTTAACTATCGCATACAATGTCCGTACAAAACGTTTTCGAGGGTTACAGACAATTGACGCTTGGATGTAAATGGAATATAAATAAATGAATGATAAAGTAACAACCGAGCAGTCTTTTCCATTAGGGGCGGACACAGTAGAAATACGTAGCCCCCCTTGAAAAATGAAAAAAAATCACCCCTTTAATAAAAAGAACACGGTAAAGGCGTTACAATCTGACCTACTTCCCTATATTACTGGACGAAGTATATTTCCTTTGTTTATAATAAGGATATCGTTTTTTTTTTAACCTTTAACCTCCAAAAATAAACTTAACTAACTAATAACTTTAACTTGAAGTGTGAACGCGCTATCTTGAAATATAAGTTTTCTTTTGTTAGAACAATAGAAACTACTCGATCTCATCCGTTAGTGACATTTCGTGAATATTCTTTAAGAAAACATTTCCCATTGGACTTCATTAGATCCATTCAGGTGATTGGACAATTAATAGTTTAAAAGACGATGATAAGTTCATACATTTGTATGTTTGAGGGTGTGTGGAGGCGTTGGTGTAGTGATCTTATCCTTCATCTTACCATACCACAAATTGAAGATATCAATCGAGTAACATCATGATGAAGAAAATGTTCCCAACCTTCATCTATAACTTTAGACGTCTACGCTTTTAGAGATGAGATATCAGGAAATTTCTTAACCGGACCCGAATTAACCGGATATTACATCTTTATTTTTTTTTAATAAAATCAAGCGTAGCTAAAACAAAGCTGAAGTATTATACTACAACAATATACGTTCAGAGATTCAGAGATGCCTAAGTATAAGCAAAAATGCGTGTACTGCCATAATTTTTTTTTTCTCTCCTCCTTCATTACAATGTTGGTCTCCTCACGAAGTGCAAATATAATAAATTGTCACTAATTAATAATATTAATGGGACTATACCGGCTCACTTGAAACTTGAAACGGACCCTCGGACTTTGAGTAACGTAGTGACCTGCTACAGAGAGCCATTTTTTTCCAAGCGATATTGTTATCTAAGCTTTTAATAATTATTCAGCAACCAAGCACCAGATCAGGATATATAGCGATCCATAGCAGATATCTATGTCCAGCTGTGGACTACCGTGGGCTGATGGTGATGGTGGATTACGGAACTGTTTTAATTTTAGCATAAAAGCCGAAACAGAGTCTTGATCTGATTAATCTAGTTCTGATTTATAAAGAAAGCGCTTGGCTAGCTTAGCTTTACTGATGGTAGGTCTGTATTGTCTGATACAACCTAGGTAGGTACCAACGCAGCAGCTATTCCTACCGCCGAATAGTAGTATGCAAACATTACTGTGTTCAGGTTTGAAGGGTTACAGCAAGGAATTAAATGGAGTAAGCAGAATGCTGGGATAAAATCTTATGTTGCAATGTGATGCTATGTATATGTAGAATTATATATAGTGCTAGTTAGGCACTACGTTATTATAAGCAAGCGTATCACTTGGTTAGGGTGAGTAAAAAAAAAAAGCTAATGTGCGACAGAGACGGTTATATCGTCGATGCTTAACACCAAAGATTACAAAGCAATGACTATAGGCTAGAAGGTGAAACTTGAAAGATATAAATAATCGCATATTTTTATAAAGGTTAAATTTGAGGTTATAAGTATCACACATATATGCGTTATAGTCTGTAGGGTCAGGGTCTGGGGTAAACTTTCGTAAAATTAAATTCTCCGGGACGAAGGCGATAATTCATTTACCCCTAACGACAGTTACTTATTGCTTATACTGTAATAAAGTTATCCCATCTATGGCAAATGCAATATTGAAACGAATATATATTCACTACTTAACCATGAAAAATATGTGTAATATGTTATATATTATTGATATGTTTGAACCGTTTATGCTATCCATATGTAGATTTTTTTTTTGATATTATCACTACACTAGAGTAGAACTCTTATAGAGTGGCCGTGGTAATCACTTCAGTTGTTGGTTTCAAGCTTAAACACACGTCGCCATATGTATACATATAGAAAGAATTAGTAGCTCGCTGGCCTAATGGTTAGAGCGTGCGGCTTTCATTCCGAAGGTCGCGGGTTCAAACCTCGGCATGTACCGATGACTTAATATTTAAGTTATGTACATTTGTGAACTTTAGTTACAACAGCGAGATACAAAAACGGTGAAGGAGAACATCGTGAGGAAACCCGCACACTGATATCATCTTTGTGTGTGTGTGTGTGGTGGTCCCAATAAAGTGGCAACAGGCTCGCCCCCGGTTACATGGGACCTAATCTGACCACATCTGGCGAAACGTGGGTGGTTTATTCACCTCTGCCTACCCCTACTGGGAAAAAGGCGTGACTATAAAAAAAAAAAAAAAAAAAAAAAAAAAAAAAAAAAAAAAAAAAAAAAAAAAAAAGAATTACTATATTAATTATGATATACATATATAAAAAAGGCTTTTTTTTTTGTTCGCCAATCACGTAGAAACATGAGAACATGAGCATACGATGCCGAATGATTTGTAGATGGTTACAGGCTGTATATTTTTTAGATTTCCTAGATCCTTCATAATTTTATTTCTAATCAACTTTTATATACATTTTCATTTGGTATTATTTAAGCGGTTGCTATAGTAACGGTTGGTATAGAAAGTCATTTGTTGTTGCCGTCGATTATAAGGAACAGCTAGTATTTTATAATCGTATATATCATACTGTGAATATAATCTCATACCGATCTCGTTTCATGTTATATACAGATATTTACTAAAAGAATATATATTTTGGAGTTTTTTTTTTTAATTACTACAATAGCAGAATTGAAAGTGTAGATCTTTATAAACAAATAATTAAAATAGATTATACACTAAAGATCTATATAATTTTTTACTATGTACTATAAGTTGTTTATTCTCTGTACGTTAAAGGAAACGTTATAAACTAATACCAATGTTTGTATGCTAATAATATGTTATATAATATATGAATTATCCAACTACTGAATTTAAATAGTACAATTGAAGTTCTATTGGTTCGTTCAAGTTATCAAACTTCAGCAAACATCAGGATTACATGTCGTTTGCTGGAGTTTGAGAACTTCCATATCCGATAGATGCGGGCATCGCAGGATCGATTGGACTGGAGACTGGGGTAGGCATGTCCAGCAGTGGCCTTCTACAGCTGATGATGATATCGTACATATTAAAAATTATTCTACATAGCTTTGTGATGAAGATGTTTATGTAAATACTTAATCTCTATCAACATTTAAGACACTGATACATAAATACTCATAACAGGTATAACAGTATAGTTTTGTATCTATCAGGAATGTTTCATTTCATATGTATTGTAAGCACTTTACTTATGTAAGATTTATGTACATAAATACATAAGCGATTATTAATTTTATAACAGCAACAGTATGTGATATTATTTTCCCAAAGCGATGTGATAGTTCTGTAGAAGAATCTATTACCTAACGTGAAAGGTGAATTTAACGTCACGGAGATTTCAATGAATCACGACAGATGGTGAAATAAGTTGGTGAATAAGCTAGAGAAGTATCCTGCCAGATGACGGGAACTAGCAAAATAGATTTCTTTTGTACTATTCAGATCGATGGTTATAGATCCAAAGAATTACACCAAATATAATCCTACACAACGTGCTACTAATGTAAGTAGCTTTAGTACTATCCAAAAGCGAAAATAAGCAATGTTAGCGTGTATAAATGAAGAAAATTATGAAATTAATATATAAATGGGTTTCATTGGTAAGTTTATAATTTAATTACTAAGTTGAAGAAGTTAAGTTTTCGTTTTGCTTAGACGGTATAATTTCATTAAGGAATGCACCTGTACAGAACTCGTCCGGTTCAGCTCTTAAAGATATTTACTTTCACATCATGGCGAAATGAATTAGATTATGAACTCCCACCGGAACCAAAAGCACAGACATTTAAACTTAATAACTATTTATATGAATAATTAAGATAATTACCATAAACTTACTTGTTTGAACAGTAAGAAAACAAGTAGTTAGCGTATACATTTCTGATTAGAAACAAAAATTGGGTATATTATCTATAAATACATTTTTTCATTTAACTGTGTGAGACGTTCACTTGATAGTGAGTGATACGCCTGCCCATAACAACGTATCGCTAGTGAGAGTTATACACAGCACCACATTCTTCTCGTCGCCTTAAGACTACTACTTTAGTAATAAGTAATATTACTGAGGTACTCATAACATAGTAAATACAACACCCTTTAAACCAGAACACTAGTGAAATCACAGTATTGTTCAGCGGCAGAAAAAGAAGGTATATACGAGTTTGGACCTAGACTATCATTTAAATAGAATAGACATAATGTTAACATTGGTATTGGTGGTACGTCTCTGTTGCTGGAGACCATCTAGGTAGGTACCACAGCAGCCGATAGTCAGTAGTGTGCCAACATTACTTCGTTCCGGTTTGAGAGGCCTTAAAGCTAGTGTAATTACTGGAGTAGCGAGTATAATTATATTGTCTTAAAGCGATTAACATAATGGCGTGCAGCACATATCGTCCTAACTAGCGCCACGATGTCAAGAGGTATCACTTACCATCAAGGGAACATCATGCTCGTTCCGTTGTTTACTTGAATAAAAAAATATCTAGGTCTTGCTTTAAGATAGTTACAGCTACATTAAATAGTAATACTGATTTACTTGCAACGTATCTACTTAAGCTTTTACATAGTCCGCTTTTCACTGTTTACCACCTAACATCTGATTCGAACTGGTGGTATAGTCGACGAAAAATCATCATCAAAAGCATTAAAACGTCGACGCAGTGGTGTATTGTTAATAACAATAACGGAAAAGGCTTTTTGCCATTTACATTAAGCATTACATTCAGCTCTTGAAAGTTCAGACGTACTCGTTCAAAGCGAAACAAATAAGCTTCTAGTTAAAATTAACAAGTTAACTTCGCTTTCAGTCATCGTTAACAGTTCACAAAAGGTTTACATGATAACTGTAAAAACTTAAATATACTGAGTTAATTAATTAAATTATTAACCCTTTGGCGTTGTCAATCACCCACTGAAGTTGTTTTTCGCTTGTGTTATCCGAAATTCTCTTTGTGGGTATGATTAAAATTCAATTAGGTCAGTGGTCGTCGCTTCTACGTACGTGAGGTCCATTACGATATACGTTTCATGATAACAGTCTCCATTATAAGGTTTTACAATTATCATCGTCATCATCATCAGCTCACCGCAGTCCACGGCTGTTCTCTTCCAATGCATAACATTCTAAGTTATATTAATGACCTATTAGGTCATATGAAAATTTTGTTTTAAGACAATTATAATTTTTTTCTATATGTATCATATTAGTTGTTCTCCGGCTGACCACGTAACTCTTCAGTGACTTCAACCATCATCAGCTGATAGACGTCCACTGCTGGGCATACTCCTCCCCAAAAGATCCTCACATTGATCGGTCCAGCACTGTTCACATTGCCGAGCAGTAGGGCCATTGTTGTAGGGTATGTATCATATAGGGGATTTGTGCTAAGTCCCACCTCGCTTGCCTGGGGTGATGAGAGCCAGAGCCTCGCTTGTTGATTAGCAAGGTGCACCACGAGCAGGAGAGCTTGGCTTGGATCCCGTGAGTAATTGTGGACCCTTTACATCCCAACCTCAACTGCAGACGACTTACTATAGCCACCGTGTATAGAATACTAAATGAAAATGTTTACAAAAGTTAATCATAAGTTAGATGATGAGGAATCAATGAAATTCAAAAAATAAATAACTAATAACGATCTACAAATCATTCCGCGTCGAATGATCATATTCCCATTTCGATACTTTCACTAGTTTTCACGTGATTGGAGAACAAACACAACCCTATTTCGTTACATATATAGAAAGATTTTAACCTCATACACTTACCTCACGCAACAGGACAATTCTGTTTTCATTGCTTGCAATACCTGTTCATTGTTTTATGATGAAATAATATTATAACATTTATATACGTATTGTTCTTTTTAATTTACCGAAATAATTAACCGTTGTTATACGGCAAAGTGAGCTTATCCGCAAATAAGTAAACAATCCTGTATAAAACCCGCGGTGAAGTGTAACGTAACACAAAACAAGCAACTTCACCACATAAAATATTCATAAGCCATGTACGAAAATATTTTTATACATAATGAAACCTTTATTATTAATCAAGTAAACGAACGTAAATTTATTTCAGCATTCAATTTGTTTGCGAGTTTGTTTTGGACTTTATTATAATATTATGTTATATAATAAACAAACATAAACAACCACTGGTGGTAGGTCTCTGCCGGACACCGCCTAGTAGGTCCGAACACCGCAGAACCCTCGTCAGGCCAAGGACAAATTGTGTCGAACTTACGCAGACTAAAAACCTATGTTTCACCGTCGTCGCTTTATGGCAGGGCCACGGGAACACTGAGAGAAATTCCCCCTTTCCACCTCTGTAAGGGTGCGCCGGAACACACAGCGCGCCCTCCTCTCTGCCTCTTCGACACCTTTGCAACGAATCCCCCGAATCCGTCACCCAAAGGCCATAGGAGCCAAGAGAGAAAACTCTCCCGACTCCCTGTGACGGATCTGGACTTGAGTTCTTCTAATCGACCAAGCCACGGCTTCTGATCCCTACCGCCACGATTGCCTAATCATACGGTACCGGTCTGTTCGGGCTCCAACGACGTCAGGTTATCTGGATACGAATAGGGAGACGTGAAGTCCTCTCCCTTTTCCTTCACCTGTTCGCAAAAGTTAATACTTGCGCGTCACGACCTTTCACTATCAACGACTACAGTAAATTCTATTGCAGCCGACAAACAGCACCACGCAAACATTACTATGTTCCGGTTTGAAGCGCGCTGTAACTAGTGAAATTACTGGGTTAACTATCAATTACCATCAGGTAAACGACCCACTCGTTTCGTCGTTTCCCAAGTAGTACTTTTGCCCTGGACTTGCTGCAAGTTAGAACAGCACAGCACCACCTTGAGACAGAATGTTAACTCTCTTTACAGTAGTAAATACAATAGCAACAGCGTCCTTCAAACCGGAACATAGTAATGTTTGCACACTACTGTTTAGCGGTGTAAGTAGGCTTCACTGTAAGGTGTACGGCAACAGAGAACTTCCGCTAGTAAAAGAATGTTCCAGCTGCTGTGATTCGGTGTTTTCTTATCTCTTAAGAAGAAATTCAAGACCATTTATCCACAATTCTAGCTAAATGTATGTTTGAGGAAGTCGCATGTTTTTGAAGGCTGCTGAGGAGGAGAGTGTCCAAGAGGAACAGACTGGTTTCCTCACAATATTTTCCATCGCAGGTAGCTCATGCTTCTTCCGATTCTATATCTATTATACAGATTAGTAAGTTTAACTGTATTGAATCTGATCTATAGTCATTCTAAAATCAATTTGATACAAATTATATTTCAATCTTGTCTGCTACATAACATCTAATTAACCGCAGAATCCATTTCCGCAGTTAAGTTCGTTAACTGACGTTACTGGGATAACCGGAAACAATCTCAAGTCTATATACAATGTTGTATTGTATTAAGACCACATCGTCACCGGTCATCTTGCGGTTAACAAAACGAATAATGCTATTGCTTTGTTTTTATTCAACGACGAGACGATTGTAAAGTTCACCTGATGCTAAGTGACGCTCCCGTCCATAACAATGATGCCCTTAGGATGATATACACAACTTTAATGACCATTCTTTTTAAAATATCATCTTCAGCAACTAGTCTCTTGTTGATGTATTACCATGTTAAGTTTATAAGTTGAAGTCAACTAAAACAAATCTGTCTATGCTATTGTTTAATTTTTTTTTACGCTACGAAGCGAAGAGACGATCGCGACGTTCCCCTGATGATAAAGGATACGTCTGTCCATAAGCAAGTGTTGCTAGTTAGAACACAGCACTACTTTGCGTTCGCCTTGAGACATGTTATTGAGTATTACCGCAGTAATTACACTAGCTACAGCACCTTTTGAACTGGAACGCAGAAATATTTGCTCAACTGTTTGTGTAGCTCGACAGTCGCCGGCAAGAGAGACCTACCACCAATAAAACTTGTGGTACTACTTATTTATGAAGTCTAGGAAATATATCGTTAAATCGTTGAAAGTGAACAGGACAGTGTGGGGCCAACTACACGGCGCCGTGATCGCGGTTATATTTAGCTAGTGTCAGTCCTACTATCATATATTGCAACACAGAGAGGTGCACAGCGTCCCGACCGGAAATCTCTGTGCTCATCAACCCTTAAAAATAAACTAATCAGTTCAAGCAAAGTTTTATGTTTTTTTTTAATCTTTCAGAGATTATTACTTAGTTCGCTTTAGGGAGCCAGTAAGCAGTGTTTACTTTCCCGGTCAGAGCGCTCACCCCCGCTACTGGCTATAAGAATGAAAAATAAGTTAACCACATAGATAACACAGTTTAGGACTTACGGATAATAAGATGGGGTAGCTTAAGTATTATTAAATCTTCGTGATGCTGTACAAAGTCTATTCAATACTGTTTAGTTTCAAATTTTATTTGACATACACATTCGTAATTTCGTAGGAGATGTAGATCAAGTTATGATTATACTTATGTTATCTTAAATCATTTTATGTTTAATTAGTGAGCTTGTTAAGATAAAATTAAGATCTTTAATTATGTGAGCGACGATACAATTTGATTTTCACTTAAAGCGTAGTCTCGTTACTCGTTTAAAAATTAATTGTAATGTTGGTTGTTGAAAATTTTCAAAATTCGTTCCCCCTCGTAACAAATTAGATTTATCTTCGCACAAAGCGACGTTATATTAAAACACGTTTATGTACCGAATATTCAATTATATCAAAGAAATGAAATTGAAATAATAATTACATTCATTTACATGAATATTTAATACAGTTGATGATTTCTTTTATAGCATTGGTACTCATGAATAATTAATAGAAACATATAGAAGTATAGCCTTGAAACGTTTCTATGATATTCCCATTAACAGCTCAAAGATAACAAAAGCATAAAGAAACAGTAGACTTCTATTGGATTGTCTAATTCTAACTTTACCACTACATTGCAGAACCTGAAAATTCAATTCAGTTGTATGAACTAAGTTACTGTGCCACTTATTGCGTAAGTTAACTAAAATCGTTACACGAATCAAGTTTACCGACCGATTTAAAATATAGTGAAAGTCAATAAACATTTTGAGACTTTAGAATAAAACGTGTCAAGAGTCCCGCTCATCAACTCACGGAACCCTAGTTAAGTTCACCTGCTCCTGGTGCTCCCTGCTAATTAGCTAACAAGACTCTGGATATCACCAACCCGCATTGGAATCACAACACGCTTTGTGAGAAATAGTCTAAATCCCACCATATGATCTCTACAGTGAAACTCTTTGGTGAAGGCCTGTGTCCAGCAGTGGACGTCTATCGGCTGATGCTTCAACGAAGCGATAAGACGAGGGGAATGTTTACTTGATGGTAAATTACTCTTCTGCCTATAACATAACTCTAGTAAGGATAATGTATGCCGCACCATATTACTATTATCGCCTTGAGACATACATAACATGTTAAGTTTCGTTACCCCAGTAATTATACTAGTTTCAAACTATAACACAGTAAAATTTTTCGTCTGCAATAGGCGCTGCGGTGGTACCTACCTAAACGCTCTCCAGCAACAGAGACCTATCAGTAAAAAAGTAGTGACGAAATTTCATTTAATCCTCGTCGTTGATATGTCGATGGTACACAAGAGCGACAAACCGGATGTATTCATAATATTCAACAATACAATGATACAGAACCTCAATATTGACTTCTCTATACAGTGGAAGATGAAATCTTATTGCGCTGTCATCTATAGTAACACAATGTACGGAGTCCATCCACAACACTATCAAGGCTCTCGTGCTGGTAAATTTACATTCAAATTCATCCTGTAATAGTAGAGTTTTAAAGTTAGGCATCTCTCTTTGACCTAATTGTCTAACGTCATCAATACTGCTAAGATTCTCCAGAGTTATTAGCCAATGGCAAAAAGCTACGAGAACGTATGAATAATAAATTAGATGGTATGCGTATATAGATATAGCAGTTTAAAAAAAAACATATTACTATTTATAGTGTTATTTATAACCAATTAGATATACTACAATCTTAGATATAGTTCAATCCTTGAGCTTTATGTACCAACTGGTTGTTCCTCGCTCGCTTTGCAAACCGTAACGTAGAACTAGTCTTGAAAGTTACCTGAAGCATACCTTGAGAGAAACCGCAATAGCAAATAACTTTCTATAGCAACCGTTACTATATCAACCGAATAAATAACACGAAAGAAAAAAAAATATAAAACTTAATCAGAAACAAAATAATAAACGATCTATGAAATTCAGATCATTCCACGTCGAATGCTGATTCGCTGATTTTCAATATATAGCATCATCAGCTGATAGACGTCTACAGCTGGACTGGGCCTCCGCCAGTGATTCCCACGAGGATTCGTATGGGAGGATTTGGGCCATTACTCACCACGTTGTTCCAATGCGGATTGGTGGGAGCTAGAACTTCGGTTCTTGATTAGCAAGGTGCACCACAAGCAGGTGAGATTGGCTTAGATCCTAGAAGTAGTTGTGCGTGAACCCTTACACCTCTTTATATATATATATATATACATACATACATACATATATATCACGCCTCGTACCCAGTGGGGTAGGCAGAGACTACCTCTCTCCACCTGCTACGATCCTGGCACATCTCTCTCGCTTCCTCCACTTTCATAAGCGTATATATATCTACTTAATATATACAGCTACTACATACATTTTTAATTGCTAAATGTAGTCTTGTCAAACCTACTCCAACAGTGGATGATGATGAAACCTACTCCACCTTAAAAGCATTATATGTAAAATGTATATCAAAGCAATTCCTGTCATATAAGTTACAAAGCGGAAATAAAATCTACATAAAGTTCCACTCAACTTCATAGCTAATACTATCTACAGAAATATCGACAGCGTTCGAGTGACGTCGTAAGCTTTCCTTTACGGACAGGCACTCTCGAACAAGCCCTAGGTATTGACAGGAAATGAAATGACTGAAATGCGTTTATATATAAAATTTTCTTCCGCAATATCATGAAACAACTAAACAATATTGAATAGACTGTACATCATCACGAAGATTTTAAACTGATACTATACTACCTTACCTTATTATCCGTCAGACCTAAACTGTGTTATCTATGTGGTTTACTTATTTTTCATTCTTATTGCTAGTAGCGGGGGTGTGCGCTCTGTACGGGAAGATAAGCACTGCTTACTGGCCCCCTAAAGCTAACTTATTAATAATCTCTCAAAGATGAAAAAAACATAAAATTTTGCTTCAACTATTGATAAACTGATTAGTTTATTTTTAAGTGTTGATGATGAGCACAGAGATTTCCGGTCGGGACGCTGTGCACCTCTCTGTCTTGCAGTATATGATAGTAGGACTGACTAGTTAAATGTAATCGCGATCACGGCGCCGTGTAGTTGGCCCCACACTGTCCTGTATGCTTTCAAGTTTCATTGGTGATAGGTCTCTGTAGCCGACAGGCAGTACTATGCAAACATTACTGTGTTCCGTTTTGAAGGGCGCTGTAGCTAATGTAAATAGTAGGGTAACGAGGCTCAACGTTTTATGTCTCAAGGCGATGAGACATCATAAGTTGTGTTACGTTGTTATGGTTACGCGTAACATTTACCATCAGATGAATCTCCTGCTGGCCTCATAGCTTCAATGAATGAGTTTTTTTTTTATCTAAGGACTTAGGTAAAATGTAGAAGCACCGGTCGGGTACTAGAACTATTCAATAGCGTATTATATTAGCGTAGTATATTGAATATTGGATCATTACCAATGATTTTAATTAGTTCATTACAAACGGAGATAAGCTTTATATGTAATAAATACTGGATGTTCTAGTATATTTATAAAAAAACATATTCTTATAAAAAAACCACCTGTAAATGATTTTTTTCACTGGCAATTTTATTGGAGACTGCTGTAGCTAGATATCATGGAGATAAAGAGGTAAAGTGTATTAATGGCTTAACAGCAGTGTGTAAACATTACTGTGTTCCGATTTTATGGACGTTGTAGCTAGTGAAATTACTATGGCAATTTCACATCTTCTTAAAGAAGTGTATCTCCCCAATGACTTCCGCTTCACTTTCAAAAGAAGTAGAACATTTTATATGTTATATAGAAAAAAGTTTTTGAATATTTCAAAAATTTTCTTCGCCCGCCTTGCTCGTAACACCCTTGCAGCTCCCTTTGAGAAAGGAATTTTGTAAATTCCATTTTCAGCTCACCTTTAAATGGCAGAAGCTATCATTATCGTCAGCATCATCAGGCAATAGACGTCCGCTGCTGGGCATTTCTAGGGCTAGGCCTTCCCCAAAGATCTCTACATCCATCGGTCTCGCACAAATAATATTCCTACCAAATGTTCCCAAAAAGTCCCTGAGTCTTATGATTCGATGTATATATATATAGATAATTTATAAACTTGAAAGGTGATTAAGCAACTACAGTTTTACGTTGAAGCTTATCATCATCATCATCACCATCTTCCGATAGACTTCCACTCCTGGACATAGGTCCCCTTAAAGATCTCCGCAGAGTACATTGAAGGGGAAAGCCCGTATAGTTACTATTTTCATTAACTCATCTACAGCCAACAATCTACAATATATTATGTTTTATATAGGAGATTACAAAAATGTACAAATGTAGTATATTTTTAAACAATAGATTCAGAGGTTATATCAAATTAGAAAAAAAAAATTGATCGAAATTGCATCGATTTAGGATCCTCGTTCAGTAGATACCGCAATTAGCACTCATTCGAATGACTCCGGTTTGATATGCCCGTAGTCGATATTCAATCTCCAGAATATGATCTGTCATGAATGCATTTAATGCAACCAAAAGCGGAAAGTCTGAATCGTTAAGTCGGATATTGAACAGGGATATTGAGGGCATCACTTCCGTTACTGTCAATTTCATAAAGCAAGCGTCAATATTCTTATACAAGTAAAGTCTCTTACGGGACACATCCGATGTGATGCGACTCGATGATGAAAGAGCTTTTAAACATATCTCTGTGACGTGGTAATGGCGTAGCAACATGTTGGGTAATTATATTTTGTTTTTCAAACAAGGATCGATGGTTAAGATATTTTACTGATCATAAACCGGCTCACAATAATGATCAGTTAGTTAAGTTACACAACATCGCGTTTTTAAGATTTTGCCTAGAATTGTTGCTAGTTGTATAAAAACTTTTTGCTATTATAGCGGGGGAAAACTACTTAAGAGACCCCTTGCTTCTGGGGGAAGACAAGGTTATGTAAGACTTCTATCCACTGAAACCCCCCATCGGTGGTTCCCATCAGTGCATCAGAAGACGCACTGGTGTAGGTGTATAACACCTAAGTATCATTTTTTCAACGCAGCGACGAGATGAACAGTACCTTCAATGGTATGAGATAGTAAGTGCCTGCCCATAACAACGTAGCGCTAGTCAGGATACACAGCATCATTATGGTCAACGCCTTGAAATGTAAGATATTGTCTCCTCACTCCAGTAGTTACAATAGCTACGGCGCCCTACAAACCGGAACACAGTAATGCTTGCACATACTGTTTGGCGGCAGCGGATGCTAGAGGAGATTTCCACTTCAATGAATGCTATCACAATCGAAGTGGGGAACCCCGTGATATGAAGCAAGAGCTTAATCATTGCGTCATCAAGTCAGTTCTTCTTCTTCATCGGTATCACTCTTGACAGAGTGGTCGTGGTCATCCCTTCCTAAGTTGGTTGCAAGCTTCACAACACATCGCCACTCTCCTCTGATGGCCGCCTTACTAGTGAATTCATGTATTGGTAACGATAATGAGTCATTTACTGCCGCTTTTATCTGATCGGTTCATCTCGTAGGCGATCTTCGCGGCCTGGAACCACACCTCGGCGGCATACATGACCAAAAAATGTGAGGATAGGAGGCTGTACCAAAGATGATAAACAGCTGCTTGATGCCGATTTCTCGTAGTATAAACTCGTTGGTACGAAATTCGGTCCACGATACTCCGAGAATTCTCCTCCATCACCACATCCCTAATCGCTATATATATATATTTATACGTAATTAAATAACTTATCGCGGTTATATTGGAATTTCTTATATTACCAATCTGTAGAGAATAATTCCCTGCGAGTGTTCCACTGATCGGCCGGAAGTGAAACACCGATGACTTCCACCAACGGCATGAGCTTAACAAAGTTAGCTACGCGCAAAGCTCCAATGAGTTAATTATCACCAGCGCAGGAATTATATTGCTACGGCGACTATCAATGTACCGGTAGATAAAGGACTTGTTATTTTAAACTGGGATGATATCCTTTCAATGGGAGGAAGCCGTATTTATAAGGACACAATGGTGTCTCCCTCCACTGCGATTAAAGAAATCCAGAGAATATAAAAAAATATCAGAATGACCACCAACACCACCTCGTTTTTGATAAGCTCGGCGCGTTCAGGAACCTTATTTAGTCGCCTCACTGTAGTCCTGTTAATAATATCCTGCGACTGCAGTTTATACCGTCGAGTAATTTAACCCCTTACTTAACGGTGTAAGTTATTAGCTTAATCAAAAAAGTTCCACACTTATTAAACACTTGTGAATAATAAAACATTATTCTTAGGCTGTTCTTCATCACCGTTAACTAAGATAAAGATTTTGACCAACTTTTCGTTATCTTAATAACTTTATAGGTACATCTATAAAGCGAAAAAAACCTGATTACATATTAAAACACTAAAAATATATAGAGAAATGAATTTTCAATGATCAAATGTATGTAAGGATATAAGAAATAGTTAACTTTTTAACCAAACTATTCCCGTAGTTTAAATGTACTTTCAACCAATATTGGGTTAAGCAGGTTTCATTCGTAGATTTCTTGACGTTTTTTTTTTTTTATCGTAGAATAAACGACAGTCTTTCACCTAATACATCATCATCAGCCGATAGACGCCTAAGTAAAACGCCTATCCATAACATCGTTGCGTTCATAAGGATGACACACAGCATCACATCGTCTTCGTTATGTCTCTTTACCCCCAATAACATCCCTATCAACAGAGCTCTTCAATATAATATATAATATAAATAATAATAACAGCCCATTTACGTCCCCACTGCAGGGGCACAGGCCTACCCTCAATATGAGGGCGATTGGGCCATAGTCACCACGCTGGCCCAATGCGGATTGGTGACTTCACACATACCTTAGAATAAATTCTAAGTCATGTACAGGTTTCCTCACGATGTTTTCCTTCACTGTTTGTATCTCGCTGTTGTAACTAAAGTCCACAAATGTACATAACTTAAATATTAAAGTCATTGGTACATGCCGAGGTTCGAACCCGCGACCTTCGGAATGAAGGCCGCACGCTCTAACCATTAGGCCAGCGAGCTCTTCAAACCAGGACATAGTAATGTTTGCGCAGTACTATTTGCTGGCTGAATCTATGGTGGTACCATTTAGACGATCTCCGATAACAGAGACCTATCACCAGTAAAACGTATACACCAATATTGAAAACCTATAAAAGCAATATAATTTAATTATAACTTTTCACCCCTATTAATTAAGCATATTTGATTTTAGAGGTGTAAAGGGTTTCGCCCAACATCTTACGGAACCCAAGTCAACCTCACCTGCACGAGGGGACTCACCAACCCAGCATTGGGCCAGCGTGATGGTTTACGGCCCAATTTCTATCAATGAACTCTGAGGAAATATTAGGGGGAGTTCTGAATATGAGACATCACCCAAATCTCCCCATATGACCCCGCCAATACCAGCAGTGCAAAACCAAGCCTGGGTCCAGGAGTGGACGTGTATCAGCTGATGATGATCATGATTTAATTTTAAGATCTCTAGATATTTAAAAAAAAATTATATAGAATATGAAACAGTGCTTAAACTGTCTTTGTAATGATCTGCCAATTTATCATTAATCATTAATATTTCAGCTCTGAATAATCATTGAATGATATTACTTAAATCGAACTGGAGGGCACATATATTCCTGACCCTTTTATAATAAAGGATTCATATCCGTTCGCAATAGCCCGGATACGATCTGATAATATATATGACTGAGTTACAAAGCTGGATTGGAAGCCTTTCGTTGTAGATTAGCAAGTATAATTTATATCTTTTTGATGTTCAGATGATTTAGATATGAAATTTAACTTTATTTTGAAATATATCATCATCATCATCAGCAAATAGACGTCCACTGTTAGTCACAGGCCTCGCCCAAAGGTCTCCGCGTCGATCGGTCCCGCATTGCTTGAATCCAATGGATTCCTGTAATTCTCACCAGATCGTCGGTCTACCTTGTGGGAGCCCTCCCAATACCTCGTCTACCAGTAAGCAGCCGGCACTCGAGGACCTCAAGGCTCCAACAGCCGTCAGTCCTTCGAGCAATATGCCCTATCCACTGCCACTTAAGTCTAGCTATCTTTTGGGCTGTGTCGGTGACCTTAGTTCTTATACGAATCTCTACAACCATATCATTATCAATCAATCTATTCAATTGTTGTATAGCTATCACTTAAAAGAACGTGTAAGTTGATCAAAAGTAACTTAATCTACCCGTGTATATACTTCATATATCCGTAAGATTATACTATGAGCTATCGTGTTCTACATCATTGCTATCACATCATTAAAATTAATATGATAATAACTGGAATGATATTACTAGATAATGATAATCACGAAAGTTACGATTTATTCATCATTATAAGTACATCATCTTTTTTTCTTACGAAGCGACCAGATGAACGAGACGTTTCTCTTGATGCTGAGGATATCGTGCTTAAGATATAAGATGTTAAGCCTCTTCACAAGAACACAGTAATGTCTGCACACTACTCTTTGTCAGCAATAGCTGCGGTAGTACCTAGACTAGTATCCAATAACAGAGACCTACAACAATACTATTTTTTTGTAAGGTTCATATATATATGAATGGAGTGTGAGATGGACTGATCAGATAAAGGCGGCAGTGAATTGCTCATCATCGTTGCCACCATACGAGTGCACTAGGTAGGTGACCATCAGAGACGAATGTCGAAGTGTTGTTAAGCTTGCGACCAACACGTGAAGTGATCACCACGACCACTCTATCAAGAGTGATACCGACGAAGAAGATGAAATGTATAATTAAAATTTGCTTATGAAATATAACACCGTCAAATTGTTCTGAGACCAAAGCTCTTGTATGAAAAAGCACACACAAACATATATATATACATAATGTATTTATCACTTGGACATATATCAACAGGATACATTTTCCGCTTTTATATTGGCAAGTTGTTTGATGGATTTGTTTAATGTATCAGCGATGATACGGTTAATCAATTACACTTTTGACAGTTACGCAGGCTTTTTGAATGAAAGAATGTAAGAAGTAACAAAACGGAGGATGAAAAGCACGAAAACGAATATCTGATGATGAAAGGGATGTCACGCGATTTAATATTTCATTATAAATGATTACTGAAGAATAATTCATAGCATGCGAACGTATCAAAGGACTATCGAGATATATATACTAGCTGTTCCCCGGCCGCTTTGATGGTCGTAATATAAAATTTGACGACTTTCTATACCAACCGTTGCTATAGCAACCGCATAAATAATACCAAGTGAAAATGTTTAAATGAGTTAATTGGAAACAAAATGATAAAGGATCTATGAATTTCAAACAATTAACAGATCATAACTATCTACAAATCATTTCACGTCAAATGGTCATGTACCCATTTCAATACGTTCACTAGTTTTCACGTGAGTAGCGAATAAAAAAACATTTTTCATTATATTTATACACATATATATATATATATATATATATATTACAACTTTGAAACTTGACTTTGATAGGAGAGTAGAAATTAACTTTACATTAAGCTTCTACTTATATACACGCGTAATGCTGCAAGTTATAGAAAACTGAAAAAAAAAAAAATTTTTTTTTTAAAGAAAAGTATGTATCGATATTTCTTCCTTATGTTGAGTTAATTACTACTTGTAATAGTAAGAAGGCTTTTGAAAATAAGTTATGAAATGTTATATGTAAGCAATCTTAAGAAAAGTCCTATGATATCCGCTATTGAATGTACAACTTGATAAGAAATATTGCTCTTGTTTTCATGTAGTTTTAACTTCCTTTTTATGATATCCTGAAAGTAGGAGTAAGAGTGAAGATATTCACCACCGTCTTCCACACGAACATCATGAAGTCTTCAGGTCCATTGTCATTTGACGTCATTTATAATTGAAGTGATCGTTAGCCGACCGCCGCCAAAGCAAATACTCGACTTAGACAAACAACTGTATGGAAACCGGTAGCGAACTCAAATACGAATCAGGATCTCTCATTTAATTAAAGTGGACTAGAGGTCGGAAGTCTCCATCGGAGCCGCATTCTGTTCGCGATAACAGGAAGTGAATGCATTCGATTTACTTCATCTAATGAATTTAGAGAAGATGACGTTCTGTAATAGATCAAAGCAGTCGAAGTCAATAGTCACTCATCATTATTTGGTAGTAGGGTTTAATTAATTCGGATGCGGGTGGCCCAGGACCGGTCTGAGTGGATATCTTTGGGAGAGGCCTTTGTCCAGCAGTGGACGTCTTCCGGCTGATTGGATTGGATTGATTGGATAGGTTTTAATTGCGATAGGTCTCTATTGACGGAGTCAAAGTAGATACCACTGCAGCTTCTAATCCTACAGCCAAACAGTACTATGCAAATACTACAACTGTATTCCGGATTGAATGAAGTTGTAGCTAGTGACATTACTAGTGTAACGAGACTTAAATTACGCGCGATAAAGTACTGTGTATACCATCCTAACTAGTGCCATCAGGTGAACTCCTCGCTTCTTAGAATAAAAAATAGTGTTTTTTTTCTTTTGGTTTCTGGGGATATCTTCAAAAAACACCCTGCTTCTGGGGGACATCAAGGTTATGTGAGATCTTTACTCACTAAAACCCCCTTCGCTGCTCTGCATCAACGCATTAGGAGAAGCTCTGGGATCTATTATAGAACACTCCGGTGCCTCTCTACACTTTGTGTTACACGTCTCTGAGGAGGAGCCTAACCCTCCTAGGCACCATCGCTGAGCTATACGCTGTACCACACCGGTTCGCTTGTTGATCGATAAGGGTCCCCACCGTCAAGGCCTGCGAAACTCCTCGGCCCTTTTAGACGCCTTATACGACAGACAGACCTTACCTTAGTACCTCTTACCGAGAGTAAAGGCTTGATCACTATTTCATCATCCCAATCAAATGTAAATGTATTCCGTTTATAATAAGTTCTAATGTAATTCATATTCAAAGTTATGTTACTCCCTTTTAAAAAAGCTTTTTTTTTTATTTGAAGCAAGATGCCTCTCTTCGCCTCCCCTTTTTGCCGTACATTCAGTGACGAAAATAGCATTTGGCGTAGGCTCGTGCAGGTCAAAGAGCACTTTAGATCTATGAAGCTTTTAAGCTCCGATATATTGTTAGGTTTCTGTAATTTGTGTCGTATTAATAGAAAGCTATTTCTTAACAGCTTATATGTTTGTTAAATAGCTTATTACAAGTCATTGTTAAAAAACTTTATTAAGAGGACTATCAGCATTAACTTTTTACCCCATCATTTAAGCTTATCGTTTAGAAGATAGCTTCTCTTTAGCGATTAGATGTGATTAAAATATTTTTTTGTATGTACGTATCAGACATTTTATATGTATAATTATATTATAAGTTATTTTATATCATTAGTATAACTTTTTAAGACAATAGTCGAAGTGTTTAAGTCTCCTCTTTAGCATTTTTGTAAACTTAAAAAGTTAGTTTATGTAATTTGCCGACAAATCGCCTTAAAATTAATACTATACTATTGTTTCACCACAAAATGGCTCCGGTGAGCAGAGGGACATTAAATATTAGAGCAATATCCTTAAATAAACAATTTTAATAGCAACCCGCTACGGATCCCGAATAATCCAATTACCTACTGAAACGACTATCAAAGTCTCAATTTAAACTTCTACAAACAAACTGGAGACGTCTTGACAGGATGTAATGTGCTTAATTCAACTCCATTGGGTCACGGCGCTGATGTTACTCTGGATTCATGTAATTTACTCTTTATTTATATATGTTTATAATAGGGGGACCGGAAAGCAATGTCGTTTCTGCGCATGCCAATACTTGATTGTCATTTGTCAGCTCATTGTTTTGTTCAGAGGCGTACCAAAGACATTGTGAGGTTATAGTGATTTCTTTACTTATAGACAATTGAATTACAATTTTTTTTTGTAATTTTGGGTAAAATGGCCAGCCAAATACCAGAAGAGGTACACATCCGGCATTGCATGCTCTTTGAGTTTCGCAAGGGAAATAACGCAACAGTTGCTACCAAAAACATTTGCGATGTTTATCCAAATGCACTGGACATTCGTAAATGCCAAAGGTGGTTTTCCAAGTTCAAATCGGGTAATTTTGATCTTTCCGACTCGTATCGATCAGGAAGACCATCAGCGTTAGACAACGACGTGTTAAGGGCGGAAGTGGAAGCAAATCCGTGTCAGACGATCGAGGAATTGTCAAACAGTCTCAACAAACCTTGGTCGACCATCCAAGAACATTTGAAGCAGATTGGAAAAGTAAGCAGAGCAGGTGTTTGGGTCCCGCATAATCTGTCCGAACAGAATAAGGCTAACCGATCAATCACATGCAACTTATTGCTTCAACGACACAACACAGAAGCGTTTTTTGATCGCTTGATCACAGGAGATGAGAAATGGGTCCTGTATGATAACCCAAAACGCAAAAGGCAGTGGCTCTCTCCAAATGAAATCCCTCGGAGTACTGATAAGCCAGGTTTACACCCCAAAAAAGCGCTTTTGTGTGTTTGGTGGAGTATTCGCGGCATTGTTCATTTTGAATTACTGAAACCTGGAGAAACTGTTACTGCAGACCTCTACAGCGAACAATTGCAGCGAGTCAATCAATCTTTAATTGAAAAGTGGCCAGCGATTGTCAACCGAAAAGGCGTCATTCTCCAACATGACAATGCAAGACCGCACTGCGCAAGGCGAACTCTAGAAAAAATTAATGAATTGGGGTGGGAGGTGCTGCCTCATCCACCATATTCGCCCGATGTTGCACCATCGGATTTCCACTTATTCCGAGCGCTGCAACACTTTTTAAGTGGCAAAACATTTGCAAATTTGGATGATATCCAAAATGCCATCTCTAGATATTTTGCCGAAAAACCAATTAATTTTTATCGATCAGGGATTGAAAATTTACTCACTAGATGGCAAAAGGTTATTGACAATGATGGGGAATACATCATTGATTAAAAATAAAGACTCGTTAAAAATGTATGTTTGTATTTAGCGTAAGAAAACGACATTACTTTCCGGTCCCCCTAATATAACGAAAGTGAACATTTAATAGATTGTGTAAATATACGAAGCTTTTTTAAACTGTAGAAAGCTGCAAAAAAACTACAAGAAAAATATAATCATATCTATAATTTGTAGTAGATCTCTATTGCCAAACACCATCTAGATACCTATATAGGTATTACAGCCGACAAACAGTGGTGTATTCCGGCTTAAAGGACGCTGTATCGTGTGAAATTACAGGGATAACGAGACACAACATGTTATATCTCAAGACGAGGAGCACAACGTAGAGTTTTGTGTATCTTCCTAACTAGAGCCACGTCGTTATGGATGGACGTATCACTTACCATCAAGTGAACGTCCTACTCGTCTCATCACTTTGTACAGTAAACAAAAAAATTGAAAAAGAGTCTTATACGTTTTTTTTCTGTCTTGCTTACTCATAATATTAGTACTGAAATTTCAACGAAGTTTATGTCAATTAGCAGTAATAGCTTTACGTCTGAAACTTAAGATGATAGCGTCGCCCACTACAAAAGATTTATATTGAAACTTTTTTGTATTATAATGTTAATATTTCATCATCACCATCATCATCAAACGATAGACGTCTACTCCTGGACCTAGGCCTGGTCCAAAGATTCCCACATCGATTGGTCATGCGCTGCTCATCATCGGGCACTAGGAACGGTTGTAGGGATTCATATGGGCAGGGATTTGGGCCATTTCCCACCACGCTGGCCCAATGCGTTGGTGGGAGCCAGAGCTTCGTTTATTGATTATCAGGATGCAGGACGAACAGGTGAGATTGGCTGGGATCCGGGAAGGTGATGTGCGTGAACCCTTACACCTCTTTATTTATTACATTATATTGTTACACCCCATGTTAATATCGAACTTCTTTCATATACAATATTAGTGTACTGGTAACAACACTCAATAGACTATTTAATGTAACATTTTTCCTATAACGCTGGTTATATATTTTGCTGGGAAAACGTCGCTCCGAGGCTGCTTCCGTATCTAATTTCCGCTTTCCATGCAAACACTGGCTCCTCTTTATAAAAACTCTATAACTAATTCTACTACCTGTAGATCTTAAGAGGTTGCTAATAACTCTGCTAATATAACCAATGGTGCTATTGGCTTGAAATAAGAGGTTTTTAACTGTGCTTGAAAATCAGTGGATTACTTCTTCACAGGAACATAGAGTTTTCTGGTTTAATTTTGGGATTTCACAGTAAAATTTGAACTTTACACCCTATTCTGTTCATCAAACTTATATTAATAAGTCGCACTCCCATTCTTTATACTATCAGCGCTTGTATTCTATCACGTGTAGTAATCATTTAAACTTACTACTTTCCAACTTTGATATAAGATAATTAATAACATAATTTTACATATATCAAATATCTGATATATACATACTAAAATTTATTTTAATTACATCCAATCACTAAAGAGAAGTTATCTTCTAAACTTTTAAAGGATGAGATAAAAAGTTAATACTGATAGCCTTCTTAATAAAGTTGTATTAACAATGACTTATAATAAGTTATTTAACAAAACAATAAGCTGTTAAGAAATAGCTTACTAATAATACATGTTGCACACAATTAGATACTTAACAGAATATTGGAGCTTAAAAGCTTCATAGTTCCAAAGTGCTCTTTATCTCGCTTCAGAGTCAATAAGTTAACATATTAAGTTAAATAATGTTAGACCAACTGAAACACTTTCAGTAATGAACATTATTAATACTAAATATATATATATATATATATATATATATATATATATATATATATATAATAGAAAAAAAATAATATTAAATCCTTTAGAGTGAATTTTATATATTTTTTTGATGTTTAAACAAATCCTTTGTCTTATCGAAGACGGGAATCAAAGTGGGTGAGAGTAGATGTTGATTTTCAAGGATCGGTTTAAATCAGACATCGCTAAGGTCACATCGAACAGATATCCTTAATCAATCAGGTATATGAAATAGTCCTTTTGCTTTTGTGAAGTGTATTGATATAACCACTATCTAAATATTAAACGCTTTAAGATATTAATTTAAAGTAAATCGTGAAACTTATCGAGAGTTTAGTGAGGTGCTTAACTCATACAATGTTCAGTCATACCAGCTAATGAACCTAATATTTGTATAGAGCAATTAATACTTCAGAGAATTATTTCGACGTAAGTTCTATATAAGTGTATGAATTCAAACATATTTTTATGGTAAAGGAAAAAATCCTTTAAAATTTCTCGTAACTGTTTATGTTCGTATATTTGTGCTTATAGAAAATCTCAACTGGATTACTTGAAGACGACAAAAATAGCTTAATTAATAGAATTTGTTAAAAAAAAAATCATATCTAGTTGACTTGAGTTCTTGAGTGATATGTCTGAGAGACTGAGAAGTGACCTTGAGTGATAAGACTGCGATGATAACAGACCCGAGGTCCGTAAATCCTCGCAGGAGACTCGAGACTCTTAGTCTAGTTTCGGCGAGCTTTTTCAATGACTCGGTAAAAATATATTTATCTAACAAACTTAATACATAACAGTGGTTTAATAAACGTTAAATTTACTAAGTTTGTAGGTGTATTATTTGAAACCTGATTCATTATGTATTGTTTAAACAAAAACAAATGACCGTAACGTTTCATCCTTAACTCGTCAAAATTTTCCACAACTGTCTAAGGATATTTAAGACGATTAAGTTTTCATCCTATCTCTCAACGGGAAAGCCGAACGCTGTTCTTTTATCTTATCTTTATATTAAGATAAAACTAAATTTGAATGTTAATATTGTTAAGTAATGTTACTTAAATATTACACGTATTAAAGAACAATGCAAAGTTCTGTAATAGTAAACTCAACGCAGACCGTAAGATACAATTTGGCCCCAATGTTCTGTTCGTATAGATTCATGTCCTTCACAATTTTAAAACGTAACATATTTAGACTAAACGAATTTGATGTTTTGTAACTTATAGTCATTAATTAATTTAAATGGTATGCAAAATGTGGAGACATCAGACAGTGGACCAGTGAGGCTGTGGGCGGTATCGATTGCGGCCAACTAATCAGCATCGCGAGACAAAGCGATATAACCTACATTCACCAGTCAAAGAAGCACAAATGAATAGAAGAAATCATGTAATGGCTATTATAGATACATTAAATTTTATTTGTGTCATCATCATCATCATCATCATCATCAGGCGATAGACGTCCCCTGTTGGACATAGGTCTCTCCCAAAAATCTCCACATCGATCGGTTACAATACATATAATACAGGGCACGTCGTCTATAGAGGTTCTTTGGTGATTTGGGCCATTTCCCACCACGCTGGCTCAATGCTGGTTGGTGGGAGCCAGAGCCTCGTTAGGATGCACCATGAACAGTTGAGGTTGGCTTAAGACCCATGAATTGTTGAGCGAGGCCCCTTACACCTCTTACCTTATTAGTGTAAGTTAAAACTAATTTTAATGCCGCGCACACAATTACCAGTAACAAAGTGTAACACGTCATCGGCTCAGAGATAACAGATGATCTGCATAATACATTCTTCCGTTGTAGATGCAGAGATGACATCCGGTATCTATTTTTAGAGACGGCATAAGACGTTTCAACAAAGGTTATAATAAACCATGCTTTACAAACAAAATGGTACATAAGTCTAGTATTATATATTTTTTATTACTGAGCTAAGAAAATTGCTTATAATCTAAAGTAATAATTTATGCTATCGAACTCTGTTATCAGTTGACAGACCCCTTAATGTTCCCACTGTTGGGATTCGGATTCTATTCTCATAGAGACACAGCTATCTCTGAACTCAAAGCCAATTTTCCATCAACTTAACCAAGGAGATTTCATGTATTTACAAAAGATATCCTCTTTTCGGGATATTTCAATTTCTACACGACGTTTTCCTTCACCGGAAGCTTAAGCTAAGTGGGAATAAAACTCATGCATCCTTAAGATATAGCCTCCTACGACAGCCGCACAAACTGTACCATCAAAGCTTCCATTAAACTGTACTGTTATTATTTTATTACCTATACATCTCGCTTCTATATATAGGAATGGAAAAATTACTAGTAATATAGTAATAACAATAATTTTAAGCATTTAACTTAGTTATAGGCGTAGTAATTATTTGTAATTTATAGTTTATATTAGAATTCAAAACGTAGGTAGATACTTTGTCTATTTCTGTGGATAAGTACTAGATGAAAATAACTATTGCTTTCTAGTAACTATTGGTTATTATTTCTAACTAAGCTGTTATTTGTACTTATTATACTTTGAATATTATCTATTACTGATTAACAGAGTAGTTAACATTGTATATGATATAGCAACCTTTTTCTTATAATGTCTTTTGACGTCTCCTGTCTGTCGCTCGTCGTTAGGAAATGCGGAGATTTTTTTTTAACGTTGTTTTCATTTCGCGAAATAAGATTTCAAACACAAAGTGAAAAGAGTGAGGTGCGTCTTGAAATATGTTGAGTACTGTTACATCCCTACTCTTCTATATCTGTGTTTGCTTTAAATTTGTCGCCGTGTTAAATTTTTCATATAACTTCGTACCAATGGAACTATGCTGCGGACTCTTAAAAATCATGCGATGCAAATATAATGCTAGTGAACCACTTTGAAAAAAGGTCAGGTAAGAAAGTGAGTTTTGAATGTGTTTTTACTTTGTACGGCTCTTTATGTTCTCTATTCAGGAAATCGAGCTGCAATTAGACTGAGATGAAATAGACTTGGAGGACTGTTTGAAGTGTGTTAAAGGATTTATTTTAGACCCGCGACAAAGGGGAGGTTGTTAATCAATGTACACAGTTCCTTTTTTATGTATGATAGCACATGACTTTTTGCAGACTGGAATCTTATCGATGATAGAAAGAGTAAAGCATCAAATTAGGTACAGAAGAAGTGGAGAAGAGATCACACTCGATTCTACCCTTTCTTTTGGATCAATCAATCGTTTTACACTGCTAACTATACCATGGAGTTACAGGGCGAACGTTCAGATGCTTACTGCATCTAAGACAATGTAATTTTTTTTAATACTATGTGCATTATTGTAATAGGCTGTCGTTTTGCAGGTGGATCCAGAAGGCGGCGGGGCCACATCATCGCCGGCGTTACCGCTGTGCCCTGCCGGCCGACCCGATGCTGAAGTAGAGCCACTTCTAAGCGAAGGTAATAATTTTTTGATGTCCTATATATATGTAAAGTTAATAACATAATATAGATATTTAAACTGTTGATAGCATGGAGAATGATATAACTTATTTCGCTATTGTTACGATCTATTAATACGATTTATAACGTTCCCACATCAAGATAAGCCGCATCGCACCCCGACAGCTAAATGAAACTCTTTAATGTAGATAACCGATAATTTCCCAAAGGATTATCTCTGACACGATCGTCTTTCTTTGATCGAATAGTCGGTTCAGACTTATTCAGATGAAATGCTCAAAGTGTCTTGATTCGAAATGGTTACGATTAATCCTAAATGTAGGTCGAGAGAGAAGGAAAAGTACTAAACGCTCACTTTACGGTGAACTCTAATATATTTTTCTATTCCTTTTGTCTTTTCATAACATTTCAAATACATTAAATAGTTTAAATACTTTTTACATAATAATATAACTGTAAATACATCGTTGGTCTCTGAAACTAGTCTAGGTTTACAGACTCATCCTTCAAGCCGTTGCGTCCGACGTTCCGGTCTTGAGCTTGATTTAACTTAGGTAATTTTTTCACTTAACGAAGTTACGAGACGAGCGGGTCGCTCCTCTAATAGTCAGCGCCAATGAGATCTTAGTTAACATGTTTATATCCTAACTCGCCTACATTGCTCTATTTAGCTTAAAACATGAGATTGCAAGAATTCTTACTACAGTAATTTAACTGCTGCACCATTTTTAAGAGAACAAAGTATTGTTTATGCATTGCTACTAGCCAGAAAAAATAGATGCTGCTGTTTTGCGTATTCCGTCTATAACAAGAGAAGCTTAAAGCCTATTATTGATAACTGGTCAAAATACTATGACGGCAAAATTCATGAACTTCACATATACTAAAACTAATTTAATATACATTGGTATAAATTTTTCCATGGTGTTAAAGTGATATAAATATTTGATCTTCATTGAGAGCTTTAAGGTCTACTCAAGACAATTTACATTACAGTTTTAAAGTCTCGTAACGGATCAATTGAAGTAAATCGACATTCTCACTTATCGTAAAAAAGATACAGAAGTTCGCATCTTAGTTTAGATGAAACTGTATCGAATAGTTCCGCTTTTGATATTGGATGTGGCTCTCAACGTTCAATCGTTATCTACCCTTTCGGGGCCCGTAGACTTCATTTCAATTACATTACATCGACCTAATAGTTCAATAGGTTAGGTGCTCCAAATAAACGTCTCACCGTGATTATACGGGATTGGGTTCGGTGCCAAAATCCCATTATCCAATGAAATATTACTGGTTATGTATCATATTAAAATATCTAAGATTTTATTAGATCTTTTAACCATTTGTCTTCATGGTGATATGGATTGATAGTAACAGGTCACATAGATAACGCTCAGAACTTTGGATAGATTGGAGATAGCTATAGACACATCTGGATATGTTACTAGAAATAAAGAGGCGTATGGCTCTGAGAAAACTACTTGAGGAAAGACATATATCATTTAGTAATCTATTAATAAATTCAGGACTGAGCAACTTCGAACCAGAAGTTCATTTCACAAAAGATTCAATCCAACGTCAACGTTAATTCTCTGAAACGTATTGCCTTATATATCCTTGAACCTTTTTCAAACACGTGGGGGGAATAAAATGAATATTCACTGTCGGGACATCTGCCGAGTTCAACCAAGTCTTAAGTAAATGTCTTAAAGGGATTAAAATGTGTTGTTTTCCTTCGACTTTCCCATGGGTGTTTACATGCATTTGGAAACAGTACAGAATATCTCTATACGTCTTACTCTCGGTACAGTAGAGCCGGTTCTATTATCTCTTTCTCATTCCTTTCTTTCATTCCTCAGTATTTCCTTCTCGTATTCCGTTCTTATGCTACGTTATTTCTTCATACACCCTTCATTCTATTTCCTCCTTACAAACTTCCCGCTGAACCATGAAAACTACATTGTCGTTCTTTATTTTCGACTTCTTACATTCTTATCTATATATATTATATTCTTATCTTATCCTATTTTGGACTTGGTAGAGAGGTGCGCCGTAAAGACAGTCGGTTACCATAAGCTGACAAGTGCTAAACTTGATAGCCTAAGTCATCGGCGTAGGGTAGCGGGCCTCTCGGTGTTTCACCGATTGCATTTCGAGGAGTGTGCCCAAGAGCTATATGAATTGGTTCGTCTATCGTCCCTTTACAACCGGACGTACACACACCGCAGGAATTCATCCTCACGTTGTCGAGATCAAATGCATTAGTACTAAGTGTTTCGAATCGATCTACTTAATGCGAACAGCGATGGAGACTGATCCAACAGTCTGCCGGCGTCAGTGTTTTCGTCCAGTATGACGTGGGGACCTTTAAGAGAAAATCCAATGGCTTACTTCTGGACTAATGTGCTTTACCACCAAAGACTACATCACCGCTTCCCATCAAGTGGGATCGTAGTCAAGCGCTAGTATAGACAAAAAAAAAAGATATTTACATTAAATTGCACCCCTCTCCTTCACTTTTATGGCTCATTTTCCTCTATTGTCCTTTTAATTACTTTTCCATATCGTTTCAATTAATAATTGACATCTTTGGTCTTCACTCGTCAGGGAAGCAATAGTAGTACAATCTCTTGCGATAGTTTCCATGTCTATATTTTTCTACCCCTGGCCTGTTCCCAGCTATGTGAGGTCGGCACAGTATGTACTTCTCTTCCATAGTTTCCATCGCTGTATTACAGTTTAAGAAGTAAACAAAGCCGAAATGGTGAAAAATTTTTAACTTTGTACGTCTGCGATATCGGCGCGTTGGAAGTGACAGCAAAGCTTACACTTTGACGTCACAGGGCGTCGCAGCAAAAAGCCTTTATTTTCACAACTCCCACGTCAAATTCATTCCACCCACAGGCTTAGGTAGCTTTCAAAAATTTAAAGCACAAACCTTTAGTGAACAGTTTGTTGTTTAACATTTAAATATTACACAATTATCAATGAAAACAATGCCTGAAGAGTTAGAGATTATTTAAAACAATACTAAGGTATTGTTATACAATACCTCGGTTTGATTTAAAATAAGTGGATTTTATATAAAGATATATACGTTTAAGCTTCTCAAACTCTCCCACCTACATGGAAACCTTAAGAAGCTTTATGAAACCGGTTTTATTCAGACCTAATATACATTTGTGAGGGACAAACAGAGGTCGCGGAATATTAAAAACAGTAATCCTTTTGCATCCATTTTAAAAAGGATATAGACTTAATTATATTGGTGTATACTTGAGAGGGACGTAATAAAGTACTATAAATATATATTGTCAGATTTATTACGTATTTATATCAGATTTGAGTTTCATATGATTAGAAGTAAGATTAGAGGTCTATAGCATTCCTCTAACTTACATACCAATTTCTTCTGTACTGTTATTTCTTAAGTTAGACTTTACCACATAAAGTCTCCTTTTAAAGCAGAATACTGCTTCACCTAAAAGTCGGAAGTAGTAATAAAGTAACATAATACAATATAACATATTAAAAATGGAGATTGTTTGATATGGCAGACGGGAGTGCAAACTAGGATGCTGAGTGCTGAGCGACTCATGATCCCTCCTACTGGGTAAAATATAAATGTATGTAGATGTGTGATAATGAGAGTATGACTTTTTTATTATATATCTTATTATAAACAAGACAATTTTTATATATATGCTTCATGTAAAAGTGTTATTGAGTCTCTTGTAATGGAGACCTAGTGAGGTACTACCGTAGCTCTTATGCATCACTGTGTTCCGGTTTTAAGGGGTTGTAAATAGACTTAATATTAGTTTAAATTAACTAACGCCACGTTGTAATGAACACTTATCATCAGATGATCATCTCGCTCTATCCGTCTACTACAATACTACAAATTGAAAACTACATAGCACAATTGTTTTTTCTTAAATAAATTATCTGCTCTGCCCCGATCTCGCATAAAGGCCGCACAATGCATTCGTTCCTGAAATTGCAGCGGACGTCTGTTAGGAATGTATTGTGAAATTCAAACAAGCCTCCAGCTTTTAATTGAATTTTTAAAATATTGTTCCGAGACCTTCACAAGCTTTATCTCCATCGCGATGTCAGAAATTAATTTCTGTATTTTAATTATTCATCATCAACATTATCGGCCGGTATACGTCCATAGCTCGACGGCGTCTTACCTCAAAGATCTTCTTATTAGAGTTCATTGAGAAGAATTGGGCCTGAGCCTACCACGCTGGCCCAATGCGGGTTGATGGATGGTCAAAGCCTCGTCTGTTAATCATCCGAGTATACCGCGTGAAGATGAAGTTGACTTGAACTCCGTAGAATGTTGGACGGAATCCGTTACTCCCTTTGCATTGTAATATCGATTTTATCACGATCAACAACAACAGGAGAAGTTTTATGTTTATTTGGCAATAAGCGACTGCTCAAAACAATAAAATGTTAGAATGTTTACTCAACATCACACTGCATTCATCACCGTTGAACATCATTGAAAATTCCATCAGCTAAAGCAACATTCATACCGCAATTCAGTAAGTAATACACACAGCTGTTTAGCTAAAGAAGTAGGCACTACTTAACGGATTGATACAATATTGGTTAAGTTCTCATTGATTAACTGCTTTTTTGTTATTTAATATCCATAATATATTAATTGGTTAAACAAAAAAACAACGTTTTATAGATTTATTAGTTAATATACGTATACAGTGAACTAGTTTTGTTTTTACTTAAGTAAGCCGTTAGTTATATGCCTTACAATAGTATACTCGTATGGTGGTAGGTGATATACGCTGCTTAATATACTCGTCTATTTGAGTTACAAGATGTGAACTTATGTTGGTCTATAATTTTACTAGCTACAGCGTCCTACAAACTGAAGTCTCTGGACTCTGGAAAGTGATACCTTTAGAAGTTCATTTAGCTAAATTTCATTGTGGCTTGTGGCATACATAGCAGACGTTAAATCTAGATGACGTCACTCATGTAACACGAATACGGTGCAAACGTTGAAGGTGAGAAACTCAACGGGTACGACTATCTACCAAGTTTGAGTACGTAACAATATCATACCGAAAAGCGATATCATTTTCACGGGGGCTCGTAAATTCTCAAAATATCTGATTTCACATGATTCGCATTGTGACTTATTAGCTTCGTATAAAATTTATGTAATCGTAAAGTAGATTGGCAGTGACGTGGAATTTTCTTATTAAATTACTTAGATGTTAAGAGATTTTGAGAGATCTGATCCCATTAAGATTCCAATTGTTTAAATTGATAATATACATCTTAAATAGGCGATGAAATATGAAAAAGGAAACACGAAGACCGTTTCCTTTTTTCCTATTTAGGATCATTTGCTATCCGACTCTTTAGATTCTTCATGATTTTTTTAAGATCTTAACAACCTATACTTAAAAGACCAAGGACCATAGGTAACATATTGTTACCGCTGTTGTAATCAAATAAAAAAATACTTCATTGCTAGAACAATCTTGTCTTCTACTTACAGTAACAGTATTAGTTTTTTTTTTATATAATCACAGTTTGGTTCATATTAAAAATCATTGCTTTGTTAAGGTACAAGATTAATGAATGAAATGTTCCATGTTAAGGTTTAGACATGAGTCGCAATTGTAAGTAGATATATGATAGTGCAACTCTTCAAGTGACATGGTACAAAGTACATGTACTTTTGTTTTTTGAACAATATGAACACGAGAAGACGAGAGGTTTTTTTTTTATTTAGGAAAGGTTTGAGACGAGCGAAAGGTTCACCTGTTAGTAAGTGACCCATAACAACGCGGCTCTAGTCAGGGTGTTATATACTGTCTGAAGTGTTCGTCGCCTTGAGACATAAGGTGTAGAATCTTATTACAGCCGTAATTACACTAGCTGCAGTGGCCTTTAAACCGGAACACAGTAATGTTAGGCGGCGGAAATAGGCGCTGCGGTCGTATGGTTATATATTATATGTATGGCGATCGTACAAGCTGTGAGGCGTGAATTCAATTACCACTGTGATCGAACTTCCGGCATGTTGGATAAATTTCCTGGACTCCCAGCAGTGGGAACAATAAGCTTGCTGTCTATTATTGCTATTACATTTATTGTCATATTTGTTAGTCCTTATTTTCGCACTTGCTGTATCCAATTCAAAAACTTCAGCGATTTTATATAAAACTTCTATAACATGATTCAATCAAATGCGTTTATTGTATGTTGAGTATATGTTTTCTTTTACTATGTCACACTATCAAATAGTCAATACAATATATGATAACAATGGATCTTGCGGACACATCTGTGTATTCATTGAAACGGGATTTGGTTAACATTCATCTTAGTTTTTCCATGAATAATATCGACAATCTATACAACGAACCCTTTTACTGACAATAATTTCTATTCGGCTTTGTTTTTTTTAATGAAATTCGTTTTTTTTTTTCATATTCAATTTCAGTACTTACTTTAAATGTTCAATATTCAAATATGTATATAGATTTTCATCTCGAAGGCCGGCGTAACGAAGTACGAATGCAAACAGAGTGATTTCAATGAAAAACCGTATAAAATTTTTAACCGACGATAAAAAGGAGTCTCAAGTCTGCTCATATCATTCTTAATTCCTTTTCCCCCTTTTTTATTCATAACTACTTTGCTTCTACTTTAATCACGAGAAGATTATAAGGTGATAAGTATAAAGATAAAGATTATAAGGTAGGTAATACTGTACAAGAGAGATAAAGTTTGATTTAGATTATTTATGTAAATCTTTAACTGGTAACATATTCTTATATAACAGTTTCTTTCTTAATATGTATACTTTAAAATTTCAAATTAAATGTTGAAGGAAAACCAATGAAAAAGAAGAAATCTCTAACAAAAGCATCATCATAATGAAACCTGTTTTGAGAAGCTGTGATTAAACTAGATTTTTTTTTATCTCGATATACTCATTCCAAAGTGTTAAGACATAATCCAGTTAAGATATACCGGAAGTGGATCCTGAGGAGCAAGCATCTAATTCCAGTGATTCGGTAAATTGAAATTCTAAAGAAGCTTAATTAATTTTAAAAGGGAGGCTATGGTTAGATTTGTAATTAAATGGGGAATCAGTAATATCGTTAGCCAAAAATGTTAATAATAAATCCTTAGTTAATGTTTCTAAAATTATTCTGGTAATGCTGAATGTGTACGTTAGAAGTGAACTCTTCAAAAGCTACTCCGTCTGATCCGGAAATCCGGTTACTTTCCGCCGGTTATCGTTAGGTAAAAGCCGCGGAGTCCATAAAGATTATTTCGCTGTGTGTATACGGATTATATGGAAACTGACCTACGACTTTGAATATATTTCCACCGACCCATATAGAAAGTATGTTTTTATATTGCTAATATATAATATTAAAGAGCTTAGCAATTGTTAGAATAGAGCTTTTCTTTGTACTAATTTTGATTTGATTTCCTTTGACAATGCAACAACCACTTGGTCCTTTATCTGGTCAACGTTATATGGTATATTAAGTCTTGTCTCTTCTACCACTCAATGACATTCATTTAAGTATTAATCCTGTAGAATAAAGACTTTTTTTTTCCATGGGGAAATCCTGCATTGGATACACTTCTGCTGTCGGCGCAATAGAAGAGTTTTGCCGGACTCTTACCAGTTAAAACTACACGGTTTCTCACTCATCGCATTTAACCGGAACACGAGAACGCTTTCGCATACAACCCTGGTTCTAACAGAGGCCTCGATAAGACCACATCTCGGGGTGGAGCTACTGCTCTCCACCCCCTATAAAAGAGATAGACGGAAGTACCGCATACGCCACCTCGAGAGAATTAATTGGCGTTGACATTCATCGTCAGTAGAAAACCTTTCAGAATGTTACGGTCGCCTAACCCTTAAACGATTTGTGTACACAGTGCCAATACAAAATAAGGACCTCTTAAAGGCTGGAAAGCCTCTGAAGGATGAAAGAAAAATATATTTGCTAACTTAATAAGCACTCCAATATAATGTTTGAATACTTCCGCGAACGTAAGCAAAGTTGTTCATAAATTTGACGTACGGTAAATACATTTGGAACTTTTATAAGGATTCTACTTAATTTCTAAGCTTTTCAAACAAGTATTACGGAGCCGAAAACTTGGAAATTAAAAAGGTAGCGGATGTCAAAAGTTTCTTAAGACGCAATTTTTCTTGTCCATTTACGTTACAGCTTTAAAGTGCTTAACATTAAGCTTCTTTTGAAAGATAAATTACAATTGTTATATTTATGTAACTAACTTGTTATGGAAACCTGTACACTTTATCTTTCATTTCGAGAGCGTTAAAATAACTTTCAATTAGTAGCATAAGCTTTAAACTTCAGTCATCAATCTTAGATTCGCAATTATAAAAGGCCAAGTGAGGGTCCCAAAGTTTTACTTACATCTCTAACTTAATAATAAGTAATTTTCATTATAATAGATATTATATCGGTACTTAATACCTGGTACATTGTTAGAATTTTATATGGTCTTTTGCTGTCTAAAAAAGGTTATAGTACTTTTGAACATTTTATACAGTGACAGTTGTTGTATTAACTTAACCGTAACTTAAAATGATTCACGCGGAAATGGAAAGATGATTTTTATATATACTGTTCTATCATTTAATATGGACGATTGTAGAATTTTCGCACAGTGTCCAGCTACAAGATTATTAAGCTATCGCCCTAACAGCATTGTATTCGTTGTATATAAGAGAGCCAGACTATTCTTGGATATGTCAACAAGTGGAACTAATGTCAAGAATCTACTGTATTTTTTTTTAATAGACTGCTTCTTGCCTACTATTCCACCTATGGTAAGCAGCAATATAGTCTTTAGTGGCAGAGCTTACTAGTGTAGAATTGGCCTATTCCTTCTTAAAGACTTCCTAGTCACTTGACGGGAAGACCGACGCCCGTAGACTGTTCCTATCCGTTGCCGTTTAGTTTAAGGTCAAAGCGAAACGCTTTATCCTAATTCGCTGGATGTCATTAAAGCAGGGATGCCAACGCCATCGTCCTTCTACCACCGGACGTTCAGGCACAGTGCAGTGTTTGAACGTCCGGCTATAGAAAGACGATTGCAGAATTATACATTTCCTGTGCATACTATCCGAAAAGCAATCAGTAGAACATCGAAAAGCTCGCTACCCTACTATCCGGTAACTGTTTTTTTTTAATTTGATGGATAGGAGAAAAGGCTGAAGAGCGGAGATGAGAACATGTGTAAGATTAGATTATCAGCACCGATATTAAAGGTGACAAACAGGATACATGTATATGTTTCCCGCTTTACTTGCTGTAATATAGATATAGATTTGAAAATGACACTTAAGATTTACCAGAAATATTACCCCAAACCCCTTACCGTTATCGACACCCCTGCAACTCCCTTTAGTAAAGGATTTTTTTAAAATCCATTCTTAGCTGACCTTTAAATGACAGAAGCAATATCTGTAACAAATTTTGACTGTTTACGTCTAATAGTTGGAGATCTTGTGATGAGTCAACGGATCTCCGGATATCCATTGTATATACATGTAAAGATTTCCACATCGATCGGCTCCGCGTTGCTCGCATCCAGCAGCTTCCCGCGACTCTCACCAGATCGTCGGTCCACCTTGTGTCTTTGTCCGGTACGCGACCGCCTCTAGAACCTTTCTGCTCCATCAGCTGTCTCTTCTTCGAGCTATATACCCTGCCCACTAGCAATAAGGATATATATATGACATTTTAAGCTCCATTTTTAAAGAGCTGCCGTGGTACCTACCTAGACGGTCTCCGGCGATAGAGACCTATCACTATAGGTCATTTCATATTCATTGAAGAAAGCCTTAATAATGATTTGACGTTAACTGATATATAATTATAACATATTTACATTGGAACGAAGTAAACAACTTTGTTTCTATCGCACTGATAACATAATCATTTCTTACACAAGTGGAGGGTGTGGAAATGATAGGGATCGTTTTCTAAAAACACTGATTTTTATTTTATTAGTGGTAAAACCATCAGCACATTCACCATTACTACACGTATCTTTTCTAACTACCCCCATCTTCCTCTCCCTCACATTCATGCATACTGTCTCTTACGTTTCGTTCCAAGCATCCATCGCTCATACATCCTACATACAATTAAACCTAATACAGTAAAATCTAACCTGATAAAGGGTATAAGAACCACACTAAGTAAACAATTATTTTTTATTATACCTTTACGGCACTACATTAGATTATTCTTGAATTGTACAAACAAATTTATCTACCATTCTAGGATTATGCACATAAGGCCTAAGTTTACAGGAGGGTTCCGTAACTAGAACAATTAAGTACTAAGTTTAAAGTAGACGAAGCCCGGTCGCTGTTAGCACTGAAACCGGATTAAAACAGTAATTGTCCAAGTATGTATTTATATACCTGGATTAGTAACAGCCTGCGATGAATCTGGGATGCTGTGCAATTGACTATAGGGATGCACGATCACTGATCTTAAAATTGAGTGTTGTGCTATATTCTAGTTCGATTCCTTGACTATGTAGTGGAGTGTGAAACCGTGACAGGATTTATTCAAATCCTCGTAGTAACTAGCTATCACTCTCATCAATATTACTATGATCTTTTCTCGACACTGTATAGGTAGGCACCACCGCAGCTACTATTGCTGTAGTGTGCAAACATTACTGAGTTCCTCATTACTGTGTTCCATTAATGTATCCCTTATCTCGTAGAGTAAGAAGAGAAATGATAGAGAGTTATAAGACCATCCTTTTTTGTATTAAAACTGCGATATTATAGATAAGTGATTATATGTCCTATCAGCACCAATATGAATACACGGAAGCCATGATGTACATGTGCTTTGTAATATAAGAGACTTTTACCCCAACCACCTATCTAACTGTTGTCTAATAAAAATTCCGGTTATTACTACTAACAAATTATATAGTAAAATCTGGTCTAAAAGTTACAGCATTTTGCTAAATTTAAACCACGAGAGAGACCGGAAACGAGATGGGAGGTACTCGGTTAGCCGCTACGAGCTATTAACGAGTTCACAAAAACTATTTAAAGCTTACCGGGGTATTAGCGAAGGCTTAAAATATTAACACTTCCATTAGTAATCCGGAAATGGTTGTCCATAACATTAGCAGTGCGCTGCTTTTATATCTCATAGTGGATTTAGCATGTGAAAAACATTTTTTTTTTATTTAAGGAGTCGAACGGGTCGTTTTACTGATGGTTAATGATACACTTGCCATATAACATCGCGCTAGAAAGTATGTTACACACTGCACCACATTGTGCTCATCGCCTTGAGACATACATGTTGAGTATCGTTACTCCAGTAATAACACTAACTACAGCCCCCTTTAAACCGGAACACAGTAACGTTTATACGCTACTGTTGTAAAGCAGTAACATATGTAAAGTACTGATTGGAGTCAGAAATAGAAGCGGTGGTATCTACCTAGACCGTTTCCGGAAACAGAGACTTACCACCTTCAAAACAATGGTGGTAATGACATGTTTGATTTGGACTCCATGCTCAACAGATAATTAATGACCTGATGATAATGTTGATTTCCTTATATGGATACGTCATTTTGCCTTTTGACTTCCGGTACAGAGTAAATAGAGGTTCAGATGAAATTTTTCTAACACGGCTACATCAATTTGCTGATGTAATAGTAATGCTGTGAATCCATAATCGTATAAGAACAAGAGTATTCATTATTAACTCTCTTCATCATTACTTAAGATCGTGTGCAATTGTACCGGAAGACGTTGTGATGGTAGGCTTCCCACAGGGTGGACCGACGATGTGGTGAGAATCGCGGGAACCCACTGGATGCGAGCAACGCGGGACCGATTGACGTGGAGATCTTTGGAGGAGGCTGAAGTCCAACAGTGGATGTTCATCCACTGTTGGACTTCAGCCTGTCATCATGTCCATCTGATGATGATGATGATGATGATGATATTGGAGTAAAGTATTTTTCAAACTGGTGTACGCAACTGTTTATACACTTAAAGGGTCTTACAATGATCTCCAGCAACAAAGAATCTATCACCAGTGAACATTTTCAACGTCAATGGGTACTCTTACTGTTACTGATATTTTTTTTTTTTTTAACAAATTAAAACAATTTCCCTTTGGGGCATAAATAAACAATTATTATACGCCTTGTATATTGGCCTAACATTCATTTATTATTTCGAAAGTCCTGTAATATTGTAAAGGTAAGTTCAATGTTTTCCTTCCTTCATATAAATCCAAGTAAAAGGAATTTTTAATAGAGACCCCCATAAATCGGTACCTGATGATATAATTAACATAAATAACCCCTCTTATCTTATCTTAAGAGCCTTTCCGGGATAGCGGAGAGAAATTATTTCGTGACTAAATGATTTTATGGCAATTCTCGTTTTATTGAATACGTACCTTTGCCGAGGCGAGGTCTTAGATATTTAACTGTACTAATATGTTTATTTCATACACTTGTTATTACTTGAAATACCTAAGTTACTTAATGTAAAACGAGGTTCATAGGGAATTTACTACTCCACAGCAGTGTCACATTTTTCCAACTTCATTAGAAACAAAATCATTACTTTTAATTAGGTTTAAAAATTATTCCCGCAGCGAACCTTTCTTTTATGTAAGAGAAAAATAAAATAGAAAGTTCTTGTGGAACTATATTAAAATCCTGAACTAACTGTAACAAGCTCAGCATCAAAGTATATATCTAGTTAGAGAGCCCGAGCTCGCTAAAACTTTTGACGAAGTTAAAATGCATATTAATCACTTCAGAGAGGTTTTACCACTGTAATATTAATTCGCACGGAAGTTTAGCACGGGAGCAGAACTTTATAGTTTTTCACAATCGTGCAGATCATCTATAGAGACCTGTAACGATTTAATTGTATATATAAATAAGATAAAAATGTTTTAAACCTTCTGGGAGTTTAAGATACGGAACCGTTTCTTTACAGTTTAAAGCATTTAAGCTCATATGCATCTCTCATGAGGATCTCATAGATTCGTCTAACAAGTTCAAACATTTCTAACGTTTTGTGAGTTAGTACGCTAATTTATGAAAATGCATTAATCATTCCATTAAAACTATTAACTAATATATATTAGTTATACTTATAAAGTCCTAATCCAGGACGATAAGATATAATTAAAGATCAAACCATAAACCTTAACAATACGAAGAACAATTAGTATATATTATCCTGATCACGTAATATATGATCATATGAGTTATTTTCATACTTTCAAATTATTCTTTAAAGATAATTTATGGGAGTCACAATTACAATGCAGGGTATACAAAATTCGTAAGAGCTGATTTTTTTTTTTTTGCAACAGGATCTAGTGTTCCGGTATATGGATTTGAATCGGTACGGAGCGATCATACAATACGCATCGCGAACAGCTCACAATTGTGGAGTTCTCCGTATGGGGTTTCCTATTACAGTTCAACGTGAGGTAAAACGATTACCCACGTACCTGAATGGCCAAGTAGTTGAACCGTAGCCTTCGTTACCTTCACTGCCTCGTCCATTAAGGTAACTGTTTCGATTACGGCTTACTGTCGACGTTGCCCAATCAAAGCGAAAGCTTACAAAAAAGCGTAATCTTTTACTAAGAATTAAAACTGTAGGAATAGTAAAAAAAAAACGATTTTACTGGTGACGGGATATCGTCTAGACAAGTACTGCAGCTGCGTCTATCTGTCGTTCCACCGCCGAACAGTAGTATGTAAACATTACTGTGTTCAGGTTTGAAGGGCTCTTTAGCTAGTGAAATTACTAAGTAACAAGATGTCATATGCCATAAAGCATCAGTCGACCAATCAGCTTCCTCCTTTAAATAAAACGATATTTATGGTGTCAAACATCTAAACAGATGATATCCGGTCTATTCCAAGCGGGAACCTTTCACTTTCAGAATGGTTTTTACTTAGAATCAAGTGATAAAGACCAATCTTTTATGTCTCACAATGAAACAATTCTTATCATATAATTAGGGCTAAACTCTTACAGCCTGAACTAGAGTACTATATCGTCATCATCAGCCAACAGACGTCTACTGCTAGACAGGGATCCTGGAAAAGTCGATAGGGCGATTCGGACCATTGCTCGCCACGCTGGTCCAATGCGGGTTGGTGGGAGTCAGAGCCTCGTTTGTTGATTAGCTGGTTGCACCACGAGCAGGTGAGGTTGGCTTAGGTCCCGTGAGTTGTTCTCCAGGAACCCTTTGCACTCCTAGACTCCTTTATATAGTGATTTATTCAGAACGTTCACTCATTTTTCATAGTGCTGAAGATGCGTGGAGTTCGATCCTCAAGTACATCGGGTATCACATCCGGTGAGGAACTTATCCATCTGGGGCAAAAGACCCGACAATTTTCTGACTGGTTTTCGGTCTCTGTTGCCGAAAGGCGTCTAGGTGGGTACCGCCGCCTGTTTCTACCGTCGCCAAACATTACTGTGTTCCGGTTTAAAGAGCTCTTTAGCTAGTACAATTACTGGGGTAATAAGACAACATCTTGTCTTGAAGGTGATGAGCGCAATGCGGTATAGTGTATATCATTCTAGCGTCACGTTGTTATTTTAGGCGTATCATGTTGAATAAAAAAAACCACTTGAACATTAAAAATGTTCGTAACTTAAATATTAAAGTAATCGGTACATGCCGAGATTCGAACCCGCGACCTACGGAACGGAGGCCGCAAGCTCTAACCATTAGACCAGCGAGCTACTTATCCTATTATAATAATTTTATGAGTAACATGAACATAAACGGATGACCCGTAAAATAATGATTATATATACTGAGTATCTATAACATATGTATTTTGTTTATATATACATGGGTAACAGAATATTTAGTGTTAAATTAATGTCGAGCGGCGAGCTAAGGGATGCGAAATTTTACGACAGTTTTTATGTTTTCCTGATTATGGCACGAAACCCCCGCGACCTCAATTTCTTTTTGGTTTATAATCCTGTTAGCTTTTCATCCTTCAGATATTTTACGGTTGCGTTTATTTTCATGATTACATCTAATTTACTTTACTGAAGCTTCAAACTTTCAATTAATTTCTTTTGTACCTTTCATAGAGCTGAAGAAATTGGTGTTTGTTTCGACTGTATGACGCCGTTACTGCGGAATCAGTATTGTAAATCTATCCAACTTTCATAGGACATACATGAATATACATATCTATGCCCTTTTAAAGTTGAAATGATTTATGACCACCGCGTTGGACATCGTACGTAAAGGAAGTTCCGACCATCACTGTATTGGCGATCACTTACGACGTGATATATCCTGCGAAGTATCAACTTGACGTACTTCTTTATCATTTATAAAGAAAAGTTACGTTATGTAAATGTACCTTACTCGCTCATTATTACAAAAACATTTAAAATTGTATACAAATCTCTGGAGAGTTAGTGCTTTCGATGTTCAGGTCATACTGATCTGAGGTCTTCAGACTGCAGTACTACAGTTACTAGGTTTAGGAATCAATCGTTTGAAATCAATATAAAACACTTTCATTATTTGATACATTCATGTTGGAATTGTTTACAGATGTATTTGTTGTTTGTTTTCACTCTAGCCATTTACGTTATGTATAAAAAATATGAAAGCTAATACATCGTCTGAAAAGCACTTTGCTACTGTAGCAATCGCATAAGTAACACGAAATGTATGTAAAAGTTGATTAGTAATAAAATGATGATGAATCTATGAAATTTAAAATATAAATAGTCTATAACCATTAACATATTGTTGAGCGTAGAATGACTATATTCCAGTGTCGATACGTTCACTCATTTTCACGTGATTAGCGAACAAAGAAAACTCATTTTCATTATATATATATAGATTAAATTCAAATACTAATTTGAATCTTGCTGCCTATGAACAGTATTGTGGCTACTGGCTGTAATATTACTGTTAAGCGATAATCGTTTAACAGGTGCGAACGAGTTAACCATTGAAAGCCAGTAGGGGATGTATTGTGCGAGGTTTCAATGCACTCGCATGTGATATGCGTTGTCAACTCTTCCGCCATCCATGCATCCGATTCATTCATTGAAAGGCGCTCAGAGCGATTTCGTACCGGAAATTGATTTACCAGTACGAGAGGCTCTGCTAAATAATATAAAAAGACGTTTATAAAATAACTTTATGGATATATTTGAATTGTTAAAAGATGATTACTACCTTCCACTAACTTCCGTCTTTTCACTACATTACTATATTTCATATGTATAAGTAAACATCAAATATACTAAAACCCTTTTATATGTACCGGGTCTATCGAGACAGCGTTAATACAACGCGTTACGATTAATATACTCACGTAGTTTTTATTGGTCCGCAGATGTACCACCTGATGTGGGCGTTGGTGGTGATGCTGAAGAGGGTGGCGTCCCACGCGGCAGATATTGGAGGCTCTGCCTTCTCATCTGGCCGCGGCCGATACGCAACCTTTGTTCATCCCACCGTTTCGACAACCTTCACGTAAGTATCGCTCCAGTCAACAGTATTAAGTAAACAGTTTGGTTCCGTGGTTAAGCTGATGCTTTATAGAAAGGAAGGTACCTGATTCGGTTCCGTTGTCAAATTCCGTGGAGTTTGGACGGTGGCGGGGTTTTCTAGCTGTCGATATTATATAGTATAGCTGCAGCGATAACTGCGTTGCCGTGTTTCAGTGTGAATGTATGAGTTTTGGTATATTCTAGGCATTATTAAATTTCTCGCTTGATATTTAATATCTGTTACTCTAGTATGAATTTGCTTCGGTGTTACCAATTTTGTGTTGCAATACATTTCGTCAGCGTGTAACGTTTCGTATTTTTATTAAGCCATCGTTATTTTATGCTTATTCAGTTATGTCGTACCTTCAATGTGACCGTTATTGCTTTTTTTCTATGTAATAAAATTTCAATATTGGAATATTATTCACTTAGTTGTAACGTTATATCGGACCGCTTTTGTCGAGGTCAAAAGTTGTATAATATGATATTGACATGTACAAATGAGGGTTGTATTTGAATGTCGCATGTGCGAGTCTCAAACGGATCTCACGGCTCGACTGCTACAGCGGCAAGAGCACTGCTCTTAAATTAATTGAAATAATCTCTTTCGAAAAGCTCATTAATATTTCGTATAGAAATTCGTTAACAAGAAATGATCTCGTTACTTGATTAACACAAATATATCTTAAAAGAGAACCATTAGTACCTGACAACTTCTGTCTTTATAAATGTTCCAATGGGAAGCTTTCTAGATCAGATCATTAATTCATTTGATTACATACAAAAAAACTACTATTTGAATTAAGTAATTAAGTTATTCTAATGTTAACAACAGATATATAGAAGTATAATATTGATAGTATTTTAGGCTGGCTGTTAAGATATGAAAGGTTTCGTTATCTGGGCTAGAACGCTTCACCGTCAAATAACATCAAGTGAAATTAATGAGAAGTATAGCTTAAAAGTAAAGTAATAATATAATACGTTATTTATTTAACTGTACATATAATCAACCATTCAAAATAGACCCAGCTTTGTATAACTAAAAGCCTGTACTAATTATATTCACATGTAACGTTGACTTCCATGTATATGTATATCCGAAATACTTCGGACTAAAAGATTTGGTTTCCCATCACCTGGAACTATCGCCCAGGGAGTCATGCTGATGTTATTTGCCTCGAAACATACTATAGGTGTGCATTTCTAAAGAAATACTTATGGATCATTTATGAAGATTTAAGTAGATGTACGTTAACGTGTGATTTACCTCCGCCAACATCCTTTGAGCTCTGGCGAAAAAGTAATTACTCCACATAATATTTACTTTGATGATTCCCTGTATAAATTGAACAAGAATAATGTGTAATATTTTTTAGACTCTTATATTTTCGGTATCAAAATGGAGACTTTGGGAACGAGGTTTGTGAGATTCTAGCACTCTTCGTGCAGGAGAGAAAGAAAACAAGTCGAAAACCTAGCTCAATTTATTAAAGCGATAATGTGCCAAATAAATTGTACTTCATAAGAGTTCACATTATCAAGATCGACTGTTTCTTGCTGTATCACATCATCAGCTGATAGACATCCACTGCTGGACTCAGGCCTCTCCCAAAAGATTCCCAAATCGATCGAGAAGGCATTCATATGGCCCGTCCCATTCCACGTGCAAGATCCCGTGAGTTCTCTCGCGTGAACCCTTACACCCCTGTATCACACCATAATAAAACTAATAATTAATAAAAACCAACGATAATAAATTGGATTTTTTTTTCCCTTAACCGCTTCCTTTATCTTGAAATATTTCCATTATTTCAGTCCATTAGCTGTATCAGACGCCAGCTCTTCCTCTCAATCTTACATTAGCTTATTTTTTTTATATCGTCATGCCTTTTTCCCAGTAGGGATAGGCAGAGGTGAATAAACACCCACTTTTTACCAGATGGGGTTAGATTAGGTCCCATGTAACAGGGGGCGAGACTGATGCCACTTTATTGGGGCCACCACATAAACACAAAGATGACTTTAGTGTGCGGGTTTCCTCAGGATGTTCTCTTTCACCGTTTGTATCTCGCTGTTGTAAAGTTCACAAATATACAGAACTTAAATATTAAGTCATCGGTACATGCCGAGATTCGAACCCGCGACCTTCGGAATGAAAGCCGCGTGCTTTAACCATTAGGCCAGCGAGCTACCATTACCTTATCAGTCTATAATTTTTCTTACAATTCATTATGTAAAATATTTCTCTTCAGCTAGTCTCTTATTAGACAGCAGATTATTTATAAACAGCCCCTCTAATGCTCCCAATGCATCCACAATTATGCCCAACTGTGGGTTATTAGATGTGATCCTCGATAGTATAGATAACGTGTGATATTAATCAGTGAACAGTCTTAAGTAAGATATAACTTGAACTCTTTTATAAATAAAAACAGAGCTCACACAAAAATCTCATAATTCTATATGAAATTAAGATGGCTTGTTGTTATTTCAGAACAATAAAAAGTTGCTAGGTTCTTTGTAAATCTAACTGCTTGCTTTTCAGCTGATACTTTCAGAACCTGTTTTATTAGATTGTGAAGAGGAAATCCCCGCTCGTCTCTTTTTTAATTTAACACTGTGTCGCCTTTGATTTTATGAAATAACGAACGATTCATTACCTTTGTTCTTATTTCTTTTACTGAAGCCCATTCACCAGATTTAAATTATATAAAGGACGTAGCTTGTTAGGCTCGAATAAACTACCTACCTCCATCTTACGGCACTTCCGTATTACAAGGGAACTACGTAAACTATATAAATGTACTAGTAAAATCTCGGCAGTCGACAGTTTTGACCGCTGTTCTAGTTACATTAAAATCTAATTATTGTCAATGTTTAATTGTTATGGAAATTGAATTTAACAGTATCTCCAGAAATGTTTTTTGTTTAATAAAATTTTCAGAAAATCTCTTCTACTTAAGCTCGTTAAGCTCGTAAGCTCTGTACAATGTTCCGTTTATTTTCTAATAATATAATCGAAGAGTTCACATCAAACTGTTTACTATGCTATTAAGCGGTTTAAGTATTAAATAAGTAAATACTTTAAAAATTTAATTATAACGTTTTCAAAACGCTTAATTTATGTACTTGTAACTTCTTTCGGGATTACATACATACATATATATTATATTATATTATATCACGCCTCGTTCCCGGTGAGGTAGGCAGAGACCACCTCTCTCCACTTCGGGGTTAACATTTCGTAAAATCCCTTCTTAGTTGAACTATACTCGGTCATAGGAATATTCCTACAAAATTTTAAGTCCATAGAACTTATGGTTCAAATGATATAGGACTCTTTACGCAGGTGGAAATCTCTTATGTATATATATATATATATATATATATACATCTTAGGAACTGTATCGTTTTATTATAAAGGTGACAATGTAATAAAGATCATTGTAATTTGGATAATCAGCTATAAAGCTGGTAATTTTTTAATGTTAGACCATTTTACATGTTATTTTATTATATAAAGCGATAGAAGCTTTACCTGATGGTAAGTGAAACACTGCACAAGGTTTTCATTATCTAGACTTAGATATCTACATACTCACTTGAGTATACAGACATCTAAGTGTAAATTAGTGTAGGAAGTATGCTATTAGTTAAAGCACTGACTAACTACTGGCACACTGCCTTTTACCAACATTGTATTATATTCTATATGAAAAAGTTTGATGAAAACACTTGTTGTTAATAAATAAACAGCTTGTATATTTACAATTTGTTTCGCCATACATTCAATTCCCGGTAAACTGTGAATTTCCATTCCAATTATTTCACTTTACACTGAAAACCGTTTTCATTATGCATCAAATTCAGTTCAACGTTAACAAACTTTCGCGTTTGTTAAACTGCAGCGATTCCAGCTTGCTATACCCCGTGTTAAGTTGCAGAGTTTGTTTTTATATAAAATTAATTAGGACACAGCGACAAAGAAATTATATAAAAAAAATTATAAGCTTTACATAATTCAGGCAGGATAACCAAGGTCACCGACATAGCTCGAAGGGTCGCCGTCGCAAAGTGGCAATGGGCAGGGCACATAGCTCGCAGAACCGACGGCCGTTGGAGCAGAAAGGTTCTCGAGTGGCGACCACGTACCGGAAGACGTAGCGTGGGCAGATCCCTCACAAGGTGGACCGACAACCTGGTTAAGGTCGCTGGCAACCATTGGATGCGGGTGGCCCAGGACCGGTCTGAGTGGAAATCTTTGGGGAGGCCTTTGTCCAGCAGTGGACGTCTTCCGGCTGATTGGATGATGGATGATGAAAGATTCGACAGGGTTCTTGGATGAGATATACTTGATTTAGAGTTACCGTTTATTGCACCTACATCAGAATAGTAGACGAATCTTCTTCTTCTTAAAGTACCTCTCTAACTAGTGAAGGTTGGAGATCAGCGTGATACAGTCCTCTTTGTCTCTGATTCGGCGGAACAATTCGGACGCTCTACGTATCCCAGTCCATTCCCTGATATTCCTCTATAAAGACTTTTCCTTCTTCTAAACTAGTAACAAAGGATAATTAGGATAATCAATAAAAAAATAGAAAATCTATTAGGAAGCCTAATTTTTGCTGTACTCCTTTAAGTTTTACTGCCGACCTTTTTACTTACGGTGGACGTATCACACGAGCTACATTACCGCATACTGCAAATCCTCAACAAATGGACTCTTCATTAAACACATTGTTATAAATACTTTTTACTGGTGGTAGTGTCTGTCTTACTGTGGACCTTACTGCCTCTTCAGTATGAGATACAGTTGATTTTAATATCAGTTACTGTGGAAATGTTTTATTATAACAAACATCTTACATTAGAACAATGTTGAAAAGATAAATTGTGATCGAAAAGCGTAAGAAATTACTTTTCGACGGACGTTCTATACAATGTGTTGTCAATGAGTGTATTTTCAGTGTTTGCTATTGTGTTTACTTGGTCATAAACCCACTTCAAAAAATTATTCAACTGCGAAATGTGCGATATTGTAGAGGGTAGGTTTCCGAGTTTCACGGTCGGATAGGTATCGGTTTGGTACGTTGTTTAATTAGGACAGAAATGCAACTGAATTTTGATTATTGTTTACATTTACCGCTGTTTGCCTATTCTGTACAATCTGTTTCAGGTTTCTACGCTATTTGTATATCTATATGTATATAATATGAGTTTCATTTGTTCAACGTTCACGTGATAACTGGTGAACGTACCGACACGGTAACAAGAGAATTCAATGCGGATTGTTTGTAGATGGTTACAGGCTATATATGTTTTGAATTTCATAGATACTTCATCATTTTATTTCTAATACATTTTCCTTTCGTACTTATGCTGTAGCTATAGTAACGGTGGGTAAAGAAAGTCATATCAGGTTGCGGTTGCGGTTGCTCTCAAGGCATATTTCAGACAAATTTGAAGTATGTGTATGTCGTGTGTATATATATATACATATCTCTGAAATTATTGAATATAAACACTCGAAATTTGGTAAAGATATTGCTTATATAATTTAGAGATCAAATAAGAATAGATCTTACAAAACTTCTTCGTTAATAGAGTTTTTGAGAAGGAAGATCATCTCGTTATATATAATATATATAAGCGTTTACTTCACTACAATCAGGTTTAATATAAGATAATGCCTATATTGTTCAGTGCATAAATCATCCTTTCTTTATCATCTCTGATAAAACCGAACTAGACCAGACCACGTTTAACTGGACAGGAAAAAAATCCGATTATTTTTTATTCAACCTTTAATACATTCGCGTTGAATAAGAGAATTGTCATGAACTTTATTTTGCAATGCAGCTGGAGCGAGTGAGGGAAATTTCCAATATATCTTGTGGATAATAAAAATGAAATACATAACCCGAGCCGCTGGCATCGTTCCGCGTTTACCTTTCACACAGCCCCGAGCTGCAGAAGGCATCACATGAAAGGACAGCTCGGTGATTACCTTCAGTATTTAACAATACGGAATATTCATGATAGAAATCGTTTCAAAAATAAATCAGTATACTCTAATACTTATCATTTATAACTTCACTACTATTTAGTAACTTAATTCGCGTAAGAAATAGTTTTAAACACAAGCTTAGTTTTAAGTTATTGCAAGCGGAGACTGTACAGTCATTACTGTTTTCTCGTTTGAAGGGCGTTGTAGCGAGTGAAATTAGTGGGGTGACGATACTTAACATCTCACGCTTATGCTGTGTATACATCCTTACTAGTACTACGTTTTTATAGGCAGACGTATCACTTACCATCAGGTGAAAGTTTCGCGGTCTTGACGAATAAAGAAAAGAGAAGATTTGACGTTAGAGTCTACAAAGTGGTTATTTAAGATGTTGTATTTTGGTTGAAGTTAATTCTGTTTATTGGTATGAGTCTTTTCTTCTTTAGAGACTTTCATCATGTCGGCCTATCTTGTTGACTTTTCACCACCATCATCATCAAAAGAGTGCCCTCTTCAATCGATTAGTTGGAAAAACTGATTCGGTCTTCAGCTATTGTTTTTAACTGATAGTATTTCACCATCATGTCTATAATGAATCGTCCGTCAGTCTTCGAATTAAGTCTAACATTTCTTTGGGCTATGTCGATGACCTTATTCAATGATAACTAAAATATCAAGACATATATTAGTACTTACTGTTCCCCACCCGCTTTCATAGCCGCTGGCCGAAACACCCCCCAATATTGTATTAGGAAGGAATTATGTAAAATCCCTATTTAGCTGACCTATCGGTAAAAGGAGTATTGTCACCAAATTTCAAGTCTATATAGGCTTTACGGTTTCTTTGGAACATAATGATGAATATAGGTGGAAATCTCTTATATCATCACCGTTATCATCAGCATCATCGTCAGGCGACAGATAGATGTCTAACTACTTTTGGACATAGGCCTCCCCGAAGATTTTCTGCACTGTACGCATCGCCGGAAACCTGGGGTCATCGATTGTAGGGTTCCATATGGGGATATTTCCCACTACGTTGCGAATGCGGATCGGTGGGAACCAGAGCCTCGTTTCCTGATTAGCAGGATACACTACAACCAGGTGAGGTTGGCTTGGGTCGTGTGAGTTGATGTGCGATACCCTTTAGGTCCGTCCTATATCTATCTATATATTATAGATACAATGAAAATCCGGTTTTGCTTGGTCGGCTTCCACGTAAAAACTAGTGAACGAATCAACGCGGGAATATCAGCATTGGACACGGAATGATCTGTGGATGGATGTAGGATATTTATTTTTTTTATTTCATAGATCCTTCATCGGTTTATTTCACTTCAATTTTTATAAACATTTTCATTTGGTATTGTTTGCGTGGTTACTATAGAAAGTTATTTGCGGTATAATGTTACATAACAGCTAGTATAGCGGGCGAGGAACAGCTATTATATATATATATATATATATATGTGTACATGTTGTTTTACGTATGCTCCGCTGAACAAATTAAAATTGCATTGATTTCAGCACTGATTTAAATCACGTTACGTTTCATCTGTTTCGTGATGCACTCATTCCAACTTTAATCCAATGTTCGCTGAAACAAACTGAATTAATCCGACGCTAAGCACAGAGCCTTTTTCAAGCTTTTTCAGATAGCATGTTTTTTCAGGTTTACATAGTATTCAGTAGGTTATATAGTTGTTGTAAATAAAAAAGAAAGCAACAAGAACATGGTGTATATTACATCATCATCATCAGCCGATAGACGTCCACTGCTGTGCCTCGACCAAAGATCACATCGATCGGTCCCGCGTTGCTCACATCCAGTGGGTTCCCCCGATTATCACCAAATTGTCGGTCTACCTTGAGGGAGGCCTTCCATCATCCCTTCCATCAACCGAAGAATATGACCTGCCTATGAGCACATTGTTCTAAATTGAGATGAATCGGAAGTAAATATAAGGACACTACTTTACTGGTGGTAGATCTCTAACGCTGGAGACTGTCTAAGAGGTGCCACAGCAACGCCAATTTGAACCGTCAAACAGTAGAGTGTAGACTTTATTCCGGTTCGACAGACGCTATAGCTAGTGAAATTAATGAGTTAACGAAATTTAACATATCTCTCAAGGCGACGAACGCAATTTGATGCAGTGTATACCATCTTAAATAGCACCACGTTGTTATGGTCAGGGGTAACACACTTGGTGGGTGCCTTTGCTCCCCGCGGGCACCCACCAGGAGGAGTTTTATACGCGGAGGCGCCCGGAGAGTTGCTTGACTGAAACCCGGGCGTCTCCAGTATGCGTATGGCGGGACAAGCGGTGGTGGTTTTAGTGGGTATGGGGGTCACGCACAACATCTCAGTGGCCCCGAGCCCCACATAACCCGGCGTCCCCCCCCCTTGAAAAGGACGTTGGGTATGCGGTAACAGCATTCCCACTACCGATATCAAAAAAAAAAAAAAAAAGGGTAACACTTACCATCACGTGAACGGTTCGTTAGTCTCATCGCTATGTTACATAAAAAAACGATTTTTTCTTATATGTTATAGAAAAAAACGCCAAAATTTATTTGTAACATATAACTTACCTTTAACTTAACAGTCAAGTAGCCATCATCATCAGCCCACGTCCCTCCACTGTTACTAATATTATTGTATAATCTGTATTATAATTTAAAATATCAAGCTTTAAATAAAAAGTAAATATATGTCTAAAAATATTACTTGATTTACTGACATTTTTATACTGTGATATGTTTTTTCTTGTTTCCTTTTTAAAAATATCCAAGTTTCCGTTTCCGTTAATAATGATCGTTTGAACAAGTTAAATCGGGTATCTTCGAATTTGAAGCTTTTATCAATAGGGAACGTTTCCACTTGAGAGATTCGATTTGAAAATTGGAGACTTTTTAATTGAGAGTTACTAAATTCGCCAATAATATAATTTGGATCACTATCGTCCTGTAGACGTCCACTGCTGGGGGTTGGTCTGCCCAAAGATCACCACACGTACCGGAACGATACATGTAACAAATATTATTTTTTCATTGAAGAAACACCAGAAGTTTTACCCTTTAAAACAGAGTAAGAATTCAAAAGTTAAGTTTGAACCCCTTTCTACTGAAAATCAATCCAGGGGTAGGAAAAAATATTGATTATACAACCGTTGATAATTACTGTTGAGTCTTTGGATATCTTTTCAGTTTCTTTTGCTCCCCTGTATTGTTTGTATATTTTCAGGAATTTTTCAAACATGAACAAACAACATTCAATATACATATATCTATCAGAAATGTTTTATTTTGTTTGAAACATTTCTATTGTGCAATTAAAAGATCTGATTAAAGAAAACTACAATTAATTAGAAGCGAGCCGAATGCATTTTCAATCAAAGGGTTTCATTAAATGTTCTTTGTTGGTAATGAACCCCGCCATTTCTGAAATGAATTCCAACAAGATGTTCATTTTATTCTCTTCTACGTTCCCTTGTCTGGTTTGTCTACATTTCAATTAACTTCAGAGTTTATTAATATACAAACAAGCACACGTACAACTCCAACCGTCTTTAATATCTATCACATTATTTCATTTCTTAGCAAAATTTCTTTGCTAAAAATCTTATAAAGCTTCGAGGTTGTATTTCATGATTACACTTGTTCAGTTTTATATCCGAACTCAGATTGAACTGTAGATATTTCACCATTGGTGCACATTTATATAATGAAATTGGTTAACTAATGTCTAAGTTTATCATAGTGTGGTCTGAGGGTAGCTATCCCCTAATCTCTTTTTTACGAAAACGACGATACGAGCGGGATATTTACTTAATGATAAGTGATACTTCTGTCAATAAAGTTAGGATATTTTGGATGGTATATACACTGCACCACATTGTGCTGATGTTGATGAACCTCTAATCTTAATGTGAGCTAGAATAGCTTCCGGACAACCCTGTATAGGAGCGGTAAAATAATTAAGTAAATAACATAGCAACAAGAAAATTCTACTAACAGCAATAGAGACAATCAATGAACAGAAGCCGCTATTTAGATTTAATGATGATGATCATCAACCGATAGACATCCACTGCTGGACATAGGCCACCCTCAAAGATCTCCACATACAATCACCATAGCCTCCAGTACCGCGGGGTACTAGGAGTTATCATATGTATAGGTTCGTATAGGGGGAATAGGGCCATTTCCTACCACTCTGGCCTAATGCGGGTTGGCGGAAGTCAGAGCTTCGTTTGTTAATTACTAAGATGCACCGCAAGCAGGAGAGGCTTGTGTCCCAGTTGTAGTACGGGACTCCTCACATCCTTTAGATTTAATAAAGTGAATAGCAATTACATTAGCTACAGCACCGTTCAAACCCGAACAGAATAATGAATTGCACACTGCCGTTTGGTGACAGTGATAGGGGCTGCGATGGTACCTACATAGACGGTCTCCGGCAATATAGACCTACCACAAGTAAATGACCATGTCACCACAAATAGATACATCATTACCTTCGAAATAATTTATGCACCCTGTCTTTACAATAACACCCTTTTATTAAAACGTTATAATCATATACAAATCCGATGGGACGCCGAGTAAATGCAGTTACTTGAAAACCGTTTTAGATGATACCGTTTACTTGCAGATCTATTTAGAGGTTACGCTCAAGGTGTTCAATGCTTTGTCCGTCCATAGCTGTTTCTGAAACATGACACTTAAGTTGTTTAAGTTTGCAAAGCCTTAGAATATTGCTGGTGACGTGAGCACGGAAATTTGTCGCTCAACGATGCCATGAACTAAGTATTTAAGTAAATTAATTTGAACGTGTTTCTATTACACTGTGCTCATTGCTGGACTTAGCCATCCGCAAAGTTCTCTACAATTATGAGGGTTCATATAGAGGGAATTTGGGCCATTATCCACCACGCTGGCCCAATGCGAATTGGTTGAAGCCAGAGCTTCATTTAAGCAGCAGCAGGTGAAGTTTGCTTAGGTCCTGTAACTTGTGCGGAATTCCTTACACCTGATACATGTTTTAATATATTTGTCATGTTTCTTCTTTATTATATATATAATAAAACTTGATATATTTCCATAGGTAAGCCTATGAATATTGTAATATATCGTAATATAATAATGTTTTTACCTTTTTAAGGAAAAATGGATTACGGGCAACCAATATTTTAAGTGATCCCTTTGGGACATACGTCTACTTTAATTCACGATATGAGGAATCGCATTTGCACTCTAACCTCTGGAAAATAATATGTAGTATATTGTTTTTATTTAGCTGTCATATATATAGCATTCCAGTAGCATTGAAAAAAATGTATTATAGAGGGATGATTGTTTGTCCAGTACATATATACTGGATAACGATCTCAAGCGATGAGTAAATAAAAATAAATTTTGTTCCTGTTATAATATTATCATCTCCTTGAAACAGGGTTTCTATAAAAGCAAAACAAATTTCCTCTAACCATTTCTCCTCTTAACCAAACATACTTTACTGTTTTTTTTTTAATGTAAACTCTATTTAAAGGACTATTAGGATTCTACTTATTTAGAGCTCTCATACTATGTAGTTAATTCTTTCTATGTTTACATTTTGTATAAAATAATGTTAAATATATTTCTTATAGAATATTATAACAATTTTACAGCATTAAAAACTACCCTTAGTATTTTATATGGTCGGCTTGTGAAATCAAAGTTAGAGTATTTCACTTATAAACAATGTTACTTCCGTTTAACTAAGGAAACGGCTGAAGCTATATTAGCCAAACAGAAAATGCCTGAAGACATAAGCTTCTAATAACTATATCATCAGCTGATTGATGGCCATTGCTGTGCTTAGACCACCTCCAAAGATTCCCACGTCGATGTAGGGAGATTTGGGCTAGTTCCCACCACGCTGGCCCTTAGCGGGTTGGTTGGAGCCAAACCCTCGTTTGTTGATTAGCAGGTTGCACCCCAATCAGATGAGGTTGGTTGGGTTTCCGTGAGTTGTTGTACATGAACCGTTACACCCCTTTAATAATAACTTTACATATATTTACTGAATAAATCCCGTTTCACTTTAACCAGTCTTCAAGACTCGTTGCTTTGTGAGAAACTTGTAACCTTCAGTGCCAATTATAATTATTGTTATACAAACGAAAAACTTAAAAACTATGATGAATAAGTTATTACCTATACAGCGACATCATGGAGATTGATAACATTAAATCACCACCCAAAGCTGTGTCAGGTTCGATTCCCTCATCGCAGCTTCAACAAAACACCACCCCGATAGATCATGAAGTTGATTTATTGTGCTGACAACTCACACCCTGAACACTCCGTTCCAATGATGTATTAATAAATCAATAGGGGCATGTCTTTTTTTTTTTTTTTGATAACATTTTCGTTGAAAACTCTTCCGCCTTTCATTGGTAAAAGAAGAGAACGAAAACGGTATGATATTTTCGCTGATATTTACATTTCAATATTATCACACTCGTAATATATTTGTCTCATCATCATCATCATCAGCGGATAGACGTCCACTGCTGAACATAGACCTCCAAAAATCTCCATACATACGGTCAGCATGTCCTCCGGTACTGATGGGCACTAGCGGCTGTCGTACGTTGGGGTTCAGACGATGGGATTTGGGCCATTTCCCACCACTCTGGCCCGATTCGAGTTGGCTATGACTAAAATATATTTGACTAATATCACTATACTAACTTCGACGACATTGTTAGGGAATTTATAAAATTCCTCCCCTCATAATCATATTACGGGTGACATCTCAGTAGATAGGTAAGAAAATGGGTTTTTATTTCTTCCCTGATCACGTAAAACCTAGTGAACCTATCGACACGGTAATATGAGTATTCGACGCGGAATGATTTCTAGATGGTTATAGGATATTTATTTTTTTGAATCTCATACATCCCTCATCATTTTATTTCTAATTAACTTTTAGAACCACTTTCATATATGCGGTTGCTATAGAAAGTAATATCCGCTTGCGGTTGGTCTTAAGGACTCATAATCAACATTATTTCAACTGCTAGACTTAGGTCTCTTGTACTGTCTCAAGAAATATTCGAGACATTTTAATTTTATAATGTTACAGCCAGCAAAGCGAAACGAGAACAGCTAGTATATATTTATATGTATACTGGTATATATGTGCGTATGTATATATTGGACCCATTAGGAGATCTTGAAAACTATTGAATGTAAATATACAATATTTGGTAGATATATTGATTCTGCCCGTTAAGAGATGAACTAAAGATGGATTTTACAAAATCCCTCCTCCAAAGTGAGTTGCGGGAGTGTTAATAAGGGAAAGATGCTAGGGGAGACGATAGGGCACCGCCGGGTGGAAATTTTTCTAACAAATTTCAAGTGTAATTTTATATTACGGCCAACATAGATAATATATATATATTTGTATATATATATATAGTTCGTAACAACAAACGTGACTTCATACAGTCTTATTGAATAATCATTAGCGACCTTAACATTACAAATGTAAATTGTCGGTCGCGTACTATTTCAGTAGCGGTTTCAAGAGTTCACGAAAGCTGTCTGTCAAGTAACTGACAGTACACGTAGCGTGCCCTAGAAATTCTAAAGTGGGAACTAGTGTTGTACTAGTGCATAGGAAGTAGTATTTTTTTTAATAAATTTTACTATCGCATCGCGTATATATCAAGTGATATTCGTTTCATAAGAAACAAATCATATACGATTTAGAAACGATCTTGTTTTTTTAATCGTATAGGTTTAAAGTTTACGTTAACAACAAATAAAAGCTTGAAAGACTATGACTAATAATCTAGATCGTGGTGATAGCTAGTCGAATAGAACAAACCCTTCCACCATCGAAACGAATTAACGTTCGCATGCTATATAATCAAATCTATTTATATATATTTTTTGCTTATAATCTAAATATATCAGATCCATAGGTTACTAAATAATTTTTTGAAGAGTCTAATATCAGCTGTTTAGGAAGTAGCAAAAATTTCGTACGATTAAACTTTTAAATTTTCAAATTCGCACCCTTAAGGAAGTCCTTCCTCCAATTCGCAACAATCCCGGATCCTGTTCGCGTTCAGATTTTCATTCAATTCAGTACCATCCGTCTCAGTAGCTTCAGTACATACCTTTTTTTTAATTGGCTTGGATGTCGTAAATCCGTCAGACCGGATATTTTATTAAAGCAACTAATTATGTAATGTAATTGGAAAATTTAGTTCATTATCATTTACACAGTACGAAAAATGTATTACACTTAAACTTTAAATATCATCATCATCGGCCGATAGACGTCCACTGCTGGACATAATCCTCCCCCAAGGATCTCCATGTCAATCGGACTCACGTTGCTCGCGTTCAGTGGGTTCACGCGATTCTCACCAGATCATCGGTCCAACTTATGGGAAGCCTCCCAATGCTACGTCTACTGATCACCAAGCCACATTGGGCCAGCGTGGTGGGAAATGACTCAAATCTCCCCAAATGAACCCCTACAAATCATTTTATATATATACATACCCTGTGTCTTTCTTCGGAGTAGTTTTCGCAAGGTTTTTGATAAAAAAAAAACAACTATGTTTTTGTACAAAACAAGAGATTCAACATTCATTCATCATCATCATCCGCCTATAAACGTCCACTGCTGGACTTCGGCCTCCCCCAAAGAAGTCCACATCGAACGGGTAGGGATTCATATGGGAGGATATGGACCAATTCCCACCACACTGGTCTAATGCTTGTTGGTGGGACCCAAGCCTCACTTGCTGATTAGCATGGTGCACCATGAGCTGGTGAGATTGGCTTGGATTTTGGAACTAGCTATTCCCCGCTCGATATGCTGACCATGACACCCTGCAACTCTCTTTGGGGTACTCGATAAAACGGATATTCCTACTGAATTTCAAGTTTTCAGGCCATATGGTAGCAGTGACATCACTACTACCATATGGTCTGGTGTCTACATAGATGGATATCTCTTATGTATAGATAAATATTGTTAAGTTTACATATGACTAGCTTCTATTTAACACCCCTTTAAAAAACTTATCCATATAACAAAGAGGGAGTCTGGTGGAATATTCATTTACACCCTGTACCTAAAACAAGTCAACTGCAGCAGGTCTTTACTCATGCTATAACATACTTTGTCCGTCATTTGTACATAATAACGGTTGCGACACCACCGGCCACACGGGGGTTATTTATGCATGCTAATCATGGGTGGTTGATATCAAATATGACACTAACAAACCCAACTCTTTTAAAGCTGTTTCTAGTATTTACACAATTTTTTCTGTTTCAATTTATATTGTATGGTGGATGATGACCTAGAATATATACATATCTAAAATCTTGAAAGGCAGAGCTTGCTTTCTTGATTATATTAACGGTATCATAAAATATGTAATTTAAAATAAGTACAGCTTATCATCATCATCATCATCATCAGCCCTTTATTTCATATATATATCTTTGGAGGAGAGCTATGTCCATTTCTGGATATAGGCTTACTCCAAAGATCTCTACACACAATCAGCATGACGGCTATCGTATGTAGAGATTCATATGGCGGGGATTTGACCCATTACCCACCATGCTGATTTAGTGCTGATTAGTGGGAGACAGATCCTCGTTTGTTGATTAGCAGGGTTCATCACGTGCAGGTGAAGTTGGCTTGGGTCCTGCGAGTTGTTGCGCAGGTGGTGCGTTGTGCTAGTATTGTCATTAACTAATCGTTTCGCAGTATAAATATTGTACATTATATAAGGTTGCATTATTCGGACACCTTCAAAGAGGATCCCCTTATGAGTTCCCAAGGTTGATCCTGAAGGTTAAAATTCCTGGAAATTGTGCATCTGATAGACAGCGAAAGAACGGACCGGGTTTAAATACCATCAATTAAAAAGAATAGTTGAGGAACGAATTGGTATTCGCAATCTGAGCGGCTATACTTTAGTATAAAGAAGACATCTAATGATGATGATGATAATGATATAAAAAAAAATAGGAAATAATGATCGCAAACGGTTTTCCTTTGAATGTGAAACACACTTCGAACGAAGTTTTAATATTTAATGTCTAAATTGCGCGGGTAATTTATCTGAATCGTCGTTCTCTATGTATTTTAAAATCGTCCATCAATCGCACCGCGGAGAGGCAACGGTGAAGTGCTTCGGCGACACCGGAACCAGTCTCCAGCGACAAATATCTAGAAAAATCAAGTAATTCTAATTAAACACCAAACTCTGATATATGGACTTCATATATATAATGCAAACAGTTGATGACTACTTTACAATTGTATTATATATTATTTTGTTGGTAAGTGGATTTTTAATGATTTTATTACTTAGATCGTGTTACTGTTTCCTTTGTGATGGGAACGTGGAGGAATCCGGTTTTAGAGGAACATCAGGGAAAGAGGACCGCTCTTGAGGGTTTATGTTAATCCCGTAATACTATTTTTTGTGTTTTTCATAAAAAATTTTTTTTTTTTTTTTTCGGTACTTTAGTAATATTTACACTGATTTGTATTTACCTTTCAGTGCGCGTATTTTATATTACCCTTTTGTAAGTATTTAAAATATATATAAATGTTTTCATTTCACTGAATACTATTCGATAAAAAAAAATTAAAAAAAAAAACTTTTCGACAAATGGGGTGGGTACAGTGTTTTCGTGATGGAGTGCTTTGTATTATTATCTTTATTGTAATTTTTATATATACTATTAAAACATTTATTCGTCTTCATGATTAAAATGTTTAGTTAATGAAGTTCTTCAGCGTTTTAAATGGATACCTTTGTTGGTAATTGATCGGTATAGTGTTCAGTAACGTCGTTTAAAAATAAATAAATAAACTGTTTAATTACAAAAAGTACCCCTGCGGTGGTTGTACAGCTCAAATACTTCAGTTAATAAATTTTATGTACACCCTTTGCGGTGGTATTTTGTGAGCTTAAATACCTAGGGGGTACATTTCGCGGTTTCAACAATGGTTATCCGTACATTTTTTTTTTCCCCGCAAAAACAAACTTTGACCTGTGTACATCAAATATTATTACTGTACAATATCTTTTTAAATGATTAGGCCTTTAGATTTTATTTTTACCTTATAAAAGCTTTATAAAGTTGAGCTTAACATAAAAAATTAATAGATACGAATACGAAATTTATTTTTGTGTACCCGAAATAAAGTTGACCGCACTCTATTTGCTGTAGTACACACTTAATTTTAAATGTAGGCGAGGAAATGTAATTAGCAAGTTTAATATGCGAAATTCGCAACTTCTACGTCCTATGTAGAGAATAATTTTCACTAAAACTCCACCGTCAGTATGAAATTAAATAAGCCAATCAGATATTCGTTGAAACATTATTTTCTTCTTTTTCTTAAACTGCCTCTCCAACTAGTGAAGGTTGGCGATCGGCGTAATACAGTCCTTTCTGTCTCTGGTTCGGCGGAACAATTCGGATGCTTCATATATGCCAGTCCATTCCCTGATATTCCTCAACCATGACTTTATCCTTCTCCTCACCTTTCGTTTGCTATAAACTTTACCCGTAATAATTAATTGGAGATCATATCGCCGATGACGGAGTACATGACCGAGGTAGGTGATTTTTCGTTCTTTAACCGTAATCATAAGGTTACGCTTTTGGTCAATTTGTTGCAGAACGCTGTCATTGGTCACTCTTATTTTACAACAACGTATATATTATCCCACTCAATCAAATATTAGACCGTTGTCTCATAATATATTACCAATATCCAGCTGTGGACAACCATCAGCTCATCACCGACTTACACGTAAAACCTTTAGAAGCAACTTTTAAAGGTTTTACGTGTAAGTCGGTGATGAGCTGAAATCTGAGTTTAGTTTAGTGTCTAACAATAATGTTAATTAATATATAATATATGGTTATTAACATATAATATATATACAATATAATTTTATTTCGGATCCTTAAACTTTACATTTTTTTAAATTAAAGCGACGGGATGAGCTATAATTCATCTCAAGGTACGCATACGCATTCCTACAACAACGGGGCCCTAGTTAAGGTAATAGATACCGTTCACATCACCTTGATACAAATTTTAAGTCTCCTTCCCCAATTATTTACTAGTTACAACTACTTTCAAATTGGAACACCCTGATGGAGACCAGACACCTACCACCAGTGCTACTCTTTATTGCCGGAGACTCTCTATGTAGGTATCAACCGCAAGTTTTATTTCTTCCGTCAAATAGCAAGGTGCAAACATTACTGTGTTCCGGTTTAAAGAAAGCTGTAGCTAGTGAAATTAATAGGGTGATGATGCAGTGTATAACGTCCTCCTCTAGCACTGTGTTATAGGCCGACGGATTATTTACTATCAAGTAATAGTCTAGCTCGTCGCGTCGCTTCGTTGAATAAAAACAGCGCAGTAATATTTGTATACCAGTGTTTAATTAAGCAGCAGCACTAGAAGCCGCTGTTGTACCTACCTAGACTGTCTCCAGCAATAGAGGCCTACCGCCAGTAAAAAGTATTTATAACAATGTGTTTAATGAAGAGTCCATTTGTTGAGGATTTGCAGTATGCGGTAATGTAGCTCGTGTGATACGTCCACCGTAAGTAAAAAGGTCGGCAATAAAACTTAAAAGAGTACAGCAAAAATGTGATAAAGTCAAATTAATATTGTGCAAAGGCTCCGCGCAAATTTGTTAATTAAGGTAGGATTTATTTCACCGTCGGCTCCAACCCCTGGCCGGTATTATGTTGAAAATTTAACGCGCCACTCGATCTCACTCCCTTTCTGAAGCATAAAAATAATACGTAACCCTTAATTAATATCTAGATGCGATAATTAACATCATTACATCATCTATGTCAACTATTTTTTTATCTTAACAAACAAGGCGTTATTTTTTTAATACAAATAAGAGACGAGACGGGCGGGACGTGCACCTGATGGTAAGTGATACGCCTGCCTATAATAATGTGGTGCTAGTTGGAATGGTATACATACGACCATGTAATACTCTTCTCCATGAGTCATAAGATGTTACGTCTCGTTATACTAGTAATTATACTAGCTACAACACTCTTCAAACCGGAACATAGTACCACCAGGTTTTACTATATCGTCCAAGTTTTAATCAATTTTTTTTATTTAACGGCACGACGAGGTGGACGTTTAACTGATGGTAATATATGAAAGTGGGGTGTTAGTTAGGAGGATATACATTGGAACCCTTACTTCACGCGTTGACAGGACTAGGCTTTATTACCATCATCATTATCATCATCATCAGCCTTTGTCTATCCACTGCTAGCTATATGTCTTCCTCCATGTCTTCCACTAAATGCGATCCTCAGCTTCTCGCATCCAGCCACCTCCGACCGCTCTGATGATAACGTCGGTCTATTTGGAGGGAGGGCATCCTACACTTCTGCAACCTGTACACGACGTCCACTCCAAAACTTTCTTCCCCCATCGGCCGTCACTGACACGATAGACATAGCCGGCCTACTGCCACTTCAGCTTGCAGGTTTTGAGAGGTACGTCGACAACTTGAGTACTCTGTCGAATTCCTTCGTTCCGGATATTGTCCCTCAGAGAAATGCCAAGCATAGCTGTCCCCAACGCTCACTGTGCTACTGTGAATCGATGGACCAGCCCAATGGTCAGATGCCATGTCGCTGCGGCACAAAAGCTCCACCCTTACGACGTACTGGTTAATGACTTTCGACGTGTGACGTTGAGGTATTTGCGAGGCGAGGACATGGCGGAGTGCCCCGAACGCTGTCCGGCAGTTCGTTACCGCAGTAATTCAATTAGCTACAACGTCATTCAGACCTGAAAACGGTAATGTTTCACCAGATCGTTAATTTGATTAGTACGGCCAGCGGCATCAGAGACCTGCCGTCGGTACTTCAATCGATAGTCACATGGAGCACTTTCAATTAGTATATCCGGAATCGTATATCAAATCGAATATGTTAAGGATCGAATTGGTTTTGGCTAATCTAATCGTCAAATTTCAGTTTGAAGAGAGCACCTAATGACGATGATGATATCGGATAAATAATACTTGTTACGGACGAAACGATTGAAATCGGAAGTGGTTGTGTAACGATTTCCGGGAAACAGTAATGACGAGTCATATTAATATTTCAAATAATCATTTATCGAACTGACAACAAGTTGGCTAGTAAACGTTTGCATGTGTCGAGTTTCATTTAGTTAATTACATACAATCATCACTTTTATAATGACTTAATTACTGGTATCGACTTAATAACTACAATTAAAAGAATACGCCGCTGATATATATACCATAAAGTATGATATATGTATATGTATATGTAAACTATTTATTTATCATCATTGGATTCAATCGATGAATTGTTGATCAAACCTGCAGTCCCGGGCCATTAAGAATAGGACTAAGATATTCCTTGCCTGTCGTACAAGGCGACTAAAAGGGTCCGTAGTTTCGTGGGCTTTGAGGGTGGGGGCCCTCAAAGCTTAATAAGCGAGCCTTAGGAGGACGGTAAATACAATGTGGTCTTGTATTTGCCGTAGCACAGCGTGGGTGTTAAGGAGGGCTTGGCCCTTCCGTGGAATGTTTTAGCCAGAGTGCAGAGGGGCACCAGTGCGTACCGTAGGAGATCCCGAAGCCCCTCCTAATGCACTGAAGGAGACCACCGAGGGGGTTGTAGTGGGTAGAAGCCCCACATAACCTTGTCTTCTCCCCAGAAGCAAGGCATCTTTTTTTTTTTGACTTTGTCATGCTGAATACTAGGGAATATAGTGCGGTGGTTTCCCATTGCCTTCTGCACCAGGCATTTCAAAGGTTATTTATACCTCAAGGCTGCTGAAGCCCCATCCAGCCAGTTACCTGACCGGGTTTATGGTTATACCGCCATTGCTCAGTCGCACACACAAAGATGATTTCAGTGTGCGGGTTTCCTCACGATGTTCTCCTTCACCGTTTGTATCTCGCTGCTGTAACTAAAGTTCACATATGTACATAACTTAAATATTAAGTTATGTACATTTGAGATTAGAACCCGCGACCTACGGAATGAAAGCCGCCCGCTCTAACCATTAGGCCAGCGAGGTACGTGGAAGCCCTTTTGTTCAAAAAGCGAACATAGGACAGCGTATGGTTCAGCAATGGTGCATAGGAGGGTTTGGTGTAGCCATCTTCAGAAAAATGGTAGCAACAACTCTGACATGCTCTAATCAGCCCTTGGCCAACGTTGTGGATAAATAGCATTCAGTCCTAGTGAGAGAAAGCTACGAGTCCCATCAGTGGAAAAATTTTGTGTGTTTAGTTTGTATTATTTATTTTTCTCGATATTACTGTTTGGAGATAAAACAATACTCTTGCGAGATGGTCTTCGACAATAAAGATAATTAACAGACCGTGGATCCTGGTCCACGAGCCCAGTATCAGATGAGCTGTTAGAGTCGATATGAAAGATGTTCACCAGTGAAAAAATAACCCTTTGGTCAAATGTAATCTTTCAGTTTACTTTAAAGCGAAAAGAGGGATAGACTCACTACCCTCACTCCTACTCCATTTAAGTCGATAGAATTTCAACTGTTACAATCTTGAATTTCCGTTTGCCTTTCGCTGTGAAGATATGAACAGTAATTTCCGCTGAATGAACTGTTACCCATTTAGACAGGATGTTTAAATATTTTTCATACTTTAAATTATTTACATAGTAGTTTTAGTTGCCGGGACAAATCTTAACTAACCGACGACATTTAGGACGGTTACGGTCAGCAATCCACCGCGTTACTCTCAACCCTCTCGACCCCTCATTTTACTAGCTAAAACTTTCTTTCAATTTTTTTTATTATATACAATATATAAAGCGATGAGAATGAACGTGGATGATTATAAGGGTAGAGGAAGACCGAAGAAAGTGTGGATGGATTGTGTGAAAGATGACATGTGTAAGAAGCGTGTGAATTCAGATATGACTGCTGATAGAGCGATATGGAAGAGAAGTACATAACGTGCCGACTCCACTGGAAGAAGAGCAAGAGGAAGAAGAAGAAGGATCAAAAAAGCAAGTAATATTTACTATATAATATATATATTAGAAGTATATTATGTTTAATACTATGTACCAAAGAGACTTTTCACCCTTTGATAATCTTGGACGAGTTATACAATATATTTTTATTTTATACCTACCCTATACAGCAAATATTTAATTTTTTTCTGAAAGTAATGCAGGTACGTCTATATTTATTAACGTAAATATGTAATATTTGACTACAATTTCCTACAGTATTTTCGATGAGGCTAAGGGTGGTCAAGTGAGCTAGTTCAGAATATCTGACTTCCGTATATTGTAAGCGAGAACAGCTATGCTGTTACGACGGCACGTTTGCAATATAAGGGTAGTAAGGAAACGGATTCGAACGAGGGACTACCGCTTTGTATAGCAACCGCTGAACCATTGCTAACGTTTTCGTGTTTACACATCTTGGAAATTACGATGAGACAAGAGGGACTTTGAGGTGATAGTATAGAATGTTTATACACCATACCACATTGTGCTCGTCACCTTGAGAGATTTGATGTTAAAACAATTTATCCCAGTGAATACACAAGATGCAGCGCCTTTCAAACCGGATCACAGTAATGTTTGGACACTACTGTTTGGTGGTAGAAATAGCCGCTGCAGTGGTGATAGCCAGCAACAGCGACCTACCACCAGTACGCTACCACCTTCTATTCAGGAAGAAAGGTTTATCATTACCATTATTATCAGCCGGTAGAAGCCCACTGCTGTACAAATATTACCAGAATAATATTGAATAACATATTTTACGTTTCGTAGAATCTCGTGGCTGAATCGTACTCATTTGATTACTCACTCACTCCTCGGGTAACCGTTTGTCAGCTCAACACTTTGTCCACAGAGACTAAAGTTTCTTTACAAACCGCACCGTTTCTACTAAGTAATTATATTTACTTTAATATCTTAAAACTTAACTATCGATATAATTACTAGAGTACATATATAAGACGATACCATCGTATCTAGTATTAATAACAGACACAAATGTTGTATATCAGTTAATACAATAAAATTTGGTATAACAATGTTTGTGTACTGTCTACCTCTAATCATCGGTGGCATTTTAAGAAGAAGAAGAATTCTAATAAGAATTCTAATAAGAATACTGTATTATTAATTATTATATTCAATGTTGGTGATAGGTCCATATTGCTGGAGACCGTCTAGGTTGATACCTAGACTACTACTACCTACCCCAGCTCCTAATTCGGCTGTACTGTACTCCAGTGTAGTGATTTTCCTTGGTTATCAAGACATCTCAAGATGACGAGCACAATGTGGTGTTATCCTAAGTATCCCCTACCTACCTACCCCTAATTTGCTACGGGCATGCATATCTCTTACCATGAACATCGCAACGATTCGACAATTAAAAAAAAAAACGAATCTGTATAAAACAGTAATGTGTAAACATTACTATGTTCCGGTTTGGAGGGCGTTGTATCTAGTGAAATTACTACGGTAATAAGACGATTATGTATTTTATTAGTATAATGATTTATTGTAATTCTTCCAAGTCGACGTGCACAATGTGGTGCGGTATACATTGTCCTAACTAGCATCATTATTATGAGCAGGTGTAATGATGGAATAATGATATTTTTTAATTAAGTCATGAGATTAGCGGTACCCCTGCTGATAGTAAGTTATTTGCCTGCCCATAACAACGAGGCGCTAGATGGGATGGTATATACTGCACCACATTGCGCTCGTCACCTTCCACAAGATGTTTCTCGCTATCCTAGTGATTTCACTAGCTACAACGCCCTTCAAAACGGAACAGTGTCGTTCGCACAGTATTGTTTGTCGGCTGCAATAGGAGCTGCGGTGGTACCCACCTAAAAGGTCTCCGGCGACGTAATCTTTGGTGATAAAGCGCCAAAAAAAGGACCTTAAAAAATTCCAATTCCTATCATTACACTTGTCGGTGGAAATGATATAGCGTATGTGTTTTATTAGTACAGTGATTTATTCTAATTTTATACCCAAAACGAGTAGCACGATTTGGTGCAGTGTACAATATCCTACCATCATTGTAGAGAGCAGGTGCACCATGAGGTGAACGTCTCGTTCCGCAGCTATATTGTGTTTACAGAAATATCAAATACCCAACGTAGGGATCTCCGCAACAAATGGGAGCTTACGTGAGTTATATAATACGATTCCAATTAGTGAGCGGAGTGGTGCATACATTTCAAACTGTCGGCGGTGGGGTGGTGGGTGGTTTTCTATGCAATTCAGTAACGTACGCCTCCCACAGTGATATCGAATCGCTTTATTAAAGGTACGCATCTGCGGAATAGCCGATATTCCTGTGATAGACTGTATTGTTTCCGAACTATATTCTCTGTAATCTAGCTGAAACCCATACATTGGTAGATGTCGTAACGTTTTATTATATCATATGTTCATTATTATAAATATCCTTATTATGCAACGAAGCGACGAGACAAACGGTACGTTTGTATGATCGTAACCGATACCTGCTCGTTACAACGTGGCGCTAGTGAGGATGTTATACACTGCACCGTACGTTACGCTCGTCTCTTTAAGCCTAAGATTACACATAATCCTTACCCCAGTAATTACAGCTAGAGTGCCTTCAAAACCAGAACACAGTAATGTTTGCGCAGTACTGTGGAAAGAAGAGCTGCGGTGACTACGTAGACCGTCTCTACGACTCTGGCAACAAGTAGTCTTAAGGCGATGAGCACAATGTAGTGTTAATTTGTTACCGGAACATGTATTACTTACCATCAAGTGAAAATCGTACTTATCTCGTCGTTTCGTTGTGTAAAAAAATTACAGTATTACCGCAACACCTTGAAGATACTTGTTAATAGTTAGCTACAGTCATGAACATGGTTTCTTTGAAATGTTGTGAAGATTGGTTGATTTTAAGCTTGTTTCAAATCACTCTAGCTAGCCACTTCTCTCTCTCTCTTTCTCTTTCTCTCTCTCTCTCTCTCTCTCTCTCTCTTTCTCTCTCTCTCTCTCTTTTTCTCTCTCTCTTCTTACCCCTTTATACATATATTTCGAAACCCTAAAGTATTTACAGAACACGATACACATGAATGTTGCTAAATGCAATAGTTAACTGTATAACTGTGTCGCAGTTAGCACCATCCACTTCTAGACTTAGGCTACAAAATAAATTTTCTTTACTACTACTGAACATGTATCAATGTGTGTATGAGTTACAGCTTGTGCTCAAAAAAAAAAAAAGTTATAAGATGTTACATCTCATTATCCCATTTGATGGTGAGGTCAGCTGTCTTTATTTTTCTCCTCCACTTCGCTCTGTCCTCGACATCATCGTAATCAGCTCTGCCTCTGCCTCACCATCTACCATTTCAATGTTACTTAATCCAGTGTGAAACTTAAGCTAATTGTATCAATACTAGTATTTCATCATATATTCTGTAAGTTTCATTCTGTCTTTTCAGAGAGACACATCCCATTAAGAGAAATTGTTCTCGATTCTAGACTTTCTATTCGATGCAATTGTTTCCATCCTCGGCCTGCCTCTCTTAATTTAAAAGGCCAATTGTGTAACTCATTTAAGCCGTTATTTCCTTTCCTCCTCTCTACTTACATGAAACGCTCCAATCATGCATCTGGCTGTTTACTTAATACCATTTCCATTTAATAATGAATCTTGAAAGGAAATACATTACAAGGGGATAAGAATTAATCTAGCCAAATGTTGAGAGACAATCAGTTCATTTAGTAACAGTTAGTCTTCTATCGTAACAAAGAAATAATCAAAAGAAAGATATCATATGATTGATGCTAGATCCACCGAGTAGTTTTGATAGCTTAATTTCTAAGGTAGCTTTATGCCTAAAAAGGTGCAAGTTTGATCCCCACTGAACATTAGCAACTACAGCTTGATTCTATATCAGAAAAATCCTGTTATTCCGACCAGTGAAACTTTAAAGGGGTTGTTTATTATATTGATACTTTAAGTTATTATAACTGTAGATATCACAATTAATGTTTTTTATTAAGTCATGTATTTAACAAAACAGTTTTTATATCGGTTCACGTAACACAGGTGTCTCGTATATGGTAATAAATACAGTCGAAAATAACATTACGCCAATTTGTGAACAGAATTTCAGCTGCGGGATTATGTCTCTCCCACTATATTCCGGCGGCGCAAAGATTAACCTCGTTATGCGGTGGTAATTACATTGCCAACCCTTCCTCCACATCCGCTACGTTTCAGTAGAAGTCACCTAATACAAATATACATGTGCTTATATGTGACCCGTCAACGTAATTCATGTATTTTATAAAACTTTCATAAGCTATTTCGTTTCATAAAACCTAAGTACCTTTATAAATTATAAGTGATTAGAATTTAGAGTTTTCTATACAGTACAGCTTTGTTTTTCAAGCTGCTAGATACATATATCAATTATTTCAAATTTAGAAGGTTTAATACTCTAGTTTAATTCGCAGCAGTAAGCTGTTTATCTCAATAACTAGGGTGGTACTATGGTTATATACTCTAAAGTAATTTACTCCCTTCAGTTACAGTTCCGTCCATCAAAAAATGATATTTACTATAATTATACTTTCCTATCTTTACCTTAAAACTGTTCTCGATTAAGGAAAATATTTTATTTTCTACTTCAAATTGGAGTTTTTCTATTCGATGGATTTTGTTACAGAACATTATCAAGACTCAGTATTGCGTCCATGGTGAATCTTTAAACCTATTGAATTTGTTTCACCTATACTCTTGCCATAGAATTAATGAGGCAGAAAGTTTAAAAAGCATTATATACGAGATAAAGAAGAGGTATCGTAAATTGGCAAAAAAATTTAGCTTTCATCTTATGAATTCTCAAGTGAGCTTATTGCCTTCATTACCGTAGAAATTAATCTTCTTACAATATTCAATACAAAGGGAGGGGAAAATTTTCAAAGTAGATAATTGCCTATTTTTTAAGAAGCACTTGTTGTTAATTATTTATGCCTCTGCGACGCAGGGGCTAACCGTTCGCCTAGTAACACCGAGATCCATCTCTGCTTTCCTACACCATGTGAATTTAATGTTTTAAATCTCGCCGCTATTACTCTCATATTGTAAATTTGCTGCTATAATAGCATTGCTATATTCCGCCTGCGAATATATGAAAGCTAGTGTATCCTGGGTGAGGTTGACGATGAGCAACGTTGTAATATTCATAGTTATTACAAAATTTAGTGTTTCACGGCTTTCATGAAATATATCCATTATATATTTAAAGCTAATGAAAAGGTGAACGCGTATAGATTTAATATTTTGTAGGTATTTGATTAAACATTATGTAGAGTCTCTTTAAACCATATGAAGCGGTATAATTACGAGCTACTCCAGTTAATAACATATTCACTTTGTGGAAGGACATTAATGACTTATGAATCTACTGACAAGGTTCTATCGGTCGTAGGTAGACAGTTGTTTCATGTACTTAACTGTAATTTTCAATAGCTATTAACTGTGTAAACTTTATAACTGCCCAGAAAATGGCACCTAAGAGTGAAAGTTAACTGCCGACGACTTAATTGTTTCTTTTCCTCAAAATTGTAAAAAAATTATTAACTCCTCTGACCTCTGCGAAGGACTCTATAAAGCTGTGATCCTTACGTTTTTATAAGGATAATAAATTTTACGAAACCACGGCATTAACGGTGCGGTGAGTCTTTACTTCACAATTACATTTACGGTCCAAAACCACCACAGAAAGAACTCGCGATAGTTTTGTTATAATACTTTACTTTCCCTTATATAAGGGTGCAAATCTGTCGAATGTTAAAATGGATAGTTAACAAAGGCATGTAACATAATAAGGGTTATCATTCTCACAGAGTCACTGACGGGAATGATGAGCTTAGCTGAAAGTGGTCCTAAATTTTATTGATAAATCGCAGGACTGTTTGAGGCACAGGCCGATCTATGCATGGCGTTAGTACTACCTAAGTTTTATCCCTAAATTAGATCTAGAAATCTCTTTACGCTGAAATCGCTTATACGGGAGGCTTAATTCTTTTTCATCGTCAGTCAATATCGATGTCCAAAAAATCGATTATATAAAAGTTATCGATTAGAAAACAGCGAATATCAACTTTTACGCGCAACATGTTAAGTTCTCATATAAAAGCTGTAGTCCTTATCCTGTTCATGTATTCTTTTAGTCGCCTATTACGACACGTTGAGGACGGATAACCGTTGGAGATATTCTATCCCGTCTCCTATTGGTGTTATAAATAAATTTTCCGTAAAAGCTGCGCGCGTTACAATATATAACAGTATATAAGAAGCTGTACACGTTATTTTATTCCAGACAGTATCAGCCAATCGAAGGGAGTAGTAGTTTCCTCTGCACCGTCGACACACGATATCCGGTTAACAGTGATTGGAAAATTTCTGTCCGAGTTTCTTATATCTTTAATATTAGTTTTAATTGTATATTAGCTATAATGCCGTGTTTAAATATGATTAGATCAATAATATCATATTGCCGGAAGCGACCGCAAGTAATGGTAAGAAAGTTTCTATGTTAATAGTTCTAATTTTTACCCTTGATTTCTTTTTTTTTTTTTTTTCTATTATTTATGAGATCAGTTATACTCACGATCGAGCTCTTGCAACTGCCATACGGATAAAGAAAAGTTAACTACTTGTTGATTCACTTCATTCGTACTACTCGTGTTAGGGTTCGAACCTGCGATATTAGTTTGATATTCTCTACATAGATCAATCGATTTAATTGATTTTTTTTTAATATTAAACAGTAACTTTAAAACATTTGATTCTTCTTCTTCTTATATATTCATTATCAACTCGTGAAGTTTTTTTTTTATGTTGATTAATTAGAAATAATCGTTACTTGTAATTGGCATTTCATCGGCGGTCATCGGTACATGCCGAGATACGAACCCGCGACCTACGGAACGACAGCCGCACGCTCTAACCATTAGGCCAGCGAACTACGCTATATATATATGTGTTTTATGTATAGGTTTTCCAAAATACCGTGTTTTCTTTTCAAATTAAACAACTATTAAAAAACTAATTAACAGCGCTATTATATTTAAAACAGTATTTACGTAATACTTAACCAGTGTTACCAGGTGATGGTGGTAACATAGAGTAAAAAAACCTAATAACCTCTTGTATTAGCTATACATATAAAACAATTGATTTTAAAGTAGAAAAAGGAACAGTATTTTTAACTTTATGCCCTAAAATTAAAGCAGTGAATATGATAAATATAAATACTAGGTAAAGTAACCGATACTTCTGTGTCTATCCGACGATCGCCATTGATGCGAACGTAAAAATTTGAGGGTTGTCTAAAAAAATAAAAGATCATATTATTCTCACTTTTATTTAATTATTATTTTGAAAATAATATAATTAATATTTTAATAGAGAATTGTTAATTTTAATAAAAAAAAAACTGTTATTTTGAACTGAAAAACGTATATATGATACATATTAAATCTGTAGGTACGAGACTACACTATATAACTCCTACATTATAAAGAAAATTCTTCATCTTTGCTTAATATATACTGTGGCGTCAGTTAATATGTTTACACTGCAACATACCATCTTCCTGAAGATATTTGATTAAGTCCTCTTACTTCAAAGTTTCCACTTTACTGCTTATCGTTGGAACTAGTCGGAAATGTTAGTAATATGTAATTTTTGTTTGCTGGACTTAGGCCTTTAAAAATCTCCACTGTAAGATTTCAGATTTTGGGCCATTTCTCACCAGCTGATCCTATGCGGATTGGTGGGATTATTAGTACTTATATAGATGTAATGGAGATGAGTTTGGTTTGGTCACCAATCACGTGAAAACCAGTGAACGTGTCGACACGGTAACATCATCATTCGACGCGGAATGATTTGTAGATGGTTATAGGATATTTATTTTTTTAATCTCATAGAACCTTGATCATTTCATTTCCGGTTAACATTTATAAAGAATTGCATTTGTTATTATTTATGCGGTTGTTATAGTAACGGTGGCTATAGACAGTCATTTGCGGTTGCGCTTCATCATCATCATCATCATCAGCCGATACACGTCCACTGTTGAACATAGGCCTCTCCCAAAGATACCCATATCGATAAGTACTGAGCTGCCCACAACTCTGGGCACCAGGGGGCGGCGTTTGTAGAGTATCAGATGGAGGGATTTGGTCCAATTTCCCACCACGCTGGCCCAACGCTGGTCGGTGGGAGCCAGAGCCTCGTCTGTTGATTAGCAGGGTGCACTATGAGCAGGTATCTCTGTTGCTTTCAAGGATCATTACAGAAAAATTTCAAGACTAATATTATATTACGACCAGCTAAGTCGACTGGGAAGTTAGTATGTATATATATACATATATATATATATATATATGGTGTGATAATGTTTTACACATGTTTCCCACAGTATTGAGTAAGTGATTCATCGTATATGCCTCACTTAAGTTACACGGATTCAATTGTTATATATATTTAACACTAAACGAAATTTAAAACGCCCGACTCTTCGTCAGCGTTGGACACGAAAGTTTTCGCAACCGTAATAATTTTCTACGAAATGATCACCTTTCGTGTACCGAACAAAATGTTGCAATAAACAATGGTAACGACAGTAAATGAAATTCAATAGCTGACAATCGAGAGGAGTTTACTGCACGAGGAAGCGGGAGAGGTGTGCCAGGATCGCAACAAGTGGAGAGAGGTGGTCTCTGCCTACCCCACTGGGAACGAGGCGTGATATATATGTATTTATTGCATATCGGAGATATTTACTATGTTATATCTAGATCGATCGGTCTCACGATTCACTCGCGATATCTTTTTTTTTTAATTCAAGCCACGAGTCAAAGGCAACGTTCACTATAACGTGACGCTGCTTAAAGTTGGCTTCAATAATTATAGAGAACAAGTTATAGTATAAAATAGTTTATATTACTATTCATTCATATAACAACTATTATATTATTATAGCAAATACAGTTTTAATATGTTTATAAGAGAAACCCTCCGCGTTTTTAGTTTCCACCCCGACTTTCATTAAGCGACGAGACGTTCTCCTAATGATAAGTGATACGCCTGCCCGTACCGACGTGGCGCTAGTTAGGATGGTATATATTGCAACACATTGCACTCTTCAAAGACCTAAGATGTCGAGTTTTATTACCCCAGTAATTTCACTAGCTACAACTCCCTTCAATCCGGAACATAGTAATGTTTGGACACTACTCTTTGGAAGTAGAAATACACGCTATGGAGGTACCCACCTAAACGGTATCCTGTAACAAAGACCTACCACCGGTTCATACATTTTCTAGAGGATCTGTGACTTTTGAGTATTTTATAGTGAATAACTCATACTTAACCTCAATTTTCTTCTTCTCTAACTAATGAGGGTTGGAGATCAGCTTGGTACAGTCCTCTCTGTCTCCAGTTCGACGGAACAGTTTGGACACTCCAGATATATTATGTCAACTTTACAGAGATCTTATTAATTATGGTATATCTTCATATATCACTTATTAACGTCTAGTATATTGATTACTGGTGGTGGGTCTCTGTTGCTATAGACCCTAGGATGTAGGTATTACCGCAGCGCCTATTTCCGCCGCCAAACATTACTGTGTAATTACTGGGATAATGAGAATCAACATATTACGTCTCTGATGAGCGCAATATGGTACAGTGTATACCATCCTAACTAGCGCCATGTTGGTATGGGCAGGCGTATCACTTACCATCAGGTTAACATCTCGCTAGACTGATCGACTAATTTAATAGAAAAAAAACTTTTATTTAACATGTTTAAATTATACTTAGGGTGAAAACTACAAACGCGAGGGTTTCATAACATGTTCTTGATAATTTTTAATTCACCATCAGACGCAGAACATCAAATTAACAAGAACAAATCTCTCTTTGTTCTCAGGTCGAGATGCTGTATCAGCGCTACTTCCTGCGCATGAACCAGACCAACATGACACATCTCCTCGGCCTCCTCCTGACAATCACCGTGGCCCTCATGCTGGTTCACGTCCAACCTCTGCTGTTCGCACAGAATTTCCTTGACAGCATGGTACCACCGGGCAATTCGACCTCCATTTTCGAAACTGATCGTTACCGGTGAGTGTTAAGGTTATCTAGCTTGTAAATCTCGGTTAGTGTTTATATTAATTTGTGAACAAAATTACTTTACTTTAAATACCTCACTTAATAACAAGTGATGATATTGTCTACGCCACCATGGACATTTACATATATACCATCAGTACAGTAAACATTACCATTAATTATCATAGCTCCTATATCTGCCGCCAAGCGCTAATGTACGAATATCAATAGTTTCCGGTATGAAGGATGATGAAATCTAGTGAAATTACTAGGGTAACGAGACTTAACATCTTAGGTCTTAAAGCGTTGAATGTGTTGTTGTGTAGATCATCCTAACTAGGTCTATATTGTCACGGGCATGCACTAAAGACGGCCACGGATGGACCAATGTCTACGACAGGTTGTTGTAGTCATTCCGTTTAAGTATTACGTGTGACATCATTATCACATCACATATCACATCTATCACGCCAGCTATCACATTATGTATAACCTGTAGTATGTTATGTCCGGCGATAGTAGAATCGTCAAGTGAAGCAAATATTTTAAAGTTTACTCTTTGTTCGCAGGCGATTTGAGTTGACTTCGATTTACTCGAACGTAACTGGTTATCCGGATATGGTCCGCGAAGGAAGCGCGCTGTACCTGAAACGTATTTACTACGAGAAGGAGCGCCTCGCTCACATCATCAGCCTCATCGTACTCGGAGTATCCGCGCTGGTCTATGGCTGTGAGTAATACTTTTTCTACGAGTGGAACTGATACTGTCATGCAATATCCACCAACAAGTGTTATGATAAGAATTTGACCTGGATAAAGTATTCCTAAGCTAGCCTGCTTTACCACCGAAACTACATCGTCTTACCATCAGGTGGGAACGTAATATACCACGTCATTACAATATAGTAAAAAAATAAGGTTCGAAATCCACTGGTGATAGTTTTTCCCTGTGACCGTCCAGGTAGGACAAACAATATTGTGATCCGGTTCGAAAGTTGGTTATATCTAGTGAAATTACTAAGGTAACGAGACATAATATCTTACTACTCAAGGCGACAAGCGTATTGTGGTGCTATATATATCATCCTAATTAACATCACGTTATTGAATAAGCGTATCACTTACTATCAAGTGAAGATGTAAGTTATTTGTTGCGGTAGAGATGAAAACATCCGGATAATAATGATTAGTGTAACACATATTAATCAAAATTTCAAATTTATTTAGTTAGCTATTATAGTTAGTTTTAAGCACTAGTATCCAAAACTATGTCTAGCTTCACATTTACTATTAACTGGTCTACGCCGGTGTAACTAAACAAAACTCTCAACAAGAACTTTGAGATTAACATAATAGTTAAAGGCTCTTAAACCAAATAGTTATTTGAACTAAATTTTGCCTATGTTTAAATACTAGGTTATTAAATATCTTAATATACCTGCCGTTTATTTAATCTCCATATTATATATAATATTTTAACTTAATAAAAAAAAAACTGCAAAATCAATGTCGTACAGTTATAAATCTGCTACGATGAGTCCTGCTGTGTAAACATACTAACTAGCACCTCATCATCATCAGCCGATGGACGTCCACTGCTGGATAAAGTCCTCACCAAAGATATCCACATACAGTCAGCATGGCATCCGTTGACGTTAGGCAGAGTCTAGGTCTAGGGTCTTTCGTATGTAGGGGATCATATGGGGGGATTTGCTATTCCCCACCACACTGGTCCAATGCAGGTTGGCAGGAAGGAGATATGAATATCGATTATCATTAGATGGATGTCCTGTTCCTTAGATGGCAATCTAGATTGAATTCAGACAAACGATATAGACTTTAGGATTTATTATTTTCTAATATAAATGTTATCGAGTTGTTGTGTATATATTTCATCATACTTATTTCTCATTCATGTAGGCCTCCTGGGATGCCTCACCCGACCGGCAATGAACGAGATATATCTCCTCACTGTCTCCTACATCGTGCTGGTCACCTTCCTTTTGATCGAGGTGGCGCTTAGCGGAACTTCCGTTTACAGGTCAGCAAAATGAAATGCAAATATTATATTTTTTTCTTCATAGTAATATGTATTATAATATATATATGAGATTTTCACCTATGTAGTGACTCATCACTATATCTCTGGAACCATAAGGCCTGGAGGATTGAAATTTAGTGACAATATTCCTTTTGTATAGTATAGGGCAGCTAAGAATGGATTTTACGAAATTCCTTCCCCCTTCCCTACAATTTCAGGGGGTGTTACGACCAGCAAAGTGAGCAAGGGATAATATATTATTTTTCTTGTAACTTTGGTGTAATATCTAAATATATATAATGTAATTAATATACAAGTCATCGCTAAATTATCTGCATATTTTGAACTCCTCATTATCCATTCAGAAGAAGAGATTTACCTTTGAATGGTTTGTTAGGACTAAAGATGATCAAATCATCATCATGTTCTGATCATAAATTTCGATATATAACCGTAAGTTTTCTTTTAAGATTGACAAGGGCTGTATATTAATAACAGATCAGCTAAAGGAAATGATGCTGCTCTTATCTTGGACATGTTCCTAATCAATTTACGGTTTACTGAGAACTAGCACTTATAATAATAGTGGATGTAATCCTAACCTACCTTAAAAGGAGAGTTTGATCATAAAGTATAGCATTTAACTATAAAATTGGTTTCTGTTTGAATAACTCATGTACAATAAACTGAGCTAGTCACGTGCCTAAAAAGCTCTACGTTGTAGCTTTTATGCTGTAAATATTTTATATTCTTCTCAATAACAACTCACAAACATTTGACTTTTGTTTCCACCGGCAACGGTTTCCTTTTGTATAAGCAGAACCCCGGCCGCTGCTCCGGCGAACTCTAGTTAGTTAACTTGCGACTTTTGTGAATATTTTTAAGGTTTTCACAAACTTTTTAAACATTCAACCGCACAAACTTTGACAACTTTCCACTGTACCCTCCGGCAACAGTCGCTCTTTTTATCCACTTCATTGTATAGTTTTAATTAGAAATTGTTTTACTTTACTCAATCCACTCATTTGAGTTCTGTTCCACCCCTTTGTATCTTTTCTTTTACTGTTACACAAAATTATTTTAATTTTCTACTTGTATAAAAATGCAATTAAATTACTAACTTTTTTATGTATTCATAGTTATCAGACTATAGACGTACACTGAAGGACATAGACCTCCTCCAAAGGACTCCAATTCAATCGGGCCCGCGTTCATCCATAGAGTTCCGGCGATTCTCATCAGATGTACTTGCACCCTTACTTAAATATATCTACTAATAACATTACAAAATTATTAAAATTTTTACGCTGAATACCTTCCTTTATGTAATTTTGAATATTTCTTAATGATAACTTAAATGTCTATACAAGTAACTTATACTGGAATTATTTATTAAAGTAATTCATCTCAAGAAACAAAGCCGCAGTTAAAGGCTTACTTTAAGTTATCTTGTTAAACAGTCCCTTATATTTTCATACTATTTCATACGTATAACTAAAATGTGAAATACAATATTGATAGTATTCTAATGTGAATATACGCATGTTATATTGTAATAGTTCATGCGACGTGTAATATTTCAATACGCGCTACATTGAGCGTACAATTGTTTGTGGTCCAACCCTTTGTAAATTGATAACGAACACAAATGTTACATTTAAATTTTGTTCATAAATCTACCCAATTCAAACTTGACTGTTAGAGGCGAGAGTCCAATCAAAAACCAATTTTAACAGTTCAATGGTCCAATTAACTGTACCTTAAAAATAGTACATCAAAACAAATTATTCTAGGTAGGAGAGAGCGTGACGGAGAATAAAAACAACTCCGTTTTCATTTGAGTCTGTTATCCAAAATAAGTATTTTTTTTTATATCATCATGTTGGAACGATGACTCTATGAACACTGATATTAATCTATATTACTATGGCCATGGCGAGAGTCAGAGTTTAAGACAGGACCTCTTCAACACAAGTTGCGTTTGTCTCAGGTCCTTGTATGTGAGCTCGGGCAACTGTGCTCTCTTCATCTACATCACCTACGCGACACTGCCTGTTCGTCTGCACGAAGCTACCATTGGAGGAATATCGTTGGCCGCCATTAACCTCAGCGCCCAGATCATGCTGAACAAAGCTACGGACATACAGGTAAAAGATCCTATATACATATAAATAACGCATTAATAGACAAGATGAACATAACTCTCACCGGATGGTAAGTGATTCGTTAGCCTGACATTAATATTTTGATAGAAAAGGAAACCTTTATTATTTGTGTGTTTACCTTTTCACAAATCACACAGAAACTCTATTATTTCAATTTCACCAAGTTCGTGAGGCTGCGGTATAATAACTTGGAAACTTCCTCCCGCGGGAGAAAGGAAACCGAAATTATTTCTCAGTATCTAACAAAGACGCCGAATCCAAATAACGTTAAATTATTAATAAATAACCAGTTTTCCTCTGATTTGAGAATAATGGAGCTGAACACTATCCATTGTTGAGATGAACTATTTATACAGAAAAAAAATATATGCATTGAGCAAATCGAATTCATGATTCAAATCAAATCAACGTTTGATACACTTGTGAATAGACGGGGAGGTGATAGGGTAATTTTGGTGGCAGATATTGTGCAACCTGATCACCCTGGTGGCGAGCAACATCGCCGGCATCATGACACACCACCCCCGCGAGCTGGCTCAACGGCGAGCGTTCCTCGAGACCCGGGACTGCGTTGAGGCTCGCCTGGTTGTCCAACGCGAGAACCAGCAACAGGTAAACCCAGCAATCAAATATCCCATAAATAGCTATTTAATAGTTAAGACATTTTCCATTAAAAATTGTAACTCCTATATTTATATACTTTGCAACTCTTCACCGAGATGTCTCCTTGTTATATATCTCGGTTAGTTGGTTAGTTGACGTTCCTCCATATAAGCATTGTTTAATTTCTCATCATCATCATCATCTGCTAATGATGACGTTTTGATTTCACACTAAGTATTAATCGAATATATATATTTTATTTATCAAAATATGATGAAAATGTATGAAGGAAGTAAAAAGAAATTAGGTTCCCTGTTAACACGGAAGTCCTAGGTTAAATTTCAGCAGCCATCCCCTACTTGCCATGATTTGTAAAGTCGAATAACGTCATCTTGCTTCGTCGGATAAATACCTTGTTACACACCAACATTCAATCATTAGCCGATAGACGTCAACTGCTGGACATATGCCTCCCACAAAGACCCAGCATCGATCAGTCCCGCGCTCCCCGCATGGCCACCAGAAGCCACCGTTTGTAGCGATTCATATGGGGAGATTTGGGCCATTTCGTACCTCGGTAGCCCAAAGTGGGTTGGTAGGAGCCAGAGACTCGTTTGTTGATTGGCAGGGTGTTCTTCTTCTTAAGGTGCTTCTCCGACTAGCGAAGGTTGGCGGTCAGTTCTCCAAATTTAACTCTGTCTCTTGCGAGGCGAAATAGTTGGGCGGCACTCGCAGTTCCCGTCCACTCTCGGATGTTGCGTAACCATGATTTCTTTCTACGACCAACACTCCTTTTACCGGCAACTTTTCCCATCAAGATGAGTTGAAGGAGATCATATCTGTCATGCCTGAGCACGTGGCCGAGATACGATACTTTTCTCACCTTGATGGTCTGCAAAAGTTCCCTTTTTTGGTGGACTCGTCGTAGAACCTCCTCGTTTGTCACTCCCCGAGTCCAGCTTATGGCCAACATGCGCCTATATGCCCACATCTCGAACGCTTCTATACGTTTTCTGAGGTCTTCTTTTATTGTCCAGGCCTCGCATCCGTATAGAAGGATGGGCCAGATATAGCATTTTAGTAGACGGAGGCGCAAAGGTATTTTGATGTTGCGACAGCATAAAATTTTGCGCATTTTTTCGAATGCATTGCGTGCTACTTCGATACGTGTTTTGATTTCTTGGTCGCTTTCCCAGGCTTCACTTAGCCACGTACCCAAGTATTTATATTTGCGCACCCTCTCCAACTTTTGACCGTTCACTATTATGCAGTCGTCCTTAACTTCTCTTCTAGATATAACCATGAGCTTCGTTTTTGTAACATTCATTTTTAGACCCGCTTTCATGCTACACAGATTAACTCGATCGACAATCTTTTGGAGATCTTGTAATGAGGATGCTATCAGTACTGTGTCATCAGCATAACGAAGGTTGTTGATATTTCGTCCATTTATTTTAACTCCGCAGTCTAGGTCATGTAATGCTTCTGACATTATAGCTTCTGAGTACAAATTGAACAGCATTGGTGACAGGACACAGCCTTGTCGCACTCCTCTCTTAATCTCGACATCATCTGTAACGTCATTTTCCACTCGAACATTAGCTCGTTGGTTCCAATACAGGTTCTGTATTATTCGGATGTCCCTGTCATCTAACCCGGTGTCATGTAAAAGTACTATTAGGCGGTCGTGTAGGACTCTGTCAAAGGCTTTTTCATAGTCGATGAAGCAGATGAAAACATCTTGTTGCATGTCTCTGCACTTCTGAACCAAAACCTGTATTGCAAAGAGAGCCTCTCTGGTACCCACTCCCGTTCGAAAGCCAAACTGGCTGTCACCAAGTTGATCGTCACACTTCGTCCTTATACGTTCATGAATGATGCTGAGGAATAGCTTCAACACTTGGCTCATGAGGCTAATCGTTCGGAAGTCCTCGCATCTCTTCGCATTCGCTTTTTTTGGAATAGTGACGAACGTTAACTTCAACCAATCATGAGGCAATTCACCGGAGTCATATATTGAATTCATGAAATTAACTAGAACCTTGATGTTATCTTCCTCAATGAGCTTCAATACTTCGATGTTAATATTGTCTGGTCCCGGTGATTTGTCGCGCTTGGCCTTACTCAGAACTCTTACAATCTCTTCCGGCATAATAGAGTATCCTTCGGTGGTTGTGTACGCTACTTCTTTACTGCAATTGTTATCATAAAACAAAGACGCTATATATTGTTCCCATTTTTGTTTTTTCAAAGATATATCTAAGATGGGGATCTGATGTTCATCTACAAGTTGGTTTGTGTGCGTTTTGTGACCCAATAGGGTTTTTATTTCTTTATGTAGATTGCAGGGTGCAGGGTGTACCACGAGTAAATGAGGTATGTTTGGGCCCTGTGAGTTATGCACCCCTTACACAGTGACATATAACTATATACATATACTTTCATCGTGTAGTCTACAATGTAGTCGTTTTTTTTTTTTAATCTGTTAGCTTCACAAATTACAGAGCGACACCTCTCTACCCATTTGGCTCGTAGTAACGTGAGAAGAAAACAACACACGATTCGTGTCTATTTTGTTCCATTGTCACGTCACAGGTAGAAAATTACAGGGCGTTTACCAATTACTCGTTCGCGCTTTGTCCGTTAAAGTCACTCGAAACCGGCTGTTCCAAAACACCGGTTAGAACCGAAGGGAATCATTATATGAAAACAGAAACACAGTTTCACTCTGGTTTGTCTCGTCTCTTCGTAGAATGAAAACAAATATTCTTGGATAATGTTGGTTACGTCACCTTTTCCTTCATAGTAAGTCCAACGAGTTAATTCTTTTAAAAATTGTAATGGGGGTTGTAAAAAAAAGTATACTACTTTTCTGTCAATAAACTAATATAATTATTATCAATATTATATGTGAGCGTGGATATAGCGTGATAGTGGATATCAAGGCTTCTCTACATAATTATATACTAATGTATCTGTTAAATAATTATGTACAACAAACCTTGATATCTACAAGAGTTTAGTGATGTAATTTTTTTTTATTTACTTTTCCATACTGAACACATAGGAGTTAATGCCTACGTCGGATTCTCTACCAGTTAACTCAGAGAGGCATGGATATGTTGAATGCGGGTGTAATAATTAATATAAACAATATATAAATATACGAACTATAAATAAAACCGATCTATACTATATATTGGATCCTTTTTTTGGTCATAAAACATAATAACTGCAAATCAACAGCGGATGCTGTTGATTCACACACTCGTAGTACAAAGTGTACAATAACATCCGGATTGCTAATTTTGATTACAAATATCACACAAATTCTGTTGAAATGTTTACAAACCTTATGAATAGTTCATTTGCGCTCTATACTTTGTTATGTAAATTTAATTATTCCCGCAATCTCCCTCTCTCTCCCTCTCCTATTATTTTGAAAACGCTACGGCTATCTTTATATAACAATTTTATATTTAAACGTTCCTTTTATGATATACAATATCTTGAAGTGCTTCTTACATAATACAGTAACGTGAATAGGTTCCTGTGTTCGCTATTGAAAAATACTGTACACTTGATATGTTAGGTTTAAGTTAGTGTATAAAATTCCTACCTAAGATCAACCTGAACCTTCAGGTAACACCATTTATTCAAGGAAAAGTAGTAGTAAACATATACAATTGTTTAACGTTTTTCTCAATTCCGTATTCACGTTGGAGGGTGTAGTTAAAATAAACATAATGGCATCATTAACCTCACGTGTTTCTCGTGTCATGACTTGAATCCCTGAAACACTCATTTACGTGTGTTTGTTGTATAATTAACCCATTTCAACGTGTAATTTGTAAATTACTAGAATATTACATTGTGACATTTTCTACTTTGATTTATAACTAAACAATTACACCTCCAATATACGTATGGTCAGGTGTTTAGTATCTATATTACAATGATTTTTTATTTGATATAATACGATATATATGGTAATTGGCGGTAACTATATATTACCAGGTAGTAGTAAAGAGCGAGATTGACTGAGAGTTTCTTTATTTTTATTTTTCTATAATAGCGATTAATTCTTAATACTATAACAGATATATATAATATAAGATGGTGACTAGAGCGATTTTAAATATTTCCTCCACTACCCCATTCCACCATGTTTTAACCCGGATATGAATCAGAGACTCCCGTGCTAAAGAAGCACCTATCCGTTAGATCACGAAGTATAATATATTTTTTATTATATATTCGTAAAATCATTTAATTTCACCTCATCTCTGTTACTGGTAAGGAATTTATCGCAGCACTAAACTTCGGTTCAAGTTTCATATTAGTTAAGTTTCATACTGCGACAAGTAACAAACTTACTTGTTACAGGAACGCCTCTTACTGTCCGTGCTGCCCCGTCACGTTGCCATGGAGATGAAAGCCGACATTGCCAGCCAACCACGTCAGGAACAATTCCACAAGATCTACATCCAGCGCTACGAAAACGTCAGGTTCGTATTATAATTAAAATTCACATATAAAATAATCTTAAGAAGTTTCATATATTTCGATAGTATACATTCGAAGATCGTACTGTACGTACAACCGGAAATAATTAGAGAATTTCAGTAGCTGCAACGCCTATAAAACAGGATCACAGTAATATATGCACATTACTGTTCGGAGGTAGGAATAGGCGCTGCGGTGTTACCTTCCCAGACGGTCTCCGGCAACAGAAATCTCCTGATAATGTATATATTTGTTTCATCAACATCATCATCATCATCATCATCAGCTGATAGACGTCCAATGGACATACGCCTCCCTCCCATATCGATAGGTTCTGCTCTGCCCGTATCGACGGGCACCAGAAGCCATCGTTTGCAAGGGATCATATTGGGTTTGAGCCTTTTTCCCACCAAGCCGGACCAGTGTGGGTTGGTGGGAGTCAGAGCCTCGTTTGTCGATTAGGAGGATACACCACGAGCGTCAGGTTAGCTTGGATCCCGTGAGTTGTTATTGCGCCAATCACTTCAATTTGATGTCTTCTGTATAGCGTCATATACAGGTGTCTCGCTGGCCACGTTCACCTGGTCAGTCCAACGCTTTGGGTTCCGTCCACGCGGCCTCTTACCATCAATCTTAGCAGTCAAAAGTTTCTCCAAATCATTTCCTAGTTTTTTTACCGGCGATATGACTGAAAATCTCCATTGACCGAGGCAGACAGGCAGTTGATAGGCGCAGTTATATTTTTTTAAGGCATTATTAATTTTCATTGCGTCAACTATATACAATTTTTTTTTTATATATGAAAACGTTCTGTAAAATATTCTGTAAAACCCATTTCCGTTTCAGTGCACATAAGATAGGTTGTTTATAAAATCTCTTATAAAGTGCAAACATGGTTTGCTCCGGATTCAGTGGTCCGTATTAATATATAAGGCGGGAGGAGGAACGTACCCTCGGAAGCTTTCTCTATACAAACACATTATTTCTAGAATGTTACAACGCCTCATTTTATAAAAAAAAAAATACAAATATCTCCTTTTAATATGTATGATATATATGTATGAATTAGACTGATCAAACAAATTCTTACTATATATTTACACCACCTGTTCCTTGCTCGCCGGTCATAATATGAAATCAAACCTCAATAAGCTGGTAGTAAGGAAATGCGAGGACTATGATTAATAGGTTCTACTCTGTAGTTTCCGGCTATTAGGAATAGGATTAAGGTAAGCCGTGCCAGTCTTAGAAGGCGACGAAAATACTTTACGGATTCGTAGGCTATGGAGGCTTTCATTACCCAGTAACCGTAGCTGGGGTTAACGATGAATACATGAAGTACTCATGCTTGTCGTAGCAAAGCGATGATTCTGGAAAAGGTTACGACACTTCCGGGGATGAGCTTAGGCGTAATGCAGGCACCGGTGTGTGCCGTAGGAGATACCAGATACTCTCGCAAAGCAATAAGGACTATCGCGATTTTAGTGGGTTAAATAATGTGTGGTTATATGGAATATAACCTTGTCTTTCCCCTCAGAAGCTGATTTCTTTTTGAAGATTTATCCTTCGGCGAATAAAAAATCAACGATGTACTATATGGAAGTATATATTTCACTCGACATTTCCGTGTCGGCGATGAAACCTTATTAAGGGTTAGACGGCATTAGCTCGCGTCTCGTTTGCAAGCCGCAAATATTCAACATCGGTATAAAAGCTCGTTCTGCTCGTCCAAACGTACTCGTTCACTTCGAGCGAAGCCTGCACGACTGTCGTACCTGAAAACTGTTACAGCTACGCTCACGTAACTTAACGTGTCACTTGCAAACGGTCCAATTACTGAGAATTTCATCTAGCTTCCCTTTCCTATTTTTTTTTTATATAATCACGCCTTTTCCCCAGTAGGGATAGGCAGAGGTGGATAAACACCCACTTTTCGCCAGATGTGGTCAGATTAGGTGCCATGTAACAGGGGGTGAGCTTGTTGCCACTTTATTGGGGCCACCACACACACACACAGATGATTTTAGTGTGCGGGTTTCCTCACGATGTTTTCCTTCACCGTTTGTATCTCGCTGTTGTAACTAAAGTTCACAAATGTACACAACTTAATTATTAAGTCATCGGTACATGCCGTGATTCGAACCCGCGACCTACGGAATGAAAGCCGCACGCTCTAACCATTAGGCTAGCGAGCTACTTTCCCTTTTCTAATGAATGTCTTATTGAATCCGATTATGTTTTAGACTTTTACAGCACCTAGTATACGATTACTATAAAATTACATTAGATGAATGTTTTTGTATTAGTAAATAAATTAATATGTTATTTGGTATGTCCGTAGACAGTACACCTCCATAGGAATGGATTATTAATAATAAGATTATCAGAACCCCTACATTTCAGAGAGGGCGACTTAATGGTCTTCAGTATAGTAGAAACAGCTATTGTGGTTTTAGAGACCAGAACCAATGTGTTTTCTGGGAGATCTCGTGCCCTCTCGCACTGAGGTCGACCACCAAGGAGATTTTAATTGGTCCCCATTCCACATAACTCTGTTGTAACCTTAAAAGTATCTTTCAAAATATGATACATTAATCTCATATTTATGACTACTATAACACAAGTTTAAACCATGGTACCGTCATAACTTATGTAGCTTAGAAATTAAATTATAGACTTGCGGAGAGAAAAGCTAGCTTCGTAGCCCTTGCGCTACGGATTTGTGTAAAGAGCATACAATCTTCTTCTTGCTAGATCTTGTCCCATCTTTACTTACAGTCGGCTCTCGACGTCATTCTTCAAAATCTATCTCTATTTTGTGTCATAGCTTCTGTCAGTTTGTTATTCTTTAGATCTTTATTGATCATCGTCACACAAGTAGTCAGAAGTCTCCCAGAGCCTCTCCTCTTACTTTCGAGATAAACATAAAAGATAGATAAACAGCATATAATATTTAATAAGTACTATCTCCTTATAGAAAATGTGGTAGTGTTTATTTTCTATTAATGTCTATGAGTTACAAGTAATAAGGATCCAACTGTGGTATTTTTCATTCAGCTGAAAAAACAACACGAATAACTTTGACTCTTATATATAACTTCTTACTTATACATTAACTTATTTCCATATCTATTTGTCTTATACTTTTACTAAACTCATTAGTGTTTAGTTATTCTACATTTGTAATAAATTAAGACCTAGATTTATCATGAAAAAAAGTCGACAAGGAGTAGACTGTTGTATTCAAGAAATCGCCATTCTCCATTAGTGTTACTTTAAGTAAAATGTAAAAGGCTAAATTATTTCTAGTGCTTTTAAAAGTTATTATAATTAATGTATTTTAGGAAATAGGTTTTATTTTACTTTATAAAGTATAATTAAATTAGTCCGTCTCAGGTATCAAACTTACAAACTCTGAGTAGAGCCCTTTCAATATTATTGTAAGAGTATTAAGTTTATTTAATTAATAGGTTTATTAACGTTATGAACTAGGATCACTAAAATTATTTAGGATTTTAACAAGTGACGTAGGTAATAAATAGTAGGTAATTCTTAATGCTACTATTGTTTCTAAATAATTAGTAAATGAGCCTGTCTATAGTATAACTGCTCGTTCCCTGCCCGATTTGATGGCTGTAACACCCCCGCAACTCACTTTAGGGAATTAATTTTGTTAGAAACAATATCGTTACCAAATTTTGAGTGTTCTCGTCCAACAGTTAAGAAGATCTCGCGATGAGTCAAAGAATCTCTTAAAGGTCGGTAACGCAGCCGCGATCCCTCTGGTTTTGTTACTGTCCATGAGCGTCAGTCGTCACTTTCCATTAACACATCACCCTTCCTATAAAAAAAATCTGAATTTTTCCACTACATGTACAGATATATTTTTATAATCTGTATGAACTTTAGGAGATTTTCATAGACTATGACCTTATTAACTACTTTACTGACTATATTTTTCTGGCTAAATTGCATGAAAATACTAAGGTATAGAGATATAATGTCTTAACCCTAAATGCACAATGTAGTTCTGAGTAAATGACCTAATAGTAGATAGTCTATTTTTCTTCTCACTTTGTTGAATAAATAAATGTATAGTATTGAAACGTCGTATTAAGCAGAGCCATAGAGGATATGATAACGTTTACGTTACCTCCACTGCGTCTATTTCTACCGCCAAACAGTAGTGTGCAAACGTCACTGTCTTCCGGTTTGCAAGGCTGTATAGCTAGTATATATAGTACTAGGTTAAGAAGACTCTACATCGTGTCTCAAGACGGTGAGCGCAATGCGGTGCTGTGTATATCATTCTAACTAGCGTCACATTGTTATCGGCTACTCTCAGATGAACGTCTTGATAGTCTCGTTGCTTAGTAAAAAAAAAAAAAACTTAACACGTGCTGGTGGTAAAACCGTACTGTTGTTGCAGCATTCTGTTCGCCGACATCTGCGGCTTCACCTCGCTATCGGACCAGTGCACCGCCGAGGAACTTGTGCGCTTACTGAACGAGCTCTTCGCACGGTAAGTAGTTACTCACATATAATTATATATATATTTATCATACTTAGTACAGTTACAGTTGTGTGATTATAGGAACATAGCAGTAAGAATTTCATTGAGTAATATTTCAAAAAGTTTACAAACAGTACCGCCTACTGAAATGATCTGGTGAAAGTCCCTGAAAACCGCTGGACGAGAGCAGCGAAGGACATATAAAGGCAGAGATCTTTACAGAAGATCTATGTCCAGCAGTACACGTCTATGGATTGATGATGATGACTACCAATACACTCCAAGATTTCTTACAAAACATTAATAAGGATTCGATATATACATGGTGCTCTAGATCCGATACTAAGATTATCGTTAGGTCTAGTTTCTTCCGGACTACTACCCTTTGAAAGATCCTATTAATGTAAATACAAATAATGTTTCATTAAAAAATATAAAGAATATGCTCTTGCATATATTTCATACATAATTATCCTTTAACAATACAAGAAAACCACACACTCTCAATATTCCCTTATTTATGTCCTACTTTGTTTAAGGATTTACAGGATTTTATGTGTATAAATAAACAACCACTAGATAAGTAGGTTGAACCTTATGTTAATGTAAGCTTCTGGATATGTGGAGTAGTAAATCCTAAAGGGGCATTAAGGTCCCTGTTTATTTTATGTCTCTGTCGTGTCGTTAAAATTTTTTGGGTAAAACGATAACGAAAATGTCTTCACTAGTAAAGTCTTCAAATACATTGCTCACTCTTTACATCGCGATGTTTGGTTTAATAAAAATATATTTATTATAGTAATATGATATATTATTTAACAAGGGGTGCGTATCATCTCTGCTGTTATAATACTTAAGTTTTCGAATATCTACAACAGGTATAAAGGTATAATAATTAGATTTTCTAACTTCAAAGATGACTAAAACAAAATCCTGAAATCTCTACAGATTTTTTTAGTTTATTTTCTAATGCCTAAATACCATATGTTACCATTCAATCAAATATATAACAAGAATTGAAGAAAATACATCGAAATATTGGACAAACCAAATTACTGATGGTACATATAAAAATATACTTAAGGTGTATGTTTTTTTTTTATCCAGTATGCATTTATGTAATTGAGGTTATGCCACTAGAGATTACAAAAAGGATATTCCTTTGAAAGGTCGGGACGAATGATTAAATTACTCAAAAGTGCGATTTTCCGCGCCGCTCCATGGGGACGACGATCTCCCTATGTCTGTTATATTAACGTTAATATACTGTACGAGCATATAACATTTTATATATATGGCAATAGACATAATGCTGGAAATTTCCTCATAAAGTATTACGACCTGGTAAGCTCGATGCAAGTACAGCAGGACCTATCCGTACGGTGATCTTTGGGAGGAGGCCTACGACCAGAAGTAGACGTCTAGAGATTATGATTTAGACGCATAATATACACAGTCGATTTCTTCTTATATGTATCCATTTTTACTAAAATCTTGTAATGCTTTATTACAAAAACATAAAATACTAAAAGTACATAGCAATGAAGCTGATGACGCGTTTTAACTAATCTGATATAACCAAAATTTTATGTCAATAACACCAAGATCCTGATCCGATAGGTAAACAGCTTTAACAAAACAAATAGATCCGTTAAGGACAGTTTGTTCTACTCTCTGATGGAAAATTGTTCACCAATATCGATTCCTTGCTTCGTACGTCTTTTTAACATTAACTTACACATATGGCGCATCTTAACCTCATTACTTTCACATCTTATTAACACACACTTTGCTCGCAGTAAGTTGATGTGCCTAAGTATATAAAATGCGATTACTGTAAGGGAAAGTGATTAATTTAAACAATGATAAAGGTTGTACCCATGCATACGTTGCTTCCTCCCCTTTGCTTTCTTTACTTCGATTCAAGATATAGCTCGGCGATGAGTCTAATTACCTCGTGTTCCTGTCTTTTAAGAATGTAGTATCTGAGACACATATGCTGAGCTTAAAGCAGTTTTGTCTGCTATACCTAAGAAAAATAAAACGAATTTAAAACGAACACCTTCCAAGTAAAGTTGACATTCAATCGCCGCTTCAAGTACAAGTGAATGCCCCGTAATTGTATTTCACTGGACCACTTTGAATTTTATCCTGGAAAAAGGATATCTTTAAATATTCTCGCCTTTTACCACTCTACATCGTACAACGAGAAAGAATTTATGTTAAATATAATATTTCCCCTATTTAAGTGGAAACATAATAAGCGCTCGCCCATTTAAATTTCGCCACTTTTGTGTCCCGAACGAAGCTTCGCGCTTACCCCCACCCGTTGGGCCACCTCATCTCATTATTTATTCACAGCGATAATAAATCTTTAAAACTCGTTACAGTACGCATCCCCTATAAAACAAAGCATTTTATAACGGAAAAGTCGTAATGTTGTAATTTAAACGGCTTTAAAATGATGTTTCCGGCGAACGAGTAACAACTAACCGTAGCATTGCAACAGCCAGCTCGTTAATAAACGTTTAACTTCCTTTTTTTTTTCAGCATATTTAATATCGCTTATAAACCGTAGCAATAAATGCTAGTAGTATCCTCATCCTACACAGGACCTAGGTAGTTCGCAAAATGATTCTCACAGCCGCAGTAGTCGCTGATCGCGTCTAACCGAAGACCAGATTATGAATACCTATATATCGATAGTTACTGAAAATTTCTAGACTAGATCCGCCGCATTAAACTGATTATATCGGATTATTGTTTGTTTGTCTCAAGTAGTTTGATCCCACATAAATAGTTTACTTGCAGGCTAACCGCTCCCGTATCCTAGAGCTTATAGTTAAATTCATTTAAGTTAGGTTAACGTTCAGACTCGGAGCGATTGTGTAGGCCTATGATCAACAATAAATATTAAGACCTAATATTTGCAATACAATACTACATATTATGAATTAAAGATTCGCGAAGAGTGAAACCAAATTAAATTCTTTGAAATTTCCATAGAGGTCCTATAGATAAGTGCTTGGTGATAGGGGATGATTGACACTTCAAAATTTAGATAAATCTCTTTGTCCTTGGTCTACTTTAAACTCCCGAAAAAAATAAACGAGCTATTCTTCTTGTTCTATCTATAAAGATAAAGATGATTTATTTCATTATTTTGCATATCTTCCATACTTGAAGCCCTTGGTTCCTGAACTAGGAATTTAACCAGTATCTGAGGAAACAGCGCCCCCTCTCAATATGATCTCTTAAAAATATAGAAATTACAATATTACCACAGTTTTATCAAAACTAGAAAAAAAAAATTGAAAATTTCTGTGCATTTGTCTGTATGTATGTTGTACATATGTTTTAGTGGTTTTTGACGTCGTCTATATGTGCATATGTGTTTGTATATAAGCGTATGTGGGTGTGTTGATGGGTATACATACACAATGTATATATGCGTAGATGTGCATATACAGATGAAAAGAGGAGTATGAGAAGAAAAGGGAATAAGATAAAAAAACCCTAATTAAATTACACAAAGGGCAGCCAATATGTCCTCCGTTTATTCATTGTCTAAGAACATAACCAGTTCCTAATTTTTGCCATAATATGCTCTTAACTGACCCATATCATCAGAGAGAAAAACAAACAGTTATTTAGATTTTACAGCAGAATTTCAAGTAAACATTTTCTTCCGATACATCAATTACATCAATATTCAAACACGCGAAACGCCACCACCACCACTTTTATGGTAAACAATTGATCAAGCTGTCACAACACTTTAAAGCTGTTTCATTGAGCAGTCATAAGATATTTCAGATATAATAAATATGAATTATTCATAATATTTCAGTTGACGTCGAGAGATACACTTCATTGAACACATTACGTATTATCTAAAGGGTAAACTTGCTTAATGAAATGATAAATTTCTTATAAGTGCTTATGCAAATGATGTTTGCGCAGCAACCCTCAGGTTGCGTGTTGTTTAGAAAACTCCGACGTGAATCCAGTCGCGATGAGGTATATGTGAATGTCGTTAATTGACTACAATGCATACAATTACACAGTATGAAACATTGCTGATTTTTAACCACAACAATCTCCCCTCGGTCAGCAATAAGGGTTGAAAAGGGGTAAAACTCTGCAGCTTCTCATTTACAGTTGAACAGACTTCGCTAAACCGTGTGATGAAAGGTGCCGAGTATGTCCAGTAATATAAAGGCTTTTAACTGTGGTAGGGATGAGAAGAAACTAAGATCATCACTGCTGTTACCACATAAAGAAAATATTTCTTCTATCATCTTCTTCCTAAAGTACCTCTTCAACTAGTGTAGGTCGGCGATCAGCGTGGTGCAGTCCTTTCTGTCGCTGATTCAGCGGAACCATTCGGACGCCATAGATATGCTAGTACATTCCCCGATACTCCTCAACGATGACTTCTATCATCATACCCCTAAAATTGTACTAAGAGTATAAGCCGTATATTATAATTAAAAGTCAATATTGAATCTTAATTCAAAACTGAACCTTGGAAAGTTTACTCGTGTAGTTTCATAATTATCAGGCAGTTAACTTTAGACTAACTACTACTAACTAAAGCTTCCAATCGAAAGTTATCTGAACTACACATACTCTTGTTATCACAAGTATTCATATAGCATTCTGCATCCATGATCTTATGTTAGTTAATTAATATTTTGTGTTCACGTAGCTTTGACCGTTTGGCCGCTGAACATCACTGCCTTCGTATAAAGCTGCTTGGCGACTGCTACTACTGCGTATCGGGAATACCGGAAGCTCGCGACGACCACGCCAAATGCTGCGTCGAAATGGGCCTGGACATGATTGATGCTATTGCGTAAGTAGAATCACATTAATACTATATCACTTTTAATCGAAAGTAGCTCGCTGGCCTAATGGTTAGAGCGTGCGGCTTTCATTCCGAAGGTCGCGGGTTCGTATCTCGGCATGTACCGATGACTTAATATTTAAGTTATGTACAAACGGTACACGGTGTGGTGGCAACAATATAGCGGCAACAGGCTCGCCCCCTGTTACATTGGACCCAATCTGACCACATCTGGCGAAAAGTGGGTGTTTGTTCGCCTCTGCCTACCCCTACTGGGAGAAAAAAGCGTGATAATATAAATAAAAATAAAAAAAATTATCAAAGGAGGCACCCTGAATACTCACCGCCCTGACTAGATACATTATAGGGTTTAATTGTTGTTATGGTTCTAGTAGGGTGAATGTCAAATGACTTTTGCATAATTTTGATATTGTATAGTTTCAATTTAATGACTATCTGTTACTGTATATGTATATTATAAACATATGTATCGTCTAAAAGTAATCGATATATTTTTTTTAGTTTTCTAACGTAACATCTAAATGTGACATTAATTTACAAGCTAAGAGCAATAGGGGTAGGATACAATTTGTAAGCTTTACATTGTTATAGAATTTAGACGGTAATTTCAAAGAAACGCTGACATATGCTCACCTTTGTAAAGGTAATTAGATACCGATGCGATCAAAGCATATCCGAAACGGTGTGGATACGACATACCTCGTCAATGTAGCAGTTCATCTGGCGCACGGGAAAATTTTTCAAAATTCTCCCTATTCCGAATGCCGCCAGCTTTGGAACTCGTTCAAACAAACTTTAATTAAACGCTGTTTTTTTTTTTTTTCAATTTCACCTTTCGTACATTCGCTGAGATCTCTGAATTTTTCAATTTCACTCCTGCCACATCTCACCTCTCCCCGTCTCGCATTCGCGGCGAGAGTTTGAAAAATATTCCGACCCGCCGTTTGTCTCGCGGAAGCGGTCAGATTGTCACTTTCATTTACCTTTGAACTTTATCCAATTACAACTTTCACGAGAATGCCGTCTCGGGTTGTACAAAATGTATTTTTATTACCGTAACTGTAATTACTATTTGAAACTCCACCCGTGCGTCATCTAACACTGCATAGGAAATATCTTAACATCAACCCTTGGTGCGTGGTTTAACTTGTCACACTTAACTGTGCTTTACAACCACTCCATCTTAAGCAAAATGTTTGATACGTCACTGTTTAGTCTACTATATACCTGCACTGTATCACAGTCCAATTAAATTACGGTTACCGAGCCAGTTAAAATCTAATTATCAGCACACTACACTGTGGCGTCTGCATACTCTGTTTCATAATCAAACCTATATATATAAGAGATCCAGAGATTGATTGACTCATCACTATATCTCCGAAACTATTAGATATACACACTCAAAATTCGGTAGAGATATGGATCTAGCCATTCAAAGATCAACTAAGAAAGGAGTTTTGCGACCAGTTGCGATGGCTTACGACCAGCAAACCCAAAGAAGAACTGCTCGTTGTTATAATGCTTACAAATTTAAATAAACTAAAACTTAAACTAATATTGAATTTGGATTTTAACTAATTTTAGTCATTAATAGTTAACTACTAAAGTCCCAGCTCGCAAAGCGATTTCTACTGAAATATCCATACAAGAACACAGAAGTGTGTTGGTCTTATGTATTAATAAAGTTAGCAGTCGAATGTTTTTTTTTTTTTAATGTCTATACCACGTAACAGATGAAGATCTCGAATGAAGTTCATCATGAAGAACAATTGTTCAACTGAACATCAGCCATATGATTGTTTTAGTTTGTTGTTACTTTAATTTAATATCTCCGTTCGTTGGTGCAGTTTGGTCCGCGAGGTGATGGCTGTTAACGTGAACATGCGTGTTGGTATCCACACCGGGCGTGTCCACTGTGTGGTACTAGGACTCCGTAAATGGCAATTCGATGTATGGTCCAACGACGTGACCCTCGCCAACTACATGGAGAGCGGCGGCGTAGCAGGGTGAGTATCATTTCTTATTCAACGAAGCGACGACACGAGCGATAGTTACACCAGATGGTAAGCTATACGCATTAAGGCGCTGATTGGTATAGTATACACATGTAAGATATTAAATCTCGTTACCTTAGTAATCCCACTAGCTACAACTCCCTTTGAACGGGAACAAAGTAATGTTTTTCACACTACTGTTTGGCGATAGAAATGTACGGTGTCAGGTAACGGAGACTTACCACCAGTAAGGTAAAGAGTTAGGTTACCAACTACTTTATTAAACACGGATTTTAGATCATTATTAAACAAGTTTATTATATCAAATTATTCACTAAAACGAGCGCCACCGACATTCTTGTAAATTAGTTTAGACATCGGATCTTCAATTTATTTACATCGAGCACCTTTAAGTATACTCTATAAAGCTTCAAGTTTCCACTTTAAGAGCTTATACCTATCGCGTAAGTTCTTTGCTCATCCGGAATTTCGATCTAATTATCTAGTTCAGAACCTTCAGGAATTATCGGGTTTTTCAATTCAATAATAACTTAAACAGCCATCGTGCAGCAACTAACTTGATTTGTTAGTTGTATAACTAGAGTTTGTATGGACTTCCTCTGAACATCACAATCGTTATCATCTCCACTGCTGAACTCCCCCACAATTTGGATGGTAATTCTGTTATATTTATATTATAACCATTAAATTCATTAAATTTAGTGTTGTGATTCTATCTCTGAAACCTTTATTGTCAGGCATTCCTCTTCATCAGAGGTATGTCGTGCTCATCTCATCGCTTCATAGTATAACGTTGACGTTTACTAATGAGCACATCGACTAAATCTATTGAAGGCTTTGTTGCAATATATAATTTTACCCTCAGCCGCGTGCACATCACGAAGGAGACTCTCCAATGCCTCGGCGATGACTATAAAGTAGAACCAGGATACGGAGATCAGCGCAACGCCTACCTGAAGGACCACAACATTGAGACGTATCTTATCGTACCTGATGATACCAGCCGAGTAGTAAGTATAATATATTATAAATTTTTATCCTCATATCATGTAAACGCATAAAAAAAATAATTTCCAAGTCCTTATGTAAGGGTTAAGTGTTCCCTGAAGAGTTTCTTAAGAGCTCCGGCACAACAACTCACGGGACCCAAGATAATCTCACCAGCTAATCAACAAACGAGGCTCTGGCTTTCACCAACCCGCATTGAGCCAGCGTGGTGGGAAATGGCCTAAATCCCCCCATATGACCCTTATATACGATAGCTGTCATGCTGATTGTATGTGGAGATCGTTGAGAGTGGCCTATGTCTCAATATGGACGTCTATCGGCTGATGATGATGAACAAACGAAAGGTCTATATGGAAAACATTCGTAGATGAGGGTTTGATCAAATTCAATGTATATTTATTATATATGATTGGTTTATGTAATCACTTTAAAGAATTCGCTATAAACATCTTGATTTACCTTTTCTTGCGACTGTAGCCAATTTTTTTAAACACGTAACGTTACGCTATGATAGTATATGTACATGAACAATTTCACTCAAACATATGTATATATATAGTTGACATTTCGAAACATTGTATATAGTTCAATAAAAGAAAAAGCTATTCTATGTATGAACCTTTCTACATAAATCTCATGAGATTACTGAAATTGTTAGCAAATAAAACAAGATTAATGTCAAAGGTTGTACTAAATTTCATGAAAATTTGTGCCCGTAAACAAATATTTGCGATTTTATTTATGTAATGTGTAATCAAAGCAAATATCTTTGTAATTGTGACTTTACTTTATATCTTGAAATATGTTGACGATAGCAACAATCTGTATATAACAGATAATAGCCGTTTGTAAAGGTAATGATTATTAATTAGGACAATACTTAAAGTTATTAATCATTTAAAAGAAAAAACATGAAGAGTACAAATCAATTGAAGAGAAAATTTCAAAATAAAGCGCAACCTTTGTATTTATATATCTCGAACACTACTTAGGTCTCATCTAACATGTCTTGGTGTAGAGATACTTCTCCAAAGCTGATCTATACTATATTGTAACTTTGGGAAGATCAAGCAATAAATATTATTATAATGGCAATCCTTATAAATAATCAAATATTTGTTATATTGTACACATAACTGATATTATAGGACACCAAGCCGGCGCACTCGTTGGCCGGAAACGGCAATGTGTCGAAGGAAATGCGCGTCATGGGGCACGGATCTCAACACGGGAAGAACTCATCCAAGTTAGTATCGTACAATTTTAATACGAAAAGTAAATATGACAATAGAACAGCCCCTTAAAAATTTATCAGTGGTAATACTTCTAGGTACCTTGGTCAAACATTACCATGTTCTCGTTTAAACGGCATCGCATCTAGTGACAGTATTATAGTAAATAGATATAACATACAATATCTTAAGGCAGTACTAACCAAAATCAAAACCCCCTTCTTTATCTAGAATACAGTCGAACCAATTTCGAGTAATTTATTCGCGCAGCAAATCCGATTCGTCTGCTCGACAACGGTTCATTTGTCTTTATTATCTAACGGCGTGTAACGTTTAATGTCCTTAATACATTTCGCTCCGAGTCCTTACATATCCTTGATGTGTCGATAAATAAGTTCTCTAATAACAAAAAGCTGTAATAAGGTTAGGAAACGAGTTGATAACAGTATTAGATATAGTAAATCCGTTCATGCGATTGCTTTTAAGGATACATATATTCTTAGTTTTAGATTACTTAGGATGTTGTCGAAATAATTTTTTTGTCTTATTGGAAATCAGAAGTTGCGGCTATATAATTTGTAATTTTACTTTAAAACTTTTTAAGTCCTTGTCTCTATAACTTTAAACATAATCCGTATCGCTTTGATCAGGTAATAGTTTGAATTCGTAAGGAAAACGATGGGTTTCATTTGGCATCATCAGTTATAATATAGATAACCATAAACAAGTAGTACGACTTCCTTGTTAAGTATATAACTTATTAAGGTTAAGTATATTAGTTTGTTCCGTAATGAATTTATATATTAAGGGCTATTTGTCAAAGATTCGTTATCATTCGTATTTCCTAAGGAAGCAACTTTAGGCGGTAGATTATTAAAAACGTAAAATTATAAACAAAACTAAATTTATAAAAGACTTCTCAGTAACTTACAATTTCTATAACGCGGCAGTGGTAAGAACTCGCGGAGTCCGCATTTATTTTCCGCGACCGCGATTCTGTTTGAATGCACTGAGCTTACAACTTCACAATTTCCGTTAAGTTCCACCAAAGAGGTTCCCCGAGGTGGAGATTTTAATAACATTTCCCGTCCCACCCAGCGACAATTGTTGGTTGGAACTCGGAAAGAAAGTTGAAAGTACGGATATTGTAGTTTTCAGAACAAGCTCGAACACCGCGGGGAAGGGTCTCCGTTTGCGGTATTTAATTTCGATAAATTTTAACGAAGCTGTTATCGGTTCACTGTGAACTTGTGAAATTTTAACTAGATTCAGACGATATTATCGCTACAGAGACTTGTACATTTGTAAAATTTACAAGAGCTTTATATGTATACAATTCATCACTAGAATAAACATAAGTTACATTACCAGTAAATTAAAAGTAACTTACGAAATACTTTATAGTAGTAATTATATACACACGAAGCTTCAAGTTTATATCTATTGTTTTTATTTAACATCTTCTTTCTTCTTACGACCAGTTATGTGAACAGGGTCGATTCGAACAACGATAATAAGAAGCCGGAAGACGAAGTCAACGAATACCTCATGAAAGCCATCGATGCTCGCTCCATCGACCGTCTCCGAGCCGAGCACTGCCAACCGTTCACCCTGACCTTCCGCGACACGAAGCTTGAACGCAAGGTGAACTACTAAATCATTATTTGCAAAGTACATTCATGGAGCTGGTGAATCCTTTAATTGGTAATGATACTGTGTGATGCTCTATCTATACTGTGATCTATCGTCGCTATTAAGAATTAAGAGAAGTATAGATGACGGAGACAGAAAATACAAACAATAAGTTATAACTTACTTTCTGGTCGTGCTTGTAAAAAAAGGACCGAGATCCTCACGAAAACGATGAGTTGTTTGCTGAAGGAAATTGAAATTTGTGTGAACATTACTTATTTGTGTGTGTTGGGATTATTTCCTTATAGGAGAAACAATTTCACAAACTACAGCCCGCCTTCTGTATATAGATTGTTTTATTATTTTAACATTATATCACTCAACCGGTTTCGTAATCAAAGTGTTCATATGTTATATACGAGACATTAATATTAAGCCGTCTTCTCCCGCAGTATATCAGAGAACGCGATAGGATGCTGAAGGTGTATTTCATCTGCACCCTTGTGATCTACTTTGCTGTCGTGATCGTACAATTATTCATCTTCGGCAGGTGAGCAAACCTTTCGACCGTTGTTTTAACTCTTGCATACTTTATCATCTCAATCAATATATTCAAATGAAGCTAGACAGTTTCATTGATAGTTTAGTTTTTTATCACATTATATCGCTATTGAAATATTGTATACAATAATTAACAATTAAAGCCTCTCCATGAGAAACTGCACCTTGAAGCGACAACTTTTCTCTCTAATGACTACAGAGGTACAACACTATCAAATAATTTTTCTCAGATCTCAAAATATCTAATAAAGTTTTAATTAATCTGAAATGTCTTAGTAATGTCGAGTTCTTATCCATTTACTTAAATATTCAATGATTGGAATAATCGAGATCATATATTATCATTCCCGTACAGCTCTCCGTTTGTTGTTGGAACCGTATTCACTGGAAGCGTGATCATCATATCCTCGTCTTATCTCGTCCTCTGCATTGATTTCAAAGTAAGTATAAACATTGAATAATATATGTACAAACACATAGGGGGTGTAACGGGTCCCACACCACAAATTACGGTACCCAAGCCAACCTCATCTACTTGTGGTGGACCCTGCTAATCAACAAACGGAGCTCTGGCTCCCACCAACCCGCATTGAGCCAGTGTGATGCTAAATGGCTTGTCTCTCCATATGAACCCCTACAAACGATGGCCCGTAGTTCCCGGCGGTACCGGAAACAATGCTGACTGTAAGATCGCGAGAAGCCAGTGGATGTTTACAGCGCAGGACCGATTGATGTGGAGATCTTTAAAGGAGGCCTATGTCCAGCAGTGGACAACTATCAATTTATGATGATGATGACGATGATGAATCAAATATAAATATTATCGGGAGATCCCCGTTGCTGGAGGCCGTCTAGGAAAGTAACACCGTAGCGCCCATTCCCACCTCCAATCAGTAATTGGCATATATTACCCTGATCCTGTTTAAAAGGCGTTGTAGCTACTGAAATTACTGGGGTAACGAGACATCACCTTAGACACAACCAGCACGTGTTACAGTGTCTATCATCCTAACTAGCGTCATGTTACGTTGCGCGAGCTTTTGACTTACTACCAGATCGAGTTTTGCCTCTTGACATTATAAGCACAAACACAATGGGGATCGAACCTGAGCCACTTCAAAACAGAGCACTTACAGATTGAAATGTCACTTATTCTCAATTATATACATTTATACCTAGGCGTTACACTTACTATATGGTGAACGTCTGGCTCGTTTCGGTGCTTCATCATTTTCTTTAACTATATATCATTAGTCAGACTGTGAGTATCCTCTGATCCTCTGGATAACTTTACAATGCTTAGCAACCGCTGTGGTAGGAATAGGTTGCAGCAAAACCTGATCATGTGCTCTCTCAATCGCCCTTTTCATCACTCCAAGCATTAAGTAATCGAGGGATTATTCTAACCCTTCCACCACCGGTTAGAATAAGTCTACCATTACTGAAGAAGACCCCAAATAGAGTATTATCGAAATCGATTGAATATTTTGCTGTAAGATAAATATTTTAGAAATAAATGATTGAAGCTGACAAGTTTGAAAATACATCCGGTGTTTTTACATCCGATTATAAGTGGATGTGTATCTATTCCAGAATACTCCCGCCCGAGCCCTGAAGGTATCGCACCGTCTGCACAACAACCGCACCCTGGCCCAGCTGTTATCTTTCCTAGTGGTCACCACCGTTGTGATGCAAATACAGATTATTATGGTGAGTTTCAACCCCTTTAAGTGTAATAATCCCTTGTAGGAATCTTAACTTGAAACTTACTTGTAAAAAATACTTAGCGATTCGGTTTACGGTTTAATTTAACGTTTTCACAGGCTGTCGACGCGACCATACGCTCTATTGGTGTTAAGACTCAGGAACCGGAAAAGGAAGTTGCGTACTGTACTCACGATGTCAATGAGGTAGGACTTAAAGACATATTCGTTTTATAATATAGTAGAAGTAATAACAATAGGTAGTGATAAAAATAAATATGTTCATTGGAAGACCGGAGACTGTTTAGAACAGTTCCGTCGTAAAGTCGATGTGAAGGGCTAAAGCACCCTTATATAAATTATTGGGGTAGCAAAATTTGTCTTCTTGCGAAGATGAGTACAATGTGTGTAAATATCCTAATTGCCTAAATAGCCTTACCTTGAAAGCATTAAGTATTATTAACGTATCTGGATATCACTTTCCGGTCTTGTAGCTTTAGCTTTAGCTTTGTAGCTTTTTTTTAATACGTCTTGATTGTAATTATCATTTCTAGCACTACCTCCAACTGACGCTGATGGTTATGTGCCTGTGCGCGGTGCACCAGATCCTGATTACCGTCGCCAAGACTATACTCCTGATCATCACTTGCTTCACCTACGTCGCCATCACCGTTCACAAGCACATGTACCTGCAGGGCAACTTCTTCAGCTACCAGTAAGCATTCGACCTAAGCTAACTTCAGTATTTTTCCTATTCTATATTATTCTGTTAATTGTTCTAAATTTTTTTTTTCGCGAAGAAACAAATGCGAAGTGGATTGGAACCAACAGTGGATTAATGTGGTGGTCGCGCTTGGTGCAAGCATCGCACTGCTGCTTCACTCCCAACAAACCGAGAGCACATACCGCCTGGATTTCATATGGAAACTACAAGCTAATGGTAATATTTTTTTTTTTTATTACATTATTCACCATTTCAATCAATGGTACATATTTTTTTTCTTCCATTTCAGATGAAAAGGAGGATATGGAACACCTCGAGGCCTACAATCGGAAGCTACTCGCAAACATACTGCCTGAGCATGTCGCCCAGCACTTCCTGCGCAGCGACAAAAATATTGACGTAAGTAAAACAGGACTATAATTTTTTTTCTATATCAAAAAAAATTAAGGAAAATTAATGAGATCCGTAGAAAAGAACGTCGGGCTATATAGCGTTCCTTGGGAGACGCCAGACTGCGGCAGGGTGTTAGGACACGGCGATCACAGTCGTGATCATGATGTGCACTATATAATCATGTGCATATTCTAGATTTATAGTACTTAAGACTCTATCGTTAACTACATTATGCCTTCATCACCTGTAATTCATATTATATAGGAAGCGACAGACTCTGACCTGTTTACTGAAAACATAGATTTCTCTTATGTATAAATTAAAAACTGTAATATTATCCACATCAGGAGTTATATCACGAGCAATGCGAGTCGGTGTGTGTGATGTTCGCTTCGATTCCGAACTTCTCCGAGTTTTACGTGGAGCTGGAGGGCAACAATGAAGGAGTGGAGTGCCTCCGTCTGCTCAATGAGATAATTGCCGACTTTGATGAGATATTGGCGGAAGAGCAGTTCAGATACATCGAGAAGATCAAAAGCACCGGCGCCACCTACATGGCTGCCTCAGGTATAGTATATAAAAAATTCCTATTTAATACACGAACAATGTTTATGTACTTAATATATCTACTTAGCGATTACATAGCATATTATTGTAGAGACAGACTATAAGTAAATTATTTTAATTTACTACGATAGACACCAACAAAGGAGTAACCTTTTAAAGGCCGTAAACAAATCCTTACCTTTCTTTTTGGTTTGGGGGGCGGAACTCATCAAAAGATACCCTGCTTCTGGGAGGAAGTTAGAGTTACACCATTTCTGAACTACATTCTGTCCCATACAGGTGCGAACCTGTTGAGCGATAAGGGCCCCCACCCTCAAGGCCCGCGATATTACTAGACCCTTTCAGTCGCCTTGTATGAGAGGCAGGGCTTACCTTCGCCATATTCTTACTAGCTTGAGACTTTAGGGTTGAAACAAATCCTTACCTAGGGATCAGATATATACGATAAACTTACATTAGCAAATTTGGTTAAAAAAATGGTTAATAATTTTTGTATTCTGTTAACAGTATTCATAATGGATTCTTTATTGACTTCATTAATGATGTAATTCTAGGCCTCACAGACGCTACGAGGGACCTAATGGGCTACCGTCACGTGACTGCTATGGCCGACTACGCGCTACGCCTCCGCGATCAACTCCAGTACGTCAACGAGCACTCCTTCAACAATTTCCGTATCAGGATAGGTAAGGAAGTGGCGATATGAATACAAAGTAGGGAGGCTCTGCTAAGCGACTTTTTGATGAGCAACGCGAATTGCGAATGTGGATCCATTGCTTAGCATAAAATCAGTTCAAATTAAATTGTCTACTAATGGACCGGTTTGTTATGTGATTGTTCAACAGGCATCAACATCGGACCTGTAGTGGCCGGTGTCATAGGCGCAAGGAAACCACAATACGACATATGGGGCAACGCCGTAAACGTCGCGTCTCGCATGGACTCCACCGGAATACCTGATCATATCCAGGTGAGGCACATAATGATAACTTTAAAGCTGAGCGTTAACAACAAGCTATGCGTATTTAGTGTGTTTAAAGGACGAATGCGAATTATATTAGTCGTTGTTTATTTTATTTGTTTACGTTTAATTAAACTGATGTTGACACTGTGAGTATTTGATGTAAACACCCTCTCCAACACAAGAGTCAAGTTTCGTGTTGAGAAATAAACAATCTCCGAACCATGTTTCCCTTAGGTTACGCAAGAGGTTTACGACATTCTGTCGACAAGGGGATACCGGCTGCGCTGCCGTGGGAATGTTGATGTCAAAGGCAAGGGGAACATGGTCACTTTCTTCCTGGAAGGTGTTGGTGACACAATCGCAGCAACGATCCGCGACTACTACACGGTGAGATTCGCAAGTTTTTATTTCATATAGCATATCATATACATCGTGAAACCTTACCTCATAGATTTTTTTAAGTGTATACCCATAATAGTCTAGCATTAAAGCTAAGATTATGCAGATCGCATAAATATACCTCAATGTTATTGTTTCTTTCTCATCTTATTCATCGCCAGCGCAGTTATCTGTCCGAATTTTCTTCTAATTATAGAATACGAGCTCATCCAACTACAAAAATCCGTATACTTCCACCGCAAGAAACAGATTAATATTATATTATCTGCTACTTTTAGAACCCAACACCATCGACCTCTGCTGAATGTGCTGCCGGACCCAGCGGATTGTGCGGCCGCTCCGAACCCCGAGCTCTGGAGACCCTCTCTGAGGGATGCACCGATGAAGACGCCGGCCCCTCCCCGCGGCCCTCAATCCCGCAAGGTAAACCCAGCAAATATTAAAGCTCAAGAACTTGTTGATATATTCGCACACACTAATGTCTGAAAATACCATTAGGACCTGAAAAGATAAATAATTTATGCCTGAAGTACTAAAATTTGTTTAATCTACAATGATCGATTGAGCAGTTGGTACCAATCTTGTACTCATCGTATATTATACTTATTAGATTAGGGAAGGTGATGTTTATTTTTTTTTTTAATTTATTTTTAAATCTGCTTTATAATTCAGAAAGTCAAGACGGTTCAATGAGCCCGAGGATGACGAACGGCGAGTCCTCATCACGGGAGAGCCTGGCGGTCGCCGTCCGTGCTCGAGTCGTCCGCCGCATGGAGCGCCCCTTATCACTTGCCGACGAACCCACCCTGCCCGCTCTCATCTCTCTCATCCGCTCCAAAGCGTACTCCACCGGATTCAACAGCACTTACTTCATCAATGAAGTCTCATGCAAGGACATATCACTTGGTCTTATTAGGAAACCAATTTCGGAGGCGGAAAACATCGGGGAGTTGGAGAATGCCCTTCAGAGGCATGGACCGCGCAGGGCCGCGAGCCTCGTTGACTTCCTGTTCAAGAGGAAGCGCAGCAGGCGCTCCGCCGCTCCGGTCCACATCATCGAGAACCCAATGAACATGAAGTAAGACAACAAATTACAACTCCCTTCAAATCTATATCTCTATTGAACTCGAACACTCTTTTGAAGGGAGCAATATCAAAAATAGAGTTGACGCAAACCCCTGATTGTGACACTAATTTCCCGGCTTCGACGGACACGACGTCATACCAAGACTGAAAATTTACAATAGAAAAAAAAAAAAAAAATGGACATTTTCAACAGACTTGAGACTATCTCTTACCGAATTTAATATTATGTATATTTTGTAACTTACTGTTTGGCTTCGGCGTGATAGTGAGATTAGAAATTGGCACTGTGCTTGAGAGGATAACACCGACGGCTCAGTCAATTGGTAAATTGCAAACACTTGCATGATTAAGGATCTTACGGGAAACCACCTTATGGTTCCCATTACCTTAAAGTGTCATTGTAAATAGTTATTTAGGCGTAATTTGATATAAGCGCAGTAGATGAGTTTCTATTATCCCTTCACATATATTCGAATGCTATATATATACGAGCGTTTCAAGTTATCATTTCTTTACATAAACTTATTCGGCTAATATTCAATAATAAATCGTCTGATTGTAAACTTGAAACGAGCTTTATACACATATACACCTTATTAGCGGTTTCCTTAATGAATATCTGTTAAATTTAAAAAAAAAAACATACAAAAAAGACACAAAATTTCTTGTAGGCAAGTGTATTAGATGAACACGCTGTGCTTTGTCACGTTTTTGCCCTTTGTTATTACTATTATTACAGATTAAGAAATTATTTTTATTTTTTAAGTACCTTATTACATACCTCTTGATAATAGTAAAAACTTATAATAATTTAATTTAAGTATTCAGCCACAGAAACAATCTCAGTAATAGACTATATTTTTTTGTTTGTTAGAACAGTTCGCCATTTTGTATATAGCTAATTCCTTCAACTCACTGTTATATAGCTTTATTAGTGAAGTGTCTATTTAAGCCATAATACCATATTCCTATTAAGTAACAGGATATTAATTACAGGTTATCATTATTATTAGTTAGTTATGTATCTGTTACACCTTATTCGCATCTTGCTGGTGAATGAGCAACGTTGACTAAACTTAAGTACCAGTAACTAATTATAATATATTGAACAACGATCAAAGCTTCAACCCTTAAATCATCCATATAAGTACTTGCTATAAAAACTAATTTAACTGCAACCAATCGAGATGCGAATAAAGTATCGTATCGTATAGTATTTGTAAGTTTAATGTTAGGTATAAAAAAAAAAAGAAAAAAAAAAAGAAAAATTAAAAAAAAATCGTAGACTACTCTATGTGATCGCTTTTAGCACCAAAATTAAAACGTTAAGCAAAAAAAAAAAATTAATAAAAGCTTTCCGAAGGCGGGGGTGAAAGTTTTATTAATTTTTTTTTTCCCAGTGCAACTACTTTATCACATCGATGAAGTTGTGTCTAAGTGAAAAACGGTTCTGACGAGGTGACGATCATACGATAAGGGTGCTGAACATCCCTTCTAACAAAATTGCGCCCGGATATAAAAACCGGTTGCTGATTGTATGTATACGATTATATTAAACTGGTTGATATATCTAAAAACACTATATATATAAAAATGGACGGTCAGTACATAATAAAAATCGCCATAACTCTATCAGTATCTATCGACATTCAATCCATCCAATCAGCCGGAAGACGTCCACTGCTGGACAAAGGCCTCCCCCAAAGATTTCCACTCAGACCGGTCCTGGGCCACCCGCATCCAATGGTTGCCAGCGACCTTGACCAGGTCGTCGGTCCACCTTGTGAGGGGTCTGCACACGCTACGCCTTCCGGTACGTGATAAGATATCTATCGACATTGATAAGAAAAAAAAACATCTTGATAAGAGAGGGCGTGTTTCTTAAATTCACCAACAGGATCACCTGTACATTTTTAGATATATAGATTAAGTTTAACTAAGCTTTAGTTAAGCGTATAGTGTTTAATTTAAGTTAGATTAGTTAGTGTGACGTGTGGGTCGATGTTCTTGTAAATTTCTCAAACGAAAACACATTCTTTGAACAATCAGACAAACTAAAACAAATAAAACGATGATCATCAATCATAAGATCATGAGCTCATAGCAGGAATCATTAAAGAGATGATAACAGGACAATTCATATGAATAAGAACAACCTCCTCTCCTGTACATCGATCCACTTAAGTTTTTAAGTGCAGAAATTTCCGAATGAATCTTTTACATCGTTTCTCTATTAAATAATTTAGCTTTTAACATAAATCCTTTACATCCCAAAGTTTAATATTACGTCAATAAACTATAGTTTTATTTATACTATCAAGATTTTACTTTAGTCATATGCATCGATGTATCGACTACCGTTACTACCGTTGTCTATATCGATGCATTTGAGACCGAACATCTAACAAAACCAATTGTATATCAAAACAATACGTTTAATAGCAAACAATGCATTTATTTAGTGTTACAACTGTAATGTAGTGTTAAGGTGATTTTGAAATTTAACATTTCCAATATAAGATATTCACTTGCTCATAAACTAAATGATCACTGAAGGTCTGATGCGAATGAATTCTCGGTGACAATGTAACGATCCGACTTACGGGCAAAGCAGGTTATATATTACAATCTGATTGTATGAAAACACGCAAACGGAACATGGCCAGATGAAGGATATCTATTATTACGTAACTCTAATTTGTATCGTATGATTTTTTCTCTTTAAATTCGCGTCGCAAGTGAGCCGTGGTTAAATACAACAGTTTATATAACATCACCAAGTGAACTATCCAAGTGAAATCAATGCAGACAACATGACGCACAATCTTATATGTTTTAAACGTAACTTTAAGTTGGCATTAGATAATATTATTTCGTATGTGATTTGTTTTACAATATGTTAAAGGAAAAAAAACATGTTAACTTATCATTAACATATTGTAAACTCTCTGTTATCAGCTACACTTAATTTGTAAGGTTTAGTTTTCAAAGTATATACTAGTTTTTTTTTTTTTTTTTAAATTACGAAAACATTTCATTCTCTCGCTAAACACTTGCGTTCTATTCAGCTATTTATACTGTATTAAGTATTTTTCGATGTTTCTATGTATTTACCTATTATTATATACTGTGATTAAATCAATTCAGTTTTCGCGTCCAACGAACGCAGTTCGTTATCGCAATTATTTGGACAGTATTATTGTACTACTATTTCGTATATATTGTTTTTCAAAAAAAAAAAAAATTACCCGTTATTACAAACGTTTGAAAGTTTTCTATGAATGCATTATCATATAGGTACAGCATACATAGAAAATAAGTTATCTTTAATTTTTAACTATTCTTTATAAATTGTTAGTTGATAAGATGTATGTAATTTGTCATTGTACCGACATATACTCACTATTAGTAGCGACGGTATATAATTTTGGTAGGGCTATCACAACATTAAACTGCAGACACAAAACGAAAAGTTAACTGAGGTGCATTAAGTAATAAGTTACTATCGAACCTAACTGTTTCACCACCATCATCACTTGATTAAGGCTTCAACTAAAATTTTCAAGTTCTCAGCAATCTTAGAGGATCTTTCCAACATTACTTCTGTCAGCATTTGAGTACATCACTGTTCCATCAAATGACAGTCCTTCAAGTAATATGTCCAGCTCATTAAGTCTAATAATCTTTTGGTGATCTAAAATCAAAGCTTGATATTCCAGTTCGGTTTAATTATTACCGCTAACCGTCTGTTGTTGTAACTATGACTTCAATTACAACTAACTCATAACAGCCCTATCAAAATTAAATACCTGAGATTAGAAATTTTAATATTACTGCATGCTTTAGATAAGTGTTTAGACTTAAACTGTATTTTTAGTAAACTTACCTTTAAACTTAGATAAGTACACTGACAAACGTTTTGTGCGTTCATACTTACGGCGCACCATATAATAATTGGCTTGTAAATTGCAAAATGGGAAAGGGTTGGGAGGGATTAAATTGTGGACTCAACACCTCAAAGTAAACCACAATTACTTGAGAAACATTTGATGAACGTAAATTAACATACTATGATATAACTAACGACAGAAATGAATAGTAATATTTTTGGCTTTTTAAAATTTTCAACAAACCATAGATGGATTTGATAAAATATCATCTATCTATGGTTTCAACTGATAATAATGAAAATTATGGAAAAACAACTATTAATAACCGATTTTTAAATCGGCAGCAGAACAGAACTTACCCCATGGTCGTCATTTCATATTGTAAACTGAAACGGTCTACATTGCAGTCGATTCCAAACTATAAATACTTAGAAACTACCCGAGTAAAGTCATTGGAGATTCACCACGCTCAGGAATAAATAAAAATGTTATCAATAGTGTGAACTGCATAAAAGTAACTTCCGGTGTACACCGGTCATTTCAATACCGTATGATTGCACAAAACGTTTGTCAAAGTTTCACTACGGCCTGGCTCGAACATAGTTTACACCGGGCTTCTTTGTGTCAGTATCAGGCTTTAGTTTTTATAATTATGTAACTTTAATTTGTATTAAGTTACTTTACGATATTTTAAGCTACGTTTAATAATGTATCCAATGTTATATTATCAGATAGAAGCAAAAGATCTGAACTTACCTCAAACAAAAATATCAATTGATAAACATACGTAAATATTGAAATACATCTGCGGTGCGCTCTCCTCGCTCCTCTAACGTATAACAAACAGGACTATAAACAGGAGATTAAGGACGGCATGGTTAGTAAGTAGTGCTACGCATTACAGGGCTCGTGGAGGCGCAGGTTCGATTCAAATTGAACTTGTGCTTCTAATGAATGATGATGTTAGAAAATTGGAATGATTTATAAGAAACCGCTTTAGATAAAAATCCTTGAATGCTTCCTTTTGAGAGTCAGTATAATCATGAGCTGTATACATAGGAACAAAACTGAATATAATTAATACAGTAATAACCTTAAACACTTGGAGAGTATGCCGCGATCATCGAATATTTCGGCTATACCTGATAATAAAACAAAATTAATTACAATTCCCATATAATTACAACAGACTGCATTTATTTAGAACATGTTAAGTTACTATCTCATTAAGTTTCGAATCTATATATTTTTAAACTTACATCTTATTTGTATTCAAATTTGATTTAGTTTAATATTGCTATATGTCTATGTTATACGCTATTAATATAAGGTTATTATTAAAAAAAAAAAAAAATAGTTTGTAACGCATCTCTGCTTTTGTGACGCAACGAACAACGCTAGTATTACCTCACTGCTTTCAATACTTACTATATATAGATAGACGGAGTAATATGAATGTTTCATACTGATGATCACACTATTATTTTAATATCTAATATACGTACGTTTAACATATGTTAATTGTACTGTCTTGATGTTCAAATAGACGGACAGACAAACAAGAACAAATACTCTTTATATATATAAATTTATGGATAATGTAACACAGCAGCGAGAACCGGAACTTTGACATGTATAAGTTAACAATAGTAATATATACAGAGATTTCAGCTAATGTATGCGCGTTGTTGAACTATAATATATTAGATCTATTTCTTTCTAAAAAATCACCATTACCTGCTGATAAATTTCCTCTGGATCCACGTTGCAAAAGATCAAAAGGTTATCGTTCGAATCCATACCAAATCGCAGCATCTAAGTTTCAATTGATCAACACCAAGTATAAGATGACATCATCTCAACTGATGGTCCATTGCTGGACGTATTTCTAAATACTTGTTCTTGCGCTGTTTGATATTAGTGCTTTAATGAATCATTTAATTATTTACATAGTGGATCCGATGAAATTATCAAATGGATCATTCGGTAACTCGAGTCATAGATTGCTCTGCTTCAAGTATTTATTACTCTGGTAATAGATAGATAGTAAACGCGCGCATACCCTCTGTACCATTCTGATATTAGTTCCTTTGACGAATAAGATATTAATTTCATTTGTATCGAATTGTCAGTATGTTCAAAATTCTGTTTGTATACGTGGAAACCACATCGACTTGACGAATTGTCTTGAGACCTTATAAATATTAAATTCCCATGGAATCCTTGGTAAACCTCACCTACATTGGCAACAATGGCAACCCACCGCTGATAAGCAAACGGTGTTGGCTGAGTTGAGTGTATATTATGTAGACAAAGGGAATTCTCTTTCTGCTTTTGCTTTGTCGATGTGGTTTTCTTCGACTACTACTAATTTCACATTAAAAAAAAAAAAAAACAAACATTCATATTACTCCACATTCAGTATTTTAATCGAATAGTATTCTAAATATACACCCTTTCATTCTCATAAGAGGCCTAATTATTAGACTTTAGTTGTATTCGCAAAAAAAAAAAAAATGATTTGGTTTAAAATTAATTAAATTACGTTATAATTAAACATAAATAATTTGACTGTTTAAGTTAATTGTTAATGTTCCTGAGACTTTTTTTATGTGACAATTGATTATTTTAATACATTATCAAATTATGGTTCTGTTAAATTCGGACCGTGTGATCTTATTTTTAGTTTTTTTTTTTTTTTTTTTAAGGCCTAATCTTGATATCAAAATAACCAAGCAGTCGAAACAAAGGCAGGTGTGGGCCAGAGTATAGTCGGACAAAATACAGGGAAGAGAATGCAGGCTTGTCATTTCTGATGGCGTCTTTGAATTGGGCAAAATGAAATTTCAATATTGCGGTATCATGCACAGCGATGAGCAGACAATTGCATCGCAAGTGATTTCCATCGATAATAACATTCGCTACTCTGTATTTTGCCGCGTATACGTCGGCCATGAAAGGAAGTTAATGTAAGGCGGTTGATATTAATATATATTTCATTTAAATTTAGTAAATTACCCGTTCGGGACCAAAAGTGTGCTCCCGTTATGAACGGGCGAGCTGAAATGATTTTTGGCACAAGTGATCAGGCAAATTATATCAATGTAATAAAAAACATTTTTAGTTTTAACACTAATTAAGGATACAGATGTGTATTTTTGAGAAAATTCTAATTTATGTAATGAATTGCTATAAGAGAAGGAAGGTCCGTCAGAAATTGTTCCAAATGATCAGGACATTAAAAATGTAATGCAAAATAACATTGAACGGAAACAAAGGATTTGTGAGAGATTGGTTTAACTTGTTTCGATCCTTGGTTATAGATATTGATCTTATGAAATCCCTTTCTGTAATACACTTTATGTATTCATAATAAATGGTGTTATATGTAATAATCGTGCATTTTCTTTTTGTAAAGAATACTAACTTTAACCTTAACCTAACCTAAGATTAACCAAATTTTCTGTAATCAAAATTTTACCAAATAATTTATACTCATAAAAATATCTTGACATTGACCCAAAAATTTAAAATGTCATCATCATCAGCAGCCGATAGACGTCCACTGTTGGACATAAGCTACCCCCAAAGATCTCCGCAGAGTTCATTAAGTGGGATTTGGCCTTAGACCACCCCACACTGACATCGTGCGGGATGGCAGGTTGTCAGAGCCTCATCTGTTATTCACCAGGGTGACCCCGCGCTTGTGACGTTGACTTCGGCTCCGTAATCAGTAAGATGTTGAGCAGAACCCCTTACACTCCCATTTAAAGAGTACTTGTATAAATCTAGATGTACACCACTTTTAAGGTTTTAACTATTTTGATCACTTAAACTGGAAAAAAACTTCATTCATCCTTAATATTTAAACTTCAGTTAATCAAGCGATTGACGCCGAGTACGTCACAAAATATAACCTTAATGAATTATTATTGTTCGAACAAATCACGAAACGAAATAATTCATTCATTTACTGCCTAGGAGTATGTCTAAGTGGCGCCATACCTAGAGAAATTTCTAAATAATAACAAAAACAACTAATTGCTTTGGAAAAACATGAAAAAATTAACCTATTCTGAAAACACTAACAAAATCTATCAAGAATTACTTAATAACGTCATCTAAGAAATCTAATATCATACACCATTTATTAACAATTTTTTTATTTCGGGGGAAATCAGGATTATTTGAGATTCTTACTCACTGAAACTCCCTCGGTGGTCCGCATCAGTGCATTCAAAGAGGCACGGGATCTCTAATAGAATGTACCGGTTGCCCTGTGCACTTTCTGCTACACGTCTCTGAGGAGCCTAACCCTCCTAAGAACCATCGCTGAGCCATACACTGTCCCACGCAGGTTCGCGAGAGTTTCGAAAGAATAACCTCAATCATTTATCTTAGACAATGATCTATCAGAGATTAGAAATGTATTAATGAAATTTGAATTTTATAATTCACCGGATAACAATATTGTTTGTATCTTTTTAAAATTTGGAAATGTAATGGGTGTAATGAAGAAATAAGTAAATAATACAACAAAATAAAAAAAAAGTCGTACTTATTTCTATAAAAAAAATATTTAACCTAACCTAACCCTAACCTAACCTAAACCTAACCCAAACCTTACCCGAATCTAATCCAAACCTAACCCAAACCTAACCCTAACCTAACCTAAACCTAACCCAAACCTAACCCAAACCTAACCCTAACCTAACCCTAACCCAAACCTAACCCAAACCTAACCCTAACCTAACCTAAACCTAACCCAAACCTAACCCAAACCTAACCCTAACCTAACCCTAACCCAAACCTAACCCAAACCTAACCCTAACCTAACCTAAACCTAACCCAAACCTAACCCAAACCTAACCCTAACCTAACCTAAACCTAATCCAAACTTTACTAAATCCTAACACAAACCTAACCTAAGCCTAACCCAAATCTTACTCGAATCTAATCCAAACCTAACCCAAACCTAACCCTAACCTAACCTAAACCTAACCCAAACCTAGCCCAAACCTAACCCAAACCTAACCTAACCTAACCTAAACCTAATCCAAACTTTACTAAATCCTAACACAAACCTAACCTAAGCCTAACCCAAATCTTACCCGAATCTAATCCAAACCTAACCCAAACCTAACCCTAACCTAACCTAAACCTAACCCAAACCTAACCCCAACCTAACATAACCTAACTCTAACCTAACCTAAACCTAAAACAACTCAAACCTAAGCTAACAAATATTTAACATTCACAAAAATTTAACAGACATGAAACAAAAGAAAAAGACACAGATACACTGGATTAAAACTCAATTGAGACATGAAAGCAATAAGCGAGTCGATGTACTGGCAAAAGAAGAAGCACAAAGAATAAAAAGGAAGACCCAATGGATGGATGGAACAATAGATATTTAAAAAATGAAACAGCGGCAACTGCAAAGGTTTTCTTGCTAAACACAAATCAGGCAAACAGACAGAAAATTTAATCTATCCTCCTACATGATACAGACCATGACTGAAAATAGAGGATTCGCAGGATATCTACATAAATTTAAATAAAAAAAAGCAAACGAAGTATTTGTGATTACAAGGAGAATTAATCGTTGTTAAAAAGTTGTTAGTCCGAAACATGATGTACTGAAAATTGAAACGGAACAAAAAATAGATTATATAATACAAAGAGTTGCAATATTTGAAATATTAATCATGAAAATATAAAGAATTCATTAATTACTAATTAAGAATTAAAATTAATTAAGAAAATAAAAATATAACTAACCTAACAACGTAAACGGAACGCAACTCTAACCTAACCAAACAAACTTAACTCTTGAGATTAAAAATTCTTTTATAGAGCTTGCTTCTAAGATTGGAAATGATGGGAATGAAACTAATTAATGTCAAAAAACCTAATTTAACCTATTCTAACTTAAAACTAACCTAACACGTTTGACATTCGCAAAAAATTAAAAGACAATGCGAGAACGACGACGACGACGATACGATTACGACGTGTCAATAACCAATATCTTGAATATATCTAGCCATTAAAAAAAATATCACTGTGATCATTAGAGAATGTTTAAAACGCACGAAAAACTGACCAGCATAACGTAATTTCAGGTGTTTTCTTATATTTCACATTGCCACACTAAATTTTTAGTCTTTAGCACATAAGATGATTGATTTACAGATAATAAAAGCAAAAATGCGTATCACTTGTCGCCATATGTAGTTTATTTACAGCTTAAAAATCTAATAAATTGCTTCATTTCAATTTTGCGTGTTAATGTGAATGCAGCTAAAAAAAGAAAGATATAATTATTGATTTTTGACATTTAATTGGAGTAAAAGGAATGAAGATATTAAAATATTATATTAAGATATTATTGTCTGTGTAATTGTATTAATTTTTTTCCTTGTAAAGGATATATAAATAGTAAGTTATAATGGCCATCAGGTACCATATTAAACATATAATATCGTAAGTAAATCAGAAGACTGCGAACATATCCAAAAAGACGAAAACTATAAAAAGAGAACATTAGTAATGTAACTATAACTGGAACTAATGTGATACAGCATCTTGGTATTCTATACGACTCCAAAATGTTATCATTAGATCATATTGATTGCATCCGAAACAAAGCCATACAAAATCTTGCTTTTATTTCGCTGTCATGGAAACCATTTAACAACCTTCATTCCCCAAATTATTATATAAAGCTTGCGGATGTAGTACATTAAATCACCGCAGCCAAGTTTGGTCCCCATGGTATACAGTTTAAAAAAAGTCATATAATTCCTCCTCAAGAGCTTCAAATAGATCCATTTTGCTGGAGATCATCTTGGTACGTATCATCGCAGCTCCTATTTCTGCCACCAAGCAATAGTTCGCAAACATTGCTGTGTTCAAATTTGAAGGGCGCTGTTGCTAATATAATTACATAGCCTAATAATAATTGTCAGGCATATCACTTACCAACAGGTGAACGGCCCGCTCGTGTCGTCGCTTCGTTAATCAAAACCACAACGATATGCCTTCTCCAAATTGACCTACCTAATAACTTAGTTACCTGACGTATAATCTAACCCTTAGTTTACTTGGCACTTTATTTACCAGTTAAGCCTATATGAAGATTTTGGAACGCCAGCGATGACTACGTCTGATATATTGCAAATAGGTTGTTGGACACATTCAAATGGACATTGTGAAACGGACTCCAAATCAACTAAAGATTAACACAGTATGGGTTGATATTATTTTTTTAATTGTTCCCCTGCGTGTTCTGGGTCAAGGCCTTTATTATCTCTCTTTTTTATCTCCCATTTATCATCCTATTCTTATTACTATACAATATTATTTCCCTTCGTATTCTCCTTTCATACTTTCTTTTCTTTCTTTCCGAAACTTATCTTTCATTCCTTCTCTCCTATCAGTCTTCATTCCGTTTCCTTCTTTCATACCTCTCGCTGAGTGAAGACCGTCGCCTCGTCGCTTATCTGTAACAAGTCATCCCTTTTTTCCTGTAACAAAGCATCCCATATTTCTTCTTCATCTCCTTCCTTTGTAGTTTTTCTTAGACTCCTATTTTTCTACAGTACTTCAAATATATTTGGCGATGTTCGTCCTCACTCATCAGAGATGCAATAGATACCATTCTCAATCTTCTACTATCTGTATTTCCAGATCCGCTCTTTCTGCCCCAAACAAGGGACAGGAAGTGAGGTTGTGCACCACGGTCGGGTCCATCGCCGGGTCACAGAGGTACGCGGGACTCTCCTTAAGCTTGAACCTGTGAAGTTACTCGGAGAATCCCACGTGCCCAGTGAACATCTGGGCCAAGACCGTCTCAAACTCGAGCCGACGAAGCACGCGATATGCCGACATGACGCTTGGGAAGAACACCCTCGTTGTTGAAGCCGTTGTACCTTCCACTTTGGATGGGTCGATATTAGTTTAGGTACAAAATGTTCTCCCCGAATAGGTTCAAGCGCTGGGACGGTGATTCAGTAGCCGTGGCTTTGTCACCCACGGTGAAACTAAGAGGAACCTCGAGGCCGGCTCGAGGTGTAGGGCTGGCCTGAGATGAGAACTCCAGATGAGCTCCGAGAGCTCACTTCTCATGCGTGTCAGTGGGCGGCAAGGCAGACTTACTCTGGCTATCGCAACTGTGGTTGTACTGCGGAAGATGATTGTTGGTATTGTGGTTCGCCGATCTTCCTACCCTCCGTGACTTAAAGATGGCTGACGGCTGATGCGACCGCGGTAAGGGAGGAGGCGGAGCCCTAGACTAGATACAACGGAGGCAACCGAGAGTTTTCTCTCTTGGCTTCCATAGCCTCTAAGTGACGAATCCGGGGAAAACCGTTGCCTAGGTAATGGTAAGAGGCCGAGAAGAAGAGGGTGCGCTGTATGTTCGGGTGCGCCCTTACGGAAACGGAAAGGAGGTCTCTTCCCTGAGATGGGCTACGCGGTGCAGGCGACGCTGATGGAGTAGGGAAAGTTTACGAAAGCGTTCTCATGGCCCTGATGTGACGTGACGAAGGTGGAACATCATGGGGGTTTTAGTCGGTGCAACAAAGTAAAAAAAATGTAATTAGCTAATTATCACTTTATAATACTTAAATTATAAATATAAATAACATTAATATTTGTATGAGTGCGTGTATCACAGGAGTTGTTTAGGTTTTAACATTCCTTTGTTTGAGACGATGATGAATCAAAATTTTAAAGGGGGTCGTACGGTGCGGCGCAGTGGTGCGGGGCTAGTGAAGGGTGTCTATAAACACATTGACCCAGTGGGCGGGAGGGTTGTGGTGGTGGATCTGCCTGTGAACCGGGAAGTGCTCTCAAGGTTAGGGAACTGGACGCATGCGCCTCTGAAGCACTGCCCCGTACCTTTGTCATTTTAGCGCGGCGCGAAATTTAAAATTGAAACGTTTTACATTTAAATAGTATTTCAAACACTGATAATACTATGCACCATGATTATAACGTTCAATCCCAGGTCTAAGCCAGCAAATAATATAAATCATAAATAACTCGTAATAAAAAAATAATATTTCAATGTCTGAAGTAAATGCAACAATGACAAAGTGAATAATGTCATTGTTTTGTATAAGACGAACAACTCTCAGGTAGTATGCGCTCGCACATTCTATTCCCTGTTGAACAGCCACCGCAGTCACCTCCGCCTGGCCTCCATCTGCGGGTTCACTGCGAATCGAGTGTCTGTTGCTTAAATGGTTCATAAAAATAATTTGAATAATTATGTAAGTTATCGGACATGACGTCGCAATATTTCGCCGGACCGGTGGTGGCTGGCGTGCCTCCCCGTTCCGCCACCTGCGCCCTCAAACTCTCACCCCCCACATCGCCCCGACCCCCGCCCCCCTCGCCCCGTTGCCCTCGCTACCTCCGATGGTAGCGCGCGCGCGATCTCCACCGAAGCGCACCCCCGCCGCCCCGCTCGCGCTTATTGAATTGTGACACGAATCTGTACGGTCGAGCGCGCCGCGCTGCTCCTCGCCTGCGGTGTTAAACGGTCGCCGGTGCGGTGCAAGTGTTGCGTTATACGGACAGCGGGTGCCGTGTGGTGGAGGCGTGAGCTGGTAGCGGACGGTGTTGGCGAGCGGTGGTGGCGTGCTGTGCCCGCCATCTGGACCGACTTCGCCGCGCGGGGCGCTAAGTGTGACTGCAGCATATGTTTTTGAAATATTAAAAATGAGAAGTTCAATGCTTGTGGAGGCGTCGAGCTCTTCGAGCATCATGGATGTCTACACGTAAGTCTTGATTATCTGAGTGATTTAGAGGATGGTTGAATGGATGGATAGGTGGACGGATGGACGGATCGATGTGGGGTTGGTGCGCGCGGAGCGGCGCGGGGTGGTGTTTGTGTGCATCGAGGAGCGTTTGACGTAGGTAATGGTCTCAGCGCGAAATCAATATTGGAATCGGCCTGAGCGGGCGCGGGGGGAGTGTCCTTCTATTTTTACATAGCATATGGACTAATATATTATTTTAAATAAAATCATTTGATTGTCGACAACCCGTTCCTATTTAAATTAACGAGTAGTTTATCGTTTAATTTTTATTGAAAGCGATGTCGCCGAGCGTCTGTTATTTGTCATTGTTTTATCACTGAGCTTCAATGCTATCTAATACCATATCGTCATTTAGTACCAGGTGTTTACCTACAACATTGTCGTATTGTCGAACTGGCCACTTCGATCTCAAATAATCTGGTATTTGATTACGAATTTACTGATTGATCTCACGCCATATTTATTTCGCAATCGCACCGGTCCGGTAGAAACAGCTCGAAAGATTAATTGAGTATGAAGTAGCTACTGAAACAAACGACGATACGTTTTTGATTACAACGTTATCGTTCTAGAGATATTGAAACGTAATAAAATCTCCACGGACGGAGACCATTTTCGACAATATAGAATTAAATTTGACCTTCGAAATGGATCGATCGCAAACAATATTAGAGTAAGTACCGGGACTTAGGTGTGAGAGAGAAAATAACTTTAACTCACTTGAAAGAAATTGAAAAATTTAAAAAACTAAAAATTGGTATCACTTGAATTAAGTGAAGCACACCGAGAAAGAGGGACCGAGCAACCGTCGATCAAACATCACAACAACAAAGACATTTTGAATGGTATCGATACTAATGATAAAATAGGGATACTGTACCATGATTGTACCAGGATATGTTCAACATAATGGTCAAAACAAAAGTGATTGGCCAAATGCTATACCAAGACAAAGTAGAAATGGGCAGCTTTGTTGAGCAGTGCCAGTGCAACTTCAGCGTCCTAATACCTGGCAAGACGATTACAACAGATTGGTATTGTCAACAGTAGCAGTGGGAATGCTAGCCTTTAGACCGCCGAGACTGGCCAATCGTTCTAGCCCACTACTGCTTCATGACTATGCTATACCCATACTTCAAGGACGCTCCCTAAACTGTAGTAGCTTCGGTTAGAATGTATAACTGGTATTAAAAAATTATTTAGTCCGATTATTTTTGTCTCTTGTAATGTGATCTAGACCTATGTCCAGCAGTGGACGTCCACGTCCATCGATTGAAATGATGATTCTTTTTAAGTACAGATAAGCTAAAAGATTATGGATACAGTGTGAATATTCCATACGAAATCTTTCTGCACGCTATTGATGTTAATGTATTAGCCGCTGAATATTACAAGCTGTTCGCTCGCCTACTTGAAACAACTCAAATTACTTCCGGTGGCAGTGAAATAACCTATTATTATTATATGTACTAACAGTAATAAATCGTTTGCACAACATGCAGCCTCACAGGTTCAGTTCATTTCTTAACTCTTAGTTACTACTGAACGTAACAGGGACAAAGTAAATTATGTTATACCTTTTTAAAATGGTCACATTTGAAACAGATACAAAATATGTACATTTAAATATAAAAATCATGACCGGTCATGACGTATCCAAAGTTGTGATATTAGTTAAATATATCACGACTTCTGGGCCTAACATCGGGGCAAAGTGTAGGTGAGATCGCGGGTGCTCCCTCTCGGAAGCTAGCGGAGGCTGAAGCTCCATTTAAAATAAATGAAGAGCCGGGGGTAACACGAGGTACCACCGTGCCGGCTTGCAGTACGCCGCCGAGAGATTTGTTAATATAATGGCTGGCCGGAGTTCGGCGGGCTGCGGATGAATATAATGCATAAGAGATTTTCGACAAGTACTTTACAATTCAGATGTGGCAATGATGACGCGCACGCCGCCGCCGATGCTAAACACCGTTCTATGAAAACATTTCACAATAATTACTTACCGCGTTCAATACGAAGAAACCCGACAAACGACGCCCAAATGCAAAAGTGACGCAATTTGATAATTTCGAGAATTATTCGTTCGCCACTAACCCTAAATGTACTTTGCAATATCTTGTTTGAGAATAAATCCAATACCTCGAAAAAACCAATCTTTCTCCTCGACGCAGTGGCTAAGCGCTTTTTTGTAACACAGAGGTCCCATATTTGAATCCGAGCACGACGCTGAAGACTTGTTCGATGGCACGGTTTGTCGAATCAGCTTGACTAACAACTATTCCTATATTGCAAATCTGCCGTAACTTCCGCCAGTCGACATATACACGTCAGAGTATATTGTGCTCTGGCTGTGCACAGCTTCATTGTCACTTAAGACCATGTGAAATTGAGATTATAACAGACAAACTCGTATGCTGAGCGCTTTGTCAAGAAAGAGTTTGATCTGCACCGGTGCTTGACGTAGCGGGGATGAGCGGAGCCGCTAAACGGAAGAGCCGGCAGCCAAACTGCCGGTGCCCAACCCTGCGCCACTCCTTACAATTTATCTGTTACTAGGTCAAGCTCTTGCTCGACCTAGTAACAAATAGATCACTGGTCACTCCTAATGATGATCCTCTAACAGTAACAAGTACAATTTAAAATAAATAGAAATCAATGTGAGATCGCTAGGACGAGCGGCTAGCTCGATGATACGATGATTTTTCATGTCCCTCTGACCCCTATTATTGAAACGCTTTAGTGAATACGAAATATTAAAATATGTAAATCTTTGTCTGCAGGTTTAGGGATGACGACGAGTCCCCGACCCCCGTAAGCTCACCAGGTAAAGTAATGTTAAAATATTCATACTTTCTATACACGCAGAGACTTATTTTAGTACAACTGTCCATCTATCGCAGCGCTTCTCTTATCGATTAACATACTTCCGTTGAAACACAGCTTGCCTCGTGTAAGCATCACCGTTCGATGAAGAGTCGGATGATGTGGAACGCAAACATCTTTGTTAAAAATGTCATAATTTTTGTTAAAAATCATTAAACAACATGAAACCTAATATATATTGCCAATGCAGTACACGCGTTATATTTATTATATTCTTTGTCGTTTAATATCATCACAAATCCTACGCCGAGAGATCGACGCACCCTCCCTACCTCTGGTGCATCCTGGTGTCTCTACGGACTTCACTTACGCCACCAACTGACCAGGTAGGGCGTTCCTGACTTCCCGTAGCTACGAGAACGTGAGAACTAATTCGAAGGAAAACTCCTAAAATTGGCGCTTGGGAAGGTCAGCGCGCGCAAGTTTGCCGTTCGTCCATCGACAGATAATAAATCCAGGAAGATTCCACCATAGGTCTCTAACATAGCTCGAAGAATTGCTGGGCTTTAACAGCAATGGACGGGACACAATTCTCGTAAGAATAGCGGCCGATAGCACAGTAAGGTTTTCAAGTAACGGCTGCTTACCAGTAGACGTGATGTTGGGAAGTCCCCCCCATCAGGTGAACCGATGATTTCATGAAGGTCACTGGAAATTATTGGTTTTGAGCAAAGCACGATCAATCGGTGTGGTGATCTTTGAAGGATGCCTAAGTCCAGCAATGGATATCAATCGACTGATGAAGATCATGTCATGAATTTCAACAATCTTATATAATACACAATTTGAGGGGTAAAAATATAATTTCTCTGCACGATTCACAACGTATAGTACAACACAGTGCAGTAAATGTCGGAATTCAAATCCACCATCGACGGTTGGCGAGTCGCGGGTGGCGGACGGCAGACGGCGGGCAGCGGACCGAGGTCTGTCCGATTTGACATTTGGTGAATTGTTTTACATAGTAAATCAGACGCATCCAAAAGCTGATTATATAACGAAACAGCGAACGAGCTGCTGGCTGCGGGTGTCAATGCGATGAATCTGAGGGGAGAGGTGCTGTTAGCATGCATAGAACACTCGGACTCACATTTGTTTCCTAGCCGCAGCGCAAAAATATGATGTAATGACTACAAAATTACAATACGAGGAGGTACTAGCCCAGGTGTGAATTGGACCGAACCTAAAGATTAGACTAGTAAAAATAAGACTAAGGTAAGCCCTGCCTGCGTGGGGTCGCGTATGGCTCAGCGATCGTACCTAGGAGAGTGTGGCCCTTCCTCAGAGACGTATTGACACAAAGTGTAGAGAGGTACCGGTGCGTTCTGTAGAGATCCCGGGGCTTCTTCGCGTGTACCTTTGCACACCACCGAGGGGATTTTAATGACTAATAATCACACATAACCCTGACTTCCCCCACGAGGAAGTATATCTTTCGAAGAATTCTTCTCGAAACCAAAAAAGAATGTGCTAATTCGATGAAACCTAAACACCATCCTAACTCGAACATATGTGAGCCTGAAACTGGCGCAGCGACTTCCGCCACAGAAAAGTTACACTATCTACATGTAGTGCCTCTCATAGCTTCCACAAGCTAGAGCATTGATAAGTCTAGGCAGATCTTCGTCGGCATTACTCTTGACAGAGTGATCGTGGTCATCGCGTCGAGTGTTGGTGACAAGCTTCACAACACGCCACCATTCTTCTTCGATTGCAGTTTTCCTCGTGCATTCATGTAGTGATGATGATCCAATAATAGATCCGTGAGCTCTGGGCAGATATTGTCCAATTTATATATTAAATGTCTGCAATCATTCGAACAGAGATGGCCTCATGCGTTTACATTATCCGTATTTCCGTCCGGAACGTAAAACATCTCGTTTTCAACTATATCCCCGATGGAATCTAAAATAATGATTTTAATTCGACAAGTTTTGGTGAAGAATAAATGTATAACGTACATCGGGATGATAATGTATGTGAACAAATGTCGTAAAAAATCGATCAATAGTCAGGCGGAAAAAACGTCGCGCTGGAAGCGACAGCGGAACTTTGTGGAATTGTAAAAAGCTCGCGGGTGCGGTGCGACGGCGGTGCGGCGACGGTGCGGGCTGCGCGCGCGCACGCCGCCGCTCCGCTCCGCGCCGCCGGCAGTGCGCCGCTCGCCGCCGCCGCAGACGGTGCTCGCGGGCGATGCGCGCGCCATGGACGTCTGGAGCGGGCCGCCCGCAGCGTGCGTGCGCGCGCCGCCGACGCCGCCGTCGCCGCCGACGCCGCTCGCCGCCGCCGCGCCCGACCACTTCGCGCTCGCGTTCTTCCCCGGCAGCGACCGGCCGCGCTCGTACCGCGCGCAAGGTGCGTTCTCACTACCTCTACCTACCGCGTACACACAATCGTACTCCGGTTTAAATATGTGCCTCTTTTGCTAGTACTATTAATTAAAAAAATATTTATTTAACAAGCACGCTAACCGCACAACGTTATCAAAAAAATACTATTCATATTACTATTGCATCGAATGCTTTCAATAAATTTGAACACAAATGAAAATGAAGAAATATAACAGTTCTGAAAAAATTATTTTGTTATTAAAACTATTTTCGCAGCGGTCATTCATTTCATTAAAAATTACCAAACCAGCCAATTTACATCCCCACTGTTAGAGCAAAGCTCTCAATACGAAGGCGATGGGCCTAATGCGGATCGGTTAATTCACCACACACCCTAGAATAAATTGCAAGTTTCCTCAAATATATTTAAACCCATAATATCTACTTGTTAAGGTTTTTCCGCCATTGAATCACGTTATATCCCTCGCGGACTACTATGGACTGAAATAGTGATATGATATTTCGCGTGAAAAGTACGAACTCATCATAATCGCGATCAAAGTTGACACAGCACCGTCCGGTAACCGGTTAACCTTAATCAGTTCCTCATGAGAATAACATGGGAATGACAATTTTCATACATAAATAACATACGTTTTAATAAAAAAAAATTGATTATCGTAGCATAAAACTGTAAAGCTTGTCATCGGCCGTATTGCACTGAAGTTCCCTCCATATTCCGACAGACTCGAAACGTATATTATTAAAGTAGGATTTTTTCAGCATAAGTCTAATAGTAGTGCTTTTAATAATTTGTGCATTATTTATTTACAAGAATCGTATTAATTATAAATATTAACAACTTTCCATCGTCCCGACGTTCTCCTTTGCTAAGGACATCAACGCGCGCTTCGGACACGTTACATTACAACGATGCGATAACACTGCGCACACGCACGCACAACGCGTGTTGTAATAATACTATTTATGTGTGTACATGAATATCTACACATACGTACATGTGGAAGCTGAGTTACCTATAGTGTCCAATGTGTGTTGCGCAACCACTACCGATCCCCGTCAACGTTGTCGCTGCTTTAGCGTTACGCTTCCCTGTGGGTGGAAGGGAGTTGAAGACATATCTCGCAAAATATGATAATTTGTAAGAATCTCTTAATATTTCTTATTTACTTGCATACCCTAAACATTATTCTGCACTTCAGTGCGACATAAATATTCTATCTAAAATTTTTAAGTAAATATTAAAGTTTTTAGGCTCGGGGTCTCTTGTTCCAACCGTGCAGCTTAGCGCTAGTAAGAATAGGACTAAGGTAACTCTCGTCTATCATAAGCGATTAAAAGGCTCTAAGCGAGCCCGGAGTGGACGACAAATACGATGTGACTTGGAATTTGTTATAACATATACAGATTGTTGGACAGGGTTAGAGCCCTCTCTGGGACTTGCTAAGATGTAGTGCAGGGAGGCATCGTACGAGACACCCATGGACCCCACTGCAACGTATTGAAGATCACCACAGAGGTTTTTAGTGGGTACATAATCGCGTTTCCGTGTCAGAAATTGGCGTCTTTTGAAAATCATATATCGATATAAAAAAGACTTTTCATTGTTTGTAACTTTGGGGCGTCGGTTATATTTTAGTTTCATAGCTTCCGGCTAATATATTTATTTACTTATTAGGAATGTTTTTATGTATTAAGTAAAACCAAACTGTAACTTATCACTTATTGCGGCTTCACCATCAAAAGATCAGTGTAGTATCGTTACAGTAGTCATAACTACAAAGTGCTCCGCTTTTTACATTAATAACACTTCTCGGAAGTAATTGGCGAGTTTCATCCGAGGGTTGTGAGTTCGCTGGGTGGAGGAGGAGAGGGGCGATTGCGAAGCCGGTCAGTGCCCGGCGTCGTTACGCAATCTGCGGGCGCTAACCCACTGCGCCACAAGCGTCTTGTGCGCGAGGAGGCTGCGTCTTCCCGAGCCAGTTACCTCACGACACTAAACTAAACTTTACCGTCAGGCATTAGATTGATTCATTAAGCAAATATCGCAGCGAATTATATGTGTCTTTATAAGATCAAACTTTAAATATTTTTGACGAAAGCTCATCGTCCGGCGGTGTTGCGGCACTCACCTTCGCTCTGGCGGTATTATATAAAAATTGCAATGAAAATAGTCGCAGATAAAACATAGCTAGGCTAGACAACAAACAGAGACGGCGAGAACAATTAGTCGGAGGTGCGAGAGAGACGGTGTAACGGTTAGCGCAGGTTCAACGATCGGCTCGCGCGCAGTTTGTTGAACTGCAATCGAGCGGCAGATCGCGGAAGAAAGCGCCGCGCCCGCTCGCCTGACTTGTTGTTTTATCGCACATCTCGTGGGGCAGCACCGCACTTCCCTTCCCCCCCCCCCCATCAACTTACCCACACACACCCGATACCCCGCCCTCATCCGCACCAGCCCAGTCCTAACAGCACCACTATCGGCAGGCTCGCGGGAATCCAGCATCGACCCGAGCGCAAAAACATGTGTTGCAAACTTGGCCATAGTAAATCTAAACAACGATGCTTATATTTGATATATAAATTATTATTACTACGTAATAACCAGGATCTGTGCGCACAAGCACCAGCTCAACACAACGCAACCCAAAGTGACGGGGTTTTATAATACGATCAGCAGCCGCGCTTTGTAAATTCCCCAACTAAAAACAGAAAATACGAAAGGATTCAGTCATTTTCGTAGTAATTACGAAACACTGGACGGATGAAATCAGATCGTGTCTATCTGCGCACGAGTCTTCCGCTTCCACCGGACGGGGGTGGCCCGGAGATCGTGAAGCTGTCTAGCGTCAACAGCGCCAGTATTTGCTCGCTTATATCAAAACCAGTTGACACAAACAGACGGCCTAATTTTATCAGATCCAGTTGACATTTACGAACACACCAGCTAAGAGACGAGTGAAATGGTGACAGCTTCCTCTCCGCAAAAAGATTACCTTATTTACTGTTAATAGGCGATACGAGTCCTTTCTAGCTGGGAGCAATGGTGGGCTATTTAAAGGGTAATGGGAGAGAAGAGTCGGACACTTTAGAAATACTCATGAATATGCATAAAAAAACAGTGCATGCTTACTTAAAAAAAGAAAAGCAAAATATTTCCTTAATAATATCGTTCGGGTGGCCGCTCTTTCGCCGCTGACGTTCCTCAAATCTGGCCATCGGATTTTCGAGAACCCTTCACCATCGCCTGCCTTGACGACCAATCAAACACAGGCTTAGTGTCGTTCTCAAACTACATACGTTAATGCCGGAAGCACTGTACCAGAATATGTCCCTGGTGTTAGCGGCGTGCATCGCAGGCTCACTGCAGTCCAAGGGTCGCACTAGGGAAAGACCACTTGAATCTACTAACTCGTTAAGACCGCGTACTCAGTGCGGAAGCGGAAGAAACATCATATCAGAGGAGCAGCTCTTCCATTTTGTAAGTTTAAAGCTTGTGTATTAATTCTTCGTGCCAAATTTTGCTTAACGTCATCGGAACATTGAAAGTGAGAGCGCTAATGTCTAACGTTTGTCGAAGTACAGAGCTCCGTACCAGAAACAAGAAATTTTCCACCTTATTTGACAAAACCTGCTCGGACTGGAGAACCACTCCCATCGCACCCGCTAATGACGGCTCAATCCTGATGCTGGATACTCTCAACAATCATTAATAGACTAGCCACCACCAGGGCACGTATAACCCGGAATTTCAACCCCTCTTCCCTCATCTTTTCGGCCTACAACGACAATATCCAAGAAGACCATAGGATCAAGCTCGCCTTTTTCGCGAAGTAGCCACCTTCTTCTATTTAGGCAGACAACTGTTCCAGACGCCATTACATCCCCTCGAGGATTGGTTTGGGAAATAGAAGATTAATGTCAACCCGAACAGATCTCGCAGTCTCTGATACAGGAACTATTCGTAGCCGCAGACACACACGACACAAGTTTTGGGCCAGCCCGACCCCTCCGAATATTCGGTGAAACACTTCCGGGCCACGTTTGACCATAAACTCCATAACAATTTCCACTCACACGCCATGCATTTCCACCCTTTAGGTTTTGTTACATTTTTAATGTATAGCTCCTAATGTGTATACAACATGAGTTGCGCTGCGATACTTTGCGATACGTTGCGATGCGTTGTGATACATCGTGTTGCATTGCGTTCATCTTCCTACGAATTCGCATGTACTGCTAAACCATTATCGAGTTTCGACTCTACTTGGAGTGACCACCACTCCACGACATCGTTCAGTAAGTACTGAAAATACTTCAAGAATTCATGTTAATAAAAAAATTAGCTTTATGTTGAACAGTGAATATAGGCAATAAACACTAGTTTGTGAGGCACTTGTCGAGTGGAGCGCTATATATGTATATGTATGATTTATATATATTTATGCTAAAATCTATTTTTTACACGGGGATGGTTTGTGTGTGTATACAGAGCACACGGGGGACGGCGCCGGGACTAGCTCGGGCAGGGTGGCGGTGTCGTGCAGAGTGTGCGGCGACAAGGCCTCCGGGTACCACTACGGGGTCACATCCTGCGAGGGCTGCAAGGTACCAGTAGCTGCACATTGCTGCAGACAGATTTTCCAACAATGTGTATGTATATTGCAAACGTCTGCCTCAGTAATGGCACCGCAGCAGTTACACAAGCTTTACTTTATCTTGTGAAGAAACTTTCGTACGCAGATAATTGAATGTTTATGGATCCGTGTGTGTGATGTAAAATGATTATTTGAAAATGTAGAAACATGGAATCAATTGTACAAGCAAAGTCCCGCTTGCAGGGTTTCTTTCGACGCAGCATCCAGAAGCAGATCGAGTATCGGTGCCTGCGCGACGGCAAGTGCCACGTGATCCGGCTCAATCGCAACCGCTGCCAATTCTGCCGCTTTAAAAAGTGCCTGGCGGTGGGCATGAGCCGTGATTGTGAGTATCATCAACACCCTCATACCTACCCCCACTTCTTTTGTACCCAATATTACATAATTGCAGGATTATATTTTATTAAGTTCAACTTTAAACATACCAAGTTCTGTTTGACACACATCTTGCCACATTCAGCTCAGTTTCAACTCGGAGTATATCCTATTCAGTGGTGGTAGGTCTCTGTTGACGGAGACCGTCTAGGTGGGTAGGAAGCGCGCTATAGCTAGTGTAATTACTCGGGTAACGGGACTGAACATCTTGTCTTAGGGCTATGAGCGCAATGTGGTGCATTGTATAGCATTTTAAACAACACCAACAGCGTCGTTATGAGCTGGACTATCACTTATCATCGGGTGAACTTCCGCGGCGACTGGCTCGCTGTACTCGGCTCTGACGTGTTGTGTTGCGCGAGGGATAGAAACAGCCTGTAAGTCTTAACTCTTGCACGGGTTGAGAGATGAAACTGTTTGCAGCGGTGCGGTACGGACGCGTGCCGAAGCGGACGCGTGACGGTGATGCGGTGCCGGAGCCGGGTCCCAGCGGGGGCCCGAGTGAGCCTACGGCCGGACCCTCGGCACCGGCCGAACCGGAGCCCGCCAACGCTGCCGCAGACGCTGCCGCAAATGCCGCCGCAATCGCTGCCGCAAACGCTGCCGCCAACGCTGCCGCAATCGCTGCCGCAAACGCTGCCGCAAACGCTGCGGCAATCGCTGCCGCAAACGCTGCCGCAATCGCTGCCGCAAACGCTGCGGCAAACGCTGCCGCAAACGCTGCGGCAAACGCTGCCGCCAACGCTGCCGCCAACGCTGCCGCAGACGCTGAGCGGGCACAGGTGTTTCCGGTCCTGCGGGTTCCTACGCCGGAGCCCCTCGCGTTTGGCACGCCGCAGGAACTGGTGCGACTAGTGCTCGCTGCGCACCGCACCAACAACTCATACACAGAAGAGTTGCGCCGCTCCATGCGCCAGCTTACGTCCATCACGCTCGACTCAGACATTGAAGGTTATTGTTTATCTCATTACCTCTTGCTAAGTGTGCGTACGTGTACCTGCGTGCACATTGCTTGCGGGGCTGCGGACAGTCTGGTCGAAGCTGTGGATCCATTCGACGGTACCGAGAGCACGCCTCTGTACTCCACCGCAAATCTCGCTGCGACTTCCGCCTATTCATACGATTCTTCTTTTCTTTCGCGCAATATATGACTGAAGATAGTGCCCGCATCCAGCTGCCTCCACACCGCTATGTCCTCGACACATTTCAGGTCATTCATAATGTTGGTGCCTAATATTGCATGTATCAGGTCATGAGGTATTAAGACCATTAATTTTAACTTTATTAATTTTTTTTGTTGGTGGTGCTGTGAGATCTTAAGGAGAGTTGGTTATTATAGTGAGCTTGCTTATATTGGAATGCTTCGCAACCTATAAGCCGATGTTTGCGCGGGCAGAGAGCAGCGACGAGGATGTGCCTGGCCAGGGCGCGCGCGGAGCACCGCGGGTGAACCCGCGCGTGGGTGGCAGAGGCAACGACGCACACTCCCTACTCTGGTACAACATAGCGACTCGGATGACTCCCGCCGTGCAGGAGGTGGTCGGCTTCGCCAAGCGTCTGCCGGGCTTTCACGCGCTGCCACAAGATGATCAGCTCATACTTATCAAGGTACACATACGTAATCGTATAGCGATAGCTTCAATGTAAATACTGGAGGAGTAGGGGTAAGTTTGCGCTGCCGACGCGTTATTCCGCTGAGCGCGAACAGTGCGATGCAGTGCAATGTAAACGCACCGTGCTGTGATACTGTGCGATGCCAAGTGCATATACACACGTGCACTTGGCATCTCATCATAATATATCGCATACATACATTATATACAATAATGACCACGTCGCGCGCGTCTGCTGGCTTCCATATTTATTACAAACTGTATTTGTATGTTTGTTTCCTGTAACAGCGTGTATTTACCGTTGACAAATGTAAGCACTGCGATTTGCTTTGGTACTATTATGTTACGAGTTATATTTAGACAAGTAGCGAGTTTGTTGCGACGCAAATGAATGGTGGTTTCGGTGGTGAAATTGTATTTTATGAACGTTGCAGTTTTGACAATACTTGCAGCTAGGATTCTTCGAGGTGTGGCTGACAAGGATCACACGGCTTTCGACCCCGGCGTGCATCGTGTTCCATGACGGCACTGCGATCACACGCGCCCAACTCGAAATCATATACGACGTTAGTGTGAATATACTAATAACAAAGGGTGCGCGGGGTTAGGGCATAGAATTCTTACCCTGTTGTCTCGAGTAATAAAGAATAAGACTAAGGTAAGCTCTGCCTGTCATAGCAGACGACTAAAAAGGATTTCGAGTTTGTAAACTCTGAAGATGAGGGACCTCATTGCCCACTAAGCGAGCCCGGGGTGAACCACAAGTGCAAAGTGGTCTAGTGCTTGTTGTACCAAAGCAAGGGTGCCAAGGAGAGCTACAGCCCTCTCCTTAATGTGCTTGAAGCGCAGTGCCGGGAGGCAGAGGTGCGTTCCGTAGGAGATCCCAAGGCATCTCCCAACGCTCTGTCCTTAGAGCGTTGCGGAGGGCTACCGTGAGGCTTTTAGTGAGTAAAAATTCCAAATAACCGTGTCTGCCCCCCTGAAGCTGTGTATAATTTTAGATGATTTCCCCCAATAAAAAATAAACGGCGTAGAGCTCGCATTGACGCTGCCTGGTGGTGTGATGGCGCATGGTTGTGCTGCCGAGAAACGTACTCTGGCGACATCATGCCAATAATAGTATTCATGATAGTTAAACAAGATGATGAACAGCTGTAAAAGGTTTCGTACAATTGCAGATGTACCGAGCGTAAGCTGTGCTGGTGCAGCGACACATAATCAATATAGTGCGCAAAATTCGTGTACTCAGTCATTACGTGTACGTTCGTACACATGTATGTTTGTATGCACCTGTGTTTGTGTTTATGTTCACGTGACGGCGGTGCGCAGAGGGAGTTCGCCGCGGCGTTGCTGTCGTACGTAATGTCGGTGTCGCGGCTGCGCGCCAGCGAGTCCGAGCTGGCGCTGCTTACCGCGCGGCTGCTGATCTGCCCGCGGCGCGCCGCCCTCACGGAGCGCACTAGGGTCGCCGCGCTGCACCGCGCCATCACCGACGCAGCACGCACTCTGGTCACTCTCATGCACAATACTAATTTACTACTTTCTCTATCATCAGTACGGATCAATGTTGTTGTTAATTTGAAATCCACGATATTGGAGTAACTTTGACTGCGACTCATACATACATACATAGCACGCCTCGTTCCCAACGGGGTAGGCAGAGACAACCTCTCTCGACTTGCTACGATCCTGACACACCTCTCTCGCTTCCTCCACATTCATAAGCGTCTTCATGCACGCTCGTCGGATGCGAGTGCTTTTGACCCGGCCTTTCTGTAGGACATCTCCGATTTGGTCGGAATATGTCCGTCTAGGTCGACCTGCACCGATTTTTCCAATCATTCTTACCTTGTATATCTCCTTCGTTAATCTTCTTTCATCCATTCCTTCGACATGGTCTAACCATCTAAGCATCCCTTTCTCTATCCTTGTCACTACATCTTCAACCACGCCGCACCGCTTCCTTATCACAATGTTCCTCACTTTGTCCATCAGTGTCACTCCGGTTACACTTCTCAGGCTTCTCGTCTCCACAGCATTAATCCTACTTTCATGTTTCCTCTGCCATACCCAACATTCACTACCATATATCAGTGTGGGGACCAACACGCCTCTTTGCACAGCCAGTCGTGCTCTTTGTGATACGTTCCAGCTATTCATAAAGTTATGAAGTGCCCCATTGACTTGATTCCCTTTTAAAACTCTTCTTTTAATATCATCATCACACTTGCCATCTCTTCTAAACTGTGAACCCAGATTCGAATTCTTTCACTTGTTCCACTTTTTGTCCCTCAATCATAATGTCACAGTTTGTCATACATTCTTCTCTTTCAAAAACCATTACTTTCGTCTTGCTTACATTCACTTTAATTCCATTGCTTGTTAAAGCACCATTCACCATGTCAACCATCGCTTGCAACTCCCTCTCCGATGATGATAATAAAACTTGATCATCAGCGTATAGGAGGCATTTGACGGTCAACGCATTCATTCTTAGTCCATACTCACTGTCTTTCAAATCTTTCAAGTAATTTTCTATAAATTGGTTAAACAGCAACGGCGAGGCCACACATCCCTGTCTTACAAACACCCTTCTGGATGCTAAACCAGTCTGAATAAGCCCCGTTTATCCTGACACAAGCACTAGAACCCTCACAAAATGATTTTAGTGCTCGTATCAGCATGCTGTTTACCCCATGAGCAGACAATATGGACCACGATCCAAATCTACGAAAGCGCGATAGACCTTTTGACTGACTATGTGCCAAACATTTTTCGGTTATGCTAAGTTAGGAAAAAACCTGGTCCATGCATCCCATTCCACTTCCAAATCCTGCTTGTACATCCCAAATTTTCTCTTCAATTTCATTCATCACTCTTTTAATCAGTATCTTTGCATACAGTTTGCCGACGACGCTCAGTAAGCTAATGCCACGATAGTTTTTACAGTCTTGCTGTGACCCTTTTCTTTAATATACCGGAACAATTACGGCTTTGCTCGAGTCATCTGGCACCTTGCCGCTCCTCCAACAAAGGTTGAAAAGGTAGTACAGCTGACTAGCTACCACGCCCTGTCCAGCTCTCAGCATCTCGACCGTAATCCTATCATATCCTGCAGCCTTACCCAACTTCACACTATTCATTGCAAAATCTCTTTCATAATACTTACTACTTTCATCCCCACTCTCAGTTTGCCGGGGTTTGGAACTTGCATATCCTCTTTCTCGAATAAACTTTCAAAATATTCTTTCCACCTCTTTAGGATACATTCTTCACCTGCCACAAAGCTTCCATCCTGGTTCCTGATTTTGCCACGTGAGCTTATATTATTAGCTCTGGCTATTCTTATGGATTTCCAGAACTTAATGTTCGTCCGGAAGTCATCAGATAACCTTCTTTCAAATTCATCTCTATCATTCATTTTCTTTCATTCTACCACTTCCTTTGTTACGGTCTTACATCTTTTATACTCATTCTTCGCATTTTGTACATCCTCTATCGTTGCCCTGGCTACTCTTTGATTGGCTTTTGCTACCAACCAATCCTGCCATGCTTTCCTCTTTTCAGACACCGCCTTCCGTATTTTTGCACTTACAGCCTTCAACATACATACTTTCTTTTCTTCTCTTACTCACACCACATACTTTCGCCGCTTTCACAACTCCATCGTTGATCGACTTCCATAACTCTTCACCCTCCCTCACACATTCCTTCTAATCTGTCAAACTTATCAATCAATTTACTCTTATACTTCTCTCTCACTTCATTATCTTGCAAAACCTCGACTTGCACTCTTTCTAGTACGCTAATGGGTTCCCGAACACGATGCCGCCATCGCCTAAAGATCTCACTTATTCGGCACAACACCAGGAAGTGATCAGTGTCGATGGCAGTGCCACGGTATACCCTAGTGTCTATCACTTTCTTTCTCAATCTCTTATCGACCATTAAAAAATCAATCATAATTTCCTGGTTTCCTTCTTTTCTTGTGTACATGTGGATCTTTTTTAAAAAAAGCGGCAAGCAAAGCATCAGCATAAAACAACTTCTAGTGATGGTATTCAGTTACTCCAAAGTACCTTCCGACCACGATCTATGTGTATTTTAACAAGACTTTTATTCTATTCCAATTTTTGTGTCTAAAAACACTAACTACCAAAGTAGACAAAGAAAGAAATTCTCAATGAACAGGCCGGTTATGGTTAGGGTATCACAGTCCTACCACTTCTATGTATACTTGAGATATAAGACGAATTGGAGCGTGCACCGTATGCAGATGGTAGATGCGGATGCTGGTGCTGATGCCGGTGTGAGTGCTGATGCTGGTGCGGCGGGTGGAAGTGGCGGCCCCGAGGGCGGGTCGCCGGCGGAGCGGGCCGTCAGAAACGCGCGGGCGGAGGCGTTCGACGCGGCCGCGCGCACCGCATATGCTCTCGGCGCGCGCCACCACGCGCTGCTCGCTTGGCCACGGGCGCACTGGCAGCGTCTGATGCTACCCGCGCTCTTCGCGGAGGTGTTCGACATACCCAAAGGAGAGGAAGATACCGAGCAGTCCCGCGCCCTCGCCATGGAGCCCTAGATCTCTATTCGTTCCTTCTCCATTAAAACATGAAATAATTATCTTCTACAAGCTGATATCTGAATGTGTGACCTTGCTTAACTTAACTTTGAATCTATTGTTATAATATTTGATGTCATTGAAAATGTACGACCCCTGTACTCCTTCCACCATTCAGAACCTCTCCAAATATTTATCATAATAAATGTTGTGAAAGAAAATTTAATCGACCCACGTGCGTAGATACATAGATTTGTAGAAAAAGTTAATAAAAAATGTATTAGAATGACGTACACTGCATACGTACGGTACATATACGGCGAAGTTTAAATAACTTCAGTAGTTCAATAACAAAAATAATTGCGTTAAATTATAATAATAGTGAAGTATAAGTATAAATAAATCGGAACGTTTACACAGGCAGTAAGGAGCGCCAGTGCGGGGCGTACAGACGGTCGGAACTTCTCCCAACCTCTCTCGCAGTCACTGGAATAAAGGGCACTAATGAAATATTTACAGATTTATTAAATGTAAACATCGCCGTTAATTCCACGATATTTATATAGGTATGGATGTGTGTATGTCCGTATATAACAAAATTTTGGGGTAGGTGAGCGCGCGGCGCGTACTCCAGTGCGTTTCCATCACCTACATTCTCTACATTAATCGTCAACGATCGCACGCGCATGCACACGGTATATAATATGGGTGCACGTTTAGCGCTGTTCTTGTGATAATGTAAGTTGTGAAACGTAAACGTTTTATGGAGACTGAATCTGATACGAGTTGTATCCTGGTTGTGGACTCTATATAAATTATCCTCGTAGAGCGCGAAGTGGCCGAGCAGCGCAACGCTGTGCGCCGCACCGAATGGATTCGCGCGCCTTACTCGCGTACGTATTGTTCTGAACATATGATATATAAATATATATGAAACATGCATTTATCTTTTTTGAATTGTTAAAATTTATTGTAGCGGTAAGAGCTGTTTGGCGATGAAGCGCGAACTCAACGATATATTTCGCATTATGTCGTGCGAAGACGCACGGGGTTCGCGCGATCTCTATGTGTACTTTTTCTCTTATAAACCGGTTATCTACAATAGTAGTGGACTTAGTGATCTATGGAAGCATATATAAGATTTTAAAGAATTCATTCGTGTAACGGCTTTAACCATTCATATAATTGTTTTATTTGCAAGTGTATTGTCGTACTTCTGCACTAACTAATAACAGAAGACCCACTTTTACTGTTCGTCTAAAGAAATAAAAACCTGTCATTTCCCAACGGACGGCGGCCGCCACACATCGCCGCTGCTGACCAGCGCTGATGTCACCGTCACCGTCGCCGCCGCTGTTATCCTATAATATCATGTTATTAAGATTTTGTTAATACTTTATAGTTTTGATTATTAGATAGCAGGTGATGAGCTATTGTATTATATGCCAAAATTTAAATAAAATACATGGATAAATCGATGTTTGTCATTCCCTTCAGTAATTATTTCAAGAGTCGTATATAACAGGAACATTAGAACTTTTTACGTCACGACTGAACGTTGAGCTGGTTGGAGATTTGAATAAAACGCAATATGGTCATGCAACATGGTAACATTTTTAACACTATAGTAAAAGCCCTACAATAATCTTTTTTAACTAAGGTACATCCGGAGTACCAACGCGCAATCATTTTGATTATCTTTTGGTAGAAATATATTACCAAAATGAAATGCCGTCTGATTGAATTCAAGCAGACCCGCGGACAAGTCGCTGTGCTACAGTCGCAGCCCTCTCAGCTCTCACAAACCAAAAATAAAACGGAATATATTTCGCTTATATAGATTTACGTTTTCTTACTTTTCCTATCCTACGTGTTGCTCATCTCAATTTCATTTATTCATAAAAATTCAATGGACATCCACTGATCGAATATATTCACGCACCCGGGCACACACGCACCGTGGTGTTCAATGGGCGCACTGTAGCGAAGTATAATACAGGTGATTTTTTACTAGCAAAGAATTTAACGGATTTGGTCGTAAATATTCAAACTTGAGGCACACATCCGCTGTCGGTTACAGTGCCTACTGCTCTCCTTTGCTATCATTGCCTACGACTGTTCCTACTGCCAGCGGCAGCTGGTGCTGCTCCTCGCAATACAGGTTAAAAAATAATTACACAAAAGGACAAAAATAACAACAAACACTTATTGATATCGCTTTAATTCTTAATTGTATTGCCACATTCATTAATCACATGGATGAAACAATTTATTTAAAACAAAGTATTTCAATACCTTACGATTTAAATAATTAAATAATAAAAGATATTTTTTATCTTTAATAACAATAACAAAGCAAACAGCTAAAAAATTTAAACACAAGCGATTAAAATACTAATGTACAGCGAGCAGGTCCGCGGCGCTACGGGCGAGGCGCGGGCGCGTGCACGAGCGCGGGCGCGTGCACGAGCGCGGGCGCGTGCACGAGCGCTTGCACGGGCGCGGTCGAAGGCAAAAGCGGAGGCGGAGCCACTACGCCCTCCTACCTTCCCGTCTTGCTGGCGAGCTCTTTTAATGTAGAGTAATATCGTGTGGTGTTATGTGGGGTCGCGACACATCGTTGGCATGTCGAGTGTTTCAACAGATATAGACAACAATGAATGTGGGACGGCGGTCGGCGCTGACAGAGCGCCTGACCGCCACTCTCCCGGCTCTGGGCGGGCCTTCTCGTACCGAGAGACAAGACGCACACGCACTACCAATACTGCAATGCTTACAAGAGGGACAACTACGCTAAGCGACGACAGTGCCTAGGGGCTGGGAATGACACATCACTACGCTGAATAATAGATTATTTGTTAAAACATTGATTACCCCTCAGTACAGCGGTACGAAACATTACACCTCGTGATGGCAAAACACAAACGATAGTCTATTATTTCAACAAGACAACATGTAAACAATCTTTATGTTTATTAATCCCGGTGTGAGGAGACCCAATGCACGACACTGGGCTCCCGGTGGTGCTAGTCGACACGCGCTTAATGGAAACTGGTTCAGAATTGGAATAACTGTTCACCCAACATATCTATTTTATTAGAACCTGTAATATAAACCATGAATTGGATGTAATATTTACAGTTTATATATTTACTAAATTTGTTCACCCAATAAACTTTCCTCTCACAATAGAATAATTAACTTAAACTTTGGACGGAATCCCACATGATGGACAGGACAGCTTTGCGATACGAACAGTAACCGTGGCCCAGAGACGGCTGCGGCTACTGTGCAAGCGTGCGCGTGTAGCGTGTAGCGCGTCTGCCGAGCGCCGACACCGCAGCAGCAGCAACAACGGCGCAACCGCTACCCACGCACACACACACGCGCACGCAACACACACACACCCGACTGTTGATGTAATGAGACGTGACTTCAGGTGAACGTTGTGACGGATTTCATCGTTCCAATTTTATAAAACAATTACGACAATATACCTAGTGTGGAGATGCTGCGCAAAAATTAGCTTCACAGATGTGTCGGTAGGGGAGGTAAATGTAACTTTGTGTGTCTGTGCTCTCAGCTCACGAAGCAAAACAAAAGCTATGATCAATTACCACATTGTCCGGCGAATCAGTGGTAGTGCGCAAGTTTATCGAGCCTGTGTACACACGTGCAACACCCTGCGTACGCGCACGCGCCCTCGCCCGCGCACGCGCACCCGCGACGCAGCACCGCGCCGCACGCGCGCCGCTCAGCCGACTCATCTCACCTCTAATATTACTTTATCTAGCTTAAAATTATTTGTAGTAGTCTCAATAATCTAATCTAGTGTAAATCGTACACATCTGCGTGTAAATAAACAAATACAATCTCGGTTGCTGTGTAAATAACTTCTTTCCACTAAACAACATATCCACAAGCAAGGACGATTCCAAAAATACTTTTTTGTAATTTTGATTGATCTCTATATGATTTAATACGATGCAGGTGAAATTAATTTATTGAATATCTCAATAGAAAAAACCAATGCAATGCAATGCAATGTGTATGCGATCAAACGCTTGCGCGCGATCCGGGGATCGCTTCAGTTATTTATTTAATAAATATTTGAAATTTTACAATATCGCACAATTCGCCCATTCGCATCAGTAACTCGCGCCTTACGCCCGCCCTCTCTCCATTTTAGTCAACATAAAACTCATTAATTTTCACAGTCTCAAAGCGTACTCACCGCAACTCTACCCGATAAATTCACAAAATACTGCACGACGCGCAGCCGAACGCACCGCGTCGCATGTGACGCCCTCCGGCTGCGGCGGCGGGTGCCGGTGCCGAGGCGTTGGAGGGCCGAACAGGCGCGAACGCGTGCGCAAGCGCCGGCGTCGAGGGGAAAGTGAAGTCGGAGGAGTAGCGGGCGGCGAGGCGCGCGGCGGAACCGCCATCCGGCTCGAGGTCCGGAGACGGCGCGCGCTAAGACGGGGCAGCTCATTTCTTGGTCGGCGTGCCGCGCTGCGTGAGTCCCTCGAAGCGCTTGAACGTGTAGTTTATGAAAACCCAGTCCTTGTAGGCGACTTCGCCCTCCTGCGATATCGGCGCCGCAGCTGCAACACCCATAACGTGACATATTTAAATGACCTTCGCATTACATTACGCACCACAGACGCATTGTGCAATTGACTCACGAATTTCCAGCTTCACGTCGGGGAACTCGTCGAAGTTGGATGTATCGTCTATGGAACGCACGTCCACGGAGATAGCGGCAGGCCGCTCACGTACATGGCTCCAATCCACACCACGAAAGAAGCCCACCGACTTGACGTCCTCAATGCCTCGCTGCGAGCCAAGCCTGCCGCCGCGACGCGAACCAACACCAACACAAATTAGTAGTGCATACTCATCGCGCTCACGCTACACATTACAACACGCATAAATCCTTTTTATTTAAAGAGTAACAACTCCCTCGTCAGTGAAATTACTAGGATAAAGAAACTGTCATTTCATAATCTTTCATGTTACATTTACACTGAACACAGCCTACATTAGGATAATAAAGCATGTTAATTTGAAGATCTTAGTTTACATGATACGAGTTACCTGCGATCTGGCTCGGAGCAGAAGCGTAAGATAGTCTCACGGGCATCTTCGCTGATAGGGATTTCCGGCGGGAAGGTGAGCGATTCGCGCCAGGACATTACTTTGCGATAAGTTTCCTGTGGTGACTCGGAGCAGAAAGGCGGATACCCGATTAACATCTCGTACCTGCAATAGCACGCAAACTGATAGACAAACGAATGACATGCCAAAGACTATGCAAAAACTATGAGAAAACCATAACCACAACAGTTTTCTGCCAGAACCACCTCAGTAGAGAAAACAACTGCTGTAGCAATTATTCATGCAGAGCTTTAATTGCCAGTAGACAGTGACAAACATTATACATAAAATACAACTCTCCCTCTATAATACATATTATTTAAATAGTATACAATATCGTTACGACGACAGCAAACCTCATGAAAGCTTCCACAACACTTACAGGTTACATGTAGGTGGAAAGATTATTAACACCATACATATACATTATTTGTTTTTAAAAATCGGCCGCAACTGAAGCTGAAGCTCAGAATGCTCGAAACAAAACACACAAAGAAGTACCGTTACAGTCGCGCAAACAACAATATCTCTGTGATAGTGTGGTGGTGTCCAGGTGTATTTGTGTGGAAAGCTTAGGGAATACTCGGAATGTTGGCAGTCGAGCAGGTGTAATGTACTCCGCCTTGTAATGTCGGGCTATTAAGAATAGGACTAAGATATTTCCTACCTGTCGTACAAGGCGATTAAAAGGGTCCTCTGGACGGCAAATGTATGGTATCTATATTTGCAGCAACATAAGTGCTAACGAGAGCTTTGCCCTTCCGCACCGTTGCGTTCCGTAGGAGATCTCGGAGCCCCTCGCAATGCACTGAGTGGGACCACCCAGGAAGTTTTAGTAGGTAAAAGCCCCACATAATCTTGTGTTCCCCCAGAAGCAAGGTATTTTTAAGACGATTTCCCCCGCGATAAAAAAAAGTGTAATGTATTACTAACATGATGACTCCAAGGCTCCACCAGTCCGCCTGCGGGCCGTAACCGGTCTGCAGAAACACCTCGGGCGCGATGTAGTCCGGAGTGCCGACTGTGGAGTACGCGAGCGCGCGCCGGTTGCGTTTCCACGACTCCGCGCGGCGCTTCGAGTCCATAGCTGACGACGACGAGCAAACTGCGTAACAGAAAAGTGTAACGGTAATCTCTAACAACATCAACAAAAAAAAAACATCACAAGCCGCCGCACTCACTGAAATCGGAGGGCGTGGCGCGGGAGAGATCGCGGTAGAAATCAGTGCGGTGGCTCTTCTTAAGTCCCGTACAGAGGCCGAAGTCGCTCAGCTTGATGTGGCCGCGCGCGTCCAGCAGCAGATTGTCCGGTTTTATGTCCCTATGGAGTACACGAATCACTCAAATTCAATATATTTTAACAGTATAAAAGCGTGGCGACACCTTAAGATTAATCACGTATAATAACGCGGTGCGCACCTGTGTATGAAGCCGAGCTTGTGTATGCTATCAATGGCAAGTGCTGTTTCGGCGACGTAAAACTGCGCACAATCCTCGCTTAGAGTGTCCTTTTTCATAAGCAACGTCATCATGTCTCCGCCGGGTAGAAACTCCATGATCAGGTAGAGATTCATGGGGTCTTGGAAACTATAGTACATTTTCACCACCCACTGGTGGTCTGCCTCAACAAGCACATCACGTTCGGCACGCACATGCGCGACCTGCAAGTACAAACATGATTGTCCAATTCATCATTAACATTCAAAGGAGCTCATTTATTTAATATTTTCGCAGCTGAAAATGGACGCCCTTCCGAGCTGATTGTGTACCGGTGACCTTAGCGAAGCGGAGGTCGAGTAACGAGCTGGCTTCTGATCTAGCATCATGAATGCGTCTCAATAGTAACTCTTCCGCCAACATTAAAAATAATTAATCACCTGTTCTTTTTCAAGCATATCTGCTTTCCGAAGTATCTTCATAGCATACACGTGACCGGTATCTTTCTTCTGCACCAGCCGAACCTCACCAAATGCTCCGCGACCTATTACCTGTGTGAATAGATGTTATAAGTGTGAAATTGTCAACGGCAATGCTGCTACAAAAAAGTGATGCCTATATTGTAAAAAATGCACCAATAAACAGCGCAACCAGATACTGGGATAAAAGAGACTGTCTTCACGTATGTTTTACCTCCTCGGTAACGGCATGTGTTGTAAACAACTATTTGACGTGATGCACTAGGAATGTTTTCTCATCGGAGCACTCACCATCATTGACAGAAAAGTTTATCCTCAAACCCTACGACTTCCTACTGCCCAAGATCCAGAGACACTTTCTTCCAATAACACACTAGTTGTTTAATTAACCGACTGATAAGGATTTACCTGGAACCTACAACATGCAAAAAGGATGTACAAGGTTTCATCCATGCCTACAACACGATGGAAGATCTCTGCTACCGGAGGCTTAGTGTCGTGCAAACAATACTGTTTTCGGTTTGAAGTGTGTGCAAGCCAGTGCAATTATTGTGACAATAAGATGTGATAACACACAATGTGGTGCTTTATATATCCTCCATGATAGAGCTATATTGTTATGAGTAAGTTTATCACTCACTTACCAATGGGTGAACATTATGCTAGTGTCGTGGCCCAAAAATTTATAAAAAATTCCGCGAGCTTTATTTCCGGTGTTGATCGCATGCCTCTGCCTCGGCCGTCTTAATTGCAAAAAACAGAACACTTTTGACATTCTTATCTGTGATGACAGACAGATGCACGAACCTTAAGAGGTTCAAAGTCCTCGACGCCTAGGCGGGACCGCTTCAGTCGGAGGAACTCTGTTTCTTTTTGGGCATGCTGCTGCCGCTTCTCGTGCTTCTGACTCTCTGTGAGGCTCTCATCTTTCAAAGACTCTTCAAGTTTGTCAAGTCTGAAAAAAGTTTAGTTAAATTTACCAACAATCTGTTTTACATAATCATTTATCATTTGACCTTGAATGTGTGACAAGGTAAGTATAGAGTAATCAATATGGTTCCTCACGCCGCGAAACTACATTGTTATCTGTGAGGTGCCCATCGTAGCAGCAGCGACAGCGGCAACAGATCACTGTTTCGACCACAGTGAACCATGAGCTTCCTACCCTTAGCTTGTTCCCCAAACCACATACCTTTGTCTTCTTTCATAGTGCTGTGTAATGAGATTCGTATAGAAATTCTCTAGCGTAACCTTGGCCTTGGTAGCCTTGTCGAGCGTGTGCCCGCTGAAGCGGATGTTATCTGCGCCCGTCATCTCCAGCACCCCTGTAACATAACATTCACATGCAAAACTAGCATTTTAACCACCTACAAATAAACAATAATTAAAAGTTTAGGTTGGTTTTAACTCGATAAAAAAATTAAGCATTACCTCCCAAAACAGACCACCAAATGGATGTTATTGCACACCATGTCAATTTTAAAGGTAAACTTTTTTTACACTTTGTAAGAAACTTTTATTATATTTAGTTGTTATGTTAAACTGCAGTGATCTTTTGATGTGTTAAATGAAGTAAATTTTCAAGCAATTAATAAAAAGTTTATTTACCCGGCAGCTGGGGCGCTGGGGCGGGTGTGTCAGGGGCCACCGTAGTGCCCAGTGCGCTTTTGCCCCAAGACACGGCTCTGTCTGTGTGAAATAATAAAGAGTAACTATAATGTATCAAGTAGCTCGCTGGCCTAATTGTTAGAGCGTGCGACCTTCAGTCTGAAAGTTCGAATTCGGAATGTACCATCGACTTTAATATTTAAGTTATGTACATTTGTGAACTTTAGTTACAACAGCGACATACAAACGGTGAAGGAAAATATTGCGAGGAAACCTGCACATGAATTAGAATTTATTCTAGGGTGTGGGAAGTCACCAATCTATATTGGATCCGCTTTGTTAATATGGCTCAATCTCCCTCATATTGAGGGTACGACTGCTCCAACAGTGGGGACGTAAATTGGCCATTATGATGTGTCACTGTGCTACTACCATTAAATTTCATATAATAACTAGCAGATTGTCTATCTAGATATGCTACTATTTGTTACTAATTAACTTCTAATACTATGCATCTTTCACCAACCCGCATTGGGTCAACATGGTGGGAAATCCTCCCATAAAAGCCTCTACAAATATTGTGATCTTTGGGGGAGGCTTATGTCAAACAGAGGAAGTCTATCGCCTAAGAATGATGATGATACAGCGTGTAAGTATGAACATAATTATCTCACAAAAATTTAAAGTTTCTTATAACGTCACGTCTACATTAATCATTATTAGAAACTTTAAGTAGCACTATGATTAAAATTCATGAACAGTTAACCAATAATTAATACTAATTAAAAGAAATTACTACCTTATCCTCTATCTATGCAGAAATTAAAGCCCAATTTTCACAAATGTTCAATTATCACATTTTACTGAGTTTTATGTATTACTTATTCAAGTCAACATTAAAATATTATTAAAAAAATCACTTAATACAAATAGAAAAATTACATACATCTTGATACACTTATAAAAACCTTGACAATGAGTCACTACAATTTACAGGACAGTATGCACTGCCTTGAGATGCTATATCATTAATTGATTGGTTATATTGGTTATGATTGGGCTTTAACCTTCATACTTTTCTTTATAGTTTGTTCCGAGTATCTGAGTCTGTATTATATATACTTGTAATTCTAACATGAGTATCGATAATTTATAAGTATACGACAAACTTACAAACAGAAATGTTAATTCTAACTTTTATTCATATAAGTAATCACAAGCTATACAAAGTCAAGTAAAGATAATATACATCAGTACATCCTTATGCTATAATATGTATACTAGTTCAAATTAATAAAACACCTGATAGATGAATTAAAATATTTTGAAGTAATGATCGCTAAGAGTGATGATAACTACTTGGAGATTAATAACAACATCAATGCAGCCAACGTGGCAGTTAACCCAGATATTCACTGACCACGGCGGATTCTCCCAATACTTGAACCGTTTCAAGTTTCAGAAGACAGTCATGCAAATATGATGATGCAGTGGATGAAACGGTTACTCATTTGCTGACGGAGTATCCTTTACATAGATACTTGAGGTACGACTTTGAGTTGGACCCAGGCTTAAGAATAGATACAGCTAGTCTACCCAAGATAATAATAAATAAATCAGAAGTAATTAAGATAATAATAAGAAATAAACAATAGAAATAAGGATATGCAAATATTACTTCATATTTATGGACACGATAATATTCTGTGTATTTCTGTTCATCATCATCTTCAGCCGACTGTGTGTGACTTCTACTGTCTCACACAGACATAGGTCTCTGGGTATTTTTGTTATTATTAAATAATTACATAACATAAGTGTAGTGATAATATAAAAAAAATAATAGAAATAATGTTATAAACTGTAAATAGCTTAAATTAGTAGTGAAAATTTTGTGAATAATAGGACAATGAAAAACACTCAATAATAGGAAATAAATAATAAAAAAATAGGGACATCAGACATTCTTCGAGAAAATGAGAAATAAATAGTAAAAACAAAGGATATCAGATGTTTATAAAAATTGTACATTTGTATATAATGACGAAATGAAATAAAATGTAAGGATGCCAATGACAATTTAAAAAGCGTTTAGAAAAATTATTATTGTTTGAACTAAAACATTAATAGGTAATAATAACTTTTATTTTTCGAGTACATACTTCAATGAATGAAACAGTTAAAATTAGCTTTAAGGATTTGTGCAAATATAGGTACGTATTTGACAAAGAAGTAATTGAAGCCGATGTTTGTTTCCTGTCAATAGAATGAGGAGCAGCAGGCGCTTGTACTGAGAGTAATCTCACCAATTTATTTATAGACTTGAAGGCTGTTCACTAATAATATGTTACTTGTTGCAATTTTTTAATTAATTGGATACCTTCAATTTATCTTCAGCACACAAATCTCGTTACTGGAATGCCAATCCCTTTACACTCTAATAAATAAACAGCATTAATGCAATATTTCTCAAAAAGGTTAAAATCGATAATAAACTGTCACAATAACAGAAATTAAGATTAGGCGACTTGTTTAAAGCAGGACATTATATAAACAGTTTTCAGGAACAGAGCACGATAAACCGCCGCAAATATTCAATGGCTCGCTGCCTTTGTTAAATGCATATTGAAAGTGAAATAACGGGACATGAACAATACGAGCGGACCGAGCAAATTGCACAAAGGAAGATATCGAAAGAGCGACCGTACAGATAATAAACAGATGTTACAGCAAAAACATAATGTTGCCAGCACTATAATTACCATAGCGCCGACATTGCATCGAGAAGAAAACAATTATACAATTGTTTACTTTTCAATTTCTGTTACGACAAAATGAAAAGAAGCCAAGGGAGCAAAGTAATTCGTTAATTAATTATTTTTTCAACGGTTTTAAGCAAATTTTTATAAAAGAATCACAAAATAATTGTGACAGAAATAGAGGTTAATCGCACGACGTTGATTGTTTATTGATCTTTTTAAGATTTATCTATTGCTGATACTCAAAACGAAAAGAAGAAATTTTAAATATGTAGAGTACTAAGATGGTTAATTAAAATCTAACAAATACAATAAACATTATAACTAGTATTGCTATAAATAAAATAAAAAATAATATAAAAAACCACAACATTTAATTTAAATATAAACTATATTAAAAATTAAGATATTTTGTATATATATTATATTATCACCTTTGTTATTATTGGGATTTTGATTCCGGTAATAATAATCATAATTATTAGCCGAATCTGTATTACAAAGTGGGTTGCCTAAAAATCTACGGATTATTACAGTACGTGTCTAAAACCACTGAATTTTGTAAGTTAATATTTTGTTAATAAACATGCGATTTTGACATAATATTCGTCTTCGCTCTCCTTAATATCGCTGCAGCACGTGTAGATTATCTGCTGCTGCTAGATTGGTTTCCAGTTATGGCCCGGACACGACAACGTCTACAATAGTTAAAATGGTGTGTTGATTACCTTATCGGCACCTTTGATATTACTGGAGCACAGCCCAGTTTTTGGGTTACGTTTAAGAGTTTTCTCATTGCTCACAACCGCCAAGTACAGCAGCAAATTATATTTTCCAGTCTTAGGTATAACTCGCCGCAGCATATGTAGGTAATCAATGATGCTAATACTTTTCTGACTCTAGGACTTCTCAATAACAGAGACTCTGGAACCTTTGCTGCGAACTTAAATCGATAACATTTTAGTTCTGGTAATACTGTTGACACTATTCCAGGTAATATAAGTAGTTTGTAGGTTGGATCGGAAAATTTCCTGGCTTTTGTATTTCAAGGGTTCCTAAGTTTGTCTCTCGAATTTTACTTTGAGATTCAATAAGACTCAGTCCATTTGATGTTCTCATCCTTTGTGAAACGAATTAATCTCTTAAATATACGAGAAGACTTCATGAAGCCAATATCATTTTTATTATACCGTAATAATTCTTTAAAGCTCAGTATCTATTCCAAGGAGTTGAAGGATAGGCAGACATCTGTTTCAGAATAATTTATTATGATTTTTTTTTTTAAAATCTACTATCTTTTGAGCATAGAAATGTTTAGAGCATAGCTTATTAGATGATGTGGACCGTCGGCCTTGTCTCTGCATATTGGTCATATGAATGATACATCCAAAAAGAAATTATAAAAAAATTATATTTGTTTTAAAAAATAACAAATAACTGAATGCGTCTCTTCAAAATACGCAAGTAGAAAAAATGTCAAACTGATCGCCTCGTTAAAATTGTCGATTGGATAGTGGTAATCGAAAGGAAACTGTTGAGAGGTAGTTTACGGCGTGTCAATTACTAAAAGTTTTATGTATGTAACCAGTAACAGAAAATATTACTGTTATTGTTCGAGAATGAATGAAACCCACAAAATATATACCGTAGAAGGTAATTTCAAGTGTTCTTATTTTGCGTTACCAAATAAATGCACAATTCACTTTACTATCCTCTTTCAGAATTTAGCACATAATCACAACAATTCGCAGAATATAAAAATAAAACAATTGTCATTTGTTGTTTACGCCATTTTCTTCTTATTCCGGCTTAATATATTAGAAAACTGCTTCATATCAATACTGTCTAAGAGTGCGTTAATGTCGAGCTAAAATAAAAAGGGATAACATTATTGGCTTTTAATAAAAGTAAGAGGAATGAAGATATGAAATTATTTCGATCCACGTGTTTTTGAATTTTATTAGGACTGCTTCCCTTTATGTCTGTTTTTCATATAGACAACCTCTCTCACCACATAGCCAATTACTTGCTTTTTTAAAATACAATATATTACCTTTTCAAGTTATTTCTCTAACAGCAAATAGGCTTGTAAAATATTTTAATTGAATTGATTGTATATAATATATATACACTCCATATAATTGCATTAAACAAAACGTAACGTGTGTATGTAGTGTATAAAGCGATGTACGTTTGTATGTGCGGAGTATTGCCAAAGCCATTAAGAAATATAAAGGATTATTGGATGCGCATCTTCTCATTGCTAAAGATTATTATCCCTCTCAGGCCTACCTGCTTACCTGCCATGGGTAATTTTGCGGGATATTACAATAATCATATAGAAGGTATAAATATATTTGTTTAATATTACAAGTTTAACTTTAAACGTTCTTCCCATGGTCGAAACTGCCCTGTACTTGGGTGTCATGTATGAACTTGTTGTAACTTGCGCCGCCAGTCTCCGACCCTGTAAATTAATAATATGTAGTAGCTTCAACGTGCATATTGTGCACATCTTATAGTATAATTAAGTATTCACCATAAACACGAAAACAACAAAGGCATACACCATACAAATGATTAAGGAAATATGCGAAAAAAGTCAACAGTGTGAAGCTTGCGTTATCAACCAAACAATGGGGACATCGTAGATTTATCCGAGTCACCGTCGACTTCAATAATTAAATTGTTATGTAGCCGCGATGTAGTACATAGATAAATATAAGCAAACACATGTAACTCTAAAAATATAATCGAAACATTAATAAAGCACACACAGGGTTTTCGATTCACGGGAGAGTGCAAGAAGAACAGACGAGAGCCTGTCTTCGACGGCCGAGTAACTCGCCAAAATTCAGACAAAATGGAAATCCGCCGTCGGGTAGCTCCTCTCCGAGTAGTCTACTGCACTAGATTAAAAACAGCCCGTGGGGGGAACCACGAGCCCAGTAACAGATGTACCGTGAGATTTAAAATGACTATCAAGCGCTATATTTCATCAGGGAATAAAGATTAAAGCGCTGTCTCAACTAATACTTGTTTAAATTAACTTGTCTCCCAGAACACTCACTGTATAGCGCAAAGGATACCCGCTTCATGAAGACATCTGAATTTTTTTTTATATTAAATATTTTTAGCTGAAGACAAGTACATCACATATAGAGAACTCCTATTTAATGTGTATATGGGAGATATCCAACGATCCATTAACTCATCACGAGATCTCCGAATGCATTAGTCGTGAACATTCAAAATTGCTTCCGCCAGTCAGGGATCAGCTAAGAACGGAGATTGAAAATTCCTTTATACATATATAGGAATACACAGGAACAATTCCTATATACATATGTGTGCATGTTTGTCTGTAAAACAGGATCGCGTGACGCACCGGGTCCATTTAAGAGATGCGCATTGCCGATGCCGAGGTCCTCGGGCGGAGCGTCGCGGCTCTCCGAGCGGAAGTTTGACGCCTGAACCTGCAACGCCGATCATATATATGTACTTATCTACTCTGCATATATATTTTATTTCCAACAATAATTATTCATTAATCGATTTTCTTCCTTTGTTACTGTTACAGGATATCCTAATAAAATAGATTAACGCAAAACAAATAATAACATTTCTTTATAACAATCGTTACATTATCCATCATCATCATAATCTTCATCATTATCAGCCGGCAGACGTCCACTGCTGGATATTCGTCTCCCCAAAGATCTCTACATTACATATAAAATAAATAAATAATATGATATTATTATTGTCGCTATCTTAGTGAATTCAGTCAGAGGACAAACAAATATATCAGTTTTAACTGCAAGGAGGCGGAGAGGTGACAGTGCGGAGGGCATGTGCTAGCAGCGTTTCTTGAAGCAGATCGGTACGCGTGCTCGGCGCCACCAGCATCTGTGACCACCATCGCCTACACTCATACTTCTCCGAAACCATATCCCCTCATACATTAATAACATGAGTTGCTAAACTACTGTATATTGAGCATCATTAACGTCAACGCGAGCAAATGTAACATAATGTTGATCCAAATCGGCTGAGCTCACCTGGCCGTCGTTGCGGAGCAGGTCCGGCGCCGCGTTACCGCCAGGGTAGCGGTTGTAGATCCCATTTAGATTGTAGTGCAGATTCATATCCGGTCCGATGTTTGCTTTCAACAGCTGTTCCCAAATGCCTCCTGTTGACAATGGGAGCGATATTGGAGTTATATGAAGGTGGCGATATAAGAGGATGGCGCAGGTCGGCGCAGATCGGATTACCTTTGTCGACGGAGAGGACGGGCCGCGCCGACTGCCAAGGGTACTCGCCGTGGGCTTGGAAGTAGATCGCGTAGGTAGACAGCTGTAACATTTTATGCGCTAGGTCGTTATACAAGATGGTACACAACACCATGCATTAATAACAACTGCCTATGATAATGTGTTTGTAACCTGGGTGTAATACAAGGCGAGCCAGTACTTGCCGCCGTGGCCCACGAAAGCGGTCTCGTTGGCGTCCAGTAGCGCGGTAGGCAGCTCCTGGTGCAGCATCTCGGGGGCGATGCGCAAGTTGCACCCGTACCTAAGCAGCGCCAAGTCATAAAATACGTGTGTGCGTACATCTACCGCTTGTTGCTATTACTATTTTTATTTCTCTAGTGATAAGCAGCACAAAACAATAAGATGCTAGCTGGAATACTTTCACAGCATCTCATCGGCGCTTAAGGATATTAGATATTTTGTTTCACGTAAGCAAAATAATTACGCCCAGCCGCATAGGTATTAGATATATAGGCATTTAATCAGTAAAAGATGTAATATTATTATCAATTTTCAATACTATGTAATGAGTGTAAAGAGTGACGCGAAACGAGTAGTTTTAGTGAGAGGTTTGAAAGGCTGCTGGTGGCTGCAGCTGTGGTAGTGGCGGTAATGGGTTTACAATGCAATGCCGATAAACGAACCAGTCGGGGCAGGCCTTTAGTATGTCATAGGGGGCCCGGTAGTACTCCGCGCGGCGGACCACCGGGTTGCGCACGTTGAAGCGCTCGTTCGAGTCGGAGAGGTTCAGCCGCTTGATGGTGAGGTCGCGCCGCTCGCACACGTAGTCGTAGTGGAACTTGGGCAGGGACTCGCCGCGCGCGCAGTACGTCGCTGCGGTGCGTCGTGCTCAAAAGAATATTATTATACACAGCATGCGCGCCGCTAGACCACACCCTTCCCGCTACCAGCTCGGTGCAGACAAAGGAGGAATGGGGTCGGCGTACACGCTGGCGAGCATCACGTGACGTCGTTCAACACATGCAAAGCAGGAAAAGTTTCATTAAAACTGAAACAATCTAACGATAAAATGATAATTGAGTTGTTTATTAATTAACAGTAAGTATATCCGACACATGTGTAAAGTGTGAACAAGGAGCATCATTAACTGACTCTTGTAGGTGCCGTCGAGCGTGTTGACCGCGGCGTACTTGTCGATACAGTAGCGGTAGCCGAGCATCGTGGGGTAGCGCAGGTAGGGCACGCGGCAGGAGAACCGCCCCTCTTGGTACATGGCGCCCTGTCCGCATACCAAATTATATTGATGTATGTATAACAATGAAATAAATGATAGCACGAAAGCCAGAAAGAGAAACATTGCAGGTGTCGTGCCTTGCATATGATGCTGCGGCGGCCGGGGGGCCGGGAAACCCCGCCGAAGCAGTAGGAGCGCGTGCCGTTGATCATGATCTCGGTGACGCCGATGTGCGAGATGAGCGCGATGCCGTTGATGCCAGCCAACGCGAACCGCTGCAACCCGGCGCGCTTACGCACCTCAACATTGTTCTTCATGCTCATCGTGTTCACGATCGCCTGCCACCCGTACACGAACTCGTGCATCGGTCCTGCCGGTCACCAATCACTCTTCAAATTTCGTACATTAATATTGATAGTATGCGCAGCTGCCCACAGCGTATAGTAGCCGCCAGCGCTGCTTTTGCTCCTACCTAACACGCCGGCATACCATCAGCTACATATCGGTTGCTTCGACAGTCCAACATACCTTATATGATGCCGCGGGTACGGCATGCACTAACGCAAATAACGTACCTATACCAAAACTATCGCCATCGAGGAAATTGAACATCTCGCCGAAGGAGTCCGGCATAAGACCCGCAATCACAGTCGACGCCTGATAGCCTTCGTCATGCTGCATGGGCAGAATCTCATCGAACGGCGTTGTGAGCTCCTGCGCCGACTGATTGCCGAAGTGACCACGCGCGCCGACCTGCACACAGCAATCAGCTAAGTTTCACGCTGGGCGCAGACGCAGGCGATGAACAGGACGGGGCGTGGTGGGACCGGAGCCATACAAATATTATTTATTCATACAAATTAAAAAGGTAAAAATACATACAAAACTATACTAACTATACATAGAAACCGAATCTACCGTTTTTGCTGGTGTTAGGTGTCGGTTAGGGTCATGGCGACACGCACAATATTGCGATGTGGACATCATCCTAAAAAGCTTATAAAGTCCACTACCTTGATTTTCAATAGGGTATAACAAATTACACGTGTCTTCGCTCGAACTATTATAACGAAAGCTCACCACAGGCGCGCGCGTCACCAGCAGCAGCGCGTGGTTGGCGAGGATGATGAGCACGCGACGCATCTCCGAGCTGTTAATGAACGCTCGGTACGATGGGAGTGCCTGTGCAGTAATTGGTCCCATAAACAATCGGCAAGCGGCGGTTCGTTAGCACCAATTAATTGATTGCCTCCCGCGTCTCCGGAGCAGCGGTCGAAGCGACGACCCCTCTCCGAACCACTCCTGCATTCGATTCCGCTTTCTAAAAGTGTTCTTTAGGATGCACGGTAGTTAATTGAGCATCTTTTAATTATTTTATTTTAGTTAAGCGATGAGACGAGCGGGTAGTTAACCTGATGATAAGTGATACGACTCCTGAGATGTTGCGTCTCATTACCCCAGTAATTACACTAATTAAGTACACCAGCTATTTAATATTTGTGTACTAAAATGAAGCACTATTGTTTCTACTTCTGTATAAGTGCTTGAATCGTATCGTAGGTATTAATACGTTTTTCGAATTATACGTAATATAATTGTCTAGGTGGGTGGGGCAGCGCCTATTTCTGCCGCCAAACAGTAGTGCGTAAACATTACTGTGTCCCGGTTTGAAGGGCGCTGTAGCTAGTGTAATTACGGGAGTAACGAGATTTAACATTTTGTCCCAGGCGTCTAGCGGATTGTAGTGCAATGCGCTCGTAATTAGTGCCACCTTGTTATAGGCGAGCGTTTCACTTACCATCAGGTGGACGTCCCCCTCCCCTTGTCGTTTAACTACATAAAAAATGCACCGGAGAGTAACATTTCAAATGTCATCAAGTTTATAAAAAAATCATTATTATTTCCCTGTCTATAATAATTTCTTTTGGGCTTGTACTCTATTCAAGTGGACGATGTAGACAATCCTTCTTGTACCTGACGGCACCGACTCCGATCAGTTTTAGTCACCATCTTTAACGCCTTGCTTTTCCAGATGCCGCCGCATTACTACGTTCAGCCAGCAGTCCGGGACTACGGCACCCAGGCATGGGCTCACTCCACTGCTATTATTAATAAAAATATAATACAAACGCTCCCATATATTAGGGGGACCGGAAAGTAATGTCGTTTTCTTACGCTAAATACAAACACATACATTTTTAACGAGTCTTTATTTTTAATCAATGATGTATTCCCCATCATTGTCAATAACCTTTTGCCATCTAGTGAGTAAATTTTCAATCCCTGATCGATAAAAATTAATTGGTTTTTCGGCAAAATATCTAGAGATGGCATTTTGGATATCATCCAAATTTGCAAATGTTTTGCCACTTAAAAAGTGTTGCAGCGCTCGGAATAAGTGGAAATCCGATGGTGCAACATCGGGCGAATATGGTGGATGAGGCAGCACCTCCCACCCCAATTCATTAATTTTTTCTAGAGTTCGCCTTGCGCAGTGCGGTCTTGCATTGTCATGTTGGAGAATGACGCCTTTTCGGTTGACAATCGCTGGCCACTTTTCAATTAAAGATTGATTGACTCGCTGCAATTGTTCGCTGTAGAGGTCTGCAGTAACAGTTTCTCCAGGTTTCAGTAATTCAAAATGAACAATGCCGCGAATACTCCACCAAACACACAAAAGCGCTTTTTTGGGGTGTAAACCTGGCTTAGCAGTACTCCGAGGGATTTCATTTGGAGAGAGCCACTGCCTTTTGCGTTTTGGGTTATCATACAGGACCCATTTCTCATCTCCTGTGATCAAGCGATCAAAAAACGCTTCTGTGTTGTGTCGTTGAAGCAATAAGTTGCATGTGATTGATCGGTTAGCCTTATTCTGTTCGGACAGATTATGCGGGACCCAAACACCTGCTCTGCTTACTTTTCCAATCTGCTTCAAATGTTCTTGGATGGTCGACCAAGGTTTGTTGAGACTGTTTGACAATTCCTCGATCGTCTGACACGGATTTGCTTCCACTTCCGCCCTTAACACGTCGTTGTCTAACGCTGATGGTCTTCCTGATCGATACGAGTCGGAAAGATCAAAATTACCCGATTTGAACTTGGAAAACCACCTTTGGCATTTACGAATGTCCAGTGCATTTGGATAAACATCGCAAATGTTTTTGGTAGCAACTGTTGCGTTATTTCCCTTGCGAAACTCAAAGAGCATGCAATGCCGGATGTGTACCTCTTCTGGTATTTGGCTGGCCATTTTACCCAAAATTACAAAAAAAAATTGTAATTCAATTGTCTATAAGTAAAGAAATCACTATAACCTCACAATGTCTTTGGTACGCCTCTGAACAAAACAATGAGCTGATAAATGACAATCAAGTATTGGCATGCGCAGAAACGACATTACTTTCCGGTCCCCCTATTAGTTTCAATACAAAAAACTGAATTGGAAACATCAAAATCAGTAAGGGTTGTTATAATTATTCTTGTGCATTTAAATATTGTGAGGGGCATAAAAGGGGTTCCGCCCTACATCTTACGGAGCCCTAGCCAACCTCACCGGCACGCGGTACACTCTGCTGAATAACAGATGATGCTCTGACCACCCACCAACCCCATCGTGATGGGCAAAGGCCCAATTCCCCTCAATGAACTCTAACAAGGAGATCTTTGGGGAAAGCCTATGTCCAGCAGTGGACGTCTACAGACTGACGATGATGATTTAAATATTTATTTAGATAGCTATATATTTATGTGTACATCGTAGTAGTGTGTGAGAGGAGTTTAAAAGCGATGCTTATCAGGAACGTCACACCGAATTAGAACACGTCAACGTAACATATAAGTAATAATTCAAAACTAGTCACGCAGATCAAGTAGCTGAATAAAATACATTTTAAAAAAAAAACTTTATTTTGCCATCATCATATTGAAATAAAAACTGAACATGTTAAATTATAGATTATCAAACAACTTCTTGGGGCACATCGCGACATGTTGCGACACGGGTGATTCGTTAACGCTCAACAGATACATCCACACTTATAGTACGAAGGTACACTTGTTGAAATTGTAATAATATGGAATGAGTGGCGTTAATATGGAACATGATTAGTAGTTAGTAGCACCACACAAATCCCAATTCGCTTGAGAAGGAGCAGCTCGCGCAAAGCTACCCTTAGAGCTTAAGTAACATACCTACGCTACGTTAACAACAAGTGTAAACTCAGTTTGATAGCGTGAGACACCGATCGTATACACTGTCACGTTGCATTATATAATAGGTTGGGGAAAAAGAAATCCATTGTTTTTATATGAACTTCAGGACTTTATTTAACATGCTTCGGATTGTCCGATTTGGGTCAAATATGCACCGTTTTGTTCTATGGTTTGTTGCCATTTTAAAGGTAACTTCATAATGCCTCTCTCGTAGAAGTCCTGGTCTCTATTTGCAAAAAACTCTAGTAGCCGATTTTCACAATCTTCCCTAGATGCCAATTTTTTATCACTAAAGAAATTTTGTAATGCAAGAAAAAGATGGTAATCGCTTGGTGCCAAGTCCGGACTGTATGGCGGATGCATTAAAACTTCCCAACCAAGCTCCCGAAGTTTCTGGCCAGTCACTGTAGACGCGTGTGGCCTAGCGTTGTCCTGGTGGAACACGACACCTCTCCTGTTGGCCAATTCTGGCCGTTTCGGGTCAATTGCTATCTTCAAACGGTCCAGTTGTTGACAGTAGAGATCAGAATTTAGTGCTTGGCCATATGGAAACAACTCATAATAAATAATCCCCTTCCAGTCCCACCAAATGCACATCAGAACCTTCCTGGCCGTTAGTCCTGGTTTGGCCACCGTTTGAGGTGCTTCACCGCTCTTTGACCATGATCGTTTTCGCACAGGGTTATCGTGTGTGATCCATTTCTCATCTCCAGTCACCATCCGTTTAAGAAATGGGTCTATCTCATTCCGTTTGGCCAAGGCTTCGCAGATGAAAATTCGATCCATCATGTTTTTTTCTGTTAATTGGCGTGGCACCCAAACATCGAGCTTCTTTTTTAATCCAGCTTTGTGTAAATGGTTTAAAACTGTTTTGTGGTCCATTTTTAGCTCCTGGGCGATGTTACGACTGCTAACATGCCGGTCAACTTCGATCATTTCTCCGATTTTATCGACATTTTCGGCGACCGGCCTACCTGTGCGAGGTGCATCTTTAACATCAAAAATTCCTGAACGGAATCTACGAAACCAAAATTGCACATAATTGGCTGTTACAGTATCGGCTCCATAAACACCATTCACAATTTTAGCCGCCTGGCTTGCATTTTCGCCTTTGTCAAAGAAAAACTGTAAAATGTACCGAATTTTCTCTTTGTTCACTTCCATTTTTAACACCCTGTAACTCACAATTGAATGCACCAAACAAAAAACAGCAAAAGAATTTTTTTACTGCGAAATATCACCTTTCCAACGAGCATAAATCTGAAACTGTTTGATCGATACTTTACGAGAAATTTATCACTACAGCCATCTACCGAAAGAATAATGGATTTCTTTTTCCCCAACCTAATATCATAATAAAAATAACAAAACATATAGAACATTTTTAATTTAACCTAAGATAATTGTGATTGCGCGACGTTCTTGTAAGAGGAGATTCACTTGAGATTCATTTACGTTTTATAAATATTCGATACACTGCGTCAAGGAGTTAAGCTTTTAATAATTAATATATAAATTCATAAGAGAGCTGCTTTAAAGCATTATATTAAACTAAGCGCGAGAACAATACATAAACATATTTTTTTGTTTATTTAATAAACACAATTATTAATAACGTTTCGATTAACTTAAGCGAGCTCATGCTATTTATTGATAAGCTTCAAAATAATCTCAACTTCTTACCACTCCCTTTATTCCAATTCTTCAATTCTTTCATTCAATTTTAATTTCTTCATTAATTTCATTTATACAATAACATTAATACTAAGCATTAAAAAATTATATTTATACATAACAATTGACTTATTAAGAAATGTTAATATTAGGGGAAAAAAGTGAACACATGAGAGACGCGAACAGGGATGGCTAGAGGACACTACTCCCGAATCTGCTCCGGCTCTTCAGCGGCGCACAGGAACAACTTCTGACACCAGCGCGTCATCTCAACTGCAAAACGAACATTTATAAAATTAAATGAACACATTAATAGCTACAACACTTTAAAGCGCCAACAAAGACAAGAAAAACAAGAAAAACCGCGTAGGTATGGTAGTTATTGATTGATCGTGTACGTTGGAATGGGTGGGCATGAGCTTCGGCATAATGCAAATTTTTGTTTCAGGCTCAAAATAATAAGTTCCCCGTCGTAGTGAAAACCTCATTGAAATTTCTACTGTGTACAGATGTACTACTCGCTAGCAATACTGATGAGTAACGCGGTCTCGTTTAATGACTAGCTGTAGAATGTTATGTGAGTAAAATGCTGAATCATTCATCATCATCCGATAGACGTCCACTGCTGGACATAGGCCTCCCCAAAGATCGCTACATCGATCGATCTTGCGCTGCCCGCTTCTAATTTTATCCCGCAAACTTCATCAGATCGCCGGACCACCAGATGGGAGCCTACCAACACTACGTCTATTGGTACGCGGTCGCCATTCGAGGACCTTAGTGCCCCATCGACTGTCAGTCCGTGACGTGTTCTCCCCATGAATGATAACGCGAATGTAATGGGTGAGGTGTTGATGGGGCGGCACTGACCAGAGGCGCGTCGCAGGAGTGGCGGCGGCGCGCGCACCAGCAGCGCGTAGGCGGGCACGCCGCCGAGGGTGATGAGCGCCCCGGCGAGCACCGCGCCCGGCTCGCTCGCGACGGGCACGACCAGCAGCGCCGAGCACACGCACACAAACACGCCCGGCGCCCACAGCGGCACCTGCACACCCCGACAATTATGTTAGACAATCACTGCTGCTGGCGACCGCTCCACGGAACCACGGCTCCGGATCCAACAGGTGCTCTTAACAAGTTCGCATTAACCGTTATATATACCACAACTCATTGTCAACATCTGATGTTTTCATACACGACGTATACCTTAATGGGTCGCGGTAGATCGGGCCTCTTGTATCGCAGCCACAGTACGGCGCTGCAGCTGAGCGTCGTGAAGAACGACTCGACCACGGTGCAGTATGTGATCAGGGTGGTGAGACTGTTGGGTATCAGCATCACGAGCGATATCAGCATCTGTTAAGCAAATACATTTAAAGACATTGCACACAAAGCAACAGGACTCTATTACCACGCGAGGTCCAGTTTTAAAGAAAGATTAACTTTGTTACGAGCGGGAAACAGCTTTCTGTGCATCAGTTGCGTTGGCGGCAGCGGGATGTTCCGAACAGGAGGAGGAACACGGGCACTCTATACAAACAAAGAGCCACGCGCAACATTGGATGGAGCTCTCACCAGAAAGACGAGCGACGGCATCGGCGACATGCAGGCGACGTTGATATGCGCGAGCAGTTCGGGCATGTGCCCGTTGCGAGCGCCTGCGAAGCACATGCGCGATGACGTCATCACGTGCACAGACAGCCCGCCGAGCACCGCCAGCGCCACCAGCGCGGGCATGATCCACCGGACCCACCCGAGCGCCGCCGTGGCTAAATCCTGTCGTGCATGCGACAAACGATTCGAAATTACAATCTATATTACATGAGCGTGTTAAGGAAAGGAAGCTCCCCATGATCAGCCCTCACTCACCACAGCAATAGCTTCTGTAGCTTTGACACCAACGGGTCCCAGAACCGCCAGGTAAGATAAGTTGGCCAGCAAGTAAATTCCGGTCACCAGTGGCAGCGATAAATAAATAGCTCGCGGCAGGTTCACAAATGGATCACGCAGCTCCTCCATCATGAAATTGAGGTAGTTCCTTGAATGATATGGAAGGTTTGCATTGAAACAAGTATAATAAAAAACGTTTCGACTTAATATATTGTAATATACACTGTGCCTTACCATCCCGAGTATGAGAATATGCCAGAGTAGATGGCCACTGACCAATCACTTACTGAAGTTGTTGTGCCAGTCCAACCATCTTGAAAATGTTCAATCCTGCCTGCATTTAAATAATTATTTGTAATATTCATTGTGTTTCAAACTTTTATATAAGGTTGTCATACATATCCACACCATGTAGGCATCTAAGCAGACCAGGAGAATATTAGCACAAAGGAAGGACTCTTGAAACCCTTTATATATTACTAAAAATTTATTTATACCAATATTTGATGATTAATAATGAAAAACAATAAAAAACACTTGAAATTTTTCAAATGTGAATGATTTTTATGTCATCTTTATTATTGAAAAGGAGAATTTGTCAAAATGTTAGTAACACTTGTAGAGAAACCTTCTGTTTTACTGGATATTAACCTTCTTTCTGGCCTTGCCAAAGGTAATGGAGTATGAAGCATAGAGCACACATCTTCCACACAAGAATTTAAACACCTAGTGAGATAAATAAAAGTTGAGGAAATGCACCTTGCGCCATCCAAGCTATCCCGCCAATAATGATTATAACAAGAGCTGACACTTTTGTGAACATGAATACATTTTGAATCCGAGTAGTAAATTTCACATCATATGCATTAATGAATGTTAGAAAACCTGCAACAATGATCAAATACAAGTGATTAAATAATGATCTATTGTGTAGGTGAAGGTGTACCGAGAATATGATGTGGGCAATACTTTTTATATACACTATGAACCACAACAATCAGCCATAAATCTAATAAAACTATGTGAATAGTGTAACGTTGTCTGGCTATGATCCTATCTTACAATGGGAAATAAACATAATTTATTCATGATACTTACAGATGGTGGTTGCAGCAATAAGTTTTTGGCTCAAAGGGTCGATCGGACAGTTCGGAAACAAAGGTTGCAACAGATTGTTTGCAAATGTTAATGCCATAATAGCATTTGTGCTTGGCCTGAAACCAATTGTGGACAATATTATATTTAAATATATGAGCATCCTAGCTCGCAGGCCTAACGGTTAGAGAGTGCAGCCTTCATTCCGTAGGTCGCAGGTTCGAATCTCTGCATGTACCAATTACTTTAATATTTAAGTTATGTACATTTGTGAACTTTAGTTACAACAGCGAAATACAAATGGTGAAGGAATATAGCGTGAGCAAATCTGCATATGAAGTAGAATATATTCTAAGGTGTGTGTGAAGTCACCAACCCGCATTGGGCCAGCGTGGTGACTAGGTCCCAATCGCCCTCATATTGAGGGTAGGCCTGTGCAGTAGGGACGTAAATTGGCTGTTATGGAGCATTCTACCAAAACCATTGTCTGAAGATCACAATATGCAGGACCATTCAACTCATAATTTTATACAGTAGGAATCGCACAACATGATACTGGTACACTTTTTCTCCCACCACCTTATATTTGTTGCACCTGTGCCAAAGACTGCTGAACCCACAAAAGGGGAACTGGCTCGCATCCACAACTATAACACATTTTGTTGTGAAAGGTGGAGGTGCCACCTACCTTACTTTACCTAGATACTGCCTATAAGTCACGCAACCACAGTAAACTTGTAAGCTATACATGCCTCTCTTTGTTTTACAGCAGGCGACTAGGCCATGGGCATAGTTTATGGATAATGAGATGCTGTTAAGGTGTTGACACGAACTCTTGTACACAGTTTCACATTTAAAATAACAAATAATTCCCAAATCAAGCTGCAAGCTATGAGCTATACTTACACAAATATTAGGTTAGCATCCCAAAGGTATAGAAAAGCGGGCAGTGGCCCATAAGCTTCATTTATATAATGGTAATCTCCACCACTCTGTGCCAGTGTTGTGCCTTCAATGATGTGCAATGTAAAATGAAAAATGACTTATAACTTAGTAGCATCATAATTTTACATCAGTAGTGACTGGCATCATTCGCCACAGTATCTCTCCAGTGAAATCATCACCTCCACCTTTCAGGTTGAGCTGCAGCTCTTACAATCTCTTACACATTTGTTTCATATGCTGCTACTACATGTTGAAATAAAAGTTACTAAATTATTCAAATTAACAATTCTGCAATATTTCTAGTTTTCTCTACTTAAAGTGCTTTGTTCTATCATTTATTTCTAATAAAATTAAAGAATTTGTTAAGTGTGTTCTTATAAGTTGTTTTATCATATAAAATATTAGTATGAATTATCATTTACTAATAATCAATAAATCTGCACAATTGCTAAAAAAATTGTCCTGATTTCTGATTATAATTTCTACCAAAATTTATGTTTCAAGTATTCTTTATTATTGATTTAAACTTTTAATCATATTTCAAATTGTTCAATTTATACTGCACAGCGGACAGCAAAGATTGTCCTATGTAATTATGACTACCACTTTACAGAACTTAAGTACTGACCTTGGTCTCAAATTGATTTATTATTAAACTGGTAAGATTAATTGGTTCAATTGTATATGGATCAAAAGCCATTTTAATTAAATGTTTTTCCTACAAATATGAGGAAAACTATTACATGAAAACATTCCATATACCCAGCATTTTATACCAAATAAATTACAAGCATTTTTACAAATAACATGCCATGAGATATTGAGAACACAAACATTTTAAAATATTAATAAACCTAGTTCAACTTATAAAAATGAAACTGTGGTAAAATGTTTCTTTACTTACCTAACTCGGCGTACGACATCGCCCCCAGAGTCGCCAGGATCCCGCAGAGCGCCCACACGGTCAGGGCTCCCCACACCGATCCCGTATTCTTTACCACTTCCGTGGGTGAGATAAAAATACCACTGCCGAAAATTATACCCAATATTATGGCGACACCTTCTAGCAGCCCCAATTGCTTGCGCATTTTGACTAAATCCTCACTCATTTTCGTGGTTTTTGTGCTCCAACATTAACTAGTAATCGATTTTAGAATTCATCAAATTCTCGTCTCCTCCGTCCAATATTACTTCCACAGGACCACAAACAGTTATTTTATCTTTCACATTTTTATTTATGATAAAACAACAAAATGATGATTTTTATGCTAATCTGTTTACATTCTTAAAAACTTTGTTTAAATAATAATGTTAATAATAAAAGATTGAAACTAAATTTTTAATTGAACTGTTCATTGACCACAGTCGAACACAGTGAGAGTACATAAATAGAATATCCTCAATATTTTAGGGCAGATGGCGCTACGATATGCGCTCGCGCTGTTAGTGGAGACTAAACTAGATACAGTTTCAGGTTCACTCTTCGGTCGTCTTCTTTATATATCTAAGGTGTCGGTATTCGATACTGCTATTGAAAGGAAGGAAGATCGCATCGAAATTTCTACTTTATGTGTACCTAATACATTAAACGTTTTCATGATGCTTTTAACGCTAGTGGACAGTTATAATTTTTTATTTTTTTCATGTATTTATATCAGATTGTTTATTTATATTTTCTATAATTTACTAATATAATAAATGTAAGCTAGTAGGTCACCGTTACAAATCTTTCGCGAACACCTGGGGAAGTGGAGAGGGGGCCAAAACCAGCGACGATCGGAGTTGCTGTTCCAGTCAGCATTAGCTGAGCCGTCTCTTTTCGTAACAGTTATGTAATAAATAGGTTTTTATTTATTTAACTGTCATTGTTTCAAATTTAATTCATTTTAATCCACCACAATAAATGTCCCATGGTTATTTAAAACACGTATTAAAAATATATTAATGTGTAAAGGTACACATAAAGAATTTATAAAACAGCAAAAATATCTCCTAAATATTTATATCGCATCAACTTTCTCTTAATGTTTCTTTATTTGAAAAATAGGTTCTAGAAACCAGGCCAAATACTTTAAGTATTCGTTATCTAAAATTGAAAATAATACTTAAATCAAAAACTTAGAGCGCAAAATCAATCGCATATAACAAAAATTGCTTGTTAATTTGTATTTTCCTTTTTTTTTTGGTTTTTATTATTTATTATATAAATCAGATTCAGAAGAGAAGTTAGTTTCGAGTGGTCGCGATTTTGTAAAATAGTAAGAAAAACTGAATACACGAAAGTTTTTTGCTCGGTACCTGCTGCTCACTGTAGTCGTGAGCAAATATCTGCTTTCAAAAGCTGCTCGCGTGGACGTATCAACCGTAGTCCCGCACACGGGCAGCAGATGGCGGTCGAGTTGAGATTATATATTAATTGACATTTATGATTTATTTATTCATTGTCCGGTATAGTCTCACGAAGGTTCGCCTTATTGAATGCGCGAGTGGAGCCGCTCCGTGGCGTGTAGTGTGTTGATTTATAACGTTTCGCTACAAAACCGTGCCCTAGTCATTTTGTGTATGTTATTAATAAGATTTTAATATTTACAATGTGTCGTTGGATTTTACTTATACAATGTATAATAGTGCTAAATAGCCGTCTTGTTAACTGTGCGGCCATAGAAGATAACAGGGATGTCGATGAACAAGGCTTGTATAGTAAATCAGATCATGTTATCATATTAACTTATAAAAATTTCGACAGAAAAGTTTACGGCCGAAAGCAAGCGCTGTTAGTGGAATTCTATAACAGTTATTGTGGACACTGTAGAGCTTTCGCTCCGAAATTTAAAAATCTTGCAGCAGATATTTTACCATGGAAAAATGTAATAGAATTGGCTGTCCTTGATTGTTCAATAGAAGAAAACAACGAGATTTGCAGGCAATTTGAAATAATGGCATATCCATCTTTCCGCTATTTTCACGAACACTATATTAAGGGAAATGCGAATGTGGGTGAACGTTTCCATTCTACAGACTCAGAACAAAAGTTGAAATCTCTGCTCATTGCCAAATTACAAACAGAACAGAGTATGGGTCGTCTAACATTTGCACCATCTCTCAGTATTGCATCTTATGCTACATACACCTCTGCTCTAAGTGATGTACCAAATGATGTTATATACACATTCTTAGTGTTTGAACAAGCAAATTCGACTATAGGTTCAGAACTTGCCCTTGATATAAATGATTATAATCATATTAGTGTCAAACGAGTATATGAAAATTGTGAACTTGTATATGTGGCTGGTGTTACGCACTTTCCCGGCCTTGTTGCTGTGAGATCTACATTGGAACCTACACCACTCACTCCTAAAGTAGCCACAAAGCAAAATTTGCTGAAAGCTATTAATACATTTTTAAAGTCTAAAAATTATGCATTCCCTGTCCGTGACATAAATACAGCAAATGGAAATATTTATAACTCTAAAGAGCAAGTGATGTCCAAAACTGACATAGTTTATTATGATGATTTAGAAAAAACTCTTAAGACAAGTTTCCACACTGAAATCACAAGGCATAAAATATTGAAGGATGAGGAATTACAAGCCCTTTTAAACTTTCTGGATGTGCTCATAAGTAGCTTTCCATTCAGAGGTAATCTTAAGAACTATGTTGTCAATTTAGCAGAAATACTTAGAACTAAAAATGAATGGAGCGGAAGTGAAGTGTATAATTTTGTGAAGAGACTGGAAACTACTCATGAACCTGTGTACACTACTGATCTAGAATACATAGGCTGTAAAGGTAGTCAGTCTAAATATAGAGGATACACATGTGGTCTTTGGACATTATTCCACACACTTACTGTTAATGCAGCACACAAACCTGGCATTGAGGGACCAAAAGTCTTAAAAGCAATGTATGGTTATGTGAAGTACTTCTTTGGTTGTACAGAATGTGCGGAACATTTTCAAGCCATGGCAGAGAGAAACAGGTTGTTTGATGTCAAGAAAAATGACAAAGCCATACTTTGGTTGTGGATTTCTCACAATGAAGTGAATTTAAGACTAGCAGGTGATTTAACAGAAGATCCAGAACATCCAAAAATTCAGTTTCCTAGTGTTTCTTATTGTCCTGAGTGTAGACTCTCAGAAGGTCCTTGGAATTTACCAGCAGTGTATCAGTACCTCCAAAGGGTTTATGGGTCTGAAAACATTCACGAGGGCAGAAGAGCTACAAGGTCCGGTGTCGCAGTGAGCCCACTCTCGAACATGGACATTGGAATGTTAAACCTCCTGTACATATTATCTTTTATTATTCTTATTCTAGTCATAAATTTCTTTATTCCTAAGCGTTTTTACAGGAAGCGTCGTTACAAGCATGGATGGGGTAAAGTATAGTATTACCACCCGCTGCTAACACCATGACATCATGTTGAATTGCATTTGGCGAAATTATCATTTTTTATTACTTTTCTAATATTTCAATCATACATTGTCACATTTTCTATGCACTCTTCTGACACATTAATATATATATTTACATATATACCCATATACACACAGATTTATACATATTTTTTATATTAGGTGGACCGGAAAGTAATGTCGTTTTCTTACGCTAAATACAAACACATACATTTTTAACGAGTCTTTATTTTTAATCAATGATGTATTCCCCATCATTGTCAATAACCTTTTGCCATCTAGTGAGTAAATTTTCAATCCCTGATCGATAAAAATTAATTGGTTTTTCGGCAAAATATCTAGAGATGGCATTTTGGATATCATCCAAATTTGCAAATGTTTTGCCACTTAAAAAGTGTTGCAGCGCTCGGAATAAGTGGAAATCCGATGGTGCAACATCGGGCGAATATGGTGGATGAGGCAGCACCTCCCACCCCAATTCATTAATTTTTTCTAGAGTTCGCCTTGCGCAGTGCGGTCTTGCATTGTCATGTTGGAGAATGACGCCTTTTCGGTTGACAATCGCTGGCCACTTTTCAATTAAAGATTGATTGACTCGCTGCAATTGTTCGCTGTAGAGGTCTGCAGTAACAGTTTCTCCAGGTTTCAGTAATTCAAAATGAACAATGCCGCGAATACTCCACCAAACACACAAAAGCGCTTTTTTGGGGTGTAAACCTGGCTTAGCAGTACTCCGAGGGATTTCATTTGGAGAGAGCCACTGCCTTTTGCGTTTTGGGTTATCATACAGGACCCATTTCTCATCTCCTGTGATCAAGCGATCAAAAAACGCTTCTGTGTTGTGTCGTTGAAGCAATAAGTTGCATGTGATTGATCGGTTAGCCTTATTCTGTTCGGACAGATTATGCGGGACCCAAACACCTGCTCTGCTTACTTTTCCAATCTGCTTCAAATGTTCTTGGATGGTCGACCAAGGTTTGTTGAGACTGTTTGACAATTCCTCGATCGTCTGACACGGATTTGCTTCCACTTCCGCCCTTAACACGTCGTTGTCTAACGCTGATGGTCTTCCTGATCGATACGAGTCGGAAAGATCAAAATTACCCGATTTGAACTTGGAAAACCACCTTTGGCATTTACGAATGTCCAGTGCATTTGGATAAACATCGCAAATGTTTTTGGTAGCAACTGTTGCGTTATTTCCCTTGCGAAACTCAAAGAGCATGCAATGCCGGATGTGTACCTCTTCTGGTATTTGGCTGGCCATTTTACCCAAAATTACAAAAAAAAAATTGTAATTCAATTGTCTATAAGTAAAGAAATCACTATAACCTCACAATGTCTTTGGTACGCCTCTGAACAAAACAATGAGCTGACAAATGACAATCAAGTATTGGCATGCGCAGAAACGACATTACTTTCTGGTGCACCTATTACTACAATGCGACGAGACGACCGGAACATTCGCCTGATGGGAAGTAATACATAACATGGCGCTAGTTAGGAATGTTATATAAACAGCACCACATTGCGCTCGTCGATTTGAGACAAGATTTTAGTCTCGTTACCACAGTAATTACACTGGCTACAGCACCCTTTAAAACCGGTCCTGTATTTCAACTGCAATAGGCGCTACGGTGGTACTTATTCGGTCTCCGGCAACAGATTGCCTACCACCAGTAAAAGCCTTCAATTACAGCACATTTCCGACTGTAAATGTCTATCGTTAAATTTGTTAATTCCTCTCTATGTGCATCAAAAAGTTTTTAATAATTTTCATTTACACAGAGAATGCACCGCTGCACGCTGATGATGACTCTCATCAGTCAGTTCCTGTGATGTGGGATGTTTGTGTTTGTATTGGTTGATCTATTGTCACGGTCAAACGCGTTTGTTATTTATTAATTGATCATTGAGATGAAATTATTGAAAACTTTTTGCCCATGCAATGTTTTTTTTTTTTTTTGTTTCTCTATTCTAATCAATGTAAATAAGAGCAGTGTAATTTTTTTAACTACATTCCATTGTTTATGATCTTCCTGCTCGCTGCGTGTAACACTGTCGTGTATTATGACGTGCACGACCGTTTGGGCCATTGTATTCTTGTTGTTGTTGTTGTTGACTCGCTCAAACCCCGCGGCAACAAAACTATATGAAATCGAACATATTTTTTATTGTTGTACAACGTTTGTTTATTGTTTGTTGATCGATTGACGATTTATTATATATACCTGTTACAGTTTTCTATTTATGCTAAGGTCAAGGATCGACAATGCAACCGCGATCCCTCTGGTGTTGCGATTGCCTATGGGCGTCAGTGATGACTTTCCACCAGATAAACTGTTAGCTCGTTTGCCCATCCTACCTATAAAAAAAAGTTATTGGTAATAATAAATCATTTGTAAGGGATAGACCGGTACAAAAATAAATGTCGTCAGCAACGTTAGGTGCTGTACTTTTACTATTACTATTAGCGTAACGCGAAGAGTTCATATCACCATATTTTTATAGATTTTTTTATAAATGCATATATACAAAGCGTTATAGTTATATATTTGTGTACAACTTTCGAGGTTTGCGGAGAGGTTGTAAATGATATGGTACCGTCGGAAGAGGTGGATAATATCACATTTATTTGACATAGGTCAAAATCATACGAACGCTCCGCTGAGCCGCCAGCGCTGGTGCGGCGTCCGCTGTTTTCCTCTCTATATCTGTGCACACACACACGCGTTTACATAATGTGTTATCCGCTCTTCCTCCGCTCCGCCGCACTCCGAGTTCAATATCAAGAGGATGAAGGTCAACTTGCGGCGCTGATTATTTAATGCGCAACTTGTCCCACGTCAATATAGAGGGGGCCGACTAACATTGTTTGGATAAAGCTAGCCGCAATAAAATTATAACACTGTCAAAATTTAAGGTACGAATGCGACTGTTCTTCAAGTGGTGGTCATATGGTACACCACCATCATATTACACTGATACTCCCGTAGTGCGCCATTCGCTATATCGGCATGTGAGTGCGCCGCCTGCCGTACCAAATAACCCATAAATGCACTCAATACATATTTGTTTATTAAATCGTTATGGTGTGCACATCGACCCTAGGGAACCACGTAGGGTGGTATCCTCCCTCTAAAACACAGAGGTTGTTGAAGATCAGCGCCTCCGTCCCTTACGCAGTCAGCAGACAGTAGTATAGCTTGTTAAATATTTTCATTGCTCTCTTTTATGCTTCGTAAGACGTAGCACGGACCGCTGCGCACGCGCACACGTGTGTTTGTGTGTTTTAATGATGATTTAGTTAATATGAATACAAAAGATGCATTTGGTTGTGTTGAGAAGCGCGGCTGTTTGTTATAAGTCAATCGCTAAACATTTTTACAGCTCAGTAAGTAAATTGTGAAAATTCTAAAATTTATGTTTCAGCAATGTAAGTACCTACTTGTTATAAATGTAAATTTCTACTGTTGTTGTTGTTGTATGCCGATGCAGTAGCGGCGGCGCGCTCGTGCCAATGTTCCGTCCATCCGTCCCCGGAAACGAAATTAGTACTTAATTGTAACTTATGTAATAAAATATATATTATACAATTTTCGGCGTAACAAGTTGAAAGTAATACTTTCTTATATAATACTTTAGAAGTGAAATTATTAAATGAGTGCCGCCTCAAATATTGTTTGCTATATAACCATTTTGATGTAACACAGCACACAAACGAACGAACACACGCAACTTGCACAGATGTTTTATGCATTGCAGTAAGGTTCCACGGCGCGAGGTGGAAACGGTCGAACGTCTTTAAGCTAGGGTAAGGTCCGTTGAATTTGTTGGTACTCGCCTATTGTGGTGATGGTGGTGGTGGGAAGTTTGGTGTGCCGAGGGTAGCTTCTTCCACAATAATCGTCAAAACATTCGGTTAACTTCTTCAATTCACCAAACATCTGATTGCGCGGCATAATTGCAACGATCGTTATATATATACATACTTGTATGTACGTATATGTCCCTTTTGTAAGTCGTGCCGATCGTCAGATCATTATAATACATCATCGTTCCTCTTCATCATCATCATTGCTTCTTACATTTTGCGGCTATTTATGTTTAAAATTGTTATATGAACCCATTTCATATTTACCTTTCGTCTTGTTTCCTTAAAGAAAGTATTTATTATGTTATTGTTTCGCCATTCAATCAATATTATTCTTTTCTTTTTTTTTTGGGTATTATAGCAATTCATCTTTGTTACAATTTTTAATGAAACTATTTAATTAATTAATTCTGTCCGCAGCCTCTCTTTATTAAACCTATGAGTATATACCCGGGGGCCCCCTTTGCGATGAATGAACGCAGGGATAAATTTAAAGTGGTGACATATGAAACGGACTTTCCGATTCTTCGTATAGCTTCCATTTTTGATAATTTCACTTACATAATAATATATAATGTACGGGGTGCACGTTAGCCTGCAGCCGGCCGTGGCCTCAGTTGGGGTGGAGGAAGTAGGAAGCTTTTAATAACACGCAAAAGCATCCATTGCATACAAATGATGCAAATGACTCTATGACTTCATCCAAATATTAAGTTTCATATCGCGTGTGTCGGCGACACACCCTGGATGATGCGGATTTAGTAAGCGCTCCTGTTTTCCAATAATGTTGCAATAAGCGCACCCCTGTACAGGATGTCCCACTCTTCATCTTTTCGTCACAACTTCATCCCGACGGCGAAACTTCGTCTTTACAGTTTTCACAACTACTACGGGATGTCATGAATTATTGCTCGGCAATTTTGGTTCCCTCTTCACAGTTTGACTTTGACTGAAATCCATGGGAAGTTTTTGTACAGATCAACGTTTCCAGGCACGAAGGTTACGATAAGCCAATCATTTCCAGTCTTAGTTTTGTTCATGTCCACGTCCGGTCTTTAAATTTGTCCATGTGCGCATACCGTTTAGCCCCCGGGTACCCCGATCGTGACCCCTACAATAACAGAACGGGGCGCCAGTCATAAACAGCTTTAATTATTGTTGCAGGTACTTGACGCCATAGTTGCCGTCACCATCACACCGCATTACATTCGAACAATAAGTGAACACGCTGCGCCCGGTGACCGAATGTTCCGCGACGGCTGATAGTTTTATAGTTTCATTAGTAGCGGCTTCCAGAACTGTATCACAAATTAAATGTTAATGATCATTATTATCGACCAACTGTAAAAACTGGAGGGAGCGTATACTGTAGTGTGTGTACACGGGTACGGCCGCAGTGCACGGGGTAAACGAGTACTGGGCACCTGCACCACTACTGCTACTGCACGCACCGACCGACCGACCCACGTACATACAAACAGACCGACCTCCATACCGCCCTCACTATTCATTTGTTACCATTTATAATAAACTCTTTAAGGATATTTTAATTTTTATTTGCTCTACCCTTACAATTGCGTAGTATAAAATTTTCAAATAAAAGATCAAAGGTTTTATTTATTGAATATATATATTAAAAAATCACATCAATACACATACATACATGTAGATTGTGTGACCCCCACTTGGAAAATGTAAAGTCGGCGCGATTGTGCGCCGCCGCAGTGCCCCACCTCACCATCCCTACCCCCTCCATATACATCCCGTCACTTAGTGTCACGCAATCGTGTGCGAGTATATACGGCGCCGGAACTGCTGTTTAAACATCTCAACTACAACGTATTACATTTAAAACAAATACAAAAACGTTCACATCTGTTTATTGCATTATTTGCGATGAATTATTGTAATGTACTTAAATCCTTAACTGCAGCCTCGTCTTCTTTGCCTATATCATTTACGTTTACCTACAATTATAATAATTAAAGTATTGCTTAATTATTTTTTATATAATCACGCCTTTTTCCCAGTAGGGGTAGGCATATATAAACACCCACTTTTCGCCAGATGTGGTCAGATTAGGTCCCATGTAACGGGGCGAGCCTGTTGCCACTTTATAAGGGCCACCACACACACACACATAAAGATGATTTCAATGTGCGTGTTTCTTCACGATGTTTTCCTTCACCGTTTGTATCTCGCTGTAGTAACTAAAGTTTACAAATGTACATAACTTAAATATTAAAGTAATCGGTACATGCCGAGATTCGAACCCGCGACCTTCGGAATAAAAGCCGCACGCTCTAACTGGAAGCTCTATAGGAAGTAATGCTTAAAATAAATACTATTACGCAGTTATGGCACCAACGCTAACAACAGACGCAAAGATTAGAAACATGTAAAGAATTGGTTGTGCTACCGCCACTCCCAGCCGCCAGATCCAAAAGTCTACCGCTCGCCGGTTCGTGGCGACCGATCCCTGGACACCGCGGCGGCCGAACGCCTGCACCAAATCATCTCGAACGCCGTTACATTTTCCATTTTCCCTAATCAAAGTTCAGCTAAATAAAAATATACTCTATCTATCGTTTCTCTTTACAAATATAATAATACATAAATACGACATTTGCATGGAATTATTCTCAGTTTACTAGCAACTGGCCGATCGAATATTGGTCGAGAGTTGGGTCCGAGGGATGTAGGGGAGGTGCGGCTCCGCGCGACTCGCCCGTTATCACCCCCGCCCCTCCGCACCCACTTTGTGCATTATTTTAACATATTTTAGACAACTTACAGCTAATGCAGCACTGAATCGAGATGAACACAACACATCGCAAATAGTATCGAGAACGTATACGAAACATCGACAGAGTGTATCTAAGTATAAGTGTTATTGCAACTTTATATGGTGGCACCACACCGCTGTACGCGGAAACCTACAAATCGATGATAGAAAATAATTACATTAGTTCATCATTACTTGTGCGTGTGTGTATGTTTGTGGGAGCGAGGGGACGGGGGCGGGAGATTGTTTTACTGTCCATATATCGCTTAACGTCAGACAAGCGATTTGACGATGAAACACTCCAACACGGACTATAGGGAACCATCGTACGTTATTATATACATATAAGCTACGAGTGCACCACGACACACCGTTTGTTGCACAAAACCCACTAAACACACAAACACATATGCACAAAATGTGGTAAGACATAAATGGGAGCACTGTGATGCGGACGCCAGTTGGCGCCGCTGGAAGAGGTAGCTGCCGCACATACGATCACTGCGGCGATACTGAGTAATCAATGCACACGATTACAAAAATGGAGGGAATTCAGTGATCGCGTTGTGCCTCCGGGGTGGTGGACCGCCAGGACCGTGCACTGTGCCAACTGACCCGGCTATCAGAAACGGTAAGTGAAGTACAAAATTAATTTCAGCGCACGCAAATCACGCGCACGTGCAGTCGCAATCATTAACAAAGCAGAAAAGAGATAAACAGGTCATCATCTTGTCTGTTGGCTGAGGCGGCAGTAGCAGTGCTGGCTGTGGTCGTGGTGGTGTAGGCTCTCCCGCTACACCGCGCGCATGCCCTGCAGAAAAAATAGAGTAGATTGTTTTAAGGCAGTCGTGTCGTTTATTATCATCATTTTCACATACAAGTCTTTCAATGATATAATAGAAAACTATTATAGTGACGTGCACGACGCATTCACACAATGTGCACAACATGAGATGTATCTTGATAGATGTCCATTTATGATGATGATGACGTGGAAGTGATATATAATAGTATAATAAAGTACAGTTGACATCGTCGACATCGTGCCCAGCATCCAGCCCGCAGCGAGTACTTACCTGGGCGTGCGTTAACGTGCTTATTAACTTCACTTATCGCATTTTGCGACCGAAGTCGCCTCTCGCCGTGGGGGTGGGGACATGCGCGTGCGCGTGCGTGGGCGTGCACGCGGGCGCGGCCTCCGTCAGCGTCTAGCCCACACCGTGAGGTGTTAGAGAAGCGAAGCAATATCATGAGTTAGGACAAAACATGCAGCGACGCGCGCCTGCAACGCCATGCAGCCGATTTGCGAGTGCACCCAGTGAGTAGCAACACGGATAGCTTAAACACATAATATAACCTGAACGTAAGAATTTACAAGAGAATTAATACGAGCGGCGGCAGTTTGGCACACCTCAAAGCTTCATTACTGAATTGTAAAGCGCCGCCCGCACCGTTTCAAACGGACATCCAATCGGTCGGTGTGCAACATAAACGCGACGGCTACAAGCAGCTTACGAACTTTATTAAGTACTATACTTTGTCTAAGTTTAACAATAATCGAATAGTGGATTATTACCGGTATCGGTACGAGTAGCAGCTCCGTTACTAAATCATAACGCTATTTATGATGAAGATATATTTATAATCAGTGAATGTGATTGCAAATGTATACTGATAAACGAATCTGCTTAAAGTTTCAGTGAGAATGCCGCGATAATGTTTATCACAATACGCTTCATGCGCGCGTAAACATTTAGAGCGGGGCCATGGCGGCTCGAATCGATCCCCCACAGCGAACGCAATTGATTTTCGTTTTATATGCGCACGCGCAAGATACGTGGAATCAATGTTTTTTATAAAATAATTTTCGTAATATACTAAATGCACGATTCGAACGCCGACTGTGATGTGCGCTCTTCGCAATAACACTTGCCTAATTAGCGGGCGCTGGCCGGGCTTTTGTCCAATTAAGTAATGAAGGAAAATTCGAACATCTGTAAGACGGACGCGCATGCGCGAACGCAATTCCCGCTTATCACTTTTGCACACGTAGCGCGCAAACACTGACCGCGATAATTTACTCCTCGCCAACAAAACAACAATTTACAATAAATTCACGAAATAAACTGAACCGCAACCGACAAAAATTTATATTTGTTAAAAGCCAAACTAATTAACCCAAAATGGTATAAGTATAACAGGATTGTTTTGTATTAATTATTTATTTAACTTTATACACCTCGTGTAAAGGCGTACTTAATGCCATTGGCTTTATCTTCCAGTCTACCTTGGGTAATGCAAAGATGATGAAGTAAGGGCATCAAATAAAAACAATATAATATATAATACACAAATAAACACATATATATATTACTATGTATCTAAAAATATTCTCCATCACAATTTATTTTTAATGAAAGACAATTAACACTAAATGAAGAACGGTGGTATAGTTATCCAGTTCCATATACAATAAAAGGTGAGAGGGTGCGGTTGCCAATGATTGCGCTGCTGAATGTGACACAAGTGCACCGTCGTCGGACTGTCACTTTGTTATCAGTAGTTTATACAGTCTACAACTGAATGTATACAGGAACGGCAACTGGAGATGGCCGCGCTGTTTGAAACTCACGAGTTCATGTCGCACCGTGAGGTTCAACATCGCTCAGTCAGCGCTGCCACTGGGTGCCGTGCCATACACAATCGTTATCTCTTAATACCGCATAGATTACATATTATTAACAAAAAAAATTCAACGTAGTAACTACATTACGTTATTGATATGTGCATTTTGTTATATCTTGCGATTATTATATTAGTTTTATAATATTAATGTAAAGAAACGTATGATGATATATAGATAACAAAAGTAGGTGATAAATGATTTCTTAAACATAAAAGTCTAAGACAGCACGGTACAGCAGAAAAGTTAATGTAATATAAGTACCCCCTGGAGTACAGCATAGCTGCACGTGGTAAGGGCACCGGAAGAAAGTTGAAACGGAAACATTTGTACCGGTTCCGTAACCATTTTTTTTTATTATTATGCAAGTAAAGTTGTTCAAAAATCAGTGTAACATGTTGTATTCTTTTATCACAATGATACTTACTGAGCGGAGTACAAATGAAGTGAGTGTCCTATGCTGATATAGTAGATTTGAATGCGTCGGCACCGAAGATGCCGTGAAGGGCGTTGTTAGGCAGTACCTTAAGCTTGGATATGTCCACACCGGTGACGCGCTGCACGAGATCCGGCACGCGGTTCACGATGCTGAGCACCTCCCCGGCGAGTTTGGCCGCGCCAACCTCGCCGCCGCCGCACGATACCATCGTCACCTTGCGCGCCTGGGATAGCGGTGCTCCCACCTCCGCGGCCACCTGTCAGCGCACGCGCAAGGTTGTTTTACGATATACATATATTGTTACAAATGTTGTTTTACTATATACATATATGTGTTAGAAATGTTATTATATATGCGTTAAAAAATGCTTCAATTTCATGATATTCATATATGATATTACTGATCGAGCGTACCTTCGGCAGTGTTTCCAGCATCATGTCGAGCATCGCCGCAGAGCCGTACTCCTTCCACGCCTCAGCCTTCTTGGACATCTGCTCCGCATCCGCAACAGCCTTAGCCTTGATCGCGTACGCCTCCGCCTGCGATACGCATGTAGCTGTTAAATTGTTGTTAATCCTGAACGCCATCCACAATTCAAACTCTGTATTGACGACAGGCGTATAACCGTGGAAGCATCAGGGTATGCGACCAGTAAGTCAGCGCGTTCTTACGCTATAATGACCGACTCATGGTATACTTCGAAACTGTCACAAGATTTATCAGCCTCCACCCCTTAGCTTTGGGAGTAAAAAAAATATCACGAATGAGAAAAAGGAAAGGTTGTTAAATTTTACTGGGTGAAAGTGGACAAGAAGATAGATCGTTATAAGAGAGCAGATCAGCTGGCCTATGATGCAGCAGTAAAAAGCAAAATGTGACCAAATCGTTCGTCAAACGACAACTTAAATTGAATAGACTGGACGAATAGTTATTTAAAAGGTATGACGGCTTCGAAAATGAGGACCTTTTACTCGGATATCGTTGCGGCCTACCGAACACTCCGCCGACCGGAACTAGAATCGTGTATGATCTAGCTTCACCGTGTACGTAAAGATGGTGACCCGCCTTGCTCCGGTGGTAAATAGCCCACCTCTCCACCAAATGCAGTGCCACTAGCTCGTTATTACAATGCGATGTCCCAACTTGTATTTGCAACATCGCAATAGTGAGTGACATGGTACAAAAAGACTACATGTACAAATAATATATTACACAAATGGAGTACAATTCCCCTTAAACTTATGTACCACAATGTGAACTGCATATATTTACCTCTCCTCGCACCTTCACCGCTTCCGCCTCCGCCTCTGCTTCGAGCACGGTCTTCAGTCGCTGCGCCTCTGCCAACTTCTCCAATTTAAATTTCTCCGCTTCCGCCGGCCTGCCGGCCATAATGTACGTTTAAATTGCAAAATATTTAAATTAGTACAGCGCTTCAGTTGCCACTTAGTTCTATTTAACTGAAAAACTCACAAGTTGAGTTCTTCTCTTGGTTACATATTAAGTAATATTGCAGGCACTTGTTATGCTGTGCTGAGATATTATCGGATCTGGAGAAAAAACTAGATTTAATAGAAAAAGGGAAACGAAAAATCACTTGGCATCAAGGAAATAGAGATTTCATAATGTGGACTTATTGAAAAAATCATAGATATTACTGAGCTATGATAACAATGTTTTAAAGAACGATCTTCTTACTAAACTAAAATATAAAGTTATGGATGCCTACTTGTTATCGTGCTTAACACACGCCTGCCAAATGTGGACATTTAATAAAACGCCACATAACAAACTAAGAGGTTGTCAGAGGAGCATGATAGTGACATTCGATTTAAATTGAAAAGTAGAATTAGAAACAGTAAGATTAGACAAAAAAACGATAAATAAAGAGGTAATTCTAAAAATAATGAAACTGAAATGGAAAAGGGCAGGGCACTTACAGAATGTCAACATTGAAAAATTTACACAAGTGTACATAAGAAACTAAGAAGTAGTAAACCACCACCTAAGCGACGGAATGATGATATAAAAGTACTGGTTATAAAAATCTGGAGGAGATTAGCTAGAAATAGAAGAATAGAATCGGTTGGAGAAGGATTTTGCCTTGGGCAGTCCTTATTATTAACTATTCTGCGCTAAAATGACAAAATAAAAGGTGACCTTTGCATTTAAACTTAAAATGTGACAGGAAATTTATTGATATATGATATCTTTATTAAAATGTAAAGAAACAATAAATTTTATTTAGTTATTTAGTCGCCTGGGAACCACTGGATTCAAACAGCGCAACACCGTGCTTTTTGGAACAGATTACAAGAGACCTATGTCCAGAAATTTAAATGCTATGCAGTTACAGGAGCCGCGCGACCAACCTGCGCACGGTAGCTTCGAGCTCCTTGCCGCGCCGTTGCACCTCCCACTTCTGCACGTTGATCTCCTGTGCGCGTTCAACCACAGCGATCTGCATCTGCTCCTCCTTGATGCGCTGCTTCGTCTTGGCAGCCTGCAGTTCGTACGCCATCTCAGCCTCCGCCTGCCCACATATACAACGTTTCATTATATTCATACATAAATCATATATTTTGAATTAAACATATTTTTGGGCATACGCCGATGAGGTGACGCTGTTCGCGCTCGTGACAGGGTTTCTCGGCTCTACTATATGTAATAACTACAGTGATGGAAGTCGGCACCTTTTTAGTGTGGACCTCGACGTCGTAGGCTGCCTTTTTGAGCTCGAAGTCGCGCTGCGCCTTCGCGATCTCCGTGTCGTTGAGGAAGCGCGCGGCCATGCGCTGCTCCTCCGCCATTGCTTCCTTTATCTTGGCCTCGGCCTGCGCTTCCGCCTCGCCCACACGCGCGTCCCGCTTCACCTCCGCTGTCCGGGCCATACCCAGCGCTTTTAAGTAACCCTGAGTCAAATTATCCCACAAAATTAAGTGCACAGTTTTCAGTACCACATTACCAAATTACACACTGTGGTCACTTCTATTCATGATCAACTAGATCTCTATATCACTTGAATAGTCTCAATGCGGATTAATTTAATTTTGTTAAGTTGAATACACTGCGACGGACGTAACTAAATCTAGTTGAGTTGAGGAGTCTCTCAAATATGTGCGATGCGATACGACAAGCAGGTGGTCATCAAACGTGGAATGAAGCGTATAAAACAATAACAAAGGTAACAACACCGCATGCAGCCCTCAGCTATAACATATTAATATATAGTTTATTTTATTAATGAGGCGACACGGTTTGATAGTGGAGGAACGCAGGTTGATTGGTTGCTAATGTGTGGTGGTGAGCGGCGAGACGAGAGCGGGGCGGACGGACAAACATCTTTTTACTACATAATATGAAACAATAATTTTATGAGATACATATAGAAAAAAATACATAATTTAACATATCAGTTTAAAAAATTATAGATAACATCATATTCAAACAAGTGTTTGAATAGGACAGAAATATTCAAGGTTTCCCATGCCAACAAATGATAATAGTTATATTCAATAATAAAATGTGGCCACTTAAACCCGGCAGACCTTCGTTTATCATTTGAATGCGTTAAAAAGAACACTGAGCGGAACCCTTTTTATTACACCTTGGATGAGTTTCAGCCTTTTCGTGAGTCCAGCTGAAAGTAAAAGTCTCGGTGGTGTATAACGGTGTATAATATATGTGTGTATGCGTGAACAAAACGATAATTATAAAGATGAAGGTCAATTATAGAATCACGAGTGGAACGTTTTTTTTTATATTATCACGCCTTTTTCCCAATAGGGGTAGGCAGAGGTGAATAAACACCCACATTTCGCCAGATGTGGTCAGATTAAGTCCCATGTAACAGGAGGCGAGCCTGTTGCCACCACACACACAAGGATAATTTCAGTGTGCAGATTTCCTCACGATGTTTTTCTTCACTGTTTGTATCTCGCATCATCCCGTACTCTAAAGTCCACAAATGTACACAACTTAATTATTAAGTCATCGGTACAAGCCGAGATTCGAACCCGCGACCTTCGGAATGAAAGCCGCACGCTCTAACCATTAGCCCAGCGAGCTACTCACGTAAGGACACTCACGAGAGAACGTTTTACCGGACATAATAATTATATGTAGAGTAAGGTTAATTCCGTCGTGAACATGAGTTGTGATAAGGGAAAATATTATTCTTGTAATAATATGGACTAAAAGACCTATACATAATAAACATGGTAAAAATAATAAAAATTTTAAATAACCGGACGATAACAGCGTACGAGATGCAAGGGAACTAAGAATATAATATACGATCGCATTTTACGTGTCGCCACCGCTGCGTGCAGTAACGGTAACAGCTAAGCGATATGCTGGTGTCTGGGATCCAATAAAACAGAAGTGATTATGCAACAGCAAAATATTGATTGATCGATTACTGGTAGGTCACTGTTGTCGGGGACCGTCTAGATGGGTATCACCACAGCTACTATTTCTACCGCCAAACAGTACTATACAAACATTGCTATGTTCCAGTTTGAAGGGTAGTTATTATAATTACCGGAGTAATGGGAGTATAAAGCAGGCATGTTACTTACCATCAGGTTAACGTCTCCTATGTAGCGACACTTTGCGGCATAATTAAGGAAGCACAGCGCAGCATATTACCGTTTAAGCTTTGCCTTCATCGACAGCTTACAAATTGTATTATAACAGACGCATCAAATATGGGATATGCATTAGTTCATTCAAGTGACAAGTTTAATATAGTTGGAAGAGTCCGCTCAGCTTATAAAAACTAGCACATAACCACGATATCACCTGACGTTAAGTGGTAACACAGCATGCGAAAGAGTACGTAGGGCACGTGGCGCGTGCGCTACCATTGCGCAGGCGGGGGATGTCGCGCGCGCCTACACCCACGCCCACGCAGTGTTGTGGACAAAAGAGAAAACATCCGAAGCTACAACAACGCGCTCTCGCGCTCCATTACATACTACATAGCTACATAGGAATCTGTCCAAACGATAACAATGTTGTTATTTGTTCAAAGCACGCGCACACGCTGTTGGAACTTTGTGCTGGCTACAATCAAATGATCAGAACATTCCGCCACCCAACCCACCACTCGATCTACCCCTCTTCAATTCAGATTGTGTTTAAAATAATGACGGATATAATGTTCTCGCAGCTATACGAATGTATAAATATATATATAAAACACTATATAATGACAACTATCTCTACTCAACACAATTACATACAACAACACATTTCATTTTGATCAATAAAGTCTTAAAATGAGACATACCTTTGCTCCCTGCGGCCATGTCAAAACAAAAACAAATCTACTAAAACATGTGATAGAAAAAGAGATCCGTCCGGCACAGCTGCTATCACCACAGCCGACACGATAGCGAGCAAGTGCACGAGTAACGTTACAGAGGAACATTAGTAAATACACAGCAGACGTTAGAGCAATACAATCGAAGTTCAATTAAGTAGAGATCAGCGGGCAGTCAGCAGACAGACATAGGACACTCTACCTACAGAGCGACTATTGCATGAGTACTATAGCTGTGTTCAGAACATATTGGAACTAATTGTAATAAGGCAAAGGGGAGCCATCACTCACCTCCTCATCTCTGATATCCTTCAGTGTGTATGAAACAACTGTTATTCCCATATTGATGAGGTCGCTAGATGCAACTTCGAACACCTGTAATAATTTAGTAGTTTCCATTAGCTTTCACTTTTTAATTTTACTTAACAATATAACTTCATTGAAATGATACCTAAAAACATCTTAGGTATATTTTATTTAAAGTTATCTATTGAGTAAACCGAAAATTAAATAAAAAAAATTTAAGGAGAATTAAAGTGAATCATGAATTCATTCATAATAAAACAAAATTGTTAGTATTATAATACAGTAGTAAAAAAAATGTAGGACATATACCTTTTTTGAAAAAATTTTTCTGTCTTTGTAAATTTCTTCAACTGTCATAGAGCCCATAATAGCACGCTGATGGCCCTCTAAAGTCACAAGAGCGATGTGCTGAATTTCCTGCTCTGACTTGCCAAGAAATTGCTCACAGGCCGAGAGTAACATCTCTGCATTTTGACCCTGGATCTTAACCTGTAAACATGAAATATTTAAAATAAATAACTCTAATTAACAACATTATAATTAGCATTGTAAAGAGTTAAGTAGCTCCTAAAATATTAAAAATATAGTAGCAGCAGATTTTTTGCAGTAAAATATTTAGGCTAGGTTCCAATGACCATTAGTGAATGAAAGACTACTACTATTAAAATAAATAAGAGAGACACAACAGGCATAAATATGCATAACAATTTTGCTGTGCTCAGACTTAGCCATGAAAAATAACAAACAAATGCTGCAATCACCGTAGTGCTATTTTTGTCAAAATTTGACTTGGAAGATGCTGTCAATATTGAATATAAGAAGACTATGAGACCTAAAATTTAATGTGGCACAGTGATAAATGAATTGAGACTCTGTGTAAACACTATGCACACATACCACATTCCATAGACAGTGATTCATATCATGCTTTTAACTAAACCAGTTATCGAGACCAAGATAGATCTAATCATATTATAACCATCATTATAAATACCTGTGCAATTCCTGTCACCGAAATTGGCACCCCTTGACTCGTATAGACAGTTGGTGATTCCACTTGAAGAGTAATTGTGTTGAGTGAGATCTTTTGAACACGTTGTATAGCTGGCCAAACAAATGCTCGACCGCCAGGTACAAGAAGTGGCTTGGAGTAGCAACATCCTATTGACACATTATAAAATAGATATGAAATATCTCCTAAACCACACAAACACACATGGTGGTAAGATTTTTTCAATCTTGCCAGGTTTACTATCACCCTCATTATCAATCTGTAATTATTTCTATGTTTCCGACAACAAATGTGTAAAGAAAAATAAGTCATAAACAAAAAATATCAATTTTTGCTATGTCCCTTCAGCCAGTAGAAGAGTGTGATGTAGGTATTTTATGGCTTGGTGGTTTTTTAGCCACCAATTTATACAGACATTAGTGATATGGCGTAAAAATATTAGGTTTAATATAAAAGAATTTCTAATATTTAAAGCAATAACAAATATATTAAAAAGTTCTTAAATGTTATCAAGTTTATTATACAAGCGAATTAGACTAAATACCGAAGCAAGAACATTTTATCAATATCCGACTCCTAGGTTTCACATTTAAGATATATTATTATAAGATATCAAGGCTTCAAAACAAATCAAATAATTTCTCCGAAATTATAGAGATGCCGTACAATAGTGTAAATAAGACGTAATATAAAAATGTAAGGTTTATAAATGATAGCATTGTTGGCGCAGCATCCATTAATGACTAATCAGATAAATTCGCTTAGCTATTTATAGCACATAATGTTAACCGCTGCGTTTTATCTGCGTTGATTACAAAATTTTAACAAAAAAACGCCCAGCATGATAAATTTTTTTGGCGGCATTTCAAATCTTACCTGAAACAACTAAAGCCTCATTTGGGCCACAAGTCACAAAACCCCAAGTCATATTCAACTACGATATAATCCAATTTTTGATAATAAAGTGTAAAATTTATAGAAAACACTTGAAATCAAAACACAAATTGGCTTTTTTAGGAAATGGTGTCATTACCACAGACGTTATGAAATTCAAATATACTTGAATTATTAACTATCTGTGCTGTTATAAAGATATTAATTATTTGTGTGATTTTTAAAAGTTTTTAGTAATATTTAATAATACATGATCATTGATTTGTTTTTAAGAAATTAGTCGCTTTAAGAGTTGAACTATTCCTAAACAGTCATGTTGGCGCACTATAACATTTCATCGCTGTGTTGTTTTCACTTTGCTTAAAAGGGACTAATAATATGTCTGCAATTTTAAATAAAAATATATCGTATAAATTATGGTCTTATATAATTTTAACGAAAATATTTTTTTTTCGTAATTCCATATAAAAATAATATAAACTAATCGATTCAATGCATTACAATGGCATATATTGGCAACTCCAAGACATGTCAACGGAGAAGTGTCAAAAAGCAGCCCTAGAGTAAACTTGATGGACAAGCACAAAAACATCGTCATGACTCTACATAAATCCTTCTAGAGGGCGTGTATCACCAAAATATGAAAATATTCGAAAACTTGAAAAGAAATTCTTCCTCTACTCTAATTTTGTTGTGTCCTGAAAAAAAAAGCAAATAAAATTTCATAACTATAACATTTTTGTACGATAATTTTGTCTAGTTAGAATACATAACTTTAGTATTTTTACTAAATTGCAAATTTTATCCTTGAATGGTGTTCTATATTGCCAATTATATATGTATGGATCATGGTGACACCCCGACTTGCCTTCAATTTTAGAAGTTTTACATCGGTGTATGATTATTAGGATTAATAAAATTCACCCATCATATTAATTTTATTTTTTTAATTTATTTAGCTTCTCATAACATATTTCAGAAATAATATGTCTTCAGATAGTTATTTAAAAACTCTTCATACTTTTGTTTTTAAAGTTCTGTATTTTAAGACCTACAAATTATCATCAATCGTTACCACTTTCGGTACGCGTGCCGGATATATCCGGCGTCCAATCTAATGACTTGTGTGGATAAATTTTGGCTATACCCGGCATTCGTCTGATGACCTGTGTAAGCGATGCGAGATATTACCCCTATTAAATTACATTAAATAATAATTTCTTTGCTTTAACCTTAATCCGAATTATGTAATTTTATATAAAGAATGTATGGATATTGGTCCTGGCAAATGTACTGCATAGATAGTTTTCTAAATTCTATTATTAATATAAATTAACCTATCAACTGAGAAGTGAATTTTATACTCCTCAGTGATATCAACTTTGACATAAAACTTAACGACAAGGATAGGAACGCTGAACCCTACTTAAATATGTTAACCGGTCATATACACTACCAGATTTCAAAATTGCATAGACTATGCAGTGTTAAAAACTAATTTCGAAGTCTCAATTTTTGTTATCGACAGTAACTGGTTATAAAAATTTATAAACCTAATAATAATGGTAAAGCAGTTAACTCACGTATTACAATTAATTACGAATGTGCAGAAAAATATGCAGTCTGTATTAAAACGCCAATAAACGCCAGTCTTCACAAACGATGTAAATCAACACGATTAGCATCAGATTACGAAGCTATTGTCCTGTATACAGTATAGGTAAAAAATGTGATAGCTTTCGCAGAAAATCGTTACGTCATACATACAAAATGACTTGAAACAAATCCAAATTTTTTCAATATTTTTTTTTTTCAACGAAGCGACGAGTCAAGCAAGTCGTTCACCTGATGGTAAGTGATACGCCTATCCATTATAATTCAACACTAGTTTGGACAATATATACACTGAAGGACAATGCGCTTGTCGTCTTGAGACGTCAGATGTTGAGTCTCGTTAGCCCAGTAATTACACTAGTTACAGAGTCCTTTCTACTGGAACACGGTAATGTTTGCACATTACTGTCAGCTGTAATAAGCGCCGCGCTGTTACCTTTTTTTGTTATGGGGAGGAAATTTATAAAGATACTCCGCTTCTAGGGAGAAAACAAGTTTTTTTGGAATTTTTATACACTAAAACACCTTCGGTGGTCATCTTCACTGCATTGCGAGAGACTCTAGAATGTCCTACGGAACGCACGGGTGTCTCCAGGTATTGCGCCTAAAGACGGTCTTCAGCTACAGTGATATACCACCAATAATTTTAGATCTACGCAAAATGAGCTCGCTGTGTCTTCAAGTCTTCTAATGATGTGTTCGGTGTTTCATTTCATTTTATTAATAATAGGATCCCAAGTAGGGCGCCAAACCACATTTTCTGTTGAAATAAGATTTTTTTTAAATTTAAATAGCTTATCATCCTAGGCAGGAATCGGTGTTTTGTGGTTCATCAAACCAGATGTAATTATTCGGAAGATCTAAATCATAGTCACAAAGTACTACTAAATTTCTTAGAGCATTCGTTTCAAGTCATCTACGTAATCCCTCGCGCAGGTCTGAAGAGTCTTTTTATATCCTATTTAAGAGAGACCAAATTCATACTCCAACTTGTATACTCCTACCTTGTAGAGTGACGTTATACTTGACAGGTGGTGTAAATTGACTTATCTTCTTCGGCAGCATAAAACGTTAAGTTTTTCTAGAACCCCAATTCAAAATGTAAGCCATCTTGTCCGTGACTCCTCTGATATATTGTAAAACAGCAGGTACTCCGAATATGAACGGTTCACTGCGACGTCGTCGCGGCATCGGAGCGTTACCGTGTCGGCTGGTGGGCGGGTACGCACGTTCACCTCATTTCCACTGCTCGTCACCGGTTCCTAATGGCTACATACATATGACAAGACAAAGACAGCTCAACTAGAACTTTCCGCCTTTAATAATATTATATATAATTTCCAGGACATAGTAAAATTAATAGGCTCTTAGCCGGTGTGGCCTTGGAACAGAACAGGAAATTGACGCGTTACAAGATGAGCAACTTAATCGTTCTGCCGAAGAGGCAATTACAAGTTAACAAAGTAATCATTACGATTTGTGAAAACTGTTGTAATACTGTACTTTTATTCACTCGCTTAAAAGTGTAAGCTCGTAAGGGCTCAGGTGTTATAATGCCAGTCGACTGCTAGGAAACTTGCTGCACGTGGGTAACACTAAAACCCAAACCCCCTCAAGTTAATACAACAGTTGATACCTTTACGCTGTGTAAGGTTTATTTCCACCCCCAAACAGCAGTGTGCAAAGATTACTGTGTTCCGGTTTGAAGGGCGCTATAGCTAGTGATGTTAACGCAGTAATGAGACTTGACATTTTAGGCCTTAAGGCGACGAGCTCTTTGTAAGGGTGTATATGATCGTTACAAATGGAGAGAGGTGGTCTCTGCCTACCCCACTGGGAACAAGGCGTGATATATATCTATGTATGTAACATCGTTACTAGGGTCATGTTGTATACTCGACACATTTGGAGACCGACTCTGCGGGCTCTCTAATGCCTGCCTGGAGACAGGTCAGTTCCTAAAAGAGTGGAAAACTGGTAGATTAGTTCTTCTCAAGAAAGATAGATGTCCGGCAGACTCTATCTACTCTCTCGACTCTGCCTACCGTTCCATAATTCTGCTAATAATTTGTGGTCGTCTCATCAAGCATCTGGGAGAGGTGGATTCTAATTTATCGGACCAACAATTCAGCTTCCGTGTGGGTCGATCAACAATCAATGCTATTAATTGCATCAAAACCAACTCGGACGATATAGTGGCTCAGGGTGGGGCACCGTTGGCGGTATCATTAGACATTGCCAATGCGTTCAAGCCTTCCTTGGGCTTGGATTAGGGAGGCATTGACGTTCCACAAGTTATCGTCTTATCTTCACCGAATTCTGGGAGATCACCTCTCTGAACAGTACATCTTTTTCTACGGACAGCAAGGAAACTGTTTGCAGAGGAAAATAGCATCTGGTGTTCCGCAGGGTTCCGTATTATGACCATTACTGTAAAGCATCGGGTACGTCTAGATCTTGCGGGACAAATCTCCTTCTTGGTGTCATGGTAACATGCTATGGCGATGACACACTGGTTACAGCTCGGGGGAAAGCTTATGAGAAGGCTGCTCGTCATTCCCCTGCTTCAGTGGCACAAGTTGTCGGCAAGATACGAATGTTGGGACTAGACGTTGCGCTTAGCAAATCCGAGGCTATATACTTCCATGAACCAAGGAAGGCACCACCTCGTAATAGACACATAGCAGTCAGTGATACATGTATCAAGGTTAGGTCTAAGATGAAGTACCTTGGTCTCATCCTTGATAGCCGCTGGAACTTCCGCGAACACTGCATGTCTGGCCTCACGGTTAATGGGAATGGCCTCTGCCCTAAAACTGCTGCTTCTTAACGGGGGGGGGGGGGGGCGCTGATACAAACAGCTGTCGTTTGTATTTGGGGGTAATGCGATCCATGGCTCTTTATGGGGCGCCTATCTGGGTGGACGTTCTAATATCTTTCTATGTCTGAGATCAACGAAGAGCCATAGCTTTTGGTGTTGCGCATGTGTTTTGGCGGGATCTCCTAAGTGGCAGACTCTCTATCATCCATGTATCGACGGAGATCCGAACTCCGGTCCCGAGCAAAGCAGATTTCAAGAGATTGCGAGTTGCGGAAGTTCTACTTCCGACAGTCAACGCTTATATAGTGTGAGGGGAGGCTAACTAACCCTAATGCACGCTGCAGGACTGTTGAAGCTATGCGTCCTCTTTTAAATGGGTGGACGGACAGGCGTTACGGATCATTGACCTTCCGGCCAAATGCGATGAGTAAGAAACTGTGTAGTTTTAACTAGTGAGAATCCCGCAAAACTCTTTTGTTGCCCCGACAGTAGAAAGCTATCCAATGCAAGATTTCCCCAAAGAAACAAAAAAAGGGGTAGGTTGTTATAGGCAGGCGTGTTCCTTACCATTAGATGAATGTCTCGCTGTAATAGACCATCGTTGCATTGATTTCTATTAATGAATTCCATTATTATCTTAGTCTATGTTCTATTATTATATTATATAGGTCCATTATGTCCTTCATTGAATTAATTATCGGCCAGTTTTATAATTAAAAAACTGTACTGTAATAGTTGCAACGTATTACAATAGCCGTGTTGACACTTGTTTCTGGTGTTTTATTACGACACCAGTTCACCGTAACATACCTTTGTTGTCTATATATATAATATACCTAGTCCGGACATAAGTTCTGTTACAAATGAAGTAATGTAATATTATTACAGTTTATACCTACATATTTATTAGCTTTTATACAGGCCTTTAATTTGTTTGACCACGTACCATGAATCTATGGTTTTACGCACTGTTTCCAAGGGAAATTTCCACCACCGCCACCGCCACTTCTTGCTCCAAAGATTTCTTTTAAAACTTTTGAAAAAAACTCTTTAGAAGTGAAGAGAGCAGATTCTTTAGAACTGTGAGCAAACACTTTGTTATTTTGCTTAATGTAATGTTCTTCAATCGTGAAATTTTTTTCATCGGTAAAGAGCATTTTTCTGTGACGCGTTTTGATCGATACACTCTCTTTAATTGTAAAGCTTGCTTTAGGGCATGTCCTTCTTTCATCAGGCCTTCGTTCCAAAGGTTGCGGGTTCGAATCTCGACATGTACCGATGATTTTAATATTTAAGTTATGTACATTTGTAAACTTTAGTAACAACAGCGAAACACAAGCGGGGAAGGAAAAAATCGCGAGGAAACCTGCACATGAATTAGAATTTATTCTAAGGTGTGTGTGAAGTCACCAACCCGCATTGGGCCAGCGTGGTGACTAGGTCCCAATCGCCTTCATATTGAGCGTAGGCCTGTGCCCCAGCAGTAGGGGCGTAAATTGACTGTTATGGTATGTCCGATATATCGTCGTAATATAACGAACGTAATATAACGCGACCTAGAAGGAACCTTTATTTATCGCGATAAGATTTTTTGATCTGCTTCCTAATGGGGTTTCGACAAATTATTGGTTTAAGCATGAATTGCCCTTGTAGTTCTAACAGCACGCGGCCGCTCCGATTTTTTATGGTCTTCTCCTGCTAATCAAGAAACGAGGCTCTGGCACCCACCAACTCGCATTAAGGCAGCATAGTGGGAAATGGCTCAGATTCCCCCTTCTCATAATAATCCCTACAACCGTGTAGGAATTTTATCAGTACCACCAATTCGCGAATGATGGACAGGTGGCGCTGGCGCGTGTTTGGCCATAGAACCCGTGTCACTTATGCTCGTACCACCTACCTAGTGCTTACGTTAGAACACTTCAGTAAAGTGAAAGGAAAAAAGTTACGTACTATTGAACGATCTGCGTTAACCATCACATGGACATGACTGAGGTGGTGGCATCACCTCAGAGAATGGATATCCATAACACTGCTTGTTAGTATTTAATTTTTTTTAAAATAAAAATACATGCTAGTTATTATTTTATGAAATATAATTGCATGGAACCAGGCGTCAGTACAAATCAGGCGATAAGTCCTAACTTTCAAATGATAAAACTATTTCCATATGTATATTGCACATTATAGTGAACGAAAGTTCGCCAATGAGGTACTCTTTGCGTGCGGGGGTGCGCCAGCGACCACCACCGCCGCGTGGGGGTAGGGAATGAAGAAGCGCGAAGACCGGCATCGTTTAACACTGTATCCAATTATACATTAACGCAATGGGCTCTTAGTAAATATCAAGCGAACAATCGATGTGAGGCGCTGAGATGGGGCTTCCGAGACGCAGAGGGGCGTTTGAGTGGTCGCTGTAGCGCGGGGAGAGGGTGGGGGTAAGGTGACTGCGTGGGAGGTCACGTGACACGAGACGCAGCAAAACTCGGCGCCCGTATCGACCGGCCCGATCCATGCCGTTCTGATCAACGCCCCGACAGAGACCATGTTGTATTCGCGCATCCATGAATGTAAGCTGCATGCACAGACGCGCGCACGCACGCGCGCACGCACGCGCATGACTCTGCACCCACGCACCACCACGCTCCCCGACATGACCCACCAGCTCCATTAATGTGACAGTAATTCCGGGTGGAGCGCACCGGCCGCCGATGCCGCTCCTCCGTCTCTTTATGTTTATTTCACAGTTCGAATCGTCTACTCTCACAGCTCCGTCGGAGTGAAAGGTGATACAGTGCCATACTAAAACTGCGCAATCGAACATAGTGAACTCCTTAATTTATTTTGTGTGTGCGTAATGTTACGTGGACGTGGCTCGCGTGTCAGCGAGCAGAAGTTGTACTACACCTCCGTAACGGCGGCGCGGTTCTCGCTGAAAGAGTGGGGTTGAATTAATATTAGCGAAGATCAAAGAAATGCACGCGCATACATAACGTACTACAAATTTTTAAATATTTTCTATGATATTTCTATGAATTTAGCGAACAGGAGTAACTGCTCCAGTGTAAGGAGCGCCTCTGGGGAAGTAGGCGCGCGCGTGTGTGAGCGACGGCAGGGCGGAGGAGGTAGGGGAGGAGAGTGGACGGGTGGGGTATCTATATCCGACGGCGGTCAATGACACCGATCCGGAACCAGAGTTGAACAACTAGGTGGGGCGGCATCAATTGACATTAGAGAGAAAGAATCAACAACATTAACCCCAAACTAAACACACAACTTTTCTCCTTCAATAAGTTTCAAAATTCACTAATTAATTTAAAATACAGCATACTTTTCTATACTTATCGTTTTATTGTTGGTTACATTAAAAAGTAAGTCCCTCTCTTGCGAGATTAATGAGGGAAATAGTTAACACCAACCGGAATTAAACAATCCTCTTAATGATGTTATCATTAAAAGCTGTTCGATTGCGTGAAACTTCACACATGTGCGGCAATACTCGACCGAGGGCTATAAGTGTAGTAGGTCCTCGTGTGAAGTATTTCCGGGATTCACGATAGATGAGCGCAGGAGCTATGTCGTGCTGAACGAGCTGCACAGTGACGGAGAGCAACAAATTCTACACCAGCAGCCGTTCGTTCTTCGAGCATACTTTGGGAGTAATGTTCAATTTAAGTAGGTAACTGAGGCAACTTTAGCGAAAACACTACAATACCCTTAAACTGCAACTTAGTCCGATAGGATCACTTAAGAAAACGTCTCGTGGTTTTCTCATTTGCAACCAAAGTGCTGAGGACCCTGTTAACACTGTTCCGTTAATAGTTCACCACTGTATTAAATATTGTATTAATCTCTATCCTTCTTCCTCGCCATTATCGTATATAGTGGTGGAGTCTGTTTCCTTTATTTTATATTACATCATCTGAAGTGCCCTCTTCAAACTGAAGTTTGTCGATCAGATTGAGAATACCAATTCGATCCTCAGCTATTCTTTTTAACTGATGGTATTTAATCCCGGTCCATTCCTTAATGTCATCAAACCATTTCTTGCGCTGTCTACCAGGTGCACGTTTTCAAAGGAAATTTGCCTTCCAGGATCAACCTTGGGAACTCATAAAGGGATCCTCTTTACATATTGTGTTAATATTATTAGTTTTCATTTACACGTTTAACTTCTCTCTCTTTTTACGGGCCTGTTTGCCAAAATGTTTTTCTTGAAATCCTTAATCAAGATCATCATCATCAACATGTTAAGCTGATAGCCGTTCACCGTTAGACATAGGTCTCCCCAAAGATCTTCATATCGATTGGTCTTGCGCTACTTGCATCCAACGGCTTCCGTTTGTAGGAGGATTTGCGCCATTTTGCACCACGCTGAGTCACTGCTGATAGGTTGGAGCCCGAGCCACGTTTGGCGATTAACAGGGTGCGCGAGCTGGTGAGGTTGGCTTGGGTCCTGTGAGCTGTTATGGGGGTCCTTCTTACACTCACCTTAATCGGGATATCGGTTACTAATGAAAATCGCTGGCCTGAGAAAAGCGGTAATAAATTTCTAACGTCCTTACTTGGTGACTCTTCTAAAAACTTTCTAAGGGTACAGCAAGTATTCATGATTGGTGGTTTTTTTTCGTCGAAGCTTGTTACTAATAATAATATATTGCCATTAATTGACAATCCTTTGTGCAGAAATATTAATATCGGGGTTGATTCAGTTCAAAATTATCCTTATGTATTTTACAGTACATATACTACCGGTCTGCTAAAGCTATGTAATTTCCGTGAAGCGGACCTCAGCCAGACTAATTATCAGACATATTTCTCGTTCTCGATAGAACGGTAACGGACAATTACATGAAATGGAATTTTCTATAGAACTAAAAATTCACAATGTACGCTTGGGACGGCAAGTTTTTTGGGTTTTAAATACTACTATGATAATACAATGTAATATAATATTTAATAGTGTTTTTAAATTTTTAAACTATTATTGTTTTAAATTAAAGTAATTTGTTACTTAAAAGTAGTAACTTTATCGAAACTTACTGCGTATCTTGGCGCCGGCAGTCCCGCGCAATCGTACATAATAATAACTTTTATGCGTATATGTACTAATGGCATTATAAAGGATAGCAGTAATGGCATATATTATATTACTGATGAATTAAAATATGTTGTATAATCGATGAAACACTGCAGCTATGGAGCGCTGTAGTGCTGTAGAGGTAGAAAGATCACAAAACGTAAAGACAAGTGAATTTGGATGTCAGTACGCACCACCCGAGTGCATATTGTGCTGTACAGTATTAGAGGTGCACTGATGACACTTTACATTTTGACTTTTATTTGTTCAATGTTTATCTAGGGATCTAATAATTACGGTGATAAAGTATAGCTATGTAGGAATGGTGGCGGATGGTGGCAGGTGGTCAATGTATGCGGTTGTCTCGGGGAGGGCGATGCGCTCGTGTTTTTTTTATTATCCCGTGGATTCCATTGCCCCATGTCCAACCAGTAAGTCCGGCGGTTAGCAGAGCGTTGACCGCGCCACGACGCGAACCACCAGCTCCACCACTCCATCGCTGCACCGCACCACCCCCCGTCGTGAACCATAATCGGCAGCCAAAGCGCCACAGCGCCGGCCCCGCGCCGCCCCAACCCGCACCCGTTATCCGTATACTTTAGCGCACCCACGCCCATACAATACATCTATAATAAAGTAATTCAACGTATATGTTTTAAATAAATAAATAAATCAACATTCCTGATCTAATATACAATGCAGCAGCGGTAAAGTAGGTTAAACATTTAATACCGATTACATTGACATAGAAGTATTGAATTATGTGCGGATTCGAACGTTGTGCTTTCACTCTTGTAAACATGACCAAGTAGTATGTTACAAACTCGTGCGCTTCGGCCGAAGACGTCGCGGCTACTCAATGAAGAGGCGAAGCGACGCGACGCGACGCGATGCGATGCGATGCGATACGATGCGACGCTTTGATGCATGTCATTTGAGATGTAGCTGTTTGTTGACTATTAGAAAAGTCATGCGGGTGAAGTAGCATAACGAGGGCAGGATGGGGATAAAGCGGATTGTCGAAAGAGCAAGACGGAAATATTGGACGCAGCAGTCGCGCGTGCGCGCGCTTTTCATTGATGCGCAGGCGCGGGCGGGCCGAGCGGCGACGGCGGCGGAGACGATAGCGACGGTCGAGGGGCTAGGGGGTGGTGCGAGCGTGTGCGCGCACGGTGCGCTGCGGTGCGGTGCGGTGCGGTGCCGAGCAGGGCGCGGGGCAGGCGCGCGCGCGCGCACGCCGGGGGAGAGGAATGCGGCCGCGGCGAGCAATGACCGCGTCAGGGTCGCTTCCTTTACGAGAAATGCGCGCCGTGGTACTACGAACGATGGTCTCTGCGCGCGCGCGGCCACCACGTCCCTCCCCTGCCCACTCGTCCCGTATATCTCGCCTGCGTCGCCGCCGCCGCCGCCGCCTCCTTGCCTCACCGCTCACGGTTCGTACTATAATACATGGTACCCGCCGCGGTCGCCGGCCCGCGCTCCGCTCCGTCCGATCCGTTAGAAAAATTAAGTGCGCCGCATTCCACGGCGGCCCCGCGCGCTCGCCGCTCGCCGCTCTCTGTCGCACCGCGCGCGCCGCCCGCTCTGCCGTTTCGCGCCGCGCGTGACGCGTCCGCCGCGGTAGCGTTACTCGGCGCCGGAGTGTACGGCGGCGCGCGCGGTCCCGGCACTCGTCCCGCCGTACGTTGTACTCACCACCTCCACTCACCCACTGCGCTGTGAATGAGTGACTGATAAAAAAACAGTATCAAATATATAACAGTTTAATTGCTTATTCCCACACTTTGACGTGTAGCAGCCCATGACGCTGAACACTATGACGTAGCGTAGTCTCAACTACGAAAATTTTTAGTATGCTATTGTACATGAAAGGAGTACAAAGGGAGTGCAAGAGTTATTTGAAAACTTTGTTATATCGCTACTCAAATTTGTTTTAGATGTATCAAGTTATCGACAAAAAAAAATTCTCAATTTTAAAAATTATACGTTTAGTTATTATGTAATATTCAATTCAGGGGTACAATACAACTTGCATAAACATTTTTTTAAGCTTTCATCAGTCTCCCGGTGAGAGTATTGAGCTCGATTCATTATAAGAAATTGAAGCTGTTGCTTAAAATATCTAAAAGGTGAATCCGTGTGAGCAAAGTGTAGCCGGCGGCATACACTGACTGTTATAAATAAACATTTTATCAACGCGTCGTAATCGCTCTGTGAAGTAAACATGGTGTGGCGGCGGTGCGGCGGTGCGGCGGTGCGGCAGCGGTGCGGCGGCGATGCGGGGCCGTGCGGGGCGCGCCGCTCGGTGCAACCGCCGCTCGCTCGGTGCACAGACCAGCGGCCGCAAGCTACTCAGACAACTGTCCGACTACATGCATATCTATATTTAGATCAAAACATTGACTTCTGATCTATTAATCAACGCTGTCTTATCTCGTCATATAACCGAGGACAAAATACACTGTTTTTGTTTTGATATTTCGCATTGATAAATAATTGTAAAAGTAATTACTAAGTTTGTTACATATCCGTTGTGCGACTTTCGACAGTAGACACCCAATGCCAAGCATAGATCTTGAGGGATCCCCACACAGTTAGATCCTGCGCTTCTCGAAACCTAATGTTCATTACGATTTTCACTGGATTGTCGATTAACAATAAACAATAATAAAAGACAAACACGTATTTATTTGGAGTGCCAAAATTTACCATAACTTTATTTATGCGTAGTATGATCGACTAGTATATATAGTTTGATATATTGTGTTGATATTACGAGTATTATGCCTAATGCAATGAATATATCTCTGTTATAATATAAATAAAATGGAATTAAACCATCGGCCACAACTGACGTATGTGCTCTTTGTTTAGTGGCAACGAAGAGTCGCGTAAGGCCGCGTCCACACTCTCGGAGGTTACGGTGAGTGTATTGCGGTAATAAGTGTACGCGCGGAAGAGCAGCGGTACTGACAGTTAGAGCAGTTCCTCCTGGGCAGGCAACACAGACGGACACGAGGCGGTGTATACGGCTAGAATCCTCTTGAAACAAATACTGAAAGCTTAAGTGTTCTGGACAGGAGAGAGTGTAAGAAATTTAGGAAAAATAATCATAAATTTATACCGACCATGCGATGTAAATAAATCGTAAATTTTATACTGATTTCTTGAACTATTGTTAAAGCTTACTATCACCTTCTTCTTTATTTGCCATAACATCAGTGACAACTGGCAACGCGACTGCCGAATGTTCATGTGATAAAGAGGTTACTTGATCATTATTTCAATACAGGATATATGTGAGCAGTGAGGCCGCGTTGGCAGCGAGAGAAATCCAACTGCGATTTTTATGAAACCACCGCGTCCGCAGTTATTCAGGCTTCTGAACGTTGAAGGTTGAAAAACTTGTTGCAGAAACAAGTTTCAAATATTTTTTTTTTAGTAATGTAGGGTTTAAGTACATTAACAAAGTTAAAGCGTGGCCTTAATTATCGTTGGTTCTGAGTTAACTTTCAATAAGCGGATAGTCATGGCACAAGTTTACTAATAAATCAGAGGTTATAATGTTATTATAAAGTTATAAAACGTATTAAGTTTCACTAAACTGTTTCGAGGATACTTCCTTAGCAAAGTGGGCGAGTGGGGGGTGAACAGTTGTCATTATCATACGATTAAATTATTTCCGGTTATCGCAACCGGGTGAGGAATTTAGTTATACGTGTTGAAGGATCCCTCGGTTTGGGAAGTTGTATTGCGTAAGAGGTTCGCCTCTGTGAGGAGGGTACGGTGCAACGAGACGAAAGACGAGGCCTCAGAGCGGCAACGTGCGCGCAGGGTTCAGTGGCACGGACGGGAGGTCGCGCCGTCACCCGCCGCTCCGCCGCTTGCCGCTCGCCGCCCCGCCGCTCGCCGCCCGCCGCCCGAGTGGGTGCGCGGGTTGTTTGTGACCTGCGCCCGCGCACCCGTCCCTCTGCGCAGATGCAAGTCGACGTAAACATCGCGCAAGGTCGCGCGCTGCACATGCACACCACCGCCGCGCTTCCTCTCGCCCCTCCGCGCCCTCACCGGTCCACAAACGAACGGACGAGCGGCTCCGCTATATTTCCCTTCAGACAAAACTTGATCACGCCGCCATCCACCGTCATCACATAAAATATTTTTATCGTTTTAAGTGTATATGAATCCGTCGTCTACACTTATAAAGAATGTAACAACAAAATCCAAGAAATTAACGGCGGAGATTTACATCTAAGCGAATAATATAAATTTCTTCAGTTATCATTCCTAACGGCTGGTATATCGCGAAGCTTCCTCCGCAGAGAGTGGAGGAAGTGCCGATGGACCGACTTCTCGCCGCCCCCCTAACCACAATGCACTATGCATGTAAGTCAGCCGTCTTACACCCCAAGACACCTCCACTATTATTATTATTATATTATCTTATAATTCTCTCTATGCTACTGTCATATCGCACCTATAACATTAATAATCTTGGATAATTTAAACAATTTAGTATAGAATATTTAGACAAGAGGACACTGATTGTTGAAATGGAGCCCTGTTTCGAATGTAAGTCCTTTCGACGGCATTTATCAGCAGCAGGTGCGTAGAACTATTGAACAATAAAAACGGCCGCCATTACGTTGCTGCGGAGGAGACACAGGAGACGGACTTGTAAAGTTGCTGTGTGATTAATATTAACTTGAAACATGTTTTACATGGCCAGTTGAATCTGAACTTGTAAAGTAGATTGATATAAGAAATAATAAAAGACGCTTTTGTGCTGCGCTCCAATCTAGGGATGGTCAGAGAAAGGGCGAGGCGGGAATCGCGACGGGAGACGGCGCGCGTCTCGGTTCCGTGGAATCAAAACGTATTTCATTGTTCGCACTTTACCGGGCCGACCATTTCACTCCTTTGTTTATTTTTAATGCACACTATTTTTATTATAATTATGTGCGTGTGTGCGTGTGTGCGGTGGGGCGGTGTTGTGTAAATACATCGGCGAGGTCCCGTAGCCCCGCGGTGCCAACGCCCAACCGCCTTCACCCCGGTCGCGACTTACCACCCCGCCGGCTTGTTTTCGAACGCACAACTGTTTAATGAAACATAAGTCTTTATTGATTCGACGTGACGGCTAAGGAGTCCTGCGGAGAGCAGCGCAAGCAGCGAGGATCAATGTCGATACTGTTATTGTAACAATTGAACTATCACATTGAATATGTCACGTAACCCTGTCCGTAAAAGGCGGTAGCGGCCGCATTATTGCGTCACATATTTATTGATTCGTGACCGCAAGGTTCGGTATCTTTTGTATAGGGAAAAGTTTTAATATTTTTTACTTTTTCTAAACGTCTACCCCGCACTCTTGGCGGAGGACACCACTGCCGCGCCCTTTACCACCCCTGTGCTCATATTGGAATCATTCGAATTAAAGGTACCGGTAGTGGCACATCAATGTCCACCCGGAAGTAAACAAAGAGAACCACTTCAGCTACAAGTGTGTGCCACCTTGCGGCGATAAAGGATGCATGTCGGGACATATGTTGGTTAATAATCTTCGCGTATCACTTGTTATTACGCGAGCCTAGTCATCACCACGCTTCTCACTGTGGTAGTAATAAGAATCTTTTTACAACTTATGATACTACTGGTTCTACTGAGAGGAAAAACAGATTCCCAAGTCATACCGATATTATCCAGCGGCATCGTGTATTTATAACAATTAAAAAAATGAAAGTAATGCGTATAATTTCTACGGAAACTATAATCATATGAAGCATCGGTTGAGAATAAGTGCATGCATCACGCTTAAGACACATGCGGTACCCAGTAAGAGCATGCTCGAAAACTTTTGCCAAATGCATTCCAGTAAACATTTCCGGTTTCTACTACTCCCAGTAAGATTACGATACTATTAATTGTGCGCGCGTCCACTGCGCCAGCCGACCGTTGGGGATCGCCATTTTGAATTAGGACTAAGATAACTGCCGATAGGATCCGTGACCCGTCATTTCCGATGACATATATGTGTGTGACTATAGGTTAATTTAATTTTATAGTTATAGGTGTTTGAAATAAAACAATATAACAAGAGTTTGCGAATATAGAAAATGTTTTCCTCTGTCTAGAATCGAACTGGAGTGCAGCAACAAAGAAGTCACATTCGATTGCTTTTGAATTACTGCAGTGCAGTACAGGCTGTTGTTCACCTGTGTCATTTATTGTGTACATGAAATAAATTTGATGAAGAGCGTACACCATAAACACTTGTGAAGATTTTATTTAAAAAATCGGGTCCCCCAATAGATACGCCCGCGCCTACTGAGCTCATCTAACACTTTGATCACTAACAATAAAGGTGTCATAACGAATTCCTATTAACACTTCAAGAGTTGCAGTAATGGTGAGGAATATTTAGATATTTTTTACCCGTTCAGTTAATACTTGAAATTGTGCTTCAGATCTATTTGTAGATTTGATTATAGTAAAAATATTGCATAAATTTGAAGTATCCGAAAATTTTGGTCGTTTTCTTAGTTGTTGTGATTGCGATGTCAAAGTGCGCGTGCGCCGACATTACGAGCCACGCCCGCTGCACGCTTCGCCGTTAGGTTCATTCCGTTAGCTAATATTGTTCTGCGTCTCAACAAATTGCAGTATACACTTGTCCTTTGTATTAGTCCTACTGACGACAACGTTTCATGTGAGTACATTTAGTGAGATTTAGTCATAATTTGAATCTCCTCTAATAGAAACTTGTAAAACCGTTTGTACGGCCACACTGGATGCCAAGGACACGGTTATCCTGTGTTACAGCCATGACGACATTGAGCTGCGAGAAGCTCCCGGTTCTCCAGCGGAACGCACCGCTGCTCCCCTGCAATGCGCCTCAAACATACTGCTCCAACCGAGAGGGCGGTAAACTCAAAACCTGCACCACCACTCACACCTCCTCATAATAAATTCTATTCTTTATAATTTGTATAATTCTCAATGTGCAAGTTTTGTAATTTCGGACATTCTTTTGCTTTTGTAGCTTTGATTGCAAATGAATTCTCGGAATTTTATTTATGCGAACTTTGCTATAAAACGAACTTGCTACAATCGGTAATATGTATAATAATATATCTCTTACTGTTGTAGCACGTCGTATAATGTCTTAAGATATTTTTTAAAAAATAAACGTTATTTAGTGGTAGAAAATGAAACGTATTGCGTCGGCGCGTAGGTGCGTAGGTGCGTCTGTGCGTTGGTGCGTCGGTGCGTTGGTGCGTTGGTGCGTTGGTGCGTCGGTGCGTCGGTGCGGCGCCGGGAGGGCCGCATGCGGTCGATGAGCCCGGAGTAGAGGGTAGCACGGTGCCCCGCCAGTTGGCGCTGCGAGCGGCTTGTGCTCCCCCCCGCCGCCGCCGCCGCTGCCGCCGCCGCGCCGCCGCGTCGCCGCGTCCGCCGCCCTGCCCAACGGCGGCGGCGGCGCGCCGCGCGCTCACTAATGCGTCATACCGCCACCTGAGCCGACGTGCGCTCCGTTACTTGGTCTGTCAGTTCGTGCGCGCCATGTGAACATAGTGCTAGCGAGTTGGTCGTACGGCGGGGGCGCGCGCCGGCGCGGTGCGCGCTGACCGCGCCCGCCCGTGCATCGCGCGCACCCTTACGGGCGCGGTACTGCTACAGTACAGTGTGTTGTTGGTGGCCGTGTGTCGCCACCAGAACATTGCAGCACCACGAGCACGTGGTTAGCAGCTCCGTGCCCGCCGCTCGCCGCCCGCAGCTCGCCATCCCGCAGCCCGCAGCCCGCCAGCTGCTCACCGCACGGAGAGGCGTAAGTTTTATATAAATTGTTTGCAATCGTACGGAGTTGTGTGACGGCACTTGGACGCCCTATTTTAGCGGTAAGGCGCTGCGGCGGCGCCCGGAATGCGGCCTCCGCCCCACCGCGCGCGCGTAGTGTAATAAATAAAGGCGGGGCTCCGGTGCGTGCGTGCGCACCCTCCCGCGCCTTCTTCGCCACGAGGCCATTGACCTCCGGCGCCGCCCAACACGACACTCTTCGGAAGTGGCACCGCGCGCTCACGGTCCCGCTGCGCCTCGCGTCTCCAATGTCAATGCCGGCAGCACCGCGCGCTCCCGCGTCTCACCGACGGCGTGCGCGCCGTTCATTAGGCTTCATCACACGAGTGAGGCCAACGACCCCGGCTTTTGCACCTGGCCCCCCGTGAAGCGGCCCTACCCTCGCTCATCACCGGCGCAGTGCCACCGACTTCATCTCTTATTCCGCAGGACCGGTTCCAAAAATAGCTGCTGAGCCGCTGTTTTATTAGCCGTGAGCGCGCGGCCGAGTCGCGTATCGGCGCCGGCGCCGTCCCCGTCCCACCTTGTACCACCACACCGTTGTTTGTAAGTTTTTACATTTCTCTCCGTCGGCTAACTGTACCGTGCACCGCTCTAACGCTACCGTTGTTTACTATAAATCGTGACTCACCACATCCGTTCTCTTATCTACCTCGAAACTAACATTTGCCTCGTGAAGCGTTACTTGGTATTGTTTAGGTGCAATCATTTAATTTTAGGAGGTGGGCGAACCGTTCAGGTTTTACTGGCGAGCATCTATCCCTGCGACTTGAGCGAGTGGGTGGGTGGTTGACTGAGTGAGTCGCGCACTTACACTCGCACGGACGCGTACGTACGGACCCGCTGCGTCGGTGCGCGCTCAAACAATTTGAATTATAACCGTCACCGACCGAGGCGCCGCGCCGCGCGTTCAAGTTCAGCGCCGGCGAACCGCCCACGTTGCATTTGTTGTTCTAATAACTTAAACTTATCGCACTATTACATTACAGCCGCATGGAGAATATAAAGCGTGTTAGCGGCTGAACGTCCGTTGTGTTTGGCCGCGGTGCGCTGCGCATGTTTCGTAAAATGCTAAAAATAAAACATGAACTTCCCGGTTGAATGGCGCAGCAGGGCGCGCGCACGGGCCGGGTGTGCGCGCGAGGCGGCTGCGGCTGCGGCGGCGGCCCAGGGGAGCGGGGCAGACCAGCAGCCATTGCCCTCGCCCGGTTTGTTTACAAGTGGGCCCCGTGAGCGGAGCAGGCGCGCACGCATAACTGCACCTTGCGTACGGCGCGTCACGGCGTAGAGTCGCGCGGCAAGGGCGGCGGGAGAACGAGCGCCATCTGCGCGCTCATCACTAAAATAAACCGGCGCGGATGCGGGAGCGTAACCACTACACCACAACACCACTAGGTGCCGCCACGATCAAATTCTCGAGTGTCAATAGACTCTTACGATAACAGTTTCAACGCTAGAGTTCGCCATCACGGCCACTACCTAGGTTTCCGGTTTCGTATACATTTTGATCTTGGAGGACCCTTTCGCTAACATAAAATCCGCTTTACACGTCGCGTTCGAACAATCCATTACGCTCTTGTTGCCATCCTCGTCGATGATTTCTACAATTTATTTACCTTTAAAGTAACTGAAAATTAGCGTTTATGGACCTTACTGTATAATTTTTATTGTAACAATTATCTCTCCAAAACACCAAATGCTAGGGAGTAATCAAATAAAACGGGAATCGTCACCTTACCAAGATCTTCACTACTTAACACTAGTATTGTGTTGTTTTTTTTTATACCTGGGTGTATACTTTGTGTGATGCTTCAGCAGTTGGACTAATGGCTGACGACTACTTTTCTCGTCGAGGGCAGAATACTTCTAGGTTATAATATTAGCTTTCATTTTAGGTATCGGTACTGGATATAACGTGAACTCTATCCCTGCCACGTGGACAGAGACCCACGCTATACGTTCTACGCGGGCTGGTGTTTGATTGTCGTCAGCGGTGTTGATGACCCAAGTATCTTAATAATATTCATGTAGTGTTTTCAATATTACTCAGTCTTGTTTTTGAATATTTTTCTTATATTAGTATTGAAACATAATATTATGATGTTGCTCAGTTCTTGTATAAGAATATAAAAACTTTTTTGGCATACTGGTATATATGAGGTCTAAAAATGGAAGTCTCACTTGAGTTTGTAAATATAACATACGTTTATAACATTTGCAAAAGGTTTTACCATAAACATTTACTATATTAATAAAACTTATCTATGAAATTTATTAAAATAAAAATTTTCAAAAACAGGAACGTTTACACAAGAATGTTTACCTGCTGTTTCTATATATCAGCCCTGTAGTCACGTGCTAACAAGAATAAGACTAAGGAAAACCTTGCTTGTAGTAAAAGGCGACTATAAGTGTTTTCTGGTTTGTAGGCCTAGAGGGTGAGGGTCCTTATCGCTCAATAAGCGCGCCCTGGGCTCCATATTTAGTGCTGAACAGCGAGAGTCCAAAGGAGGATTTCTCTTCATCGATGCTTGTTAAGCCAGAATGCAAACGAGTACCGGCGCAAAAGATTCTGGAGGAGTGGTAGCTAAAAATCCCATATAACCCACTTTCCCTGAGAAACAGTAATTTCTTTATATTTTAAGATATCTCTTGACATCAAAAAAAGGTCCATAACTATAACCCACCAAAAAGCCGATACCTCGGGCACAGTATATGGGAATGCGTCCTTTCTCAATACCCATTAATTTTTTTAAAGAATTAGTATACTTTGAAATTTACAAAAACACCTTAAAAATAGCACTTTAAAATTTATATCTATCGCTCTATATAACTATTGCCAAAGTGTCGTTTGTTCAACCTATACATTAGTTAAAAAGAAATTTCTACATGCAGCCTGTGCATCCAGTTCTACGTGTAACTTGTCTCGCAGCTCCTCGCAGGCTTAGGCAAAAAGGCAGATAGAACACGTTCCTTCGTTAGCCTTTACACTTAGCGGCGAGGAATAGAAATGTGCCAAAAAGTTTAACGATTCATGGATATCAAATGTAGAAACAACGATCAGCACGAGTGATGGAACTTAAGCCAATACACGCGGCGAAGGAGCTGGTTTTTATAAGACAAACTAGGTTGCAAGTGATGACCTGGGTATTTATTATACATACGCATGCTTCCGTCTCCTGGTTCTATCGGCACCGGAGGCCACGTCAAGCAGCAAGTGCGGAGTGCGCGCGCAGTACCGCCCCGCATTGCAACGGCGCCGGTGTACAGACGCTCCGTCGGCGCGATGCTCACTTACGGGCGGCGCTACTCCAGCGATTATGTGGAACGCGCCAGCTTCTGGATGAAAAAAATAACTTCTTAGCAAGTACAATTAGCAAGCGGGGAAAGGTGAGGCGGAGGGGGTGCACATCGGCGTCTTCATAAAATATCTCTCTGTACAGTAGAATAGTTTTTGCTTCCGGAGTTCGCGCGCGCACGAGTCCGCTGCAAGCCCGATAGCAAGTGGAGTGCGACGGTCGGCATCACGCGACGCAGAGTGACACGATGCGTACCGAGGAGCGACGACAATGAGGCTGAAGATAAGGAAACGTGCCTGTCCAAAATACTCTGGTTCTCATGATTCAGAGTATTTTCAATGGGCACTGAAGGTATGAACCTTGACAAGAAAAAAGCATAGCTGTTAACGTGTTAAATTAATAATATGAGGATGTTGGTTAGCTAGGAGTGTACGGAAAACATTACCATGATCCGTACTACTCTTCGTGTTAGCCCCGCATAGAACCAGGGATTTCCGAGTGATGAAGCAATCGGTTAGCCGCCACTCCATGATCCGCTACCAGTGCCACGATCGTCACTTCACATTTCCAATGGATATCACCGGATTTTGCGAAACTGGCAATATCCTGGCGGAGATCCAACATAGTCACTTCGTTCACAACGAGTAAAAATCGGCGTGAGTCTCCAAGCGATGCCATATGACCATGGGGGAACGAACGAGGTTAGTAACCATAAGGCAAGCACATATATGAGAAAGTTTCCTTCCCTAAGATCAATATAGGAAAAAATCGCATCAGCTCGTATATAATGTAATTGATATTACTCTCATTCGAAACTTATCAAGAGATGGAGGTGGGTGGTAAATGGGGCGGAAGCGAGTGAGTTCCTCAGTTTAAATTCTTTAACAGTGAACACCTGAAGAGTCTGTTTTGAAGATGTGCTATAGGTCATTTGAATATGTGGAACATGAGAGATGGTGAGTGTTAACTGGCGGGGCAACGCCAACGGAACCGCGCCAGTATCGCGCACGGCAACCGTTACTTGCGGGTTTCGTGAGCCACACCGCCGCTCCACTTCACGGTTTATTTAGTGTACACTACACACATTTCTCACAACACTAGTCGTACCGGAACTTGTAACAGGTTCAAACGCGCCCCGCACCGCGAAAACTTGAGTGATGCTGTGCTATGCCGGAGGTAGTTTTATTTCCTTTTGTCACGGAATGTGCGTGCTTGGATCTAAAAATTTGGTACAAAGAGAAAAGTACTTTACTTTCCAGTTTGGCTTACTGTACAAAGGGAGCAACCCTCCCGCGAACGCTCATTGGGTGGAGGGGGGTTGTTACAGAGACACGTTTTTGGGTCACTCTTGCACGTCCCGTCCCCTTTCAGAAATCGATTCGGCTTATGTAACTGTAAGTTGGTGGTAAGTGTAAGGTTCGCTTATATTTGGGTTATTTCTTTAGGGCAGACCGACGTGCGCCATTTTTCTAAGCAGCGCCGCGATGACTTACTCCACGGCACACAACTCCCGCTAAACAATGATGTTGTTTATTGGTGTTGAGATGGTGGTAGGTGGGAGTGGTAGTCGCTGGGCTCCGTTCGCTGCACCTACCTCGCGACCATACAGTGCAATTAAGGATTAAGCATAGAACGCAGATGCTGGTCACGGTGGAACACCGCGGCGACTCCTAATTTGCGGCCGCCCTCATTAAAGTGTACGTCGATGCTTCACCCCCGGAATGCCGGCGGAGCCTTCTCTTCGGGATATTGGTATTAGACGTGATATACACTCTAGTCTCTGATGATGTTTATCTCTTAGTAGACATTTTGAATCTAACAGCTCATCTGTCACGGAACGGGATGGCAGTGCGTCATTTTGCTACCGCTTCCGCATCCGCTTCCTCCACCTACAACACACGGCGCGTGACCGCCACTTGTTGAGCACACCGCCCTACCGCCCCCCGTTGATTAGAACACGAGACGCATACGGTTCACTAGCAAGCGGCTGCTGCGGCTTTGTTGCAAGCCCTGTAATTACCCGTTTGTATGAACTAGACTTAAGTAAGCAAGCACTACCTGTCATAAAATGCGACTGAAAGGGACTTCGGGTTTGCGATCTTCGAAGGTGAGGCTCCGTACCGCTCAATAAGCAAACCAGAGGAGCGGGAAGGGAGAGGGACGGGACGACAAACGCGAGGTGATCTTGTGTTTGCCGCAGTACAATATGGGTGCGAGGGAGCGTTTCTCCCTTTCTTGGTTTACTTAGCCGAAGTGCATAGAGGCACTTTGTCTAAGTCCGTACATACGTACATCGAAATATATACGAAATAGTGCCTTTTGCACATTTTGAAAATGTTTTCAAGTACACATTAATACAAAGATAAAGTCGATACTGCAAAACACAGTTTCTGTAAAGTTTGAATGTTGTTTACGATTATCATTTTAACATCCCCATGCAATTGTGACGCCGTATTAATAAATACTAAGGTAATATCTATTAGTATTATTCTTCGACCATGTTCATCATCATATCAATTGATGAATGTCCACTGCTGAATACGTTCCCGTTCGTTCGATACTGTCAATATGTTCTTACGGGGAAGAGTTATGAGATTCACCTTTCTTAGATTATAACAAATAGGTGCTCTATAAGTGTGCATGCGGAGCTTCGGGGTCGGACGCGTCGGAATGTGCCGGCGGGGGACAGGCGGGTAGTTGGTGCAGGGGTAGAGAGGGTATGGTTGGGGGCAGGGGAGCGCATTCCTCTAGAAAAAAGAGCAGGTAATCGAAAGTTTCTTTTAACAAAAGTCAACCGTAACGTCACACTTACTGAAGCGTTATAAAATTGTGCAAAGTTTTAAAAAGATAGGTTGGGTGGTGGGACGCGCTCACTCGCTTACCTACTAGTCTTGATTTATTCAAAATTATCGGAACGCCCATAGTGTCGCCGGCGTCACTTATCCAAACATAATCGTATGGATGGATGGAAGGGAGAGGGGTTGGGGGTTTATCGATGCGCATCACGGGGTTGTCTCATCGTGCCCGCCGCTCGCTCGGTGATCGCTCTATACGGCGTCGCTTGCCGCCCACTTTCAATGTAGATGGTGGTCAATATTTATTAAAGATAATTTATCTCCGGGCACACCACTTTAATACTTTTCAATCGGATTGTACTCGAACTACTTCGTTTTCACATATATGTTAAAATAATAAAAGTTGTAGCCTTATAACTGACCTGACAAATTTGCTTGCAGAGCCGGCTTCTGACGTCACGTGGTGCACTGGTGACCGGATTAAAAAATGGGACAGTGCTCTTGCAGCAGTCAGGTAAGAAACGATTATTCGAACAAAACGTATTATAACAGTATGTATATATGAGTGTGATGAGTCCACGTAACGGAGTCGCGCGGTGGGGGTCAGTGGTGTGAAGGCGAAGGTCACACCGCGCTATTGTTTGACGCGCACCGGGCCGCACCCGCACCAGATAACCAGTCGACGATAACGCTCTGTGTAAATAACATCGAATCTTTCAAAGTAAATATGCAATATTTTAAAGCTATACCAATAACACAACGACGTATTGTCAAGTTATACGAACATATATTATTAAAACACGTTTTATATTGTAAGGCGCGATAATGAGGCTCACTTGTTCGACAAACAGGCCATGGATCCGGGTCCACGAGCCCAGTATATCGGATGAGCTGTAAGTGTCGATATGACTTTCGAGCGATGTTCTGAATACAGCTCACTTGATAGCTGGTCAGTTGTTTATTTCAACTTTCGAAGGAGCTCTGTGGGGCTCTACTGAAAAAGTAATTATAATATGTACTTTATTTCGTCGGGGTTTAAGTACATTAAACGTTTTGAATGGAACGGGCGTCGGGCAGAGCCATCTAGCGGCGGAAGGGCGTGCCCGTCGCTTCGCGAAAAAACGTGTGCCGTTGAACCGGACGCGGGCGGGGCACCTCTCGCATCGCGCCGTTACTTTTATCCGAGGTCAGGAAGCCGCCGTCGTCGCATTTTTTACTTATATAATAATATACGCTACTAGAGTAGAACACGGTGCAAGAATTTTTTTTCTACAGCCACTGAATATACAAAAACTTATATCTAACTTCACAGTGTTAAACTTTAACGAGAAGCCGTAGTAGTATAAGTTTATCGGTGGCGAGCTGCGCAGTGCGTTGGCTGAGGGGCGCACGGCGAGGTGAGGGATGACTACGCATGCGCGCCGAACGATCGATCGTGCCTATATGCCCATAATGGGGCCGAATGTCCAAGCACACCCCATTGTACTCGCAATTACTTTTAAATATTAATTACATAACCAGATCTAATATAAATTTTCATTTTCATCTTACAACTGAATGAGAGTATACACCATGGCTAATAATGTAGTAAGTGGAACGTTTGTTTGCAGTGCTAATGCGCGTGCGCGCGTGCGTGTGTGCGTGCGTATGCGTGCGTGCGTGCGCGCGTGATCGTGTGTGTATAATGTTTAAATGTAAACGGCTTTGTTTTGTTGCAGCAGGTAGGCGGGCAAGCAAGCAAGCAGGCGCGCGCCGCCGGCCCCGCATCGGTCGGCACACTGCTACACACCGGGCGTATGTTACTCAGGTAAGTTCCGTTGCAAACTTGTATTACCCTGATAAGGTCTGTAAAGCGATTGCTTTGTGCGAATTACTTATACTTTAATATTGTGTGCGTGCGTGTTGTTTCTGTGTATGTACTGGTGTCCGCTGGGCGCATGCTGTGCGCGTTTCATATAATGTCGAACGTTACGTTGCGTAGTGTGTAAGCGCAGAATGTGCTATGTAAAATGGGGTCAAAGAACATTTTCTCCTTTGTTATAGGTATGACGGTTGAGGCGCACGGCCGTATTCCCAGGGGTCGATTCCAATGGGAAGAAATGAAACATAACAAGTTACACTAGGACAGGTAAATATGACGCATATTTTTCTTGTTTTATATTTAAGTTGTTTTTTTTTTTTTTTTTTATTAAAATTATGTTTGTTTGCTCTGCTGTTATTGTTGTTGTTGCTGCTGCTATTAATTAACGACTGCCATTTAGCGAATTTTTGATTGTTTATTGATTTGTCACGGAAAATATCATTCATTCAACATCTTGTCATTTACGATGTCTATCATGAATTTTGATCACACTATTGGAGATGTTGTGCTTGTACAGGAAATATTCTAGATCACGAAAGATAAATAGCGTCTGTAGCGAAGTGATTGTTCAAGTGTGTCTGTGTGTTAGTCCGTGCCTGTGTGTGTGTGAGTGCGGTGGCTGTAAGGGCGTTACGTTTTTGGCGGAAATGATTTGAAAAGTTTTTGCCCGTAACTGTCCGCAGCGCGCGCCCGGCGACCACGACGCACCGCGCCTGCCCCTATGCCGACCCGACCCGACCCGACCCGCGCCCACCATGGCCACAACGGCCACCGTTTCAGGAGCATGCGCCGCCGGTGGACAGCTTCACTCCGCAAGCATCCTCCATTCCAGCACTGCTCACTCCGAAGTGTAAGGCGAACGACGGCGCCCAGAGCGATGCGACTGATGTCGCGCTCTTTTTAATCCGTTTCTTTAACTACTTATGAGGGGTGGTCGATTATTATGGAAATAAAATGTACAATGGGGATGACTTCTTGCGGGTATCAGGTAACGTTAGAGAAACACAAAGTGATGAATTCCCGAACTATGCCCGCGGCCGCTGCGCCGCACACCAATCCATCGGCTCATGTTCTCAGTACTGGTTTGGTGTACGGTATATGGAATAGTACAGTGTACGTGTAAATAATGCGCATTATGATTTTAATATTATTTTATTTGTTCTAATGTTTTGCGTATCAGTCGTCTGCGTGTAATTACTTGAGGTCAACGCAACAAGTATCACAGTTCCCCTATGGCAATTTCTTTTCCTTATTCATTTCGACTAAAGCGTACAAAACTTTTTTTTAATAAAACTTTAATAGTTTAAAACTAAGTTTGACCCTGGATCATTATTATTATTTCCTCGGAGACACAAAGGTTGAAGAGCTAGTCGTCTACGCACTTTGTTTATTCTCCGTTGATATCAATCATACTCGTCGTTTAAGTATCGGATATTTAAAACATATTCCAACTTATTTATTTGATAATTGAATTAATTAAAAAAAAAAAGTAATTATCTGATGAATAAAGAAATAGAAAAAAGGGTTTTTAAATGCTAGACAAGAAATCACGGTGAATCTTTTGATAGCAATATGGGAGGAACTTGCTCGTTATTACAAGCGATTTTATCAAGTTCAATATTTAGATATTCTATACACTTTCTTTATCCTTTTTCATTTTTTATTCAACGTAGCTACGACACGAGCGAGATGATCACCCAATGTTAAGTGATACGTCCGTCCATAGCAACGTGGCGCTAGTTAAAATGGTATACACCGTTACCGCATTACGCTCGTCGCCTTAAGACAAGACTTGAGTCTCATTACCCCAGTAAATACACTAGCTTCAGCGTCCTTCAAACTTGAACATTTAATGTCAACACGTTTCTCTTTGACATCTCACTTCATATGTTGCCGTAACTGAGCTGACCAAATATGGTTTTTATGATAAATAAAAATTATGTCGTTGAAAAACGAATCTTATTATATTCATAAAATATTCAACTGGTAGTAAGCCTCTTAATATATATCTAGACTAGTCAGTCTAGATATATATTTAGCTCACATATAGATAACCTTTCTCTAGTGTACATAAAAGCGCTATCAGATTAAAATATTCTAGAAATTATAAATGTCGGTATTATTAGGTCGGAGGCTAAGTGGGGGCCTGCTCGGCTTTTGTTATGAATGATCGGAGCAAAGAGTGTGTGTGTTTTCATGTAATAGTATATTACTTAAAATTGGCACTGGACCAATTGTATGCGTGAGATTATTCCGTCATCATTAATTTTAGGCCCGCTGTTGTTGTAGCTGCGGGCAGTTAAATATTGTAGTTATCTTGATTTGTAAATTATTTAAACTCATGGCTATTCGAGAAAATATTGTTTTATACCTTGAAGCAAAGTCAAGAAAGAGTCATTTATTACCAGCAGATAGTGAATATTAATTAATACACTGTGTGCAGGGCACATTATGTAGCGAAATGTTGGTTATTCAGTTAAATCTCAATAGATCGAAAACTATTTAATTTTTTAATCAACATTTCGTGTTTTATATTGAAATATATAAATATTTTTTATAGGATAAATTTATAATAGTAAATATGAAAAATCAAATAGGAATAGTAGTAAATATCCCATCCTTTGACATGGTCTTTGAAATAACGGCCTTTCTATGAGTGGATCAGTTGATTAATAATCGTTTATCCGATCTTCACGAACTTGTCCCATCAAAATAACTAAACTAAATTATTTTTTTCATATCTGGAATTGAATGTCCTTTTGGATCTTTTGTTAGGCGATTTTGAGTAGCTCAATATTTTAGTTATAATATCGTCAAAAAACGTACTAGTACGTGTCCTGCATACAATCTGTAAGAAACACCAGTGGGACACTTATCCATGATAGGGAGATAATTACTAACAACATGGGATTACAATAAAATTTATCATAAGCAAAATGTACTAGGAATTAAAAAAAATAATAATACAATGACGATCTCCCAAAAAAAAAACAAAAGATTAATAACGATGAAGTAATATAGAAAGGAAATAAAATAATTCAATCATGTGTAATATTACGTTGTAATACTTTTTATTAAAAAAAAAATTTTCCTTATTTCGAGTTAAATCTTAATAGCAAGCACAGCTACTTATAGCAATAATTTTCATTTGTTATATCCAAAGAAAATGAAGGGAAAACGACTTTCTTTAATTTATTTAAAACGCACATCAACAGAACAGATCTCACATATATAATTTACAGTAAATAAACAAATTGATTAGATAATTACAATTTAATCGCGCGTGCACAAAATTACAACGTAATGACTCTCCTTCAAAACAAACAAAATGGCGGTATAGGTTCCAACGTCGTAATTTGTAAAATATTATGCGGCCAAATTAACAAGCTCATTAACTTGCAACGTTTATTCTATATTGCGCATCTCCATAAATCGGTCATTTTATGCGAGCAGACGCTGCTTCTCGGATGCGTGCATGCACACAGACACATTTTACGCACACAAGCAAATAATTTGATGTATCAGATGAACGGTCCAGCCTGTCAATGTGTTAGCAAATGTACCGAGAATACATTAATTTAATTATTTTAAATATGGATTTTATGATCTAGGGTATGCAGTCCATATTCGCTTGTATGGGGCGAACGTTGAAGATAAAGAGTAGTACTATCACTGTAAACAGTTTTCCCTTATCATCATTATTTATCCGTTTTAGTTCACTGTTGGGCGTAGTTATTTTACTAATAGAAGTAAATAAATAATATGTTATAAAATAATTTTTAATGTGAGTAGTGAAAGCAACTTCTTCGAATTACAACGCGACCCTTTGCAATACGCTTAAGTTAGTCAGTCCCATGGATGCGAACACCCCTTTGTGCACCACTCCGTGTTTGCCTACCCGGGCTCGCGTTTTTGGTAGGTAATGAACCCTCACTCGAAGGTAGTCAACCCCTCTGTCACCCGTTCATTCGCCTTTTACATTACGCAAAAGTTAGTATAATCCTATTCTTAATAACTCGAGTGCAAGGCGGACGGAGCGATTCTTCCCCCTGGGCTCAGTGACCTGATTTCCATAACACTAGGTACTCTCTCAAACTGGTTTCCGAATTCCGAGCACAGTTGTGCAACATTTAGTCAGTGTCTCATTCAACCATCGTACAGTAAGTGTCCATACTGCATCGCCGTATGTACGTTTTGTCTAAAAAGATTATATTCTAAAGAAATATTGATATCTTTCACTTCAAATCTTCTTCCGGAAGTCATTGCATCCACCAGAACCACGTAACCCGTACCCCCAACAAGTTCGAGATCTTTTCCCCACTACAATCTGCTTCTGGTGTGTGATGTACAATCTCTCTGGGACTTGACTATTTTTAAAATGTCTACGAGGTATCAATCAGTCATCGCAGCAGCAGTTCCAGAGAATCCATTTACTCCGCATGCTAGCTTCATACAATCTTCTAAAAATTGTTATTCTCTGTAAGAATCTTCGGTTTGTAATCTTACAACGTAATCACTTTGGCGAGAGCCTAATTCTATAAAACCAGGTCACTTTAGCTTTTCTCTAGATCGCTTTAGAACCGCTGTAACTTGGAGGAAATTTAGTCGAAGTTCCGCCTTCATCAAACGGACCCATTTGTATTTTGCAGTTTGTCTTAAGAAAGCTATAGAACTACCGGTGATCATCACTTCCGGCATTAAAATTGTATATCGCAATGACGTCTTTAATCATATAACGATCCTTGTCTGTTACTGAAATTGAAAATTTAAGTTTTCACAATACTTAATAAATGTAATTATTTGGATCTGTTTACTTCCAAGAAAAGAATTCATCAAAGAAACTTCACGTTTCCCTCGAAGTTGACAAACTTTACCGATTCGCTGTAATTCTGTTCCCCATTTGATAATCGATACGATTTGTCAGGAAACAAACAGTGTATCCGGGATCGCTGAAAGTAGCTTTTTTATACCAACCATCCTTTCCCTCTGAATATTATAAAGTCCAAGGCCAGCTTCCTCGTGCACCTGATATCTTGTGCTAGTGGGATGTGCTCGTGGAGTAGAAGCAGGCACGACTCGTACGTCGCACAGATCAGATAAGTTTGACCGTGATCCGTAATGCCGGACATGCTTCGATCCTTACCCTAACTTGTAACCGTGCTCGCCGTGATTACGTAGAGCGAAGGGGCGAGTGGCAGTGCTTGAGGCGCGCACCGGCAAAAGCGTTAACGCCGTCATCAAACTTAATGAAACATGTGTCGTGTGGACTACGACGGACATAAATCTGGACCGCACGTCCAGATTTATGGATATGTCCAAACCTATCCAGTGGACAGATTCCAGTTCACGCGCGCACCTCGTGCTTTCATACTGGGCGGTCACCGGCTGTGACCTTGTGCTTTAGTTTGTTGAACAGAACATATGTTGATGGTGTTAACACGCTGGTGCAATGCAGAACAGCGCGACGCAACGCAGCTTGGTAGATGCGGTGCGGAGCGCTGCCTTCGCTTCCTATTGTTTATTAGGTGGCAGTGAGTTGCGCGCAGATGGTGCTGCACTAACATAGCACCGCTCCACTGCACTCCAACGCCATCTAGTTCATATCCGTATACTATATGTAGTAGGAGGACGCGTCGTTTACGAACCAGCGAAGACGAGAAAATATGTGATAGTCGTTGGTCACTCAACCCACTTAATCATCATGATCACGTTTTTTATTTTATCCATCTTTAACAGTGGTCCACCCAGTGGGCCCTATGAGACAATGAATACGCGGACGGAAATATTTCAATGGCGTTTATGCACAGGATCATTTTGTTTTGAGAGTTGGAAAGTTACGATTGAATGACAATATTTTATTATAAAAACATTGAACACAATAAAAAAAAACATTTCCCACGGTTTAGTAATCACTAGTTTCAGATAACGTTGTGTTGTCGTTACCACGTGTTTCAGGTAACGCACGGGTCAGGTACAGGTTCAGATTCTTTGAATGTGTTTGCTTGCTTTTTTGCCTCTTATTTTACATTTATGTTTATATTGTATTGTAATTAGAAGTTCAACATTTATTTATTTAATGTATGCAGTGTTAAAATCTTAAAACACAAAGTCTCCACAATTAGATCACACTTCCGTCGTTAACATGAACATTCAAGTTAATTAAATGATCATTAATTAATACAAGGAACGTATATTATACAGATAATTATTTATGTAACTTCAACCAGTATTAATAAACTTATTGTAACATATCCGCGCTTATGCAAAAAGATTACCAGTGATGGGCAAAGTAAGAACAAGACCGAGACTGACAATATTGGTCTTGTGTGTTCATTCTTGTATATTTGGCCTTTGTGTTACGATAATGCAATACGAAGGCCAAGGCCGAATTTACTCGCTAGAATATTTGTACAATTGGTCCTCGCGAATGGTAAGCAACGCAGAACTTTTCTTCGTGACATATGAGTGCTAATTTGAATAGACACAATAAAAGGACAAATCTATATACTTATTAATTACCTTATATAAAAATAATTGATATCTTTACAAACGACGATTAACACAAAGAGGCTATTGCATTGGATTTGGTATTGTTTGTAATTAATATCTTTTCCATATATTTTTATTTATCCCTATGTTGTCTAGTGTTGCAAGATTTTTAGGCGCGGAACAGTATATCTATATATATATATATATAGAAAGCGAGAGGTGTGCCTGGATCGTAGCAAGTGGGGAGGTGGTCTGCCTACCCCACTGGGGATGAGGCGTGATATATATGTATGTCTGTATATATATATATATATGCAAAATAGTATTATATATGCTAACTGTTCCCCGCCTGTTTTGCTGGCCGTAATATAAAATTAAACTTGAAATTTGTCTGAAATATTCCTTGAGAGCAACCGCATCCGCGAATGACTTTCTATACCAACCGTTACCATAGCAACTGTATAAATAATACAATGTGTTAATTATAAGTAAAATAATGAAGGATCGATACAATAAATAGCCTATAACTATATACAAATCATTCCGCGAATGATTCGAATGATCATGTTCCATGGTCGATACGTTCACTAGTTTTCACGTGAATGGCGAACAAACAAAACCCATTTTCATTATATAGATAAAGATGTATAGATATTATACCAAAATACATAGATTATAAGACATCACTATTTACAAAGAAGGCACTCTAAATATTTCAATTACATAGTGTAGAGTACAAAAAAATAAGTGTATACTTATTATTGGCAAGAGTTTTACTGGTTGTAGGTATCTAGACCGTCTAGGTACTTAGGCCTCACCGCAACTCCTATTTCCATCGCCCAACAATACCGTGCAAACATTAGTGTCCCGGCGTAAGGGACGCTTATACCTAGTCTAATTACTGTCGTAATGAGACAACATCATCATCATCGTCAGTCCATAGACGTCCACCGCTGGACATAGGCCTCCGTATAGATTACCACACGATCGGGTAGGAATTTATATGTGAGGGCGGTTTTGGGCCATTTACCACCGTGCTGGCCCGATGCGTGTTGGTGAGAGCACGATGCGGTGCTGTTTAACTAGCGGCACGTTGCTATGGGCGGGTGTGTCACCATCAGGTGAACGTCCAACTCGTCTAGTCGCCAAGAGGAAGAAAAAAAAGTTATTTATGTCAAGGACGAAAAGACTCTTTTCAAAATGTGCTGGAACTGTCACACAGCCAGTTGCTTTCAGATAATTGCTGGACTTGATGTGCAACATCATAGCTTTGTTTCGCACTAACAGATATTGGGTTTAGTTTTGACAAAAAGCTTATATAAGTAGTTTGTTAAACATTTTTTTTTATAAACTATAAAGTGAAGAGGCAACACAGGACATTCACCTGATCGTAAGTGGTTTCACTGCCAATCAGTGCCCTTAACAGCGTGGCTCTAATTAAGGCAGTGTTCACTGCACCTCATTGTGCTGGTAGCTTTGAAACGGAGGATGTTGGGTCTCGTTACGTGTTAATTACGCTAGTTAAAGAGCCCTCCAAGCCGGAACACGGTAATGTTAGAGCACAACTGCGGTGGTCGTATCTACCTAGATCATATGCGTATCATTATATGTCGTTTGCTTCAATACATGTGTTTTTTGTGTATGTGAACTGTAGTTAGTTGGTCAGTGCGTCATGCCTTGAGGGTTTTGGGTTTGGGGTGGCATGGGTGTTGAAGTCGCGTTCAGCGGAGTTTTCTGTACATTCGACATTGTTATGAGTATTTTATACTATTTGCTATTGTTTGTGTTTTAATTTTTTATTCGGTCCAACGCTCGTTTGCACACGAGATGATGGGGATTACGGAAGGCTTTGATTATCCACATCATCGCGTAATATTATTAAGTAGCATTGTAGAACGGAGTGAATTAATTTAATTATTTATGTAGTGAGAGTGCGGTACGGTTTGTTGGTTTTTGTGTTATGTTTTTTGAATGCTGCTCGTAAGCTGGCTGCCGGCGGCTGCTCCTCTGCCGGCCTGCATCCGCGGCGCCGGTCCCGCTCGCTCTTTGCCTCGTGAAAGACATGGGTAGTGAGATGTCTTGTACATCGCAAATTCTCACTACCTTGTCTTTCATGCGGATTGAGCACACTCGCCGCCCGCCGCCGCCGTCCGGCAAGAAGAGTCCGACGTGCACATCCACCTGTTTCCTGCTCCATTCTACTATAAATACAGCTAAATATATTTTCATTATTATATTTACGATGTAATAGTTTCGCGTAGGTAATATAAGATATTGTTTAAATATATATGTATATGTTTGTATTGTATTGTAATATGAATAATACTGTGCATAAGATGCTGCTGCTTACATGAACGCTTAGCATTATGTTTTGATTGCTATATTTTTATTGAATTTCACTGGTGGGAAACATATACGATTTGAGTAGAAGCAAGACCTGGAAGTCACAGTTGGACAGGCAGGTGGTTAATGTGTTCACATGGGTACATGCATTCGGCCGTGCAGTGTCATACAAAGTTTGAATACAAGTAATACCATCACAATGAAGTGTTAGCTCATTTCGTAAGTTTCGTTTTATACAATACCTTCACCGCAGACAGTTGTCACTGGCGGTCGTCTACTGCTACCAAGTGTCCGCACTAACTTGTTTTTAACTTTGTACGTTAATTGAGCTTCGTTTTGTGTTAATCAACAATACGAATGTATAGACTTTTATAAATAGCCAGGCAAGATAAGCTTAACAATGTATGTGTGTAAACATTAAGCGATTTGTATTGTTTTGTATAGTTTCATGTATTTGTATCAACTTTATATACATAGATCCCCCTTACAACACGTTAGATTCGTTCCGCGTTATAGAAAAACGCGTTGCAGGAGTATTCCCGTATTACGCGCTATTTTCACCCCGTATAACGCGTTACGTGTAAATTATTCACTTAACTTTTCTCGCTAAAGGAGATTTAAATCGAGTATTAAGAAAAAACAAAACTATGAACGAAATATGTACGTGTTATTAAAATAAACTAAGAACATTTTATATGAAAAATACTTATGCATATGAACTAAAAACACAGTTGATTTCAATTAATTATGAACTGTACAAATCGTTATCAATTTCACAAATATAATGTGGGATATCTCCGCGTTATATCGGGGAATACCCGTGTTATACGGGGGATTGGAAACGCGTAATATAAGTTTGGCAAATATCTCCCTTCCGCTTTTTTGCTCTTTATTCAATGCTCTATAAAAAGTGTTACAGTGATCGGATTTAGTTCAAATATGCGTCGTTTTGTTCGATAATCTGTTTCCATCTAGACGGCAACTTCATAATACCTCCCTCGTAGAAGCCCCCCTCCTTATTTGCGAAGAACTCGGACAGCCACTTTTCACAAGCCTCTTTTGAGTTCAACTTTACACCACCAAGGGCGTTCACCATGGACAGGAACAGGTGGTAATCACTTGGCGCTATGTCCGGGCTATATGGTAGATGCGATAAAACCTCCCATCCGAGCTCCCGTAGCTTCTGACGAGTCATCAACGAAGTGTGTGGTCTGGCGTTGTCCTGGTGGAACACTACACCCTTCCTGTTGGCCAATTCTGGACGCTTCTGGTCGATCGCCTGCTTCAAGCGGTCCAGTTGTTCGCAGTAGATGGTAGAATTAAGCGTCTGGCCATATGGGAGCAGCTCATAGTGGATGATTCCCTTCCAATCCCACCAAACACACAGCAAAACCTTCCTGGCCGTCAATCCCGGCTTGGCCACTGTTTGGGACGATTCACCGGCCTTCGACCACGACCGTTTTCGCTTGATATTGTCGTATGTGATCCATTTTTGGTCGCCAGTCAGCATCCGTTTCAAGAATGGGTCGAGTTCGTTCCGTTTCAGCAGCATATCGCAGGCGTTGATTCGGTCCAGAAGGTTTTTTTGCGTCAAATCATGCGGCACCCAAACATCAAGCTTTTTTTGTATCCAGCCTTCTGCGGATGGTTTAAAATGGTTTGGTGACTAACTCCCATCTCCTGGGCGATGTCACGAGATGCCACATGCCGGTCTAACTCGATGTAGTCCATGATTTGATCGGTATTTGTCGTCACAGGTCTTCCGCCGGCTGGCTTATCCATGGTGTCGTTTTCACCGGCTCTAAATCGTCGAAACCATTCCTCCGCGGTTCGAAGTGATATAGTACCATCCCCCAAAACACCATTAATCTCACGGAACGTTTCTCTAGCGGATTTGCCTTTAACGAAGGAAAACTTTAAAATAGCGCGAATTTTGGCGTTAGTGAACTCCATGTTTACACGTCTATAACTGTTGAACGCAATATCCAAACTAATTATGCATAGCGTCGTTTTGTAGGTTATGTCAAGACCTTTCAAATTATGTATAGTATTGCCAGCGCGATATACGAGCTCTGTAGCGCTTTGTACATAGCCGCGAAATTCAAAAGACAAAAAGGCGGAAGGGAGATATTTGCGAAACTAATATTAAAATACTTTATAAGAGTACCGTGTTATAGGGGGGATTATGCATTATTTTGACCAGCGTATGCCCACGACTCGCTTATGAAACGTATTAATATATGTATATATATAAGTAGTGAATTGAATTATAACTGCACATTATGACACGTTTAATTTATATTAATAATGTTAATGAAATTAAACAGATTTGATTTCGTCTGACTGATCAAAGTCTGTATTATTGGTATGTATATATATTGTAAAAGGCCGATGGTAGCTGCTTTGGAAGAAAATACTTTTATTTATTTTTTTAAATTAATTTCCTTTGTTAAAGTGTATGTATATATATGGTTAGCGCGCGCAGGGTTGTGCTGTGGAGACGGCAAGCTGACCCCCACGTACTAGCACTATAAGATATTGATTATTCGACTCTTTCCTGCACTACAGCCACAACCTCTTTTTAGTTCTTATATATGTATTTCTTTTGTGGATAAATGCTGCGTATTTTCTTCTGCTGTTGGCGCAACAGAGGAGTCATGCCGGACTGTTACCGGTTTCTTACTCAGCGCATTTGTCTGCCAGCACCCCTGACGCTTCATTTTCACTATCCTAAAAGGGTTCATCGGGACCTTTTTTTACGTATATCTATATATATAATGAAAATTGGTTTGATTTATATTCGTCAATCACGTGAAAACTAGTGAACGTATCGACATGGAAACGTGCCAATCCGACGCGGATTGTTTTGTAGATGGTTATAGGCAACTAATTTTTTTCAGTTTACTTCTAATTATCTTTTAAACCTAATACCATTTGGTACTATGTATGCGGTTGCTATGGTAACGGTTGGTGTAGAAAGAAATTTACCGTCTAACTCTATATCGCGGCGAGCAAAGCGGGCGCAGGACAGCTAGTATAATTACATGTTGTAACATCGCATCAGTGCTGCTTGTTGCCTCTTATCATCCGTGTATCCTCGCAACTAACTCGTTGTTATATAGTTTTATTAACAAATATATTGTTCATATGTTTCGTCGGTGGCTCCCGTACTCACTGCATCATGTTGCTTCAGATTTCAAGTGTTATTTGTGACACATGTAAAGTAGTTATTTAGTAGGTAGCTCGCTGGCCTAATGGTTAGAGCGTGCGGCTTTCATTCCGAAGGTCGCGGGTTCAAACCTCGGCATGTACCGATGACTTAATATTTAAGTTATGTACATTTGTGAACTTTAGTTACAACAGCGAGATACAAACGGTGAAGGAAAACATCGTGAGGAAACCCGCACACTGATATCATCTTTGTGTGTGTGTGTGGTGGTCCCAATAAAGTGGCAACAGGCTCGCCCCCTGTTACATGGGACCTAATCTGACCACATCTGGCGAAATGTGGGTGGTATATTCACATCTGCCTACCCCTACTGGGAAAAAGGCGTGACAATATAAAAAAAAAAAAGTTATTTTAAATGAATCTAAGTAATATGATCACTTGTTTGTTCGTATCCGAACGTCTACCTTGACGGCGCAATCGGGCGCACACGGACTATCGCCCCCACACCCTTCCACCACCACCATTAACTAATACCACACGCATCTTATGTTTCTCCGCTTTCATTTATTTTTGTTTCGTAACAATGAGATATCGTCGTACTGATGTTAGAAAGCGAACAACAAATAATAGGTGGTAGGCGTTATTCGGGAGTTTTTTGTCGATAACGCAAAATAGCAACGACAGATCCCGCAGGCGCAATGCAGCCTCACCGATATTAATGGTTTAGTTTTGCTCAGTCTCAAGTGAGATTTGTAACGCAGCTTCAATCACCTACGAAAGTACATTTGATTTTACAAAGCGAAATGTTAAGTTGCAGGTGCGCTTGATCGATAGTCTCATGTGAATTAGATATGCGCAGTTGTTCGTTCATATACTGTTTGGTATATTGACTTTCGAGGGAAGGCTTATTCGAAGGTCAAGTTAAAGAAGGGGTAGGGATAGCGACCAGCCATCGTTAATTATTCATACTGCGACGACGGAATAAATGGAGCCATTGTGCAGAGAGAGCGTCCGCTGCGTGCACGGCGGAAGTGTAAGGCAGTAGAGACGCGTCCGAGCTTCGGGAGCGGAGGCGGGCTACCCAAGTTGTATACAGGCGCCACCGATACGGTAAATCATTTACGAAATTAAAATCCCGTTTAGTGTTCATTGTTTTTGTCAGATCGATGCAATCCGTCATCCTTTGAATACCAACGTATTTTATATCCCAAAAGGTGGAATCGATTTTTTTCTTACATGTAACTTTAACTGTCGCTATGACTGTGTCGTAGAAAATCGATTTAACTGTCCTTCAAATTTATATATATTCGTTTTCAAATTCTAACTCAACATTAAACGGATTTAACGACAATAATTTTGATGTAACAAATATTAGTATATTTGTAACATAATGTATATCATCCAATAGTTAAAGAAAAGGTCCGAATAGGGCGTCCGTTACCTGGAGCTGATTATTAAACAATTTCCCTTACTAATGTTTGTGTTCTAACTTCTAACATTTTAATATTCACAATGCTAATTATTTGAATATTTTAAATGTAATAAATTTCAAAGTCTCATTCTCCTTATATCGTATTCCTTGTATCTGAAGGTCGTATCAAAACGTCTAATTAATATTTCATATGCAGCTCCGCAATCGTCTTAGTATAAAATATTTATGAAATATTGATCGCGGATCGAGTGCTGTTACAAATGTACAAGTTTACTTTAACCATTAAACTGGTATTTGACCCCGTCTCGACCTGTTCGTAAATAAATTGTCTTTCATGATGGAACACCCTTAAGCCGGTAACAAGCCCCTTTAGTTCCTGTATTAGAGGCGGAAACACTGCCGCCTGCCGACCGTTCCCGTTCCGAATTTGAATAATTATATCTCCTCCATCCATATCCTCGAGCATATATATCTATAGATTTTGATTGTAATTGTATTTCCCATATGTATATAAGCGTAGGTTTAGTTACATCTTCCAAGGAATCTTGGATGGGGTTGCGAAATACGTAATGAGTAATAATAATGTAATAAGTACTCGTCCCGCTATAACAACCAAGCACAGTACTGGTCAATAGTTTACAAACGATTTATTTTCACAAACGACCAGGTTCCGTTGGTACAGTGGTGTAGGAGCGGACAGTTCGCCACCGCACTCAATTGGCAGCGCATCCATGCTCACTAACTAATAAAGCCCTCGGGAGCGGACGTCGAGCGTTGTGTAAAGCTTCAATCGGCAAGTAGCTTATTTTTGCAGTGTTACGTTGTAATAAATATTACACCTAGCTTATATTATTTATTTATATGTATGTATATATATACATGTATATATATATATATATATTTGCTTCGACGTCTTTTCGATTGTAAGGGAGTTAGCTGCTTATAAATCCTTTCTATTTAGAATAGTTTCGCTAATGATGTTTTTCAGATTTCCCGCCTACCGATTCTATGTGGTCGTGTCATCAAAGTCGGTTTGTTATAGATCACTATAGCTATCACAGCCAGCTTTGATGAGCACGGCCCCATTTGTGACAGCCCGGTGGTCTAGGAGCGGCGCGCACCGCCTCGCGCGGAGGCCGGCCCCACCGCTCGGCCCGTCGCGGCCCTAGCGACCGGCGCCGCTTACCACTTCCCGAGCCTAGCCTGTCAAAGCGGCGGTGAAATGTCAACCCGTCTTCATATCACAGCCACTTTGATGTGGTCGGTTTACGGAGAAAACAACTACACCACAGTTTACCCTGGCGAAGCCGCAGGAAGCTGTGGCCCATTCGTAAAAATGATTGTGCCATGTTGTCCACTCATATCACAGCCATTTTTGACGAGTTGGGCTGCGGAGCCACACGTCACTCCTAACGGCTAACAATGCTGCGCTGTAGGGATGAGGCGATGAAGATGCGAAGGCTGAACTCGAATGAGAACATTAACGATCGGCGTGATGCTCACAAAGTGGCTGTCATATGTTCCCGTTGCCCCATATCACAGCCAGCTTTGATGAGCGTCAAGCGATAAGCTTCCGGCAATTGGCGATAAGCGACAGGCTGCAGGCGACGAGTGCAACGCGCAAGCGGCGAGCATCATGACGCGTCAGGCGCCGGCAAAGTGGCTGTGACATGTTGATAGCAGTCATATCACAGCCAGCTTTGTTGACTCCCTGAATGCCGGCCGCGCCGCACCTGGCTCCACACCTTACCTCACTTTACTGTTTACCGCAGTACTTAACCTGCATTTACTATTTGCATTATTTTTATACAAATGAAACTTGTGTGTTAAGTTTTTAAGAAACTGCTGTCAGCGGGGCGCACTGCGCAACGCAAGTTGCTGACACCGCTGCGTTGTAAATACAACGCAGCGGTGTCAATAACTTGTTTCAGGTTCGATTCCCATATTGTCTAACTTCTGACTAAAGTTATTTACTAACTTATTTAAACTTTTCATCATTTGTAATATATTTATATCATTGTTTTTCAGGCTGAGCAGGAGTTGGTCACGCGCTTGTGGTGCCAACGCCCATTAGTTCCTTTCCAGTTTGTTAAATAATTAAGAACAACTATATGTTTATTGTTGTTTTCGTTTCTTCGTGCTTTGTAATAATAATAAATAACAATTACATTTAAATACACATTAAAATGTTTGTATAAAATAAAATATCATTGAACTTGTAGCGGTTCGGCGGTTACTCGCTGATTACTGTATATGTATCGCGGGGTGATAAATAAATAAAATAAATAATTTGACAAGTGGTTTTATTTCATAATGACTTACTGATAACAATTGCATTAAGTTATAGATTTTATTTAGATAATCATATTACATGAGTAAAGTGGTAGTAATGGGTCACCGTTTGTTCGTCTGTATATGTATTAATCGAAGTGGACTCCCCTCGACGATTAGTTGAATTAGAACTTAGCATAATAGCAATAAAACTAATGCCTACCCTTCCGCCTCCAGACCGAGCCGTACACGACGCGGAATCGGCTCTGTATTAAGAAACTACGTAGGTTGTTTGCACAACGTTACAAATTCGGCAATTCTACTGATTTACAAAAAACTTTACCAAAACAAAGTAAATGTACAAAATAACTTAACACCTGGACTTTGAACTACACTTTATTACTTGCATGCTATATGCTGTTTGAGTCCGATGTCTTTTAACTTATTGAGAAGTAAGCAATGACTAACCTTATCGAATGCCTTTTTCAGGTCTACAAATATTCCGAGAGCTACCATTCTTTGATCGATATATGTTTTGATTTTTGTAAATAGATTCACTACTGCCGCGATGGTGTTTGATTTTGGCCTAAACCCGTATTGTTTTTCATATGTGAAACTTATTGACGGTGAATATTTTTCAAGTCTGTTATGGATAACTTTTTCGAAAACCTTTGATAATACAGGCAGGACCGAGATTGGGCGATAGTTGCTTGGGTCATTTTTGTGTCCAGATTTATATATAGGTGTGACTTTTATTAGTTTCAGAGAGGAAATATTCCAATTTCGAGACATTTGTTTATACATGCGTAATATAAGTGTTTCAACACTTTAAGGGTTTCGTGTTAATACCATCAAACCAGCACTAGTGTTGACTTCAAGATTGTCGATAGTCGAGAAAAACTTATTAAAACCATTACTTATTTCCGTAGGATCACTAATTATACCCATTTCTGTCTGCAGTTTTGGCAAAGATAATTCTTCTTTAACCTTTGTTCTTTGTAAGGTCATTAAGATCCACATCTTTTTTTAATTGTTCGCAACACTTTAAAGTTTTTTTTTATTTTGGTATCATAGGGACGCTCTTTTGTCAATTCCCATAGTAAATTCATTTATCTCATCCAATATCTATTTTCTTACCCAATCTTGTTTCGGTGGAACAAATATTATTAAAGTTATGTGTTAATTACTTTCTCTGGTAGTAGATAGCAAAGTAACGCCGCAGCGCCTATTGCATCATACAAAACAGTACTGTGTTCTGGTTTAAAGGGCGCTGTAGCTAGTGTAATTAATAGGGTAACTAGACTCAACATTTTTTCTCAAAGTGACGATCATAATATAGTGTTGTATACATTATCCAAACTAGCGTGAACAGCTGTTTAATTGAATAAAAAAAAATTAACGCGAGATTACTGCAAGGGGCGGCATGGTCAGTGCTACCAAGTTGTTTTTGCGTCAAGTGCAACAGTCCACCGGTAGGACTGTTTTTTTTTAAGGGGTCCCGCAAGACAGCTCACGGGAGCCAAGCCAACCCCGCCTGATCGTGGTGCACCCTGCTAATCAACAAACGAGGCTCTATCTCCCACCAACCTGCATTAGGCCAGCGATGTATTAGTTGTGTAGACCTATATCCAGCAGTCGGACGTCTATCGGCTAACGAAGAACGTGCCAACGGAAAGCGAAGCATTGAAACGAGATTCAGATATTAAGGATCACAGGACTCGGATGGGAGAGGTTTAAATAATGCACCATTCTATAATAGTGATTCAAAAACTTTTCTTTTTATTAAAAATCAAATGTAACAACATTAAAGAAAATCAAAACCTACAACTACAAAGTACATGACATAGAGATGATTTATCATTTAAAAAAAAAAATATCTAAAAATCATCTTAAGCTTATGGTATCTAACTGTTATGGTAGTAACATTCATTCGCTTATCACTAAAAAGAATACTAGACATTTATTATCCGTTTATCCATTTAATTCAAAGTTTTAGAGATTGCGCAATAGAGGTTTTAGTTGTACCAAAATAAGTTGAAACCTACACAGCCCTAAGGTATTGTTGCAAATAATAATAAAAAAAAATGTAGTATATTTTGTATGAAAAAATGATATGACCTTATCTAAAGAGAGATATGTCCGAGAGAAAGACGCGAGGACGGACGCCGAGGGACTTCCGGAGTAACTACGCTTATTTAAATATTATTAAGTTGTATATAAAAGTATTATGTATATGAATATAGGACTTATTTTTTGCGCACAACTGATATAGGACAGCATAGTGTAATTACACAAATGTATACGTTTAACCGTTGATAATACACCATCCACACCGGAAGTATTGCACGCAGTAAAATTATAAAGTAGTCTTTTTTAAGAGAAAAGTCTCCTAAGTGTAGGCAAAGACCGAAAATATTTTAAGCGATAGTTTTTGTATAGATTGGACTATTTACTTAAAGACTCAGTTTGAAGTATATATACAATATAATTATTTACGAAAAAAAAAAAAACTATTAAATAAAAATCATTTCAAAAAACTAACCGGCGGTGGCGGACGGGGCCCCCGCACCCTAGCGCCGGGGGCTGGCACCCGCCGCCGCCGTACGTAACTGAATATTTTTTATTGCACAATAAAATTAGTTCTCAGCAACTAGTGCTTATATTTTAAAACTAATAAAACAATATAAAAAATAAACTTAAAGTCACGCTCCGAAAATTCGCGCGTATACAACTCCTCCCTCTTACTCTTTGGCACTCGCGTTATTCCATAAATTATTCACACTAAGTACAGGAAATAGTAAACATTTTTAATAATACTAATGATATGGCAATTTCTATAACAAAAAAAAAATAGTAGTAAAACAATGCGGCGGACAAATAAATCAATGTGCGCCTCCACCGCTTCATGAGATCGTTTTCGAAAAGTTGCCGTTACATCTATCTATCTATATACATTATTGACTAATGAATGAGGACATTAAAATAGAAACATTCATATCGCTGAGCAATAAGTGAACAGTCAGCTCATTTTGTATGTACTTGCTACTACACATATGAGACAACGAACTAGTATATGGTCATTTAGAAGATTGAAATGAGATATGACCACGTTGTTGCCCGCAGGTGAGGTGTTACAAGTTACCTTCGTACGAGCAACAGTAACTGGCTTATTGCCAGGAACAAGTATTTATAAAGTACAATTAATTAATTAATCTTACATTGAGCACTACGAGATCACGCCACCAGATCACCACCATGTAAAGTTCATTAACAAAAATTCCGAAACATTGGAACCGCTACCCATATATACACATGTTAAAATGTCGCTTCGATTCATTAAGTTGTACAATTTGTCCGATTGCTGAGAAGAACAATTTTACGTAAGTACACGAACATGCTACTAAACGCATACTAAATAATATACATGTTTACATAAAAATATAGAAAAAAAAACATAAACATAAAATTAACATTTTTTGATTAACATTAACTGACCCGTTATCGTAACATCCCAAAATACTTAGTATATATTTCCTGTATGAATGTAAATAAATGCATTTATAAGCGTTACAAAACTTTTTCAACAAAATTAACTTAGCAAAGAACTTATATAATATAAAGAAATGCAAACAACAATTACATTACAACACCCTGCTGCAACAGCGCTAACAACAAACCATCAGGCAACGATTGCGCCACGCCGATATTCTAACGAGAGCCATAGTTGCCATAGTTGCCATTGAGCATTGGCAACATTTGGCCAGTGGTCCACTGCCACCGAGGGTGAGCATAGGTAGGCAAGTGACACGAGTACATCTAACTTAATACAACCATAAATAACATTTGATTTCAAATAAAATATTTAATATCTAGTTCAACTAAACGTTTCTGAAACGTTTGTAATTTTTTAAAGGTTTCGAATTTAATTATAAATGTTAAGTTTAAAAACTTGGCAACATTTGAACTATCACAGTTACGTTCGTTTTACGCTAAGTACGCGGCGCGTTTGTGCGTGTGAGATAGACGCAGGTGATGGAGATGTTGTGGGCAGCATGCGGAGGAGGTTTAAGAGTGCGATTCGCGTCGTGCTCTTATAAATGCAAAACGTATATAGGGTGTATTCATTGGTGGCGATTTCCGAAATCGTTGTTGAGAAGTTTCCATGAAGTTTGTATTGATTAATAGTATACTGGTAAATCTTAGGCTTAGGTAGACTTATTAGTCACTGTCATCGGAAAAGCGCTCTTCGACCTCGATGCAGGGGCTCAGCATGCAGACGTTATGACGCTGTTTGCCGCGCTGCCTGCCTGACCCGCGCAGGCTATGACGTGCAGGCTGCTGAAATTACAGGTCATCCAGGCGTACCCCAGTGATGCGCGAGCGGCACAGGGGGCATACGGCCACCAGCGTCAAGCAGAACGGGCAGAAACCTCTGCAAGTTGGCAAATACACATACAAATTAGTTATGTACACAATTATAATATACGAGTACACATTGGCGGCAGCTGACCACCGGCATCAGCCTCAATATGGGGGTGATGGGCCATAGTCACCACGCGGGCCCAATGCGGGTTGATGACTTCACACACGCTATAGAATGAATTCTAATTCATGTGCAGGTTTCTTTACGATGTTTTCCTTCACCGTTTGTATTTCGCTGATGTTAGTAAAGTTCACAAATGTATACAACTTAAATAATTAAAGTAATCGGTACATGATGAGATTCGAACCCGCGACCTTCGGAATGGAGGCCACACGCTCTAACCATTAGGCCAGAGTTTCCATAAAACATGCCAATACAGGGGGTGGTTAGCAGTCTATCATATGTACTCTCGTATAAAAGAACTAACTCTACGTGGAGCCCAGAAATGGGATAGCGATAATAATGCGAGCTCACCGATGTGTGCACGGCAGTATCAAGCAGGAGGCGCAGCAGTCGTAGCACACCACGCACCTGTCTTCAGGTTCCACATTACGAGACAAATCCACTACCTGCAGTCGTTTTGGCAACACCTAAAATTAAAAGCATTATAAGTTCATATATAAAACAAATGGAAAATCCTCGTGTTCAAAACGCTTGTGATGGAGTATGAAGGCTGGTTTTATAAACAAAACAAGAAGTAACTACAACAACAGATGCTGTTCATCGAGGTTCTTTGGTAGCACTGCATTTAGAAAAACACACAATACATATTGAAAGGCGCCTCGGATAATCCTGTAACTTTCGGTTTTTTTTTCTACATACATATATAGACTATATACATACACTAAACTTAAAAAAGCATACATACATGTATATGTATGTATGTTTTTCTAAATTATGCAAACGAATAAATTTGGAAAAATTATCATTTCTGTCACCTTTCTTTGTTCTTCAGTGAGTATTCCAAAAGTTTGCATCACCGAGAAGTTCCGGTCGCGGGGTGGATATTTGAAGGGTCTGTTGCCGAAGTTTAAGCGGCAATGTTGTAAATGTGTTAAGCTAACTGCTGCATAAAATCCAGAGCTGGGTATAATAAATACATAGCAGATGAACAGAATAGAAATATAGATAATAAATATTCTTACGATAAAACACCACTTATTGAAATCCTCTCCTCCTCCTCTTCCTTTTATTGAAATTCCAGGTCTGACACACACATGGCAACATTGATGATAGACCCAATACCTGTCAATTTCGTTACATCCTGACTGTTAGTATAGTAGAAGTTACAATCGTTTTACCGAAACCTGTTCTGCTATTTTCAAGGCATGGATATCCTGTGTTGTGATGTGATAAATATTATTGAAGCTAAACAGTAGCTGGATAAGTTCAGACAGGGGTCTCGGTACCGGAAACAACTATTATTGATTGGTGCGCTGAATTTATACACGGCCATACAAGCACTGATGATGCTGAACGCTCTAGTCATCCAAAATCTGCAAGTTGCTTACGAAGTGGGTGTCGTGTTGCTAACACCATATCAGAAAAGAACAACTCCTAGACGATCCAGGACGCTGCTTTTAACACCCTCATCCTTCCCTCTACTTGCCGTCACTTTCCTATCCTGTCCTATCGAATCAATACATTAATGCGCCCACGCAATAACAGCGCGTCGCCACTGATCATAAACCAGCACAATTTAAATATTATCTACGCCAGTTTATTGTTCTGGTGATATGATGGAGTATGAATGAAATGGACAAACGAAACTTAGTGATATGTCAACTTACTTAGCGACTTCGAATATGTTCATCGAGGGAGGTAACGGTTTTCCGTTTACATAAAACATCACTTCCTTTCTCTCGAGGTCGATGAGACTGCCGATGACGTAGCCTGGTTGCCACGGCGGTAAGCCCGCGATGGGAATTGAGTTTGAGTTGTACCAGATGGTATTCCTGCAGCCGTCGAAGGAAACGGAGAATGCGTCGTCTCCTACTCCGGTGCCCTTCAGGTGATATAATAATAATAAAGTAAAAGTGTAGCAAGATGGCAAGGTTACCACAGAGAGATTGAATGACAAATTCGACTGTTCGTGTCGTTTCAAATCGCCGAATTTTCAAAGCGAAAGTTCAAAACTGACGTCTCCACTACGACACTGAGTGCTAAGTGGATATTAATGGTATGGGTATCGATTAACATTATTGGTCGAGACGAAGGAGAGGAATAAAATAAATAATACAACTTACGTGGTGCAACATCCTAGACTTCACGGTAGCCCAACCGAATTGCATTATGCCGGGCGTTAAGATGGTGGCCTCGTAGAACCAACAGCCATTGTTTATTTTAAAGGTGCACCGGGCGCTCTCAGTCGTGTAATTGTCGCATCGGGCCTCCAGGCCGTCGGAAGAGAGTTTAAGATAGTTGGTCATAGTCCAGCAGTTGAGTAAGACGTTTATTTCAGACATGTCTGTTGATTCGTACGACGGGGTCCTTTCCTCCACGAAGACTGTAGAAAGAACAGACTCAAATTAGAAGAAAAATCGCAACAAAACAAAACAAAACCCAAATCATGTTTTTTTATTCTATGAAGCGGCGAAATGAGCGGGACATTCACGGTGAATGACCCGCCCACCCATAACAACTTAACGCCATGTAGTGTCTATAGCTTCGTAGTAGACGTAAGATGTTAAATCTCATTACCGCAGTGATTACACCAGCTACAACGCTCTTCAATCTGGAAGACAGTAATGTTTGCACACGACTGTTTGGCGACGGAATTGGTTGTCGCGGTGGTACCTACCTTCTTTTTTGTTATCGATACTCTCGCTTTGGTACGACAAGAACTAGACCACCTCATTTTTATTCCGGGCTCTCTTAGTGGACAATGAGGAATTCCGTATTCAAACCCGAAAAGACGTTTAATCGCTTTCTGCTATAGGCAGGACTTACCTTAGTTTACCTATACGGGCTCTGCAGACCTACTACTAGTAATATCATAATGCATACTTTAATATTTAAAGTGTGTATCGAAAGTATACTGTATCAGTACCGACGCCAGAGATTCCATTCAACCGATATTTTCTTTTGTTACCCTACAGAGCGTCAAAAGTAGGGGAAATATATGTGATGATTACTTAGAGACTAACATGATGAAAACATGCCTAATGCACCTAATTTCTGGCAAGTGTTGCGAATAAAATTTAACAAAATGTATCTATGACATACATACAATATTTTATGGCGGCTTTGGAGTATTATACAGTAACTGGCAAACACATGTAATATGTTAATCAATTCGATTTGGACAGTAAACATGTTTACGTGCGGCTCGCGTACACGTAACGCGATGCTCACTTTATATGAGTGCACATGTTTTATTCATACAAGCAAGCCCACACGAGTGAGGGATAGCAACAGCGGTAGAGCACACGCAACGGCTTACCACTGCATGAATGGACCGGCTAGTCTGGCGAAGTACCACGACAAAGTATAAGTACTGCATGCTTCTGCGTCATGCTGAGCTAAGGCTTCCGGATGACCCAACCCCTTCCGCCGTAACATGGCAGCGGTATTAAGAGTAGTTCCTCAGTAGTGTATCAGCATCGATGGTGCTGATGAATCTTTCACTGTCTGTCGATGTCTTGCAAAGCGGCACCACGCCATAAGCGGGTATCATTCTCAGCACCTGATTAATTTGCGATCCTACACTACGCGTTTCAAGCGCAACTTTTTACCACGCACTATCATTTTGTGGAATCGGTTTTCGCCAAACTCTCTCCGAATCGACAACACTCGCCAATCGAAACAGGTACTTTAAAGGGCGTATTATTCCTTTAAAGCTCGGTAACGTAGCCGCGACTGTCCAAAGGCATCAGTGATCACTTTCCACCAGGTGAACTGCTTGCTATTATGTCCACCCTTCCTATAACAGAAAAGATGCTATGAGTTTAACGCCTGCTGCTCCTTCTTTACTCGCGGTTCCGGTCGCAGCCTCACATAGCCATAGATTGGTCCTGATCAAAAGTACGATATTGGTTTAAGTTAGGTTTCATTTAAAGATCATAACCAAATTTCCCGAAAGTTTTATAGTTCAGTTTCCGAACCGTTTACTTGTTAGCCACTGTCGTCCCATTTAAGTATAAATAAGCTTTCGTGTAAACTCTACTGCGTAAATACAGAAGCAATAATATACGTCAAAATTTGTAATTCATAGTGTAACGACTCCTCAGTTTGTTCATCATTCAACATGTTTTGCAATAATCAAGAAATCGAGATTGTATTCGTTATTTTAAATAATTAAATGCTAATCGCTTACAATGTATAGTCTAAGATCATGGGCGGCGATGGCACGACTCTATATTAGGCTTTATAATCATTTCAACCGATGGACGTCCACGGCTGGACATAGGTCTCTTGTAATGCCACAAAGCAGGGTTTGCTCTGTTTGAATCCACTGGCACGCAGGCATTCTTTTTATGATCATCTAGTGGGGGTCTGCCAGCTGCCTGGGGGATGCTTTTTCTGCACTTTGGTTCCATATTAGAATTAAGTTACCAAAAATCAAACTTGAGTCACCGGCGGGTTATTATCACCCCCAGCCGGTCATAGCTTCGAGGGCTCTAGCTGATATTAAATTAATTAATAAATGCGCACTCACAGACATTGTCTAAGGCCCACTGGGCACAGAAGCCAACTTGCCGCCATTCGATATCTTCCGAGTTCGCGTACCTCTCCAGCTTTAACAGTGGATTCTCATCTAGCGTATCCAGCCAAGTCATGATCATGGTTCTATTATCGGGTACTCTAGCGTAACTCTTCAGCGCGACCAGCGCGTACAGCACTACGGAGGGCAGGGTGCTTACGATCTGTTGAACAATGTTAATACATTTAATAAGCTTTTATATAAGAAGAAATTGAACAGGTTAAATGTAACATGTAGACAGGCGGCGTGGCGACACTCACCATTAATGTAAGCAGAAATTCCAAAATGTCTTTGGTAAATATGGCGACGTGGTTGGCTCTGATCATTTTATCCGCGATGCATCCGAGCCACACGCACATATTTTTATCCACATCCATGTTAGGTTTTATTTCTAAAGCTCGCCGACTCGACAGCCCAAACGTATTTATTATCTGCGCAACGCAAACAAAAATAAGTGCATGTTAAAATATACTAACAGCAAATCGCTCAAAATTCGACCTGTAAATCATGTTAATATGTGCCGTTGTATAAATATTTCCGGAGTGTAAGGAGTCCCGCACAAAAACTCACAGGACCCTAGCCAACCTCACCTGCTCGTGGTGCACCATGATAAATACATAACATAACACAGAACAGAACATACGAAGATCTGCCTCCCACCAATCCGCATTGGACCAGCGTGGTGAGTAATGTCCCAAATCCCCTCATATGAACCTCTATAAACGTAGTCTTTGGGGGAGGCTTATATCCAACAGTGGACGTCTATCGGCTGGTGATGATAAATATATCAATCTGTTTGCTATCATCATTGCTTGCTGTGCTCTCCTAAAATTGTAGAACACGTCACAATGTAAACCCTAAAAATGTTACACCATTGTTTTTATTATATCCAGAGTGTCTATCGTTGGAGCTTCTTAAATATATAAGTAAATTAACTACCTTCCATATAGAGTCTCTCGTTGGCATCGGGTATTCATCGATGAGAGCTGAAATAATTGAGGGTCCGAAACAGTTGTTAAACGGTACATAGTTTATGAACGATGATATTACTTGTTCCCATCCTTCTTGACTCTCGGCTAGATCACTCAGCACCGTCAACATTTCATCATCGTTATCTCCACTAAAAATTGAAAAGCTTTTAATAGAACAATAACAAATACTAATAAGTATGAATATATTTGATTTTAACTGTGTACAAATTAGCAGAAATGTTCATAAAGTTAGAATCACCATCATCATCTCAACTGACGGACATCATCTCGTTTGACAACGGACGTCCATTACTGGACATAGTCTCTTGTAGTGTATTCCACAAAACATGGTCTTGCACCGTTCGAACTGTGTCCATCCAGTGCGATGTCGCTGTTATTTCTAGGTCTCCAATGTTCAGAGACACTTCGAGCATCGCTTTCTCCTTCGCACGCTTAGTGTCTCTCAATTTTCTTATAAGGCACATAGTTTGTGACCAAAGTAAGGTCTACAGAAACTATGAGATTTTGAGTCAAAAGACTTCGCCAACATTTCTGGATACGGCCTTTCTTGATTGATCATCAGCATCATCATTGTCAGCCGAAAGACCTAGGCTTCACATCGATCGATTATTCGCTGCCCGCATCCAGCTGCTTCCCGCAACCTTCACCAGGTCGTCGGTCTAGCTGGTGTTGGGCCTGCTAACACTGCATCTAATGACGGGACAATTTGACGCTTTGTCTTTTAGCTAATTCGATAGGATTGCCCATCTATGTGTATAATTAATTGTCCGTAAAATTTATCAACATCTTTTAAAATCTGAGGTTTCGCGGAAATGGACACTGCCCTTATAGGTCTACAGTTGTATCTTGCGAAAACCTTCGAGCTTCTGTTTTGCCCGAAACTGGTTTTAAGTACTCGATATTACCAGATGCGTCTGATGGAGACTACAAGTTGGTTTCCTACCATTCCTCAATTTTTGCACGGTTGGCCTTACAAAATAGAACTGATCGTAGCCGTGATTTTTACTAGGTTGTTGTTAAATTCGCTCGTTGACGCCCAATCAGCGAGATATCCAAAGCGGTTGTGTAGATATGGGAAGATGTTTTCGGCGTTTTGAATATGAGCATGAGTATAACGGAGTGCAGTCCCTCATCAGTCTACATCTTTCAATCTTGGTGGTAAGATTAAATTTGCCTGTTACTATGTGGTGATCGATCCTAGCACTTGCCTTAGTGATCACAGAGATATTATTGAATATCTGCCTTTTCGTAGACATGATACAGTCGATCGCATTTCTCATGAATTCATTGAGGCATATCTTTTGGTCGACTTCCCTTATGGTTTCTTGGCCTATATACAAACTGCCCCGCTCTTAATTATGTACCGTTTACGCATCAAGTTTTGCGTTAAAAGCCTCTATCAAACATTTATAATAGATGCTAGATGCATGTATAGCTCTTCATATATTCTCAATGTATTCTTCATGTATATATTTTCAACCTCTTCTAGATGTGTATGATTGGTGCGTATATTTGTACGGCCTTCAGCAAATATCGCCGGGTAATTATAAAGTTTCCCTACTCCGACCATTTTCGGCTTTCCCAATGTTTAGGAGGGATGTATGGTCAAAAAACACGACAAAGCCCAAATTTTCCTGGTGGTAGGTCTCTGTTGCAGGAGACCGTCTAGATAGCTACCGCAGATCATATTTCTGCCGTTAAACAGTAATGTTTAAATATTATTATGTTCAGGATTAAAGGGCGCTGTAGCTAATGAAGTTACTAGAATAATGTTACAATATCTTATCTTTCAGGCCATGAGCGCAATTTGATTTAATGTATATTGTTTTAACTTGCGCCACGTTATAATAGGCACGCGTGTATCACTTACCATCAGGTGAACATCCTGTTCGTCTCGTCGCTTTGTACAATAAGAAAAAGATGATGATAGTGTAATGTAATTGATTTGTGTGCAACATATTAGTCACCACACAACATACCAAAATCAATCACACAGTGATCACAGTTTGGACTCCATCACACCGATACAGCTGCTGCTCTCAATGTTACTCTGTGGTATTCAGACAGTGTCAAATGATTATAATGCCATTAGATGGTTGGTAGAGCTAATTTGGTTGTTCTGTACCAAGGGCAAGTAATGTTGACTGCTGGCTCTAAGCCTTACACATCTCAGAATATAACAGAATAAAAAGGTCAGCAATAGTGTACATTACAATCGCTAATTACAGAAGTACATGTCTCACTCCAATAGAATACATATCGCACTGCAAGGCGCTTCATCACATTTATGTCTAAAATGATTAACCATATAACACACACACAAAATATCCTCTGAACTCATGTGAAATATACTATGCTTGTTAAAATCTATCAGTCGTTATATTTCTTTCCATTATTTGTTTGGATTTGTTCATTGGATGATCAATATATTTTTAGATTAATTTTTATGGTTTCTTAGCAGCAAGTGGTAGTTTAAGTAATAGGTCCCCTCATAGGATATAAACAGTTCCATAGCTGTAGCAGTAATAATAATCTGGTTGAAGTTGTAGCTATCAAATAGCTTGTTCATCTATCAGTAACAACAATATACAACATGATCTATGAATATAAAACGTAAAAATCACATAAATATAACAAGAGGTAATATTTATCATATCTATCTATCAGGGTCTTGAGATACAAGCTTAGCTTCGTTCAAGTCTGTGGTTTCTCAATGTATATGTAAATGTAAATACTGCTAATAAATCATTATAATTATTTTTTTTTTGTTTATAACATCTCAGCTAAAAGCCGGTTAGATTTACTCATTCACGGGGTTTTCCCAAGTAAATGAGAGACATCTTGTAAAAATTTACGAACAATCCTACATGTATTTAAAATCGCTGCTTTTTGCATTTGAATAAAAGTATTATCCGGAAGACTTAAGAGTTTCAATGCAGTGAAGAGCTGTTTAGGAACCACCCCTGTAGAAGATATTATAAGATACTATGTATACTTTTTTTTGTCTATAAATTCTTGTTATTTCATCTTATTATAATTATTATTATTGTTAAAGACCACTAGTGTTTAAACCTCCCTCCCCTTCCTCTCCAGTTGCATCTATTCCGATTCATACAGATCTACATGCAACTCCATATCAGATTGTGGTAAAAATGTGGTTGGCTTTGAATTAGATCAACCTCTTTAGAATAAGTTAATATTGTAATTAGATTTTGAATAAATAGTCTTAAATACAACTAACATTTGAAAACTTCGCTTGGAGCCCATGTAATTAGATGACCTTAAGACTGTTTTACAAAGATACTACTACTTTATACATGTGTCAAAGTCGCAAAACACTTTGAAAAAGTTGTTACATTGAACACGCCTGAGCAAGTTACGTCTCACTGTAGGTACCAGAGTACAGACAAAACTATAGCATGTAATATTTTTAAAAGTAACTTACATTTGAAAGCTTTATAATACACATTTTTATATAAAACTTAATTAATAGGGTCACATCAAATTCAGCACAGCACATTAGGGAAGTACACTTTATAGACACTTTGAATAATGGTTATTTATCTACAAATAAATTACTTATATTTAATAGTTCTTGGCCTCATACAGAACATATATAAGACAGGTAAAATTCTATGCAACTTTCAAATATAAGATGTATGAAAATGAAGTGTTCCAATACTTACAAATCCCTCGAGTTTAGTCCAACATCCAGTAAATTATATATAAACTGACGAATCACTGAGGAGTCGTAAATAAGGTTCGTCGTCGATGTTCCTCTCGAATTCAAGGAATCCCATGTTCTTCTCGAATTAAAGGAAGTCGATGGTTCATCCATCGCATATATTCTCTGGTTATCTGTAAACAAAAGTGTAAAATACAATACGATATATAACAAGAAATTGAAAAGTATTTAAGTAGGTCCAAATACAAAAAAATTATCACGTAGACCATACGAAACGTTCTTTTTGTACAATTGTTTCTTAATATACACATTATAAAACATGAGAGATTATTTGAGCCCTGTTCAAAGTAAGAACATCTTTCAAAGTGAATAGAAAACGATACATTTTGACAATAAGTGGAACCCCCATGTATTTGCATTATGTAGTATAATTGGAAACTACGCACTACATTAATTAACAACACATAAAAATATCAATACTGAATCATCACAGTAAAGAAAATACAAAAGCAACATCTTACAAACTTTTACTTAACATTTGGTTTAACAAAAATCGTTACAATTTGAATGAAACGGGGATCGTCTATTCGTAAAGTATTATGCTAAATAATCCAAGTAATTTTTATGTATTACTACAAAGTTACAACTTTTTAGTAAAACAAATCACCTTATCGGTTTGAAAGAAGCCTGGAGTCCTAATGACGATTTCTACCCATCACTCCCGACCACTTGATAAAAAGGAAACCGAATATTTTGAGCGGTTTGTACGAGAAGTTTTGTCTATATGCGAACCAAATGTTACCAGATAAGGAGCATTCAAGAAAAAGCTAAAATTAAATGCTGTGATGATTTAACTGTTGATTATAATGCTTAATTGTAAAATAAAATTAATAATTTATTTTACATTTAAATATATTACATTATATTTTAAATACATTAAGTACATAGAAGACAAAATATACACGTATAATTTAAATTCATTACGTAGTTAAATGTAAATTATAAAAAAAACATTAAATTGTAAATTTTACGTACATGAAATGTTTAATTTTAGTTTAACAAATTTTATTATTTTAACACTATGCGTGAAATAGTTTTATTGAAAAGACCACACCATGTTTGTCAATATACCGGTACCAGATTCGGTAGTTAATCACGTAGCGGAGCATTTCTTAATTTCAAGTAAGAGAGTATGATTAGAATATACATTGTATTCATCAATTCATTAAAACATTACCATTGTGTATTAAATTGTAAATTTTCTTACAAAAACTTATAAATTGATTTCCACTTTTAGGATAAATTATAATACGAAAAATGGCGGCGGCTATGCCTATTAATCCCAAACCGTTCTTAAACAGCCTCACTGGTAAGACTGTTATTGTTAAACTAAAGTGGGGTCAGGAATACAAGGGTTTATTAGTTTCAGTCGACGGTTACATGAACTTACAACTCGCTAATACTGAAGAAATTATTGACGGAATGTGTACAGGTTAGTATAATTGGAGTGTTCTTATACTGATGTACTATCAAAGTACATGAAATTTACAAAATTTAACTGATAGGTAATATATAATTGAAGAGACCCTTGCAAATTGTATCAATCATATAAGTTATATTTGATATCAAAATATGGATTCAAAACAATATACCTTTTTCAGGCAATCTCGGTGAAGTACTTATACGATGCAACAATGTTCTATACCTGCGAGGATTAGATGAAAAGGAAGAGGAGGGAGAAATGCGAGAATGACAATAGTTTTGTTTAGTTTAAGTGTCACAATAAATTTAATTTTATAATAATAAAAGTACTTTTAAGTTTGGACTTCATATAAAATGGATTTCCACTACTCTGGAAGAAGTAAAAATATCAAATTATTTGTTTTTTTATTTCACTAAACCCACAAAACTGCCGAGATGTTCACCTAATGGTAAGTGATATGCTTGCTCATATCAATGTGGTGCTAATAAAGATGGTATACACTGCACCACACTATGCTTGTCACCTTGAGACGTGTTTTCCCCAGAACTTAAACGAGCTATAGTGTCCTTAAAACTAGAACACTAATGTTTACTCATTACTGTTTGAAGGTAGAATTAGTGCTGTGGTAGTATTTATCTAGATGGTCCATGGCGACGAAGACCCACCACTTGTAAATATTACCAATTAACAGCTACTTGTACATACTTGGTTCAATTCATGCTGTACTTCTTTGTTGTGGCTTAAATTATATATGGTGTAGTTATAACTTCTAAATATATATTACATACATTTGATTGTAGAGATATTTTGTTAAAAAGGTTGCTGTATGGGAATAAATAGCCAACAGATAGAGACCATTTACCAAAAGCCATTGTATTCATTCATAGACTCTTGGAAAGTTTTGGGGATGCAAACATTCTGATAATTAATAAATTGTAAGAACTGAGTGATGTTCTTATAGTTAACACAGATGTGTAGATAGATTTATTTTATTATAGAACTCTTATTTTATACTATGTCTTTTTCTACTCTTATTTTTTGGGCTTTCATTTGGATCATGCTATCCAAATCACAGATATACAGATATCAGTTCAGTTTCTCTGTATGTATTACATTATGTCTGTGATATATTGTTCATTTCATTGGCAATCCTTAACAAATAAAAGAAAGATATATAATAATGCAAGATTAACAAAAAGTGTGTCAACCTAAAGATTAATTACTTTAAATTAAAAATGTTTGATACATTAATTGCAGTTTCCTTCAGTTTTTTTTTTCATAACCAGCAGTTGTATTTGAAAACCTCATACAGCAAATAAACATTTCATGCAAATATAAATGAAATAAATTTTATTGGACAGGCTGTGGAACCAGGTCAGCATCATCATCATCAGAGAATAGTTTTATATTATCCACTGTCATTCACCTCCACAATCAATGTGAAACATATTCTTCATTGATTGTCGATGGAGCTAACCTTTGGTGTTCTATTATTAATATTTATTCAATGTTAATACATGTATTTTAAATATTACATATATTTTATTACTCAAAATAAGCATTGTGTTTATAAGCTAATTAAAATCTGCACTATAATTATTAGTGCTATAAAACAATTCGCCTGTAACACTTTTAAACAATGAACAAACCCAAAATAAAACAATTCAAATGTTACATCTGTATCACTGTACTGGGAAACCCACTACTACAAAGGTATAGATTTAACATTTTAATTATGTTCTGATCATGCTCTGTTTTGTTTATGAAACTGTAATAGTCCTTCAATACAAAAATACTCTATTACCATGAGGATTTATGCAACGTAAAATCTTTGATACATTAATTTACATGTTCAAGTTCTTCATACCTAGAATTGTTTATGGTACTCAAAAAACATCTTTAGTGAAATCTGGTTTATTGCCTTTATTCCTCAAAACAAAGGAAAGGGTAGGTTATTCTAATTCAGTTCGTTATCTCTTACAATATTATAATTATTGGTTCGAAATAGACATGCCAACCTCTGTCTCTCCTCATCAACAACTTTGAAAAACCCAACATTATCTTGGTAAAAATCACACCTCTGGCAACACTACATCCTAATTTGCACCCTTTAATTGTTTTTATTGGATATGTTGTTTTTGTGGACATAATGTGATATAAACATATAAAAGAACATACTGACATTAAATTTCAGCTTACCTTTCAACAGCAGTTGCTTGTAATTATTTGATTACAGTAGAATCATTTATCTAAGAACTCTGAACATCTGTTTTCAAAACCAACAAATTTTGTCTATCAACAAAAAAATTGTTGCAACGTACAAACGGAAGCAAGTTGTAAAGTTATAGTTATTCGTGTGTACTAAATTATAGTTATTTATTTTTTATTTTGATGTTTAAAATAATTTTAATGGTCAAGTCAATCATTCTATAACTCCTTAAATTATTGAGAGCCCCTGCTCCTAACTACTTCTCTACCAGCATAGTCATTGCAGAACACACACTTTAATCTTAAAATTAATTACTTTTAATTACAAAATTACCCATAATAATAGTTGAAATCAACTTACCTTTACTATTGAATTAGGTTTTTTTGCACGTATTATCGATGATCAGGTTCTTTAAATTCGTTAACTTTATAGAAATATTTGTATTTAAAGTTCCTTCTGGTAATTTTTAATTGGTAAGCTAAAAAATCCAGTAATTCCCGTTTAAAAATGTCATTACACTTTTTTTTTTATTAATTCGGCGACGGTACGTGCGACATGTTCCTTTGGTGATATGCTTCCCCATAACAATGTGGTGCCAATTTTGGATGGTATACACTGCACCACATTGCGCTTGTCACTTTGAGACATAAGATGTTAAGTCTCTTTACCCCAGAAATTAAACTAGCTATAGTGTCCTTAAAACCGGAACACTAATGTTTGGAGGCAAAATTAGCGCTGTGTTGGTATTTATCTAGACGGTCCACGGCAATAAACATCTACCACCAGTTGATACTGGTGGTAGATAGTAGATATAGGATGATGATTCATCCTTCTATACATTAGCTTTCAATTTCCAGTTCAATGAAGAAGTAAAATCCGTTGATCAGACTAAAAACAGTAACTTCATCAGATTAAAATGAAGTAAAAAAGTGACGAAATACGGGCCAGCACGCATTCGATAATCTTTTTACATCATAACGACCCCGGCACAATTTGTTCATGGACAAATTAGCGTTGCCAGCACCACCGCTCTTTCACCTAATTCAATATAGCGCGCTATAAATATTAACGAATATTTTCCTGCTTAATACCTGATGCCCATTCAAAAGTTATATTCACAAGGGGTTTTAGTTTTTTATTTTCTATTTATGGTAAAACCTTAGAGAGAGGTTTACAAAAGACGAGCTTAATGCCTTTTGGCATTTTCTACCAGCCAACCTTTGGTGCGGTGAAATGTTGTGGTAGGTTGGCTTGCCTTGCCTTTGTGATGGCGGAAACGTCGATTTCGCCTACGACAAAATTATTGCTTTAATTTAACAGGGTAAACAAGGTGTAAATTGTAATTGAAAGTGGATAGTTTGTTATCAATTGAATTGGTCATTAAGGAGACAAAATGGCATTTAACAGGATTTTTTCTAAGGCTCTTAAAGATAAACTTTAAATAATTACATAGCTGCAAGTAGATGGGGCGATACTTAGGCGGTTTAAGTTTATTACAAGCATTTATTAGATTATGATGGGAAAATCCCACAACGTTAAATTTGACCACGTATGACTGTAATATATCTAATATACGGGAGAGGTAGTTAAAATGAGATCAATCCACGAGTCCTCAGTCTCGATATTGTAGTGGGTTGGCCTTAGCGGGAGAATAGAGGGGTTGACTGACTCAGTGATTGCATGAATCTCCACGTTCTTATGAGAACGTGGAGATATTTTTAATAAGATGGTGGGTAAATCACTGATATTCATGCAAGGTCAACTCGGAACAAATGTTATCGAAAGCCGTTTCCAAAGTGGCGAAATAATCTACGAAAGGAGAACAATACACTTCTCCAAGAAGCATCCTGGCACTCTTGACATCAATTTTCATAAATAGAAATTCTGATGAGGCAGTTTGGATTGTAAAGCTGGTTTTAACTAACATTTGGAAATTAAAATCCCATTAATGTTTGTGGAAAAGGACATGTGGAGATCAATATAGGGGTTCCGTAAGCTTCGAGCGTTGATATGACAAATATTTAAATGCTTATCACTTGATGAAATTTCGATCTTAAGTTACTAAACTAGTAAGTCTACTAAACTAGAACTTATGTCTGACTCATCAGTTGAATAGAATGATCCAGTTTCTGACATTTTATAAACGAACTTAATCTAAACACTATTATTATCATTACAATATGATATGAAGCGGGTGAACTATAGTAAATTTAATGTTTGTTTTTACTCTCTAGAACAAAATATAATATATAAACGTAGATTATTTGTGAAAATTAATTAATTACTCATCTTCACTCCCTAGCAGCAAGCTGTATACAATTAATATAAAAAATAATAATAGAACAGACACAAATTATAACATATACAAGGTAGCAATGCAAGATAGTAATATTTCAAGAACCGCAAAGAATGCACATTATTAGGAAATTTGCATTGTGTTTCGAATAGACCTATCAAACAAAATCCTTTGAAATCAACTCAATTTAAAATAATAGTTGTCAGTTTGACAATATCATTAGAATACAAATGTCAAATCGTAAGTGATTAAATTTAAAGACAAACACGGACTTCGAGTTTGATTATAAACAAGGTTTTATTAACACAGGATATGGAATAGATAAAATGTTGAATTAAAAATGTATGATTATATCAATATGTATATGTATAGAGCGTCTCATTTGAAAAGATTAAAGAGCGATTTGGATAGATATTATTATAATTTTTTTTATCAAAAATCTGTATTAGAACCAGTTAGAGGCTTAGTAATTCTTTTAGTTCCTGTTTGAAACTAAGCTGGATCCAGCGGGACCGCCTACGTGTGCTTGTAGAGACAACCTCTAGGTTCAAAGCATCCCTGGTTAATCGCTTTTGAGGTATTGAGAAATGAAATCCTCCAGTCCCCTTGCAGAGACAATCTTGGCCTTCTCATTTGTTGATAGTGTCACATAAATTATACCATCAATTCTACAAACATTCTTAAAACCATGGAACTTACAGGCAGCATTGCTTTGCAACTGCCTGTCTAGTTTTAGACAGACGCTCTGATACTGCTGTTAGAGAACCTTATAGTTTTATTTCAGCATCTAAACTTCAGACTGTATATTAAAAATTGAACAAGTGGAACACGAGATCCAAAACAATGATCAAGAACAAGAACTTGCTTATTCACTGCTCTGAATCCCTATTCTGTGATATGTTTTAATTAATGTGTTTTTTATATGGCAACAACCCATCTTGTTATGGAGATTTACAACTTCACTTCCTAAGTTCTGCTTTGTGTGATGCCACAATACTATTAAAAAGTAGAATCTTTAGCTATTGTTTCATACATATATATCACACCTCATTCCCGGTGGGGTAGGCAGAGACCACCTCTTTCCACTTGCTACAATCCTGGCACACCTCTCTCATGTCCTCCACTGTCATGAGTGTCTTCATGCATGCTTGTCGATTGTCAGTATTCTTGCTCTGACCTTTCTCTATGACAACTTCGATTTGATTGAAATATGTCCACCAATGTCAACCTCACTGATTATTCCAATCATTCTTACCTTGTATACCTCTATCCTTAATCTTCTTTCATCCATTCTTTTAACCTGGCTGAACCATCTAAGCAGACATTTCTCAATCTTTTTCATTATGTCTTCCACCATGCTGCACCACTCCCTTATCACACTGTTCCTCACTTTGTCCATCAGCTCACTCTAGTTATACTACTCAGGCTTCTCATCTCAACATCATTAGTCCTAATTTCATGTTTCTTCTGCCATACCTAATATTCACGACCATAAATCAGTGTATAGATGATTCCTACACACTTGTTTCATATCAATTGTATCTAATGTTTAGCAGCAATCATGAACTTGCTGTTGCAGGATAACTACTAACAAAGACATCACTAACTCCTGTAATGCAAAAAACTCAGTATGCTGCTATTTCAAGGATCAATTTAGGGGTGGTGTGGCACACTTTAATTGTACACTCTAATCCTTGCATTTTTCAGTTTTGGCTTCTTTTCAACTTCCTTTGCATATTTTCAATATAACAATGTTAGTCATTGTATGCAACATTCAGTAGTGTAACATAATAAAAACTAGTGGATAAAATATTACACTAGAGATGTGATGCTTGAGTTTTAAATTTTAGGCATAGTATCCATATCTATAGAGTTGGAATAATCAATAAGCTTATCAAAATTACATATAAAAGTATTTCATGGCTGTTGTAAAATATTATAAATACAGACTCTGATAAATTCACTGTTGCTTTTACTACATTTAAGCCCCTTTGTATTTGTTTTATTATTTATTTACCTTAATAAACTGCTATCAGACATAAGACGGAATACCTGACGTTTATTATATTTATGTGATGAATAATGCCATAGTTGAAATAAAATTAGTTTTATTGACAACCACAGGAGCTTCATCGGACTCAGGGCTCGTGGATGTGGTATTCATGAGTTAAAATAAAAAAGAAAAGAATATAAAATTATAGAAAATAATATTAAAATTAAAATAACACAAATACAAAAAAAAATAACTAAAACACTTAAAACTAAGTATATATATGTAAATAAATTTGTATATAAAAGAGGAAGGAGTAAGGTGAGCTTATATTGGATGGGGAAGGGTTGAAGAGGTGAATAGTGATATAGGGGGAGAGATAAAGGGGTGTTAAGGCCGATACCGCAGAGTTTGGAGCCGGTTTACAATCATCATCCTTCAGTACCCTAGAGGTTCGAGGAGGAGAGCGATATCCTGTGAGACCCGAAGTGAGTTCTTTGGATTTCGCAAGTGTCACCGTGCAGCTACGCGGATCTTAGGGCACCGGCGGTAGTTCGCCAGGTGATCCTCGGAATTACACAAGTAGCCGCTTGGACATATACTTCCAGGCCGCCTTGTCCTGTAGTATCACGCTCCGCCAATCGAAAAGGAGGGACGGGGCCTGAGGCGCGAATCGTCTTCTTTACCGGAGTCGCAGAAGGCAACTCATGGCTTGGGGAGTTGCGGGCGGAGGTACGTTTACGCTTACTTTTGACAGCGATGAATCGTTTGGTGTCTGATAATAGAGGGTTGATCGCTTGATGCACCTCCATGTCGCAGATGCCGCAATCACAATTGGGCGATATTGATATATTGCCCGATGATGAGTCGCGGGAACCTGCAGCGGTGGAACAGTTAGTAAGCCCCTTAGTGGCGCGCGCTCGGGGCTTCGATGAAAAGCAAGTTGCGGGGTAGGGGGATGCTGGGCTGTCTATTGCAGCCAGCCAGCTTCACTATCAGTGAGGTCTGGTGGGCCTTGTATCGTTTCCACAGCTCGAGACACGTAGCCTTACAAAATTCGATAAACTGAGTCGATATGTATTCAATCATCGTAATTCAATTAGCTGCCCACCTCGTAGTGGGGAGCGGAGAATATGATACAGATATGAAACAAGGGGGTGTAAGGGGTCTCGCTCAACGACCATCATGGGACCCAATTTAATCTTACCTGCTCGTGGTGCACGCTGCCAAACAAAAATCGGACTTTTACTCCCACCATTCCGCATTAGGTCAGCGTCGTGGGAAATGGCCCAAATCCCCTACATATGACAGCCCTCAGTACCCAGCGGTACCGGAGGCCATGCTGACTGTATATGAAAATATTTGGGAGAGGCCCATGTCCAACAGTGGACGTTTATTGGCTGATGATGATGACACAAGCAATTGCTACTGTTGCCTGCACTAGAGAGAAATTAATATAAGAAAAGGAATTACCTGTGCACAGCACCACCTTACAGAGAGACTCTCGGTTGTGCTGCACTCGCAAAATAACCTCTCAAATACTTATATACGTGGAATGCGATATAAAATCTTAATCGAAATAAAATAATTAGAGCGTGGCAATTAATTGCACCTTAAAGGACGCGTAAGGACGCATACCTAACGGTCAGTAATATTTTCGGTATCATCACGCGATCGTCGGATTGAGATTCATTAAGCACGGCTAGGACAGCGGACGGTAGCAGCGAAAGAGACCTAGCTAGAGCTCGAAGGGACGTGCGTCACGTAAGAGCAACTTAGTACGAATCTAATAAAAAAAAGCCCATAACAACTTGGCACTAATTATGATAATATATACGGCACCACATTGCATAAGAGGTTGAGTATCATTACCTCAATAATTTCACTAGCTACAGCTTCTTGCAAAGCGGAACTCCGTAATGTTTGTACATTACTGTTTGGTGGTTGCAATAGGAGCTATGGTGGTAGCTACATAAATGGTGTCCAGCAACAGAGAACTACCACCAGTAAGTTGTGAAACAGAAACAGTACACTCGTGGCAAATAATATCACTAAAGGACAAGCGAACGGGTGGGGTGTTTCGGCGAACCAAGAAAACTCACGAAAGTGTTTTAACTTGTTTACACCAGTTAAGTTCTAAACACACCGTTTTATATTACTTCACAATTGCTATTAATCGAATCAGAAATGTGGAGATCCGCAGAAGAACTAATGTTACCGACAGTTCAAAAGATCGCTAGACTTAAGTGACAGTGGGCAGGGCACATTGCTCAAAGGACTGACAGCTGATGGGGCAAACGGGGACAGGGATAGACGGAAGACGTAGTGTAGGGACGCCTCTCACAAGGTGAACCGACGATCTGGTCAGAATCACGGGAACCCACTGGATTAGAGCAACACGGGACCGATTGATGTGGAGATTTTTGGGGGAGGCAGATATGGACATACAATCTGACTGATGATGATTTCTATTTACACCGCTCATTTCAGTTAACAATTGGTTTATTATAAATAATTTGTAAAGAAAACATGTTTACTTTTAGATGAATTTCATCATAATTATCATCATCATTCTTTTTCTTCTTAAAGTGCCTCTCCAACTAGTGAAAGTAGGCGATCAGCGTGATACAGTCCTTTCTATCTTTGGTTCGGCAGATTTACAAGATCTTTTAATGAAAATTCTTATTCATTAAGTTTATCAACGTTGAGGAATACAGGCGTAGACAATAGCAGCTTGTTACCGTGGCGGATGAACACAATGTAAAAAATTAGACTAAAAATTAAGTTTGCAATGTTGTAACATTAGTGACAACTATCAATACGTTATATAGAGTTTCGGGGAGACTTATTAACATTGAATAATATTTGTGTATTCACGATCACACCGTTCGTTCGTTGACGACGAATAACTTCAATTTGTCTGTGCGATGAGCGCGGCGCATCTCTATCTTGTCTCTGACAATTCGTGCTAAATGGTTCGTTTGTAAAATTCCGCCGTCTCAAAGGATGGCTTCTTGGATACAGTATTATTTACTTAGCGCTATCTTAGGCTTTTTTTTATATTGGCATAGATATTCTTTACTTCATTTATTCACAGAAGACACAAACGATTTCCCGCTGCCGCTTCTGAATTTGACTAGCGTCTGAGCGAACGACTTTGTTCATACGATTTGTTGCAGGTTTAACGATGCGACTTAGATTAACAGAGCAGTACACTGAACTAAGAAAACTTAAAAGGTTACTCTCGTACAAAAAGTAATAGCATATGTTTTCGTTATGGTTCAAAAGAACGCCCGCCAACAATTACGGGCAGGTATTAATACCTGCCCGTAATTGTTAGCGATCATTCTTAAGAATGATATATGATATATGAGCTCGCTGATTTAATACGGCATAAGATGTTAAGTATCGTTATAGATCAATTAATTACAAGATTATAACGTCTCTCAACGTTCGTTAGACTTGTTAGTTTATCGCGGTGATTGTCTCTACTCACGTAGAGTTTGAGCGCAGAGTGTACCGCGGCACCACTCCGTTTCTTTCATACGATAAACCGTAATTTTTAAACGTCACTACAGATGCGCCCAATTAACAGGCGTTTCGCGGCGGAATGTTTGTTGCGAGCGGAGAATGGTGCTAAAGTTGTGTCGTTAGCCACGCGAGGGCGGCGGCGTGGTACGGTCGGTGCGGATCGATAGGGCGGGCGCGGCGCGGCGCTGCAGTCGACGAAGAGCCGCCCGCCCGCCCGCGGGACACGCACCGTCCCGCCGCCGCCTCGCCGCCCCGCGGCCGCCCTACCGCCACCCCGCCGCCGCCTCACCGCCGCCTCACCGCCGCCCCGCCGCCGCCGCCTCACCGCCGCCCCGCCGTCGCCTTACCTCCGCCGCCTCACCGCTGCCCCGCTGCCGCCTTACCTCCGCCGCCTCACCGCCTCACCGCCGTGCCGCGTCGCCACTCCGCCGCCGCCCCGCCGCCGCCGCGCTACCGTCGCCGCCGCACTCCGGCGTCCGCCAGCGTCGCGATTACACGCCGTCGCGACGATGCGCGGCGACCGCGCCGCTCGCGACACGCGCCACAACAAGGACTTCGATAACTTAAAGTCATCGCTCAAGAAAGGCAGCAGGCCGAAGAAACATCGCGTCGTGTTCAACGAGAGCGCTAATGAATTTTTCGAAGCGGATTACATTATTGTGGTTCGCGACGAGTGCGGTTACTCGGACGAGGAGGAGAACGAGGAATGTTCGGGATGTGGCGCCTGCGAGCGGTACCAGGAGCAGGAGCCGGGGGCTCTCAGCCCGCCCGAGGGCTACAAGGATTTGGGGCTTTTCAATCGAGACGGAACGCTGCGGGAGCAGGCGTGGTGGGAAGCGGGTGACGTGTTGTTGGTGGGTGAACGGTCGGGGACCGTGTTCACGCCTCAGCACCTGCAGTTGTTGAGGAGGCTCCAACGCGAGCGGATGCTACGATCTGCAATCTGTGCCGATTGCGACGCGCACGGTGCCCTGCATCAACCGCTCGGTGAGTCATCTTCGCCTTCGCTTCGTCCGCGGCGAAACCAGTCGTCTCCGGCAGGCGTGAGCAGGTATCTCGTGTCCTGTTCCGCAACAGAGTAACATTGATTATAATTGTTCAGCGTCGTAGTACCGCCGCCGTAAATTTCGTATGCTCTGAAGGCTGACGACACACCGTGTTTTATATTACACATTACATGAATACTTCATCTGTAACTCGTGCGTGCGTGCGTGCGTTCGTGCGTGCGCACGTGCGCGCCTATGTGTGTGTGCGTGTTTCTACTAAGTGTAGAGATAAGGCGGGCGTTCTGTTGTAGTATTGCATTGCGACTACGCCATTATCATTTAGATGTTGTGTCACGACGCTACGCGAGCCTGGGCACAACGTACTTTGTCACTAAGATGAGTGATTGGTGACAGGTAACGTGTACATACCCGTATTACATGTTACATGAAAGCTGAAGCGAAAATATTATTCATTTGCATGTTGCGTAGTGCTGAGCTTAACTGGTGAACGAGTGATTGTTAGATCTGAAGACGCAAGCGGAGCTGTGCTGAAAGCAGGCAAAGAACCGGGCGGGCAGGGGCACTACACTCGTAACGCCCATCGAATTTCAATGGTATTCATTTCATAGACTTAATCGGCTAAACAATAATATTAAGAGAACAACTAATTAGTTGAGGCTGAACGTAAAAACAAGAACACGTTTGGAAAACAAATTAGATTGTTCTCGCAAGCGAACTCAACCTGGCGCATTTGTTGCCGAACAAGCAAAGTAATTTGTTAAAGTAAATAACATTGATCCGTACAATATGGTCTTGCCCGCCCGAACCTGTCTATCAGTTTTTTTTTAAATTGTTTTAGTAGAAAGTTCCTGTTTAGAGAGCGACGAAATCCAATAACATCAACCAACGGAGCTATTGTAACGTACGCTGGCGACGAGATCTCAAACTGCCCAAATGTTTTGGTAAAAGCAAATGTTTTTTTTTATACATAACCATTGTGTGGTAGCGTCAGTGTTACGAGGGCTCCGTCAGGTTGTAACATCAGTGCATCGAGGCAATCTGCTTTCAATGAGTTGTAAGTGGCGACAAATGGGAGAAAAGAAGCAGTAGAAGCTTAATAACAAAGAGAGACACAGGCATACGTGGTGCTCCCGAAATGTGGGCATAATTGTGTAGTTATATGTCCAGAAGGTAATAGTGGGCAGAAATTGTGATTATAAGTCATATCAAATCATCATCAGCCGATAGACGTGTCCAGTGTTGGACATAGGCCTCTTCCAAAGATCTCCACATACGGTCAGTGTGGTCTCCGGTGCTGTTGGGTGTTAGGGGTTGACGTATGTAGAGGTTCATGTAGGAGGATATGAGCCATTTCTCATCATGCTGGCCTAATACGGGTTGACCGGAGCCAGAACCTCGTTTATCGATAAGCAAGGTGCACCACGAGCAGGTGAAGATGGCTGAGTCCCGTGAGTTGTTCAGCTAGACCCCTTAAACCTCACTATTCTTATAGAGATCCTAAATAAAACACTATTAAATATATTAAAAAAATGACGTTAACATGTCAGAAAAATAAAATATTAAACAAACGAACTAGTGGAAAACGAATCATTATAATTTTGGCACTCGTAAGATCGAAATGTCTTTTAAGGTGTCGACTCGGAAAAACATCAAAAGCGGTGGTGCTTTCTGAAATACGTACGAATAATTGCGATTATACATTACAAATAAACAAAAACGCGTTAAATCGAGAACCTCCTTTTTGTTGGTGTCAGAATCCATAAAAATACGACCATTAGTGCAGGAGGTCACTGGTGTTATCCACAAGAGCATTTGGATGCTCTCGCAAGGCACTAGGGCTGACTTCCGAGAGATCTTTAGAGCGTACAAATCCCATATAATCTTGCCCTTCTTTTAAAAGCTGAGTATCTTTTGAAGATATTCCTCCCGATAATAAAAAGCATTTCGTGGTGAACGGTACCGATCACTCGGGGAACTATTTACCTTATTGGAAGTAGTCGTGTCCCATCCATTCACTTTCTTCGTGTTGCTTCTATTATCAGTATTAAATTAATTGCGAGGAAAGTAAATAAATTACGGGAATAGTTCTAAAAACAAAAAGCGCAGCGCGGAAAATTTTGAACCCGCGCGAGGATATCCTTGCACAAGGAGGACAATTCGCTAGCTCACGCTCAGAAAGAGATAATACAACTTAAAGCATCTCTATTTGCGGATAATTTGACCCTGAATGTTAGAGAAAACCCACGACCGCGCGGTATATGTTCTCCATGATAGACATCCACAAATCGCATTGGCCTGACATAATTCCACCTCGCGTCATTTTCTACACTCGTACTCATTAGGCGTTGTCCCGTCCTCTCGGAAAACGGCATTAATTCACCCAAACCCAAAAAAGGTCACCTCTCAGATCTGTCTAACTGTAGACCGATAATTATCGTCTCTCTATTCTTCAAAACCATTGAGCCTTAATAAACCGCTAGCTTCTCAAGTATCCAGAAGAGCACCAGTCGATCAGTGACTGTTGTATGGACAACGCAAGGGCCGTTCGACTGGCGATCTCCTTGGTTTCCTAACACTGCAATGGATGCAGGCGGTTGTGAGTGGAGGGTAAGCTTTAGCGGTTGGTCTGGACATTGCGAAGTCCTTTGATTGAATTTGGCATAAAGCTTTAATTTAAAAGTAACCATCGAATGAGCTTCCCGATAGACTATGCAAGTTGATCACCAGTTTTACTCTCACGAATACTGGTGTACCACAAGATTAAGTGTTGTCGCTATACAAATTTGTAATATACATTGTTATGCAGACGATAGATGCTAAGAAGCTACCATTTCCTTAAAAATTGGTGATGCAGCCGTCGGTCCACTTTGTGGGCCGCCTCCCAACACAACGTCCACCGGTACGCGGGTCTCACTCGAAGGGGGACCTTAATGCCCCATTGGCCATCATTCCTTCGAGCAATGTACTCTGCTCTAGTTTAGTAATCTTTTGGGCTATATCGGTGACCTTAGTTCTTATATAGGCAATAGACGTGTAATTTGTTTCATATAGAAAGTATTGAAAAATTTTAGTAATACAGTATTCTAATATAACCCTGAGAGTAAAAAGAAATAGACAGGTCAAAAACAGATCCACAGCAGTGGCAGCGGCTCGTCCGACCCGTCACAAACCCCGCTCAGAGCCTGTCGAACGGGATATGCTTGTGTATGATGCGGAATCACCTCCATGTTGATTACAACAACGCGCCAACGCTAAGAACATTATAGAAGAAACCTTTCAAAGGAACGCACTCGGTGGCCGGTAGGGGGAGGGTGGGGGTGAGTGTGTGTGCTCACGCAACCTTCGCGCCAACGGCGGCTGTTGTTAATACTTGTTTTATATATAGAATAGAAGTATTATTATACTTATGCGTGTGTTAATTGAACTTTTCTTGTGTTGTTCGGAAAAAAGAGATTTGAGAGATTATTTGGCTTTCTCTTCTTGTCATGGAATCTAAGATTATATCTAAAGAGGCTCGACCTGCACCCTGCGAGTGCAGTTTGCACCAATAGGTATAAGACACCAGAGACAATAGAGTTGAAAAGGTTTCCCATGTTCTTTGCTTTCTAAATCCAAATTTTCGGTAAGTCTTCAATGTAAATGTGGTAAATGGACTTTGATGGACAGTTTATTTATAGCATCTAAGAGGCAAACGAGCAAGACGGGTCATCTGATGGTAAGTGATTCACCGCCGCCCACGGTCACCAGCGATGCCAGTGCGTTGCCTACCCTTCAGGTAAGAATATGCTCTTTTCTTGAATAACCCAATGTCGCAGTTGGTGGGGAAGACCGCTGATGGCAACGAATTCCAAAGATTTACTGTGCGTGGCAGAAAACTGTTTTTAAAATGCATTGTAGTGGAACGCCAACCATCCAGATGGTGCGGATGATAGTTCCGCCGAGACGATCGGTTGCGATATATCTTCTTCTGCTTCTTATGCCCGTGCAGGTAGTGAAGATTGGACACACAAAGTCCTGCAAATCCACTTATCTTGTGCGCTAGATTGATCACCATCCAGCATACCATTTTATTGCCTTCTAACTTCAGCCGCGATATTAAAATGATATGCACACTGTAATAATGCATCTGTAGAAACATTCGTCCACTAAAAAAATAAACGTAGGACGGTCAACCGGTTATGTACAAGCTATCCTTGATGTTTGAATGGTGGGGAGGGGTGGCGGTGGTGGTGGGCGCTCGACATGCCCGCCGGGCAACAACAATGCTGACCACGACTCGGAACAAGGTCCCGCGACGCCGCCTCGGCGCCTACAGCGTTCGCTGCCGAACATGACGGATAATTTTGAAATAATCTTTATCTTTATTCCAAATGGAAGGGTATAATTATAATATCAATTTTTCCTATTTCATATTCGATAATCATCAACAATCGTTAACATCGTTTTGCGACCTCGCTATCCTGCTACGCGGGACCACTTCGTGTATGTCCTCCACCCCGAGCGCGCGCAGCGGCCCCTTTACAAAGTCACCGAACCACAAGAATATTTTAGTCGAATTCTACGACGGCAGCGGTTAACTTACTCCTCTACTATGTAGTTGGACACTATGAGGCTGGCCCACTTTAACCTAATTGGACCTCAACCTTTGGAGAAGTAGCGAGAAGTCCGTTCGAAACAAATCGCAACCATTTAAAAATATCTGTACATGTACATAGAGATGCGCAACATAAATCGAGCCCAGTATATATACGTAGCAGTTAATTCGTAATAATTACTGGTGGTAGGTCTTTGTAGCCAGGGACCATTTGGGTAGTTTGTTGCCCACCGCAGCACTCAATTCTACCGCCGAACAGTAACGAACATTACTGTGTTCCGGATTGAAAGGCGCAGTAGCTACAGCAAATACTGGGACAACGAGACTCAACATCTTGTGTTTTTGGCGATGAGCGCAATATGGTGCAGTATATACCATCCGTAGTTTATCAGTAGCTCGCTGGTCTAATGAATAGAGCGTGCGGCTTTCATTCCAAAGGTCCCGGGTTTGAATCTCGGCATGTACCGATGACTTAATATTTAAGTTATGTACATTTGTGAACTTTAGTTACAACATCGAGATAAAAACGATGAAGGAAAACCATCGTGAGGAAACCCGCACACTGAAATCATCTTTGTGTGTGTGTGTGGTGGCCCCAATAAAGTGGCAACAAGCTCGCTCCCTGTTACATGGAACCTAATTTGACCACATCTGGCGAAAATTGGGTGTTTATTCACCTCTGCCTACCCCTATTGGGGAAAAGGCGTGATTATATAAAAAAAAAATAGCATCCTAATTAGCGTCACGTTGGTGAACAGAACGTACTCGTAGTTCGCGTAATTGAACAAAAAAAATGGTTTAACTATAGCTCTATGGAGAAGGCTTTAAAAAACATCGCTAGCGGCTAAAGTGCGCGTAAGTCTATCGCCTACGGGATGGTATAGAGAACCTTCAGCATCTTGAACACCTTCAGGTCTTCGCAGCTGACTGTCAATAACATTTGGTTCGGCTATTAACTTTAACTCCTACTCTTTCTATGCTACTGTTAGACAGCCCTGTTATATCCTGCCATACTCCTGACCCAAATTACAGTCATGCGGGGTGTCTCACGTTACACTACTGTAACATAATATTATGTTGTGCAATAGGAAGTGATCATAATGGATAGAAGCTGGACATCTTTTATAACTTTAAGTACAGAATTTCGTACTAGGCGACTATTAACAGCAACTGCACCACCTCTATGTTATGTCCGTTGATGTTTGATGACAACGCCCTTTGGTTATTCACGAGGTTCCTGAGGCACTGCTACTGCATAGCATTTGCTCCGGCCCGTCACTGATAAGCGTCAGCCGGCTTCGAATGCTACATCATCACGATATCTTGTCACCGTTTTAACACCAAACACGAGAAAAATTTAATATATCTATCCGAAAATTCTTTCCTTTCCCTAATCGAATACTAGTTGATATTAAGAAGTATTCTCAGTTTCATGACTATTTTCAAAGTGTATATACATACATAAATTTTATGCCGTGTAGGAAGTAGACCATACTAACCTTATTTTAAAAAGGTTCTATTTTTCTTTAATAATATATAAGTTAAAATAATAGAACACGACCTAATTATCTAAGATATACAACTGTCTCTTTGTTCGAGGCGAGCTGGGGCCGCGTTGCCCCGCCGGCCTTATGTATAGCGCCTCATATATAGCTCTATAAAACATCTAATAAATAGCCGACTTTTTTCCAATCATTGAACACCGCAGTCCAGTACTATAAAACTAATAATAACATCACAAACAAAGCACAAACAACAATTTACTGGCGGTAGGTTTCTGTTGCCGAAGATCGACTGGATAGTTACCATCTCAGTTCCTATTTCTGCCGTCAAACAGTGCCGAGCAAACATTACTGTGTTCTGGTTTGTTTCTACAGCTAGTGTAATTACCGTGGTAATGCAACTCAATATCTTACGTCTTAAGGCAACGAGCGCAGTGGCAGTATTCATCATCCTAATTATTACCACGTTGTTATGGGTGGTAGTATCACTTACCATCAGGTGAACATCCTGCTCGTCTCGTTTAGCACTCCACACCGCCGAATTTTTATTGGGACCGTAGTACGACACTCTTTCGAAGTATCACCAGCATCAGACGGAACGGGATCACTTTCACGCGCACATCGATGGAAGCAGCAGAATGGAAACGATACAAACTGTCGTCGTTTCATAAAAATGGAAAGAAAATAAAATGAAGGTTATGTTTAACGATAGATGCTTCTGTAGCATTGTATCGTAGTGCGGTATAGTACACGTATAGATAAGATGGCGAGCGCTTGTCGCACCGCCGCGTCGCAAGTGACCCGCATTTTGTTGTATATGAAAGAAAAAGAAATAAATAGGCCAGGTTATAAAAACACATTTATAAAGGAGAACGACACCGCCGCCGCCCCGGGCTGCACGGGCGAATTTGAAGCACCCATTTAAAAGTGTGCAGTGAATGTTATGAAATTGTTCCTCGTCTACTTTTACCGACAAATATTTCACGGGTCTCGACTATGTCTACGTTTGACTACATCAACTAAAATATAAAATTACTTCAATTCTCTCCTGTTTGCAGAACTTTCACCGACACGCCCGACACCAGTCAGTTTGAGTTAAAAACTCCAACCTACTATTAATGCATATTTTTAGTTAGTACATATAGTACGAATTACCATCTGACCAGACTGAAAACGTACACACCAGTTAGTCCATGAGGTTTCAATGTTTAAATTAGTTCGCAATCACAATCATTACATATATACACGATGCGTGTACGCATTGAGATCTTAAGCGTTTGAAAGTCATATTGACTCTTACATCTCTTTATATACTGGGTTCGTGGACTCGAAACTACGGCGTGTTGTTGTACGTCATAAGTTTGAATACTCTTTAAATACTCGGTACCAACCCGTACCATCAGTTCACGAGAGCTGAATATGAAGTAAGGAATTGTTAGTGTGGTGCTGCGATCGCAACATGAAAACAAAGATTTGTGCTTTGCTTCATTTCCAAGGCGAAAGCAGATAATGAAAACACAGCGACCGCGGAGACAGGCGGGGAGCGAGGAAACGGCTTAATGGTTCCCCTGCAACCGCACCACTCATTATCACTTGTAATTACAACTTCTCATTTATATATTCATTATTAAAAATGTGCATTACAATTTTTATTAAATACCGCATAGGTGTCCGCATACATTGTCATACTATAGAAATGGAAATCAGCACCGATAACGTATTATTCTCGCAGCGAAGCTTCGCGCTGCAATGCAGTAATCATCACATCTTCAACTTTATTAACCTTGGACGATAACCTGAAGCAACTGATCGCAAGCGATGAGTAATCTTGCGTCTTGGTTGGTCTCGGTCTTGCGAAAAAGCAAGACTAAGTCCAAAACCAAGATACGCTTATTGTGCAAGATCGAAATCAATTAAATTCCATTGAAGTGATGAGTTAAAATATTTATTATAACTTGAATGTATGTTTTTCATTCGGAAACAAAACATTTAATGTATTATGAGATTGAATGTGCAAGACCATGACCAATACCAAGATTGTCCAAGCCTTGGTTTTGTTCTTTCTTTGTTCATCACTGCCGATCGCATCCCCGTCCTCTGTCAACACTTGCCGCGTGCGTAGAGATTTAGGGTAGGGCATGCACATCCTCCCCGAACAGGTTCCTTCCTTATTGTGGCGATGGGGTGAAGTAACCGTGGCTTAGGAACCCATCCGGCCGACCCGAGGCGTATGGCCGGTATGCGGTGGCCGCTCCACGTGGACTCTGTGATTTCGTTTCGGATGTATGCCGGTAGGCTGCGGAGGCAGGCTTGTACCGACTAAAACCTCCACGATGTTCCACCTTGTCGCCTTATGGCACGGTGACTCTTTCGCACACATCCGATCCAAGCGAAAAAATTCTACCGACTTCCTGCGGCGGATCTGATTTTGGGCCCCGCCGCTACCTGTTATGTGGCCGCGGAGGATATGGAAAGCGGCGCATCGCAATACCGACACTCATCTTCCTCCGGGGCTCCGCCACCGCCGCTTCAGCGGTGCGACATGGCTTAATCGCAGAGGGTACTCTCCACGACTCCCCCTTGGCTGTAAAGGGCAGTATAAAACCACCCCTGCAGCCCACCGGCACGCATCCGAGGTGATCTCACGGTGCAGTTCCGGAGCTCTAACGTGGAGCGGCCGCCTCGGGCCGGCCGGGTTGGTGCCTCTTCGCTTCACCGTGGGCGACCCAACCACGGCTACTAAACCCTTTCGCCACGACAAGGCAGCATCCTGTTGGAGGTCTCACCTGATGTGTGGCTGTTTAGTGCAGCACCACATCAGGTCCTACCCTCTTCTCCGCGAAAGCATTTCTCCGAAAAAGGAGTGCATGCATACTGTACCCGCAATCGCTGTATTTATCTATACTTAAAAATAAACTTACCAATCTATTTTTAACATATATTATATCATAATAGTAATCATCCCTATAATACGGTAGCTAGGATCCGCGTTATAAGAAAATGCGTTGTAGGAGTATTCCCGAACAACTCGTTGCGTATAAATTATTCATATTTAACTTTACTTTCCAAAGAAGGTTTAAATCGAATATTAAAAAAATAATAATATTAAAGAGGAAACTCTATTAATGTACAAATTTAATTTAATTTTATAACAACACAATTGACACGTGCAGATACGTGCTAAATATAATTATGAACTGTACAAATCATTATAAATTTCACAGAAATATGAGGGAAATCCCCGCGTTATGTGGGGGAATGCACGTGTTATACGGGGTATTGAAATTGCGTAATAGGAAAATGCTTTATAAAATTACAGTATATAAATACCAACATTTTTGTTATGAGGATTTGAAAATAATTCATTTATCTATTTGTAAATGAAGTAAATTATTAATCTTATATTAACACCACTAGACAGTCAACATTAATATTTGGGTGATGAGGATAAGGTTGGCACAGATATCCGTTGCTTTAAGCTAGGAAAATAAGAAGCCTAGTGCCGGCCATGAAATGTAGTTGTAGGCTTTATATACAATTTTAAATTCTGTTTACAATTATTTTATAAGAGATCAATTCAAAATGTACAGAACGACTAGTTATAGAGGTTCGCAGTAATAGTAACCTGTTGTTGTTACAAATAAAAATACCACAACCAGTGAACTTTAACCCAAGACGGAGAGTCAGTTTTACCAATATTATACGGTTACAATAAAACGAAGCTAACGGAAATATAATGGAGATTAAAAAAATAAAATACAACGGCGAAAGTCGAGAAAAAACAAACACAAAGGTAAATAAGAGAAAAACAGGGAAGTAATTAATTTGTAATATTTTTTATGAAAATATCGTTTTTACCCTTGAGTTAAATCTTAATCGCGGACACAGCGCTCCGCAGGATTCATTTTAATTTGTTTTATGAAAAGGAAACGCTGAGAACCACTTTCTTTAATTTATTTAAAACGCACAGGACTAACAAGAATCTTACAAATATAAAAAACAGTAAACAAACTAATAAATTATATAATTACAACTCAAAAGCGTGCGTATAAAATCACATCGTAATGATTCTCACTCAAATCAAACAAAATGGCGGTATAATGCGACAATATTAACAAGCTAATAACGAACAACATTTGTTCTATTTTTCGCATCTCTTTAAATTGGTCAATTTATTATTCACATTCTACGCACACACAAACGCAAATAATTTAGTGTATGAGACATAACGGTCTAGATTGTCAATTAGCAAATGTACCGAGAATATGCAAGGTGTGCTTTCCTCCACTATAGGGAAGGGCAGCGCCAAATAGTTTGAGTTACTAAGCGTACACAATGCTCGATGATCTTTGTAGAGTTTCACAACGAGTGGGTCTTAAAATGAATATGGACAAGACCAAAATCATGGCAAATGTCCATATTGTACCCACTCCGGTAACAGTTGGAAGCTCTACACTTGAAGTTGTTGACAGATATGTCTACCTCGGACATACAATCCAACTAGGTAGGTCCAACTTCAAGAAAGAGATCTCTCGTCGAATCCAACTCGGATGGGCAGCATTCGGGAAGCTAAGACATATCTTCTCATCCAATATACCGCAGTGTCTCAAGACAAAAGACTTTGACCAGTGTGTGTTACCAGTGATGACATACGGAGCAGAGACGTGGTCGCTTACTGTGGGCCTTGTCCGCAAGCTTAAGATTGCTGAGAGGGCGATGGAGTGAGCTATGCTCGGAGTTTCCCTGCGAGATCGAATCAGAAATAAGGAGATCCGCAGGAGAACCAAGGTCACCGACATAGCTCGAAGGGTCGCCGTCGCAAAGTGGCAATGGGCAGGGCACATTGCATGAAGGACCAACGGCCGATGGAGCAGTAAGGCCCTCGAGTGGCGCTCGCATACCGGTAGACGTGGTGTTGGGAGACCTCTCACAAGGTGGACCGATGATCTGGTGACAGTCGCGGCAATGAAGCGGGGTATGAAGTACGTGAAATTAGAGGTCTTTGGGGAGGCTTATGTCCAGCAGCTCAAAAGCAAAAAAAATTCAGCAAAAAAGCTCTGTTTCTTCGCTAATCATGTGTACACATTACGAGTGTACAACGCTATATAATTTATAGATTGTAACAGGCTATTTCTTTTTTCAATTTCATAGAATCTTCATAATTTTACTTCTAATTAACTTCTATAATAATCCAAATTTCATATTATATATGCGGTTGCTATACTAACGGTTGCTATAGAAAGTAATTTGCGGTCTAGTTCTATTTTACGTCCAGCAAAGAGGGCGGGGAACAGTTAGTTGCTATGTATATGTTAACTTCATAAGCTACAGAGTACAGTCTGCCCGATAGATCTCTACGTGAGAGCCCAATTATACTTTCGTCATAACTGAAAGACATATTATTCGGACAATACTAATTTCCCAAGTATAGCGTACTTGATAACACAACTACTATATAACATGAATGATCCCCACGACAGGCTGAGGCAAGTAATAAATATTGAGAGAAATCAATATTGAGCCCAGTGGCACCACCAATGCCGCTGTTGATCAACACAAATACTTTCACATGATTTCTATCAACGATGTAAAGAAAAACACGACAATACCCTTCTTGGCTTAACTATATTGTTTTTAAAACAGTTCGAAATCCACGGGCAGGTTATATGTACTATGTAAGCTTTCTGTGATTACTTCCATGCTTTAAAAATATTGTGTAGAACTTCAAACCCTACATTTGTTGTCTGCGGACGTCCAGTGGAACAGATTTATTTAGATTCGAGTAATAATAAGCCTTTCCAAGAATTCACTTAAAGTAGCTCTTACAGATATTGGAAAATCTCTCAAAATGCTCTACCTGATTCAATAGCGGACTTGAATTGTTTAATTTCAGGATTTCATGAACTACACCTGAATCAATACTTGTGTTGATTGTGTCGAATATTAATACCGATTGGAGAGTAATTATATCGATTAGTGAGTTCATTGTAGTCACATTATTACTCATAGATCGTGTACGTGTATTATACAATTATACAATGATGTATATTATTTGTATATATTTATTATTAGGTATTCATAGAGGTTGGGGAGAGAGAAGTTTCGGGCTGTAAAATGAAATTATAACAATGAATGTGACAAAATCGCACAATCGAAGCAAAAATAGGAGCCACATTCGGAACTAAAACGTTGAAAATTCTTATAGAGAATCTACCTGCCTCTTGAAACTGTAAAATATTTTAACACAAGTTGCGCTGTTGTACAGTTATGTGACGCCTGAATGTATCACTATGACAACCAATGAGGTTATAATACAAATTCAAGCAGCTATATGATTGTTCAAATATTGACGGGAAAAACTGCTCTACGGAATTAATAATTTAATACTGGTTTTGTGAGAGAGCTGGGCGATCGCTTTTTTATTAGTTAACACATTACATGTACAGTGATTCTTTATCGATTGAACCTCCATCTCGGTACGTGTCAACTGGCCCAAACATATATAGCGGCCGCATAGCTTAACCGGTGCCTTGGGTACATTCCGCATTCTCGGAAGACCTGCCCATTCGCTATGAGAATACTCCTCGCTGGTTATTTGGCGTCATACTGGCATGCGGCAGCAAGTGAATTGGTAGCTATGTTAGTACTGTACACAAGGTGCTCTGGAGCTGCGTAACTCAGCACAGTATTACTTATATTACCAAAAATGGCCGATAAATACATTGCTAAAAACGTAGACAGTGAATAAAGTTATTATTAAAGTTTAAGGTAACAGATCACGAAACATTGTCAACAAGCTATTAGCTCTGTGCGGAATGTTCTACGGAAGACTTATGTCCTAGCCAATTACACTTGGACTAACTCAATTATATAAGTTAACTATTGCAAATAAGTCATTTCTCCGGCCGAGGACCAGTGTGGAGGGACGTGGAGTACCGTCGACAGCATCCAGAAAGTATCAGGTAAGAACGCATGTTTTACGTTTGGCGCTTGGGCAAAGGGTAGTTCCAAGGAAAGCGCTGAAATTAGGGAAGCGATGATGATCTGCAGATATCACACACTTTCAATATCACAGTACCCTGGGTTATGTTCAGATGCTGTTCAACGAGTCGCCGTTGCTTTCATGAAAGTCCATAGGATCGTTCTAGCGACTATTTTTTGGTCTCAACTTGTCGCAAGATTCACATTTCTACCAACAACTACTCCCCTTAAAATAAAAACGTAAATACCACAGCTGCTATACGCATCAAGGTTGTTGATTATAACAGAAAAACATTGGGCAAGCATTAAGGGTGTAAAGAGTTCCGCACAACAATTCACGGGACCCAAGCAAACCTCACCTGCTCGTGGTGCACCCTGCTTATCAACAAACGAGGCTCTGGCTCCCGCCAACCCGCATTGGGCCAGCGTCGTAAGAATTGGCCCAAATTCCCCCATCTGAACTCTTAGAAACGATGGTGCCCGACGATTCGGGCAGCACAAGACCGATCGATATGGGGAACCTTACGGAGGCCTACGTCCAGCAGTGGACGACTATGGGCTGATGATGATAAGCATTAAGGTTCAATTCTGGCGTTGTCTCGTTACTTAGTGATTTTCAGACGTTGTTCGCAGCCGCCAGCGGTTGGTTCGTTCAGAGCAGAAGGGCTCTTGCCAGGTCTAACATTGACAACGATGTGCAGCATGGCGGACTACTCCTTTTTTGATCATGTTATCTTTATTTATAACCTGTGTATCTTCTATTGCAGATAACCTTTAGCTTTATATTAGATCTAGCATAGATATGTTATGTGTGCTAGATTGAATATGCGCTTCGCTGTGACATTCAAATATAATGAATCGATTTGTAAAGACATTTACAACCAAGCGGTTTTGCGGAAATGGGCGAATTGAATATGCTAAGTTATGATGAGCGGTATAAAGCAGGAGAGGAATGTTAGCTTAAATAAACTATGACAATCTTGAACTAGTTTTATAAAAAAAAAATCAATTCCTTTTTTGAAGATCAGTTAAGAATCTTTGCTCCCTTGTAGATCACACTACATACACTTGCGAAAATTAGACACAAGATTGTTGCAAAACTAGTTAACTAACTTATGCTCATCTTTGGTTATGGTGCAGTATCTTGCTCATGTAAATGAGGTTTACTTCCAGCGGTGGATCACTGCCGTCTGATAATGATTATGATATTGCTCAGATCTTCACCCAAATCTTACCAAAGTCAGGTAAAGGTTTGTGTCTGTAAATAGCAGCAATCCTTGTCTTCAAATTCTGCTCTGACTTCTAGAAACACGCTTTCTTCGATGTGTTACTCTAAGTATGCTTCTCTGCTTTCCGTATCGATTAAAGATAGGATCGTCGGTTCATCTGAAGAGAGAGTGATCCGCACACAAATATGACAAAGCAACCTTTACTTCAAGACCTCCATCACTCTTTTACCCACCGTGACTCGACAATAGGGTTTCGTCATCTAACAATTGGATGTGGCATCTTGCCTAATTTATTACGCAATTTTATTGGCCACAGCACAGCGCTGAAACAGTGTCTTTGTATATTTGTTGTCTTTCCTGTGTCTCTTTGGCACCGTAGATCCTGCCTCGGCATCCACATTAAAGTAATTATATTTTCAACTAGTATCGCACTGTCTTCGCGCTTCATTGTACAGTAAATTCATATTACAAGACAGCCCTTCTAATTATCCGTCAAATGGATAAAGTGTGAAGAAAACACTCGGAGCTATGGGAATGAAATCTAACCTTAACGATAATCATCACATAACGATAAAAGTATTGAGGATAAAAGATTAATAAAATCAAGTCGCTCGATCGTTCCGTATTCATAATTAGTAGATCATTTTATTGGAATCCCATAGACACGAGGGACGTGAAGTCCATTAGATTAAATAGGTTCTCTTATGAGGGCTTCGGATCACTGTAGCGGGCGGCGAGGTCGTCGAAAATATCGTTACGTTTGGTAAACTAGAAGTTTTAAACGATATATTATTTTGAAATTTTTCTAACTGAAGAATGTGAAATACTGCAAGGTCCGGTTTACATTCGACATCATCATCATGGGTCTTCTACAAAGATCTCCGCGTGTGTCGGGTTCATATAGGAGGATTTGAGCCATTCGACTAGAATACAGAATATTATAACAACGGCGGTTTCAAGAGCATGAAAAAAAAATTTTTTAAGTTATCAAACGAAACTTGTTCTCACAGAAAGTGAAATCGCTTTAAATAAAACTGCGTATGCCTAGCGTCTGTTTGGGCATGCGCCGAGCAATTCTTTATTCAGCTGCGTAACTCGGCAGACCGTCGCACCCCACCGCTACTCTTTTCCCCCTCACCGCACCAAATTATGAGTAGCCGTGTTTCCATAGGGTTTAAAACAGCGCTATGATGGTGATTGTAGTGCACCAACAACGCTATCGCACCAACAACCCTTTTACCAGCGGTAGATCACTGTTCCCGATGACCGTCTAGATACAACCGTAGCGTCTATTGCAGCCGACAAACAGTACTGTGCAAACATTACTGTATTCCGGTTTGAAGTGTGCTGTGGCTAGTGACACTATTGGGATAATGAGGTATAACAATTTATGTTTCAAGCGTCGAGCACAATGTTATGCAGTGTATAACATCGTAACTAGCGCCACGTTGTTACGTGCGAACGTATCACTTAACATCAGGTGGAAGTACCGCTCGTCTCGTACCTTCGTAGAACAAAAATGAAAATCCGTAAGAGTCGCCAATAAACTCGACATAAAGTTCAAAATAAATCCTGAAAACCTAGCAAAGTATGACGACCGCTTTGTTTTCACTCGGGACTACTTATTGCCTTTTCGTCTCCGTTGCTCCGCTCGCCGACGGTAACTTAATACAAGCAGCTTGCAGTAAGTTGTAATAAGTTTAAGCTTAATGAAGTATTATTGCTATTGATTGTAAACATTAAAGCTAAAAAATTGTAAATTCGCATGACTATAGCCTTTCGGTAGTCTTTACAATGCGGAAGGTTACACACGGCAAAAATAATTTGAAAGAGATACAGTCTTTACGCTCAAATAATTAATTAATTAACTATATGCCTTCCGTTACTTTACACGAGCCAGTCGAAGAGTTATGGACCCAGCAGGCTGTCAAGCCACGTCGGTTCTCCACGTCCACGACTTCTGTACAAGCCGTCTTCCGAGCGAGTTAATGGAGATCTAAGAGTATTACTTGTCAATATACTTAATCTTGATCCGATCGATGTGGAGATGAGGACTATGTCCTGCAGTGGACGTCTATCGGCTGATGATGTTAATGATGATGATGATGATACTTAACGTTCGAAGAGTAGGGAAAACCTTCAATTTAATCAAAACCTGGATCTTGCTACAGTCGTTTCAGGGCTGTCAAATCATTATACACTCAAAATGAATTTAGGTCCATATACTAATACAGAGAGTTATGATGTACACATCACCACATTGCGCTCGTCGCCATGAGACATAAGATGTTAAGTCTCGTTACCTCAGTAATTTCACTAGCTATAACGCCCTTCATACAGGAATACAGTAATGCTTGCAAACTACTGTTTGTCAGCAGAAATTGGAGCTGCGAGGTGGTACCCACCTAGACCTGGTATTATAAGGTATGTTTATATAGGACAAAGAATTTCAGCTCCATCTTCCAGATAGAGGTCAGTTAGCGAATCCCACTTGGCTAAATGGTAAGCCACCATAAACTTTTTTTTTTTAATGTCTAATGAAAACCTTGCACATGTATACTATGAAGAACATTTCAGAGTAAGGAGCCTTTGTTAAAGTGCATTTGATGTAATGTTGGGCAACAATAAACATTTATGTAATGTAATGTAACCAGCTGTTCCTCTCGCGCTTTGCTGGATGTAATATAAAATGAGACTTGAAATTTGTCTGAAATATTCCTTGACAGCGACCGCAAGCGCAGATGACTTTCTATAGCAACCGTTACTATAGTTATCGTAGAAAGAATACGAAATAGAAATATTGCATAAAAGATAGTATGAAATAAAATGATGAAGGATCTATGATATTCAAAAAATAAATATTCTATAACCGTCTACAAATCATTTCGCGTCGAATGCTCATGTACCCATGTCAATACGTTCACTTATTTTCACGTGATTACCGAACAAAAATAATCTATTTTCTATATATATACACCCCGATCTCTTTCAAGTAAGTTTCTTGTGTATATTTAAAACAAACGTGTTTTCAATTAAACTTAATCTTTGCTTAGTAACATAGACTTAGACTTAGCGTCTTGTAACAAAATGTATTGATATAGAGTGAAACATTTACAAAATAATATCATGCATACTGTAAAGTATGGAGAGCAGAAGAACTAAGGTCACCGATGTAAATCGGTGACTTTAGTTCTTCTGCGGATCTCCACAATTCTGATTCGATCGCGCAGAGAAACTACGAGCACAGCCCTCTCCCGACTTATATGTCATCAGTTTGGGTGCCTTTGAGTCTTTTTATACGACCGATTAAGGGACCACGTCACGTGACGATGGAGCAGTAAGGTCCTCGAGTGGCACCTGCGTACCGGTAGACGTAGTGTTGGGAAAGTTGACCGACGATCTGATGAGAATCACGGGAACCCATCGATGTGAAGATCTTTGGGTGAGGCCTATGTCCAACAGTGGACGTCTATCGGTTCATGATGATACTTTACATCTGTCATCTCAAGGTTACGATCGCAATGCTGGTTAGTTTAAACAATCTCATCAGGCACCGTATTGTTATGGGCAAGAGTAACATTTATCACCTCCAAAGAGGATTCCTTTATAAGCTCCCAAGGTTGATCCTGGAAGGCAGAATTCCTGGAAAACGTGGTAGACACAGCAAGAAATGTTTTGACGATATTAAGTAATGGACCGGATAAAAATACCATCGGTTAAAAAGTATAGCTGAGGATCGAATTGGTTTTCTAAATCTGATCTCTAAACTCCAGTTTGATGAAGGCACCTAATTATGATGATCATTTACCGTTACGTGAAAGTCTAGACTGTCTTGTAGTTTTGTAGAATAAAAAACATTATTTAAGCTTGGAAACAGGTAGAGACATTTTCACATGTGTGACGTTGGTATGGATATGTTCAACTTCAATTGGAACCGGAGCGGTGTAAATTAGCGATGGTCGATTCGGTAGCTGTAACTGGTGTCCGCGTTGCATAGTATGTACGAGTATGTACAGAGACCAATTGTGATTCATTACCGACCGTCAGTCTCGTTACCATCACCACGTCACCGCAACACCGGCGCGATCTCCGTACAGTAGATATGAAACACGGATGCAGCATTTAATAGTGATAAAAAGACTTTTTTGAATTCATTTTAATGACTGCACCATGAGTAAGATTCATTACAATATAATACTTATGGCTCTCCAAATGTGTAATTTCATTTCATACTGGTGGTAGGTTGTTACCGAAGACTGTCTAGGTAGGTACCATCGCAGCGCCTCTTGTTCGGGGTTGTAGCTAGTGAAATTACTGAAGTAACGAGACTTAACATCCTATATCTCAAGACGTCGAGCGCTATATGGTCCTGTGTATTTTGTCTAGCGCCACGTTATTATGGGCAGGCGTATCAGTTGTTATACGGTGAACATCACTCCCGTCTAGGCGCCTCGTTTAATAAAGAAAAAAATCACTTCTGCTTGTCCTCTCAATGTGATCCGCGGTCCTCTTGTTTGTTATTCTCATCATTATCAACCTTTATGTATCCACAGCTGGATATAGCAATGTCCTTCACCAAATGCTACCTTCTCGCATTCACCCGTTTCCGACCGTTCTGATGATATCGTGAGTCCATCTGGAGGGAGGGCGTCCTACACTTTTTTAGCAACCCATTCCTTGGCTAGAGATATTGGGGCTGCCGGTTACTGGGGGCTGTAATCTGTGTTACCTGTTTATTGGGGAGTATTGCCCATAAGTCGTATACATTGTTGTGCTAGTGGTATACATTCGATACTGAGTAGCGTCGTGCGGTCCTGACCACGCCCACCTTGTATCCGTTTACCCCATAACGAAATTACACGTAACATGCGTAATTGTAATAACCAGGCGTCAAAGGTCACGCGGCGTCCGCCACGATGTCCTCGTTTCCGGTGGCGGGTGGAGCGCATTACGGCTGCTTTATGTTGCGGTTACTAACACATCCTCATTATCGACCACCGTGACCTACACGCTTTATCATTATTGTATTAATTTGTGATCTATTCGATTAAAGTACGTGGCATTTCACCGCATTCGAGAGGCTCTCGCCGCTGTCGTCGCGTTCTCGTTCCCGTCGGGCTTTATTCGTTCGGTAAAATTTCAGAATAAATTCGATAACTGCAAACCGTTAAAAATTTAACTTTCAGAATCGGTTCGCTGCAATTTTTTATTCGTTTTTGTATCTGGATTTTATTTTCAATTTATATATGTCATCTCGCCCGGTGGCTAATATCCGAGTGAAATTCCATCACTATACGATTTGAATCCAGAGTTTATTCCACTAGTTGCCCTCAGTTTTTTTTTTGTTTATACAATTTTCTGAATACACATGTCTTACATATGTCGTCGATAATTCAATAGTACATGTTATATGTCATGTGCATTGTTTATTAAATGAATACTTTACAGCTTAACAATTACTATACGTCAGTGAAAATAAACGGGAGTCGGGCGAGGGAAGACGTTGGCGGTCGTCGGATTGTATTTTGGTGACCTACTTCGTCAGTAGGTCACCGAGATGCGTTGCGAATGTCTATCTAAATTTTTATTTATACAACCTGGTTCAAGGATTTTTGCATGTCTAGCATTAAATCGAAGCGGCACACGAAATCATCGACAAGACATTTAAACTGGTATATACTAAATACAACGTTATAATAGTGCAGAGAAAAGTTCAATATGTATCAAGTGAGATGATGTCGGTACAGTACATAGTTTATGAAGATTTATCTTCGAGTGCCCGACGATGTCGCAGTTCCTCACCCCGTCGACTGATCGATTGAATCATAATATCTAGACGGATAATGTCAACACCTAACACTGCATGTGTACGTGTTCGGGTTTATCTAAATAGTCTGAGTCTAAGGATTTAAAACAAACCTTGAAACACTGGACGAATTAACAATAGTTCAGGCGTGATCTTGTATATTTTTGTTTCATGTTTTCGTGTCCATTTAAAACCGGCCGCTCTCTCCACCTCACCTCACTAAACCAGATCGTAATTCAACACTGTCTTCTGGGTTTCCGTTAAGTTATATAGAAAGAAAATATTCTTGTTTTGTGTTACTGTTCGTCGATAAATAAGATCTTCGTGGAATTAATGATTATAACAAAACAATTAAGGATAACACGATGTTTGAGTTGTTAATGAAATTGATAGAAGGCGTAATTGGAAACTGCCAATGCCATGGTATTACCGTTACGCTGCCGGAGACGATGGAGGCGGTGGAGTGGTTCAGGGTTTCTAGTAAATAACAACGCACGCAGCAATATCAGCGCTATATTGACAATGACAGCGATTTAAAGTACAGAGCAAGTTACTAAGTACAACAGTATTACGAAGATCCAGAGAGATCCAGTTAGTGAATACAATTGTATACTCCGTAACCACTTAATGACCTAAGTCCTGGCATACTCTCGTAATGACTTGTTGGCCGAAGACAATGTACACAAAATGTACGATCCTTATAAGGATTTGAGATGAAATAAACGATAGCGTGATCTATTGTTCATGGTGGCGCCATCTGTTAGGTTGTTTGAAAGCGTCTGTGCTATAATATCTCGATGTATATATACTACATATTTCTGTTCCAGGCAAAAGAGTTTTCAGGTTTGAAAACCGTGGATAGAAAAGTCGTATATGCCACGAAAACTAATACAGGTGACGACATTAAGGTGTGCGATCACTCTTTATGGAGCACCAGTCTGGGCAGAAACTCTAAGAGCTCAAACCATAGCGAATTTAAAACGTCCGCGAATACCCAATGGCTATTAGTCTTTTACGGGTATATCGCACTATCTCCTACGAGGCGACATCTCTTAGTGTGATTTCGTCCTTGGGATATGGAGGCATAATTTCTTTCATCCATATATCGATCGAGGTTTGAGCTCCAGTCCCGAAGAGAATAGATCCTGTCAAGAGAATTCTAATTACGGAAGTTCCATTTCTGACGATCGATGCGTGCAAAGTGGAAGGAGCGATTAACCAACCCTAGAGCAGGTCGCTGTAATTCCCCTCTTGGCTGAGTGGATGGACAGGCGGTACGGGTCACTAACCGTCCGGCTGGTGTAGGTACTTTTTCCCCATGGGTGTTTTGTAAGTACCTGTGCCGCATAGCCAGAAGAGAGCCGACAACTAAGTGTCATTATTGTGATTGCGACAAGGATACATCGCAACACAATCTGGAGCATTGATAAGCATGGCATCCTCAGCGTCAAGTTCTCGTTGCTGTTATGGGGGTATGCTCACACTGCTTGGTTTTATTAAAGCCATGATCAGTAGTGATACGTCGTGGGACGTTAGCGTACCTTATGTGAGAAAGTAAAGAAAAAGATTGCAGAGATGGAGCGAGAGAAAAATATCCATGTCTCAATCCGCAGCCTGATACCTGGGCGTCGTAGGAGATCATTTCAGGCCTTCTAATTCCTATAACTAATGCCATGGTGGAGGATTCGGGTGTAATATATTACCAAGTATTTTAGGCATCGAGGTGGCGCGCGCGATGCTACCGTCTATTACTGATAAATGGGGTTTTATACCGAGATGCGGCCTCATCAAGGCATTGGCTAAGGCATCAGGGAGAGCCTGTAGGCACCACGGTTGTGTGCGAAAGCGTTCCCGTGGTTTTGGTTAAAAGTGTTGCGAGGTACACCGTGGGGTTTTAGCCGGTAAGAGTCCGGAATAACCCCTGTATTGTTTCCACAGCAGATGGGTATCCAATGCAGGAATTCCTCACGAAAAAAAAAATGTCACCACATAAAGGGATCTGTTTGTAATCGGCGTGCAAACTATTCCTGTCGAGAACGCACTGAATGTTCTCTTCTATCTACCTCTGTTAGAGGCTTGTGGTTTCGACAAGGTTGAGCCGGGTTGGTCTCCAGCCACACCTCCAGTGTCCTATTCTCTCTAACAGCACCATCTTATTTTTTAACAAACGAAAATCCAATCAGTGAATATTAAATTGTGTTTAACGAACACGTTGACTTGAGATCATTAACTTTTACGTTAACAGTAGTGAGTGGTCGTATGTAAACATACCACCTCAAGCTTACCATCTAACTTCGTCGTTCCTTGTAGCCGTAGATAGTCGTAGTAGAGTGGTAATCCTGTATGGAGAATGTCATTCTCCCTCGCCAGGCACTGCGAGTTTCTTTACTATTCGCACCGCCCTTGATACATTAGCGAACGATATGATATGTTGAATGATATGTTATAATATTAGTGTTCCGTTGCTTTCATAGCAAGTAGCCAGTCTTTAGATTTTCCCAAAACTAATTTGAGACGAAACCGATTTGTGAAAAATTCTGTTATACTTTCTTTAAGAACTGCTGCCTCCACAGTGAGGACGTAAATTATAACGGCGGTGTTCTCTTGCGGCCGTCAAAACCTCTCTGATAAATCGCTCCGTTTCCGGAACTGCATGTTTTATATATTTGCAGCTAGCTCTATATATGAGGGCAATTTGCTATACGACGTAACCTGCGGCACGTGTGGTTGCAAATCGATTTTGCTTCTGGGAATGGGCTCCAAGAACCGCAAGTCAATAGGGATAACACGCTGTAGCACTTCAGATAAGTGACGGCATCCTCCTGTGTGTTAGTATTTTGAGTGGGGCTACTCGTAAGGTTCTCGCATCATCAAGCCGGTGCAGTAATAATTTCTAGTTCCTTCTAGCACCGTTATGTGCCTGCATTAATTTCACATCATGTTAATTGATAATGAACTTTCATTTTAAAAATACCCATCCAACGTTCAATTTCACGTGTGGAGTGCGAATTGGGGATCACCATTTCACATAAGATGAGCGGGTGGAACAAAATTTGCCGATGTTTATGTCGAATAGAGATAGATGCGGATTGTTCCGGACTCCGCTCCTGTTCGCTGTTGACGTAACACTTTACACTATTTGCATAGCACTTGTTTTTTTTTTATCAATAAATTCAACGTAACACTTAGAGATTTCTCTGTTGGAGAGTGCCCTAAGGTAATTTGTTTTTAGTGAAGGTGGAACGTTACGCAAAAAACTGGAAAAATTATTTTTCAGTTGCAGTGACTGCAGTTGGCTTCGGAGGTGAAAAAGGTTAATTTAACATTTTGCCGTCCCTTATCGAATTTGTCTACGACAAAACTTTCTGAAATAGTGCACGCGGTATAAAACTCCGTGCTTCAAAATAAAAAAAAAACTATTAAAGATCTGTAGAAAAAAAATTATTCGTACGTAAAATTAGTAATCGATTACAGATATATCGGATACGATAATCACTGGTGTCCTATTGAAGAGTGAGTGGAGTTTTGTAGAAAAATGAAAGAAGGAACAAACTTTTGTTGTTTGTTCAAGTCCCTTCGGAATCGAATCCATTGCGCAAACATTTCTTTTATTTTTAGTGTTGATATAGTTCGTTCCTCATATCATTAAACTTTAATGTTGTAGTCCAGGTAGTGTGACGAGAATCGTAAATAAAGCCACCTGTTACTGAGTGAAAGCCCTGCTCATCTGGACGATTTATTAAAAGGAGAACTAAAGATACAATGTAATGTAATCATTGCTTCGCTAAAAATATTACACGTTTTTAAACAATTTTTCCACAAACGCAAACAATATCGGCGTAAATGCTTCGCTGTGAATTTCATCAGGTGGAATATCTTTGAAAGAAGTTTGCTCGAGTTCCCGTCGGGCGAGAAATTTTATTTTTATACTATCAATGATCTGCGTGCCCTCGTTATGCTGCCGGTACAGCTTGCACATTGCCAAGTTTGTAATGCAGAGGAGCAACTACCCCCTGAAGTGGGTGTGTCTGCCCGCCCGCATACCAAACTGTAGTCAATATAAAATTTTTTTCATGGAGTTGTTATTTTAAAATGAAGACGTGGTATTTGGATGTTAGTTAACTCTGTCGATAACATGTTATAAGATCTATTTGTATGTTTTTCTCAATTGGAATTGTACCAGGTCATAGTTATGAGAACCCATAAATAATATCATCAACTAGAGCCCTACGCTACGGTTAAACCCTTGTACAGTACTATTATATGGCTATAAACAAAAAACTTTGAAATCAAATATATATGTTATAAAAGGATATGCTGATTGTTTGGTATGATTATTTTTTGTGACATGTCACTTGATAAGCTAATCGATGAGCTGCCGAATCTCGTTGGAGTGATAGAGTGACGATAGGGCTGCACAGTGTACAAGCGTAACTGGATCAGAGGCGATAGGGCCGGGGGTTGGGAGGGTGTATAAATGTGGAGCGGGCAGGGCGGAAGCGATGGGTCATCAAAGCGCGCAAAGATATCAAGCCTTAAGGCAGCGATTCGATCCCGCCAACTTATTCCCTAGCGCTCATTATTACGCAAATAAGTTAGTAATAATAATTTCTAACTTATTCAAAGTATGCAAGTGATTCACTTAAAAACATAGTTAATTTTGGTGTAGAATAAAATATATTTTATTCTATTTCAAGTACTTTTTTTGTTTCAATTGTATGAATGGTTTAATGATAACTTCGAGATAGTCTGCTTACAATTACAGTGCATCGCGCTTTTAATGTACACGTCCACGGCAGCTCGGTAGAAACTTTACCAGACGCTTAATTATTAAAAGCTTTTATGTGTATCTGACTAATGTTACCAACTTAATTTCCGAGTTTACGATAACTAATATACGATACACGATATAGTTTACGATAATTTTAGCAACGCTAACATGTATGCTTTATAGTGTTTTGACGTCATCAGTTTTTGATAGATTTCTGATTTCTTATAATAGTCTGTTCACTGGTAAACTGGTGGATATGATATGAAAAATTTAAACTATCTTTGTAAACTCTCCGGCGAGGTCTAATCTTTAGAAGCGAACGTTTGAAGTTTAGTTCAAATGGATGCGTCGCTCGAGCCGCTTTAAGCTAACTTTGCGCAATAGAAAATACTTTTTTTTATTATCAACAAAGTGAAGAGATGAGCTAGATATTCACCTGATGGTAATTAATAAATCTGTCAATAACAACGTGGCGTTAGTTAGGGTGGTATCTGCTTCATCACATTGTGCTCGTCGCCTTGAGAAATAATATGTTAAGTCTCGTTAGCCCAGTAATCTAGCTACATCTCTTTAATCCGGTACAAAGTAGTATTTGCACATTGGTTTGCTGGCAGAAATGTCATTGTGTTGTTCTTACAACAAGGCAGTATTTGTCTGTGTGCCGTTGCCTAACAACAGTAGCCTAAAGTCGATAAACCCTTTTAAGTCTTTATTTACGAATTGTACAGATCAGCGAACGGAGGAGCTTTTAATGTGTTTTAATTGGTTGGTAGGACGGAGAGGCAAACTGCCTTGAAGTCCCGGGCTGGTAAGAATAGGACTAAGGTAAGCCCTGCTAGTCGTAGAAGGCGACTAAAAGGGTCTAGGAGTTTCGCGGGCCTTGAGGTTGGGGGCCCTTATCGTTTAACAAGCGAACCGGCGTGGGACAGCGTGTGATTCAACGATGTTGCCTGGGAGGTTTAGAACCCTAATACAAAGTGTAGCGGGGTACCGGTGTGTTCTACAAGAGATTCCAGAGCCTCTCCTAATGCGCTAATGCAGACCACCGAGGGAGTTTTAGTGAGTAAGAATCTCATATAATCCTGACTTCTGTTCAGACGCAGGGTATCTTCCGAGGATTTCCCCCCGAAACCAAACGAAGGGACGGAGAGGATTTAGAAGCATGATGGCGCCCAAGAAGACGGATAGTGTTTCGTGTGAGATTGTGTGCAATACTAACTACTTTTAGTAAATGCACCAATAATGTTATAAAGTTGTAAAGAGATCCGTTCTGAACGGTTGCTTCTGTTTAAGGGATGGAAGAAACTGTAACATTCATCTCCAAACACCCTACGTTTAACTGTACCTTACGAGTGAGTGTTTTGTTATTGTATATTAATAAAAAGTTAATACGTAATGATTTCAAACTATATGCATTACGTTATTACAACAGCGATCACACAGTGTAGGATCTGTCGCGGTACAAATGAAGCGCGTAGTGTTTTTTTAAGGTTTTTAATAAACGCTTTTCTATGGAAAATCAATCTGAGCGCTAAATATAAACCTATGCAGGCTTGACATGGTTCGACGTCAGCACGTCGCTTCGTTACAATGTTTTTTTTTATAGAAAAAAGTAACATTGTTCCCTCTTCCAATTTAAAACAATTTTTCGTTTCAACACGCCGATACATATTTTTTGTATTTATTCCTTACTTTCCTTGTTACGCCGCTAGTTATTTATTTTACCTAACCTGCCCTACAGGGTTGCCTGCAATAAATCGCTTATAAGGCCGATCTTGTTCACACTCAGGATATATGGTTAGCTTTATTCAATTGATTGTATCTTCTTTAATAAAATGTTAATCAATCAATACATACAACTATCCAAGAATACGATTTAAACTAAATGTTAGTACAAATAAATTTATTTCATTATAAAGTTCATGCGAAGACAGGTAATAGCGACTCTGTCTATAAAAGTACACCGAAGTACAGCCGCATAACTTTTTTTTGAGGGTTCTTTTATCCTTTAGGGATATGTTAGCCCCATTGGCTTAAAAAAAGCACAACACAGAAGAAAATAAACTTCGGTGTTTATACTGTGGTTACAATATGTCAGACATATCTCGTGCTGCTCCAGACTTTAGTTCATACAACACCATGAGTAAGGCGCCCAAGACCAAAGTATTGATGTTATGTTTACGCATCAACATCTCACTTTTGCTATGATATTTTAAACACTCCATCAGCAAGTGTTTGTTAACCTTAATTTTTTTGCAAGTACTGCAGTAACTTATAATTCCCCATAACTTATAGTTAAAATTCTAGTACAAAGTTAGGTGAACTTAGTTTTTGTGTCGGAGCTAATAATACAAGTTATCGCTGACACGCCGTACGGCTCCCGCCGTGGACTGCTGTTTAGATTTGTTTCTTCCAGAACATTCCAGCGGCGTGGGGCATTTGCAATAATCCCGCGCCCTCGCTCTCCGACTTACGGACCTCTTAAGAGGCTTCGCGCTCTCAATGCAGACCGTCTCGCTAATGTCACGCCTACGCAAACAAATTGTAAGCACATTTGCATTTAAACCGTTTCAATGCACCAGTTTCTGTTTGCGAAGTAAACGATTGAAAACAGTTCCGCGTGTGAGTTTACACATCCCTAAGTTCTAATGTTGTATAATGTATTTAACTCTTAAACCTATTGATACAGCATCTCTACTTTGATGCGGCTGCAAAGTGTCGGTTTCGAGGCTGTTCCTTGGAAACGATCCGGGATTGAATGCTTCAGATGCAGTCTCGAACCCGGATTACGATAAGCCAGTTTGTGTTCCCGCCTTAATTAAATAGCTCCATGGCAGCGATTTTGTAATAAGCAATATGTTAAGCCGTAATAGGGAATATTGTCTGCAGCGGATTTTAGTTAAGTGATAGTTGGTGTCAGCCGTGCGGCGGCGAGGACGTCCGGTCAGCTAAGCGCCTCATCCCGCCGCATGACTTCAGTGAGCTGATCGCATAATGTCACTGCTAAATTGAAAATTACCTAAATAACAATATCGGATAGTTCATACATTCCAATTATATCGGTTGCAATAATTAAATTCCTTAATTGACTAAATGAACCGGAATCATTAATGTAATGTTCTATCCATAGATTGTGAAGCATGTGGGGATTTGCTGGCTGAGGAAATCCATTGAAATAATGAATCTATTCAAATCTAGTTGAACATTAAATCCCAAATTATTCAGATTAATATTAGTATTATATACTTTTGGTAAAGTTGAACACTTTTTAGGAAACAAACTTAAACACTTTGAAGTTAATTGTTAGTTGATAAGAATGATTTGTTAGAAATGAGCGGTCGCGTAATAACCGGTAGGGTTGCCGGCGGCAGTCGTAGGGGTTAAGTACACGCTTACTAAATGTCACATAGAGGACATGGGGTATATAAAAACTAGGTCATAACTGATCGTGACTTTACTTTAAACTAGGAGCCCGCCTAACCAGCGGCCCTCGTGACGCGGTCACCGCTCAATACTTAAATATGCTTAAAATCTAAAGTGTTAACGCAAGTTAGAATGGTATACACTGCACCGCATTATGCTCGGAAGACGTAATATGTTAAATCTCGTCACCTCAGTAGTTAGTAGTACCTAGACGGTCTCCGGCAATGGGGGCCCACCTTTATTTTTTCGTTGGGAACTCCTACGTCGGATACTCTTCTGCTGGCGAGTCAGCAGTCCTGCCTACCGGCTAAAACTCCACGGAATTCTCAAAACCCTTTGTGTGAACTACGGGAAACGCTTGCGTATACTTCCGCAGTGGAGAGCGGTTTCGGCTTGAGCTTCCGCAGAGAGCATAGATCTCGTCTCGGGTGGAGCTGCCACTTCCCACCTCGAAGCCTTTGATATACGGCGAGTGACCCCCGAACCCGGTGCAGTAGCCTCTTTTATGGCGGATGGAGCTTATTGTGTATTTTCCTCCGCCGCCTTGGTCTCTGGCAACGAATAGGGAGAAGAGAGGTTCTTTCTCCCTCCCTCTACACAGCCTCCGTGCGTGACATCATTTCTTTGCGAAAGGCTATTGCACTCCTTGGCTTCCCGCATTGTTATAGCCTTAATAAAAGCTTGAAGCGAGAGGTGCTACCCTATTTCAGCGAAGTGATCTCTACACAGAGTTGACCAAAAATGGATCTACCTGCAGTAATATTTTGATCAGGAAGTCCATCCACTACGAAATAAAAAATAGATTTGTATTTATGTTATACGTTTATATACAAATACAACTTAATGAAGTTATGTTGTGTTTTAAGAGTATTAATTATCTTCATTATTATCAATAACTATGTTATTGTAATGTTATTTGGATAACATCACTAGGTTCTAATCCGGTTCGCTGTGATGCGGAAAGTTTTCTAAATAAACTTTTAAGGAACGGAAAGCACCGGCATTTCCACTTCCATTCATGTTCTAAGCGAGAATGCTTTTAAGTTAACTCAAGTAAACGTTGGTCTGGGCTAGCGGCTGACATTTTATCTAGACCCACTGATCCTTTTTATATCATAAACTTTTCATGCTCATTCCTTTTCATTGGTGTTTATTTAGGAAAACTTGTCTATTGCGAAGAAATAACTTTGAGATGCAGAATTACTGAGCGAATCTATTAAATTAAGGTTTTATAAAGAGGAAAATAGCTGAGAAACATCTTTATCGTGGATCTTATACATATTAATATAAACGCGAAGGCATATATATTTTTTGCTATTCTTTCAACTGATGATATTAATATACTATTGATAACCAGGTGTACTTTCTCAATATGCCTGCCAAACTACAACTTGAAGAAAGCACCTCATAATGATGATTATTTATTTATACTTTTACTTGTATTTGGAATCTTATCGCCGAAATGACGATTGAAAATTGTAGTACGGAGATGAGCGGCACCCGGGAAAAATAGATGGGCTATATGTCCGGAGAATTAAACACAGTTAGTAGTGCGTGAAAACCATTTACAAGACGTCCAACCTCCGGTGATTTTAAGTGTATTTCCAATTGTAAATGTTGTACTCGTGTTAGCAAGTGCTTTGCGGCGAATGTAAGGAACAACCCTATTGAAACGCGCAGGGCATCGGCCGGCGAACGTAGTTAGTTTTAATAATAAGATTTCTACATAATTTGCACAGCGATTGTGTACATACTGCTTCGGCAGTATGGGTAAGGGAAGAAAAACGAGCATCGAAAGCTTAAAACTGTTGATCTTGAATTACTGGTAATACAAGGGCATATTGCAGATATCGAGTACAACTATGAAGAAGAAGACGCGAGTGACGCGGACAAAGAACTGCGCCCGGTGGTGCGGCGCACCGCCAAGCACATAGCGGCCGGTGAGGAGAGACCCAGGATCAATTCTAGCCAGCAGACCACGCCTATCGATGGTAAGTTTACTCTTAAAACTAAGCAATTAGACGAAGTTTAGAACTTCGCTAATTGCTTTAAATTAATTTCAACATCATCTGAAGTGATGGAAGTTCATAGCCGAGCACTAGGGTCTCGTAAGTATTTCAGAGATTATTGCAAAATATACAGTTGTAGTTCAGTTATCACTTGAACTTTGGTGGCTGTTGGAGCGGCTACAGAACCTACATTGTCTACAATTACCTTATCGCTATAAAATGAGTATCTATTAATGATATCAACATGATTAATAAAACGTTGCGCTACTTCATTGCTGAATGATTTAGTTCTTGTCAGCTGCTGCGCGCCGTGCAGACGCCTCGGCGGGTGCTGAGCTAGAAAACAAAATGCTTGTACTTGGTTCACCAGAGAAGAAAAACGCCGCTGCTGCTGGCTACTTAACAACCGCGCCTTCACAATCGCAAATTGCCCGTATTATTAGTGTTTAGCCACCGCTTGAACTGCAGGCCGGAGTCGGTTTAGACCGGCTCCGTCCTTTCGCACCGGACGACAGAGGAAGATTGCAACTACAAGAAGGCGGTAACAGTATTTTATGGCAGTTCTCTGGTGGCTTGCTCTGAAATATTGGGCTATTAAGAAGAGGACTAAGGTAAGTCATGCCCTTCGTAGAAGGCGACTAAAAGTTTTCGTGTTCGTGGGCTTTGATGATGGGGGGGCCTTCTTTCCCTATTAAGCGAACGCAGGATGAACAATAAAGTACGAGGTAGTCAAGTGCTTGTTTTACTAAAGCGAGGATGTTGAAGAGACTACCTGCGACGTGCTAGTCTTCATTCCAGAAACAGAGTATCCTTTTACAAAATTTCCCACGATAACAAAAAAACAGGTTTCAAGTCGCACACCCGTACACATTCCGCATGTGCTGTAAGCACCGGCACATACAAACACACCGGCGTGAATTGTGTGAGATAACGAATCTCTGATATTGATGGATGTGGACATACAGAAGGCAGTACAGAAACAGCTTTTATCACACCGCTACATTAAAACAATCCTTTCCATGCGAGGTATCTTTTCATACTGTTGACAACTAAACAAAACGCCAGTTCTATTATCTCACATATCTCATACACTAGTAGCTACTGACCAGCATTACACACGCTCCAATAGATATGGATGGATCTGGACTATGGACTGGATATGTAAGTAGACATAAACATGAAAATAAAAGTTAATCGCTACAGTGAACTAGTATAAACCCCTAGTAATTTGTATTACTTCAATCTTCATCCACCAGTTATTTGACTCTCGTTAGTTACATATATCGTATTTCTAGCTGAATGAAGTTAATAAATTTGTTTCATTATAACCTGAAAATAAAAGATATGCGACTAATCATTTACTCTTTCACCACTCTTGTGATATTTTTTTAGTATGAATTTTCTTTGAGCAACCCCGCGTACCGTTCCGCACCCTACACTCTGCGCCGAGCTAAACTGTCACCCACAGATCGGGAGAAAAATTCACATTGCGCAACCAACTACTGAACAAGAGTAGGCTTTGAAAGAAGTAGGAGATAAACGAGTAGGCTACGTAAACAATTCTCGTAAAACACTGAAATAGTTATCTGCTACAATTAATAGATTTCATCTTGCATATGTACGAACGAATCCCCACGCGAGAGAGCTGATGAACGTTTGTTTAAACTTCTAATTAACTTGGAAGTTACTACTACATTGTTACATAACTAACATCCGTACAAAGCGGTGCTAGATTTGCATTTATTACAAAGCTCTTGATATTCTTCAATATATTGCGGCGACGATGAATTCGTGGAGACATATTGCTGGAGCTGTACTGACGCTAATTCATAAACATTTATTGAAACTTTACGAGCGATGGTTCAGTGCTCAATATTGCGTCCGTTTTGTTTGTATAATAAATGTACACGTGTTTACATGGCGGCGCCATTTACAGCTCTTCTCTTTGAATTGTTTAACAATAAAGCTTTTTTGGAATCTTTTTCGTATGAACATTTTATAATTTCACATAAGCTGTGCGACGCTGTACTGACTAATAAAATAAGTTGGAAGTTGACGCGCAACTTCTTTTCTGAACATTTCTCAAGGGGCCGGCACGAGATCTCGCATTCTCAATATGTTTCCATCGTTGTTTCACTTTAGGACTTTAAGCCGTATATAACATAGGTAATATAATTTAAGCCCCCATCGCCTCGGGACGAAGGCCGGCTACTACCTAGCCCGAAGTACTATTTGCCACTTCAATACAACTTCGCAGCGACTTAAGAGAGTGTTTGCAACTTGCATTGTCCAATTCAAACTACTGCTAACAAGTTCCTTGCATACTTTTCACAAAAATTATTGTTTCCATTAAAGTATTTGCTATATTTTTAAAGTTTATCTTAAATACAAAACCTTTAAGCCGATCACCACCCATATCAATTTCGATGATATTAATAGAGGATGTCAAATAATGAAAGCGGATTATGCTAAGCATTTGGAAGTTAGAATATACGTTCAACGAAATATTTAGGTCAATATAGAAATCGGGGATATATACCGGTGAATTCGAAAATGCAGCCTTCTCCATTTTCGGTGCTGAGGTAAACCACAAAGTCACCAATTGTACGTTAGACGTTACGAGAGCCGGTGACGGCTGATGAAGGTTGGCGAGGGTACCGTTTGTCGCACATCGAAATTTATCACAATAATTATCGTCGTTGAAACGATAACAAGAGAAGCACTTTGCGGGGACATGCCTCACCACGTCGAGCTAGTTGTGCCGTAACGCGGTGACATTTCCATCGTCTGCAACACCGAGTGGTGGTCGGCAGTGGTACACAGGAAACAAGCGTCCGGCTAATTATACGAACGAACAAGTAGAGGCAACGTAAAACGGTATTGGTAATTTGAATCGGTTTAATTAATAGAGGGCTACGTAAGTCGCTGAGTTTGCATACATTAACGTAAAGTGTGACAGGACATATCGCAAATTGAATTTGTTCAGGCGGACGGCGAGGGGTTGAGCACAGTTTACCGTTGAGCGACACAAGCGAAATATACTTGCTATATAATGTGCATCTTTCGTGTTGTGGCCATGAACAATACTAAGTGACCTGGTTGCGTGACGACACTGTGGGCTACGTGTCGCGATACTATTATCTTGAAGACGTAACACAATCAAATGGTGGAAACTTAATTCCAAAGTTGCTTTAAAAACAAGTAAAAATATGAACCAATGAATAGTTTTAAATATTTTTATTTACTATGCGATAGTTTACTTGTTGTTATGTATATTGGATGTCGGGGGCCCGCGCCTGTATAGTACCGCGCGGCTGACCTATGTCAATCTTGTAAAAGATTTTCCAAACAAAATCACACGGCGTTATGTGTGCACACTTGCAATTGAGTGAACGCTCGTGGTACGACGGCTTGTTAACGTGGCAACGCTAGTTGTGTCCAGGTTTTAGGCTTTTATTGCTGGAATGAGGTTTATGTTATTATGCGCAAGAAATGTCGGTTAAGAAGTCTTCCTGCTTAAGAAGTTAAGAGCTGCTGTTATTGCTGGCCTTCTTTTTAACACGCCAATTGCTATCTGTTGTCAGTTTCTATAGAATCTATCATTCAAGTCTAGATTTTTTTTATTAATAATTAATTAAAATATTACGGCAAAGCACAAGCAAAAGTAAAAATATAGTCAAAAGAAAAGCTTTCGAACAAAAACTTGAATTTTGTTCGGATCTGAGTCGACCCCGAGTTCGAAAATCGTGAGCGAAGAATCATTTTAACTTTTTTTTTAAATTTGTAGCAAAGTTCAAGTCTCCTGTGAAGTTTTAAAAAGAAGGGCGGTGAAGCGATCACCCCGCGAATATCTCCCCAGCTGCGAGCTTTCACCTCGACCGGTGACGACGGACACGACATACAATCAAAAATAAACTTTTATTGAAGAAAACTAAATGTCTTTAAGTAGAACGTGTAGGTGTTCAGTGGTGGGGTCCGCTCGACGGTAACGCGTGTTTGTTTACTTTGTTTCAATGCCGGCACACCTACAATAAATCTTAACTTTCAGAATAATGCTGGACATAAAATAAATTACATTTGATTTGTTGCCACCATGAAAACAGGTTCGAGAATAAGACAAGTGAAATTAAGAAAAACATGCAGTAGAAGGTATTAGCTGCTAATCGGCAAAGCTCGTCGTTCAAAGGAATGCTAACACGGTTTAAATGTTGCATATTTCATTATGAACTAATAGTTTAATGGATCGTAAACGTTTCGTGATTTGCAAGTTTACATTCAACTTACACTCGAGCAACTATCTCACGTTAACTCGATCAAAGCAGATTAACGTAGAAATTGACGGTGAAGACACCGCAAGATAGCTAACCGTTGCCGGTTAAAGATTAAATTGTTCCGAGTAAAATCTCACATATATTTTAATTTCCTATATTCGTACAACTCAACATCTGTACTGCGTTTATAAGTACGTGTGTAGTATTATATATTAGAAGTTGATGATAATTGGAAGTTCGAGAAAAATGCATTAATGGTTAAAATTTTGAATGTTTTTTTATAAAGAGTAGTAAAGGCGCAGTAGGCCACCGTGGAAACAATGGATGAAAGAAATACTCTATTGTTGAACTCAAAGTGGAACGCGCCTGTTTATTTTGTGCGCGTCGCACGAGCGGCGCCTCCCGTTCATTTACACGGAGCTAGCTTTTCCCCGGGCCCACGTTGCCGTACGGCCTTCCTCAAACGATCTGTTTACAGCTAAAAGCGAATACAAAGGTTAAAGAATCTGTCGAGTCGTAAACACCGAACGGTTCAACCAATCCTGAGCAAGTTATTTCGTTTAAAAGCGATGCGGTCCGGAGTATTTTTAGCCCTATTTCGCGTATTCCAGATTTAGCTACAATGAGACATAAGTCATGTTCGGATCTATACGGCAAGGCCTCGCCGCTACGCCGTAGCAATCTGCTACGCCGTACTCATCCGCTACGCCGTATACTACTGCTACGCCATATGTAGCCACTACGCCGTATACCGCCGCTACGCCATATTCCGCCTCTACGCCATATTTAGCCGCTACAGCGTTTTATATAATGATAAAGTTTGCGCCTAAGTTCTATAGGCAACTATTGCAGCTTCATCAGATTCAGGGCTCGCGGAATTAGTATCTGCGAGCTAAACCAAAATACAAAAACTAAATATATACATACATAAGTCGGCTACGCCGTATAGAGCCGTTATGCTATATGTACTCGCTACGGCGTATCTATTCAGTACATTGCTACGCACGCGCGTTAAACGGTTGCCACATAAGATATTCGTAGGCCTGTGGTGATCTTACAGTGCCGTGAAGCGTAGTTTTATTTTGTTGTTAATTATGTTTTATACATGACATGACGCGATATGGAATGTAGGGGTACTTATGTACAAAACAAAGAATATCGTTTCGGCCATTCGACAACATCAATCCGTATTTTACGTTAAGAGGTATTTAAAATAACTACTTATTGTACATAAACATTAGCATAGGTGTAACATTTTAAAATGACTATTCGATGTATGTTAGATCACTAATACAATGTGTAGATACGGTACAGCCAGAGTTGTCGGGTCGTGTAGATACCGCGCACCCCTTTAGGTGGAGAGGGGCGCGTCCCAAAACCGAATCTCGCTGTTTACTTACGCTAAAATTTGGCTCGCGATTTAAAGTACAGAATAAACGTAGAATGAGTTTATCGAACATAAACTAGGAAGTAGTATTCTTGCACGATATTCTCTGTTTTAAAGAAGATAACGATTACTTTTTATACAGACGCAACAGTTATGTTATTAATCACAACCGCCGACATCATTTCCAATGTAAGCTCATTGTATGCTTGAATAAACTGATTAGTTTTTACCAAATTAATAAAAAAAAACGAATTATCAGTTGCGAGCTTTAATGCTTAAAAAAGCCTCCAGATGACGTTCCGTCCATCTATAAAACACCGTACACACTGCGTATAGTCACCGCAATAGTATCGGGAGCTTTTCGTAAAAAGTTGAAATAGCATTACTACATCAGCCGATAAACGTTCACTGCTGGACGTAGGACTCCCACATAGATCGCCACGTATGTACACCTTCATATGAGGTGTTTTGGGTTATTTCCCACCACGTTGACTCAATGCGGATTGGTGGGAGCCAGTGCCTCGTTTGTTGGTTAGCCGGGTGAACTACGAGTAGGTGAGGTTGGTTTGGATTCCGTGAGTTGTTGTGCCGGACCTCTTGCACACTCTGCGGGACTCCTTACACCACTCAAAATAGCCTTGATGTAGTTAGGTTTTTTTTCTTAATAGATTCGTGCGATAGTTTCCTTTGATATAATAAAATAAATCGATAAGCATTTGAAACCTATCGTTTGCGGTGATGTCTCTGCAATACAGCATCGCAGTGAGGTGCAGTACGAATAATTGATATATTTCAACCGTTATAACCGAGCGGGCGGTCGTGGCTCGCTTTTGATATCGCAGTAACCTGAGCGATCCATTCAAACCGCTAATTGGAAATTTTAGCGCTTGTATGGTGCGCTGATGTGCATCGTCACGTCACCACATCGCATACTCACTCCACTGAAACAACACCAGTGAACAAACATTCAGGTGAGCAATTAGTGAACTTTACAATGCCCATCCGTGCAGTTAAAAAGAAATTTATCATTAATATTTACTTGCTTTAATACAAGGACGTCACGACAGCAGAGACCATTGACTTCGTCCCCATCCTAATTTAACTAGCCGAACGCCAAACAGCAGTATGCAAATATTACTGTGTTCCGGATTGAAGGCCGCTCCAGATAATGTAATTTATTTAGTAACGATATTCATCTTATATCTGAAGGCGACGAGTGCAATGGTATAGTGTTATAGTATATGTGATTCTAACTAGCGCCACGTTGTTATGGGCAAGCGTATCACTTACCATCAGGTGAAAATTCTGCTCGTCTCGTTGCTTAATTGAATGAGATATAAATACAAAATTAGCTACGGTAAGTATATTTTAGGTATAGGCGTGACAAGCATCCACGCATACTAAAAAACTTACATATACTGGATGGAAAACAAGATACATAAGATATTTTCATCTCACAGTTACTGCAGGATATCAAATGCCCGTATATAGAATTCAATTTGCGAACCCGATATATTAATGTAGGAATTTGCGGTGAGTGAACTAGCCTCAGCACAGAACTACCGGAGATGAGAGGGAAGCAATAATATTATGTCATTACATTGCGGTATACACGCCATGATGAAACAAGACCAGACAGCTCTACAAAATATAAGATAGGCTCAGAAACGTTAAACGATGTTTCCGTAATCTAGAGAGTAAACCAAACTTAAACAGAACTAGACAAGTGTAGTAGGTCTTTGTTGTTGGAGACCATCATCATAAGTAGGAACCACCACAGCTTTCATATTTAGTTGGAGTTGGAGGGCGTAAAGCATCCTCGCTTGATGCTCCGGTCTCTGCTCGTGGATTGAGAGATATGAAAGGCCTTGAACTGGTGCAAGCAGTACTTCCGCCTAAATATTTTTAAAGGGGGTATGAAGAGGTCTATCTCAGCCCAAGACGCCGCCGCATCAAGGCCTCTCGCTGTCACAACCACGATTGTATATAAAAGCGTTTCCGTGCTCCCGGCTAAATGCTCCGAGTAATAAACCCGGGGGCATGTACAACTAGAGCCCCTACTTCAGCTGCCATACATGCTAATATTACTGTCTTCCGGATTGAAGATAGGTAGCTAGTTAAATTACTAGGGTTACGAGACCTATCAGCCAATGACTCAAGGGGACGAGCGCAATGTGGCGCTACGTATACCATTCTATCGCCACGTTGTTATGAACAGGCGTATCTATTACCATCAGGTGAACTTCTAGCTCGTCTCGAAGCTAAAGCTCCGGTTCTAAAGAACCGGAAACGATAACCGAATGGTCACTACCTACATATTTACTCAACGTGACAATTATATATATACTGCGATAGTAATCTTTAAAACAAGCTAATTCTGTAATAGGCTTACGCATAATGCTTGTAGCTACTGCAGAATATTCAGGTGTGCTGAGAAATTGCAGGTGCGATGTAGATCGGTTTTATTGAACGTCACAGTTTGCAGCGATCGAGTAGGATTACAGGCGGCTAACTTCCGCAATGCGCTGTTCCCCCGATTTAACGAGTACGTTTTTTCCATGAATAATTTTTATTACGCATATTGCCCGTCTGTCGATCCCGACGAAAATTTTCATACAAGTATTCATTATTACAGTAGTAGTGTTGGGAAGTGCCCACAAGGTGGACCGACGATCTAGTAAAAGTCAAACTTCCTTCGACTTTACAGTTAGTCTGGCTTCCAGTATCGCCGGGAATTATGCGATTATCAGGGTGCACCACGAGCAGCTGAGATTGACTTTAGTCCCGTCAGTTGTTGTGCGGGACGGCTTACAATTGACAGGATCAAATATCACATTAGTCTCAGCAATTGAAAATAATATTAACATATACTATTATAATAGGTTGGGGAAAAAGTCTTGCATTATAGTATGTGTATGAACTTGTAATAAAATCTCTTTGGCTATACTATTTGTATCTGGCTGGTTTTGTTATCATTGAAAGTTTAAATTTTAAAGAACATAATTCCAAATTCAAATTAGGAATATTTGTGTTTTTCATTTGTTTTTCGTACTGACTCAAGTTGAGTAAATCTAATGAAGAAATTCGATGCGTTTTAAAATTTTACTACAAAAAAGCTAAAAATGCAACGCAAGCCGCGAAAAAAATATTGCAAAGTTTATGGTGCTAGTGCAGTGCGCAGTATGTAGTGTGCAGTATCTGTGAGAGTAGCACAAATTTGGTTTAAACGTTTTCAATCCAGGACTTTTGATGTCAAAGATGCACGTCGCTCTGGTCGCCCTATTACGGATAAAATGGATGCCATTTTTGAAGAAGTGGAGCAAGATTGGCATATAAGTAGTTACGGCGTAGCTGAAGAACTGGGAATTGACCACGAAATAGTTTTGAGGCATTTGAAAACAAGCTCGATATTTGGGTACCTCACGAGCTCACTGAAAGAAACCTAATAATGAACCGTGTACTCGTTTGTGATTCTTTATAACGACGTAATGAAAACGAACCATTTTTGAAGAAACTGATAACTGGTGATGAAAAGTGAAAAGTGGATCACGCACGACAAGAATGTGCGAAAAAGGTCGTGGTCAAAGGCCGATCAGACTGTGACGAAACCCGGGTTAACTCGCAACAAGGTGATGCTGTGTGTGTGGTAGAATTGGAGGGGCTTTATTCATTATGAGCTGTTACCACCAGGCAAGACCATCGGTTCTGAACTCTACTGCGAACAACTAATGAGATTAAAGCAAGAAGTTGAGAGACAGCGGCCGGAATTAATAAACAGAAGGGGTGTGGTTTTTCATCATAATAACGCTAGACTTTACACATATTTAGCCACTCAGCAAGAATTAGGAGAGTTTGGCTGGGTGGTGTCAATGCATCTGCCGATTCTTCGTGCATACATTGACTTCGTGAATGCATCTTCAGATTTCCACCTGTTGCGGTTTCTTCAGAATTATTTAGGCAGTGTCAGGTTAACATCACGAGAGGACTGCCAAATACACTTGTCGCGTATCGTATTTTTCTTAAAAAATGCAAAGAATTTTTTTCCCAACCCAACATACAATAAATGGAAGGTATTCAGCTCACAAAATGCGAGAGTAAAAATTTCGGTATGTACTTTACAGCGTACCGAATTTAGTGCATCAAATACTGTGACGATTTTTTGCCGATAACGTTAGTGCTTTTAGCATTGTTGACAGCTTTGACAGCTTCATTCGGCCTCGGGGCTGGCGGATACGGTATACGCAAACTAGATTCGCATCGATCGAATCACTCGATACCTTTTAAATGTTCCACAAAAAGAGAATAGTGCAAATATTCTGAATGCTGTTGATTTGCAGCGCGTGATACTGAATGCACCGACGCCGGTTCGATAGCATAATAACGAAATGGCGAACACCTCCGCGTCAAACGGAACTTTATTCATAAATGTTACGTTTCAATTGGAGTGGCCCGGAAGCGTCAGTAAACAATGTGTAGCCAGTAGTGTAGTAGTGTTGAAAACTAAACTAATTATGAAATAACCATTCATTACTACAATTTACATACACATATATATGCAGCAACAACAACTGTTCCCTTGATATTATAAAACTAGTGTGATCATAAATAGTTACTAAAAACTTTTTTTTCCACCTTTATAATTATTTTGAATTTGGAACATGTATATTATTTTAAAAACTTACGATTTTGCGCCGTTTTTGGTGTTAAAGAAAATAGGTTTGCAATGATCGCCTTGCACGAAGTGGGTACGGAGCCGAGCCGGTCGCTCGTGTTCCAAACACTTCAAAAGCTTGCTATCAGCTGCATGTTCGTATATCGTACTATCAACAGATACAACAACACTTCCTCTGTCCAGAAAAAGACCAGAAAAAATCGGGGCGATCGCGTGCATTTAGAGCTTAAATGGCTATTAATGCTGTTGAAGCCGTAATTCGGCGATACCCCGTTACGTAGCAAACCAAAAAATCTTATCTGTCTTATCTGACTCTGTCGCGTATCGCGTATTATAAAACAAAACCTGGTGCTCGCTGTTTATCGTCGATATATAGAACATACCCTAAATCTTTACAATTAAAAATGGATGGAGTGGATCGATCAAAACCAACAAACCTACTGTCGCGATACACAGGTGAAAGCCACAGAAATATTCTATACTGAAGGGTATGCTCAAAGTTCTAAAGAAGCTGCTCAAGTGATGGAAAAGGTATAAAGTGGTCATCATCATCATCCTGCGTCAGTGATAGTTTGTTGGAGCGTGTCTTATCAAGGAGTCACAAAACTACATTTTTATAAAATGAAATGAAAACTTCAGCAAAAGTTATCAAGATACAGTCTTGGATCATGTCGTGAAATCTCTGAGCAATACACTTTTTAATATTATACCGTGGACTTTCCAGCAGGACTCTGCAGCTGGTCACAAGGCTCGAATTACCTAAGCCTGGCTTCAAACCAACGTTCCGGACTTTGTAAAAGCTGAAGACTTACCCCTCATCTAGCCCAGACCTCAACCCTTTAGACTTCAAATTATTGTCAGTTTTAACGGACATGGTCCGATGCTGTTCTAAACGATACGGCGACGTTGAGTCTCTTAAAAAATCTTTGTAGCAAGTGGTGGCGGTGGCGGTGCTGGAAATTTCCATTGGACACAGTGCGTAAATCCATAGAGTCGTGATACTTTGATGGTCGTAATACCCACGCAACTCCTTTTAAGAGCAAGTTTTTGTATATTGATAAATTCTTAACTGAACTATACTTGGCAAAAGGAATGTAACTACCAAACTTCATCTCTTCAGGTCTTATAGTTTCAGAGATATCATGATGAGTCTCTACTTAGGTGAAAATCCCTTATATATATATATGAATATTTAAGTCACTTCCATTGTGTAGTATAACTGGTACTGACGGTACGGACAGTCATAAGGAAAATCTCATCATGACGATGGTTTTGCATTACACAAATGATCTTAAAGGGGTCGCCGCGACCGGCGTCGGCTGGTTGCTTTAATCAACTCAGGGATCCGTTGGGAGTGAGCACATGGCTTTGTGTGTAACTAAAAAATGCCATCAGAAGAATGTGCTCCTTCGCGTCATCTCCATTAAGTTAAAAACTATATTAGTTTAAAATAACAGCGTCGATCCTCTCTTCGTGCTATGCGGGTAGTGTTCATAACGAACTACATAGTCTGTGTGGTTCCGCGCTGTCCCGGCTCAAGAGTACACGTTATCACAGTACACCAAGTTTAAAACAAAGGCTTGCTGATTGCTTTATAGGTTCCTTCAAATTGATAAATTATTACCGATTTGTTTATTATTTCAAACTACCTTTATTACTAACTACCTGTTCCCCGGCCGCTTTGCTAACTGTAATATAAAATTTGACTTGAAATTTGTCTCAAATATTTCTTCAGAGCAACCGCAAGCGGAAGTGATTTTCTATAGCAACCGTTACTATAGCAACCGCAAAAATAAATAGCTTATAACAATCTACAGTTCATTTCGCGTCGAATGGTCATATTCTCAAGTCGATACGTCCACTAATTTTCACGTGATAGGCGAACGAAAAAAACCCATTTCAAATATAGATAGACCACACATAAAGTCGTTATGAAATATATGACAGCTGCTATCGAAATTATATTATTTCAAGCTATTGTCACCGTTAACCGTTCGACGAACGGTTAACGATGGTGGCGTGACGCGAACACACCTCCTGGTACATGTAAGTAATCTACTTTATTACGCACCTAAGCATTATAAGCGAAATATGATGATAGTTTAAAATAGAATTTGTTCCCGTTCACTCTGCTCGACAGTTTCAGTCATTTGATCCAATTACACTGCGGAACATTGATTGTAACGACCAAGAAATGGCTTCAGGTGATGGTGAAATATATATAACAGCTCAATACAGCACTAGCTCATTGTAAATAAATACTAGAAAGATTCAGTCAAACATCATAATTAAGATTATTATTGATCAAGTCAACATTGACATAACGGAAAAAATACATTGGACAGTTTGAACCATTCAAATCATGCAACGGCAGAAGAGAAGCGCTTTCGACAACGACATCATGATTATCAGCCGACGGACGTATACATATTCCTCCCCCAAAGATCTCTACATTGATCGATCCGACGCCAACGTCATCGCTGTCTTAATCTAATAACCAACAACTGGCCAAAGAGCAGGGGAGAAGAGACAATAAGTTAAGTATATACTCAGAGTACCCACCAACATTGGACTCTGTGCTCGACGGTATCGGAAACCATGATGACTGTTGCAGCACCGATCGATGTATAGATCTTTTGCGGGGCCTTTGTCCAGCAGTGGACTTCTATCGGCTGATTACGATATTGACGATACTCAGGAGACAAGGTTTCGTTGTCAATAGTAATTTTCTCGTATTGGAGCTCGAAAAATTAAAAAGGAGCACAAATTGTCATGGAGTCAGGGACGTTGTCATCGACGTATGAAGACTTACTGGTGATAGGTTTCTGCTGTCGGAGACGGTACAGATAGATATAGACTATTTGCATATAGGTAGGCTATTGCAGCCGACAAACAGTACCAGGCAAACGTAACTGTTCCAGTTTAATATGGGCTTTAAGCTAGTGAAATTATTGAGGTAACGAGACTTAATAACTAATGTCTGAAGGCAACGAGCGTAATGTGGTGCAGTGTATATCATCCTAGCTAGTGTCAGATTGTTATGGGCAAGCGTATCACTTATCATGTGAACGTTATGCTCTTTCCGTCGGTTTTTCGAATAAAAAAAGGCTAACGCGTTATCATCGCTATAATGCAATGAAAAAATTTCCTAATTATTCCTAATTAATAAATGTTGAGATGCTGTTAAAATACCCTGAATACGGGTTATCGTAATCATTTAAAAACTACCTACGGCTCATTTCACTGCGGTTTACAATATAAATAGATTTGTGTGTAACGTGAAATGTTCACGATGAGCAGACCGTCCGCGCGGGGCACTCCGTGTCAAGTTCCCTCCCGTCTTCTCGCCGAGGGTCGGCCTCCAACTTTCTTAATTAAGAGCCGAACGACGAATTTTGTAAATTACGATCGGCGCACCGAAATGCTAATTTCGACTAACTTTGTTGAACCTTTTTATGCCGACGTTGTAATGAATTATTTGTAATCCCTTATAGTAGTCTGAATCGGCAGTCTGAAGTTGAGAAGGATGACCGATTCGGTGAATATTTAAGTATATCCAAAATGTACTGTACAATCTATTTGAATAGTTTATGATTCATTATCGAAGTCTGTACGGAAACGAAGATCCACAGGAACGGAGTCGTAGAGTTATTGTGGCTGAAAATTACCTATATATATATAGTATTATATTTGTTTTTCCTAAAACTCTTCGATTATTTCGATGAATATATACTATTTTAACTATACGTGTAAACGATTCCATCTAACACCCCTGTTAAGTTAAAGCTCATGTTAGAGAGTACTTCGTGTTTGTATAAAACAAATTGCAAGTGAGTGACTGAGTACACTGAATATAAAGGGCCCTACCCCTACTCCCGCGGGGACTTGTTACCAGTCATCTCCGAGCTTTTAGATCATACATATTACGAGGACGGGATTTAGATCGATCTTTTAGTAATTTGTTAATTATCTTCTCCGTATTGCTTCTGAAATGTATAAAATTTCAACGGCGAGGTATTAAGCAGCGCGACTCTTATGGGTTAAAACCGTATGGTTCCTCAATCGGACGATTTGGCCGGAACCACGGTTACGCTATGACGTATAACCGTGGTGACCATAGGTGCCTTAATTATAATTTGAACCATCAAACTATTACTGTATAACAATGACAGCGTTGTTAAATGTAGTGCAATTGTGGACTATTCGGCCCGCAGCAATTTGATAAAACGGACCTCGCTCCAGCTCTATTGCGTACTTCTCTTTTTACCGCTGCTATATTTCACCTTTAACCTATTTATTATATAGTTACTTTGTATTGAAACCGTTTGATGGGAATCTTCAGGGTTGGCAATACGCTAGTAAAATCTCTGGTGTTACTGGTGATTGTAGCCAGCGAAGACAGCTTAACAAAGCGAATCGCAAGCATGTTTACCATCTAAGCAGTATAAAAAAAGCGATCATATATTTTTTAAGCTTATATAATAGGGGGACCGGAAAGTAATGTCGTTTCTGCGCATGCCAATACTTGATTGTCATTTGTCAGCTCATTGTTTTGTTCAGAGGCGTACCAAAGACATTGTGAGGTTATAGTGATTTCTTTACTTATAGACAATTGAATTACAATTTTTTTTTGTAATTTTGGGTAAAATGGCCAGCCAAATACCAGAAGAGGTACACATCCGGCATTGCATGCTCTTTGAGTTTCGCAAGGGAAATAACGCAACAGTTGCTACCAAAAACATTTGCGATGTTTATCCAAATGCACTGGACATTCGTAAATGCCAAAGGTGGTTTTCCAAGTTCAAATCGGGTAATTTTGATCTTTCCGACTCGTATCGATCAGGAAGACCATCAGCGTTAGACAACGACGTGTTAAGGGCGGAAGTGGAAGCAAATCCGTGTCAAACGATCGAGGAATTGTCAAACAGTCTCAACAAACCTTGGTCGACCATCCACCATCCAAGAACATTTGAAGCAGATTGGAAAAGTAAGCAGAGCAGGTGTTTGGGTCCCGCATAATCTGTCCGAACAGAATAAGGCTAACCGATCAATCACATGCAACTTATTGCTTCAACGACACAACACAGAAGCGTTTTTTGATCGCTTGATCACAGGAGATGAGAAATGGGTCCTGTATGATAACCCAAAACGCAAAAGGCAGTGGCTCTCTCCAAATGAAATCCCTCGGAGTACTGCTAAGCCAGGTTTACACCCCAAAAAAGCGCTTTTGTGTGTTTGGTGGAGTATTCGCGGCATTGTTCATTTTGAATTACTGAAACCTGGAGAAACTGTTACTGCAGACCTCTACAGCGAACAATTGCAGCGAGTCAATCAATCTTTAATTGAAAAGTGGCCAGCGATTGTCAACCGAAAAGGCGTCATTCTCCAACATGACAATGCAAGACCGCACTGCGCAAGGCGAACTCTAGAAAAAATTAATGAATTGGGGTGGGAGGTGCTGCCTCATCCACCATATTCGCCCGATGTTGCACCATCGGATTTCCACTTATTCCGAGCGCTGCAACACTTTTTAAGTGGCAAAACATTTGCAAATTTGGATGATATCCAAAATGCCATCTCTAGATATTTTGCCGAAAAACCAATTAATTTTTATCGATCAGGGATTGAAAATTTACTCACTAGATGGCAAAAGGTTATTGACAATGATGGGGAATACATCATTGATTAAAAATAAAGACTCGTTAAAAATGTATGTTTGTATTTAGCGTAAGAAAACGACATTACTTTCCGGTCCTCCTAATATATGCTAAAAGTCTTAATGTGTTTGTTTCGAGGTCTATTAAAAAATTAACGAAAAGCAGTAATTCACTCATCGCTAACATCAGTATGTAGTTTGTCTTTGTTACCGCGCCGCTCAGCGAGAAGGCGAGGGTAAAAGAGACAAAGTTAATACGACGAAGTGGGGTGCAAAATACCTTACACCCCAGTGATGGATTCTTGCGAAGTAATACTTCATCCTATTAAATTAACTAAAAAGTTTCAATACTTGAGAATACAGTATCTCCGAGAATGCGAGTGAAACTGTATATACTACGACGGCAGCACTTAGTGATTCTAGCTGTTTATTCAAGTTTTCAATACAACCATTGTTTTTTTTTTTTACTAAATGAAGCGAAGAGACGAGTGGGACGTTCACCTAATAGTAAGTGATACGCCCGCCTATAACAACGAAGCGCTAACTAGGATGTTATACGCTGTACCAAATTGCGTTCGTCGCTCTGAGGATATAGGATGTTAGGTTTCATTATCGTAGTAATTTCACTAGCTACAACTCCCTTCAAACCGGAACAGAGTAATGTTTGCACAGTACTGTTTAGCGGCAGAAATAGGAGCTGGGCTTGGTACCTACCTAGACGATCTCCGGTAACTATGAACTACCACCAGTAAAACTCGTATTGAGAGACTCAAACAGAGGGAACAGGTAATCATAACTCTTTGGTAAAAACTGTGTATCGCACAGTTGCAATGCCACGAGGTTCTGAGATGGTTCCTGTTTTGGTTCTCTGGTCACATGTGGTGGTTGAGATGAACTTAAATAAATATGTGTACAAGTATAAACGGGGGTTGCTGGGGGCCAGAGTTTACAACCTCTATATACGTATATAGCCATGTTCGTATGCGTGTATGGAGGTGAGGGTAGTGTAACGCCTTCGTACGCGAGTTTATATAAAACTTACGTTACCTTCCACCCCGAGACCTTTGGTTAAGGAAATATTTGCTTGTACGTTCGTTACCAATAGATATTACCTTTTAGAATCAAGCTCGGGTGGGGGTGGCTGGTCGCTGACCGTGGACCGCCCGCGGCACTCAGCGTTTGCTAAATGTTCCGCTGCTGTTATAAAAACTTGATCAAAATTCAAATCAAAATGTAATTGCGCGCCGAACGTTTCCGTTTCCGCTCTAGCAGACTATGTACATATTGCTTTATTTGAATAAATATGTACATATTTACATTTACTTCTGTGTATCTCGAGCTATTACTTCTTTTTGCTAAAACGTTACCCCTTCATAGTTCATATTTTTAACGAGCTGTAGTCTTTCCCATTTTGTTCTATATCTCTATTAGTATTTTAATTTTGATTCGAAGTGTCATCATCATCATTATCATCAGCCGATAAACGTCCACTGCTGGACATGGACTCCCCCGAAGATCTCGACATCGATCGGTCCGCAGTCAGCATAGTTTTTGATATCGCCGGGCACTAAGAGCCGTCGTTTGTTCGTATGGGGGGATTTGGACCATTGCCCACCACGCTGGCTCAGTGCGGATTGGTGGGAGCCAGAGCCTCGTTTGTTGATTAGCAGTTTGCACCATGAGCAAGTGAGGTTCGGATTGGATCCCGTGAGTTTTAGTTACCGTATTTTTTTTAGTTTAAACAGTTTAGGCGCTACGGATCGATTCAGTAAGATTTGCTCTATTATGTGAGGGTGGCGTTCAAGGAGGTCTATGTATGTACAAAACTAATAAAGGACGAAGGAGGAAGGATTTTATACTTAAACAAAGGGCTGATTGAATATTAAAATTCAGAGATTCGAAACGCATTTAAACACTGATTATGGCAGTTCAGTGTAAACACAGTGATTGATATTCAGTGTATTGGGAACGAGGAGGAGTGACGAGCAGTCGATATTGCGTTTCACAGGAGGCGGTGACGAGGTGTTGAAACAGATTGAAAATCTTTCCCCCTCTATATGGAGGGGGTATATTGTTGGTAATATATGCACGCTGCTGTTGAAAGGTCGCCCCGTCATATACGACCGAAGATTATTACAGTAAAGTCGGGTTTGTGTTTACATTTTAATTAGTTTCATTTTTTTAGTTTTAGTACTATTACTTTAGTAGGTCTCTGTTGCTGGAGACCGTCTAGGTACTACTTCAGAGCCTATTACAGCCGACTAACGGTACCGTGCTAATATTATTTTGTTCCAATTTGAACGGCGCTGTAGCTGACGTAATTACAGGGGAAACGATACTTAATATCTTATATCTCGAGGCGACGTGCGTACAGTCCAAGTTGCTATGGGTAGGCGTATCACTTACCATCAGGAAAAGACTTGCTGGTCTCATCGCTCAGTTGAAATAAAAAAAATATATAACTTTAGAAGGCGTGTCAATTAGTTAAAGCAAACATTCTATTAGTCGTTTAATTCCTGAAAAGATCAGCGCCGTCCTTATACTTAGTATGCATTTTCATGAACCGAATATCTAAATCGTTCCTAGATTACTGGTGGTAGATGTCTGTAGGAGACTATCTAGGTAGTTACCATTGCTGCTACCAACAGTACTGTGTTCCGGTTTGAAGCGAGCTGTACCTACTGCAATTACTGGGGCATCCTATGTCTCAAGGAGATGATCACAATGGGGTGCATTGTATAACATCCTACTTGCGCCACGTTATGGGTGGGCGTATCCATTAACATCAGGTGCACGTCTGACTCGTTTCGTCGCTTCGTTAAATAAGTTATCTATATAATAGAATCTCTAAACTAATTGATAAACGTCCAACATTCTCGCGGACCGGAGCCACCAGCACATGCAATTATATTAGTCAATTATCATAATTAACATTTCGAATAGAGCACTGACGTGCACACAGTGCGCCGCGGCTCACGGTACTCATCCGAACAGACCAGCTGGAATGTTAACAATTTATTCGTTACTGTAACAGCATTAATACAAGTAAGGGTAATTATACGTGCCGCCATGTTAACGCGCCACTTAACTGATTACATGTTAATTAGTACAGATAATTTAATAACCAAAGCGATCGGAATGCATTGATATGAAATACATGCAATATAATATTCGCAATTAATACGCGAGTAATAAATGTTTCAATTAATTATAAACACATATTATACATACACACGAGGGCACATTGAAAAGTTTTGAGCCCGAACTTAAATGAAACTATTTTTTTCTAGATGATTCTTTTATTTCTCTACATAGTCTCCAGAATGATCTATACACTTCTGCCATCTTGTCTCTAGCTTTAGTATTCCTTCTAAAAAAAAGAATCTTCAATTTCATCAAAATATTCAGTCGCAGCTTCTTGTACCTCGATGTTCGTCGAAAATTTTCGTCCTGCCAAGTGTTTTTTTCGATTGGGGATGAGATGGTAATCAGATGGGGCCAAGTTCGGCGAATAGGGTGCATGCGGCAACAATTCAAAGCTACTATTGTGTATTTATGCGATTAATTTCGCCGCAAAGTGTGCAATAATAGTCCGCATTATTGGTTTTAACCTTTTCAAGATAGTCAACCATAATGACCCCTCTACAGTCCCAAAAAAATTAAGTCATTACCTTGTTGGCTGACAAAATGGACCGAGCTTTTTTAGGGGTCGGTGACCCTGCTCTTTTCCATTGCTTGGATTGTACTTTGGACTCTGGTGGATTGTGGTCATCCCAAGTAGCGTCCATAGTTACGAAACGGCTAAGAAAATCTTGAGGATCACTTTGGAACAGATCCAAACAATCATGTGATACTGTTTGGCGGGTGCGTTTGTTTTCGGCTGAAAGCAGTCTAGGTACCCATCTGGCAGAGACCTTAGAAAATCCAAGATCGTTGGAAATTATGTTCTGTGCTTGTTCATAGGAAATGCCTATTGCTTCTGCAATCGTCAATCTCCAGTCATTCAAAATCAAGTCTAATATTTTATTGGTATTTTCGTCTGTGGTAGCTGTCGGCGGCCTACCACTCTTAGGTTCATCTTGTACTGCTTCTCTGCCACGTTTAAAATCCGCTACACATCTTTTGATAGTGGCATATGATGGAGCAGATTCCTCGTAATTCTCGTACATATCTTCATAAATTTGTTTTGGCGTTAATCGTATCCATTTTTTCGGAAACCGCGAACTTCGTATGTTAAGTCGACCACAAATTTTGCAATTTTGACAGAAGAAAAGCAAAAGACAGCAAATTATAATTAGCTCAAAACTTTTCAATATGCCCTCGTAAACACACACACACATACATACATAAATTTATCGGCGTTCACCCTCCTGTTTTAGCATTAAAATACTACTTCACCCCCGTAGTCGTGGACTATTAAAACACGTAGCCCTCAACCTGTCCTAGAAAGCGACTAAAACGGTTTACGGGTTAGCTGGCATTGATGGTTGGGGCCTCAATTCTCACTATGCAAGCTGGGGGTTGATCACAAATACGAAAAGTTCCCTTGGGTTGCATAGCGAGGGTCCTGGGGAACGTCACAGCGTTATCCGGGATGGGTTTCTAGAGATGCCGGGGCCAACCCTAATTCACAGAGAGGGTGTTAGTTGGTACAAAATTTAGCTAACATGTCTTTAATTTTTTTTTGTTTTGAGACATCTCCAATGTGTCGGATTAAGTCTTTTTCTTTTCTCATCTTTTTACTTTCTTTCGTTCTCTTTATATATATCTTCTGTCAGAGAGGCAATGACACCTGAGTTTATCTTCCTTCCAAGTTCCAGTTCCCCATTTCACTAATATTAAAGACAGCGACTAAATGCAACACGGTCTGGTCACAAAGAAACGAAGTACTCTTTTTGAGTTTGGGTCTATGAAGGTACTCTGAGAATCCCAGTGTCCCGTGTACATTTCGACCAGAACCGTGTCCAGCTCTATCCAACGGAGCATCTGAAAGGTTGATTCTCCATCAGGGAAAAAGATCTTCGTTGTTGAAGCCGTACCTACATATCCTTGCCTTCCACCCCGAAGTACGGAGATTCCTCATTTGATAAAAAAAGAGTACATCTTGGCTTACTCAGATATAACTTGATCTTGTGCCCCCCGCATGACCAGAGCCAGGGCCAGGAGGCGCAGTTTTGAAGGGGTTCGTATGGGGGGAACTTGGGCTATTTCCCACCATGCTGGCCCAACGCGGGTTGGTGGGATCCAGAGCCTTGTCTGTTGATTAACAGGGTGCAACTCGAGCAGGTGAGGTAGGCTTGGATCACGTTAGTTGTTGTTCGGGACCATTTACTCCTCTTATGCAACTATATATATAAATATATATTTTAAGAAATGCAACACCTATAGTAATACTCCAAAAGGAATGTAAGAATGCGCCGGAATTTCAAGGTCTTTGAAGAGGAGCGCCGCATCCTTGACGCCTCCGCCCCTCTCGCGCCACTTCACGACCCCCGTCTGTCCTCAGCCGAGGCGAGCTCGATACTTCCGCTCGGATCCATTCATTCCGCTTTCAATTTCTTCGATTCACTATCTGACAACGAACCGATAAATGTAGCTGGAAGAAATTGCGCCCGGGTGTATAGCTTCTATTACTTTAAATTTACAGTTAACTCTGACGCAGTTGTAGTTGAGGTGTAGGCTAAGTCTTGCTTGTTGCACACCTCGACATTTGCGACCATCTAACCTGGTTTTAGAAAAATTACTTTGTTGACCATTTTACGCATAAAGCAAAACTGCGGAAAATAGCCCTACCTCGTTACACCAGTAGAAAGACTGAAGCTGCTAGTATGTCCTCGTTGCAGCCTATTTCTGCCGCCTAACAGTAGCGTGCAAACATTAACGTGTTCCGATTTGGAGGGCGCTGTAGCTAGTGTTGTTACTGGGGTAACGAGACGCAAGATCTTGTATTTCAAGGCGACGAGTACAATGTGGTGGAGTATATATCATCCTAATTAGCGCCACGTTGTTATAGGCAGAAGTATAAATTACCAGCAGGTGAACGTCCCGCTCGTTTCGTCGCTTAATTGAATATATACATTAAAAATAAACCTATTCAGCAGCAGATGTACGTAACGGCGTGACTGTGACATTTTTTGCGGTTGCTTCACGAGGATATGTTTGCTTTTTGGATAAAAGCCGGTTTAAAAGTCAAATACATTCAAAACTGAATTACGAAGCAATGGTGCGAGCGAGATGTTCACCTGATGGTAAATGATATTCCAGTCCATAACACTGTTTTATACACAGCACCACATTGTGCTCTTTATCTTGAGACATAAAATGTTAAGTCTCGTTATTCGCTTAAATTTACTAGGTACAGCGCACTTCAAATCGGAACACAGTATTGCTTCGGCATAGGCGCTTCATATACGCATCACAGGGCCTCTGGGGCAAAGACAAGGCTATGTGAGATTTTTACCTAAAACTAAAACCCACTCGATGGTCATTCCCAATGCATTGTGAGAGGCTCTGGGATCTCCTACGGAACCCACCGGTGCCTACTAATATTACGCCTAAAGCACGTTCTAGGCTGTAGCTCTTCTCGGTACCCTTCCTTTGGTACAAGAAGCACTAGACCACCTAATACTTGTCTTTCATCCCCAGCTTCCCCAAGCTGGAGATGAAAGACAGATAGATTCACCTTCTAAATTAACAAATCTGAAAACCATTTATTTGCCTTCTACGATAGGCATTACCTTAGTCCTATTCTTAATAGCCAGAGAGTACAGGACAACGGCAACTGAGAGCTACCAGCACTTAATGCTGCCTCAAGTATTCTAGCGAAGTAATACTTGACTTTGCCGCGGCAGAGCTCGTCGCGAGTACATCAGGTAAAGTTTACACTTGCCGGATCCTTTTACTCTGACTACAATGCGCTTACAATTATACATTGATAAACAGTGAACCGGTTTTTTATTTATATTGTTAAAGAAACGGTGCTGTTATTGTATTATAGTTCGTCACATATAAACATATGTACTGTTTATGCACACGGAAAACGTTCGCCATGTAATCCGGCTAGCAACCGGCGCCGACTAGCTTCCGGGGCAGGCGGTGTGAATTTGGCTACCGGCCATGGGCTGGCAGAAAACCAGGCCCTCCATGGAAAGTCTGCTGCTGGTATGACTTTAAGATTGCGCCATACTCAAAAGATAGGCACTTGGAATGTGCGAGGCCTTCTTATGCCTGGTAAGCTGGAAATCCTAGAAGAAGAGCTCACCAGATGTGGATTACATATATGTGGGCTTTGTGAGACTCATTGGAAACACAGTGGACATTTCCTTACCAAAGCTCACACCATATTTACGTCAGGAAACTAGAACAGCAGCCGAAACGGTGTGGCCTTAGCGCTACCAAAAAGCCAGAAGAACTGCGTGATGAGTCACAAACCAGTCAATGACAGGATCTTGTGTGTTAGACTGAGAGCGTCACCAGTCAATCTGAACAGGTCTACGCTCCTACGAGCTCCGCAAGTGCTGAAGTTATAGAGGACTTTTACAATACCCTAGAAGCCACTATAGCTAAAATTCCCAACAGAGAAGCATTGTTAATACTAGGTGATTTTAATGCCAAAATAAAGAAGGACGCACACCAACTCTGTAGCGATGCAGGTAGATTCGGCCTAAGCGTGAGGAATAAAAGAGGAGAGCGACTTTGTAATTGAAATTAGTCAATTCCAATACCATCCCCGGAGACCTGGATCACACCAGATGGTACACACCGGAACCAGATTGACTATATTATGATCAAGTCACGATGGAAGGACGACGAATCCAGAATGCACATACTTTACCTGGAGCAGACTGCGTATCGAAGGTTTCCCATGAGATGGACAGATCAAGTAAAGGCTACGGTGGGCGCTCCGGTACACGAATGTGCCCGATTAACGGACAGCAGATGGAGATTGCGAGACGTCCTGAGACGGACACTAATTTCTGTCCAACCAACGGGAACATGATAACCACGACCACTCTGACAAGAGTGAAGCGATTTCTAGAGAGACTAGCTGTTCCTGGCCCCCTTTGCTGGCATATAAAATGACTTCCTAACGTATAAATAATGATGATAGTGAAGGATATAAAAAATAAAAAAAATAAATATCCTATTACCATCGACAAATCAATCCGCGTCGAATGCTCATATTCCCGTGCCGATACGTTCACTAGTTTTCATGTGACCGGTGCCAGCCAAAAGGCATTTTCTTTATATATATATTGTAGTGTTGGGATGTCTCCTACAAGGTGGAAAGATGATCTGGTGAGAATCGCGGGAACCCACTGGATGCGAGCAACGCGTGACCAATCGAAGTGGACATCTTTTAGGGAGGCCTATGTCCAGCTATGGACATCTATCGGCTGATGTTAATAATGAAGATATTGGGAATAATAAAATGAAATATTGCATCAAATAAAGCCGTAGATTCTAAGTCAATACATCAGTTTATGGATTATTGAAGAAGCGGAGTTTTTCTTAAGGTCTAGCTACTGAAATTAACTAATCACTTTTCATAATTAGACTACTTCTTAATGATGATAATGATAATCAGCCGATAAACGTCCACTGCTGTACATTGTCCTACTCCAAAGATCTTTACGTTTGTAGAGGTTCGTATGGGGGATACGGGCCATTACCCACCACGCTGGCCCAATGCGGGTTGGTGGGCGCCAGAGCCTCGTTTGTTGATTAGCAGGGTGCACCAAGAGCAGGTGAGGTTGGCTTGGGTCCCGTGAATTGTTGTGCGGGACCCCGAACACCTCGATGTTCTCATCTAATTTGAAACGCTGTTATGTTGTGTAAGTGTTGTGATGCGGTGTTTGCTACATACACTAATCTGTGATGAATGTTCCCGTAACTTAACAATATGAGCATGCAAAAATAGATAAAAATTCTTACGAGTCGTTCGGAGCGCCTCTTCAGTTCCTCCGCATCAAAAGGGCACTTGGAGCTTAATCTGTAAAAAGGAAATACGATGAATACTTGCGATGAATTGAAGTTGTTAGCTTAGATAGAAAGAGATTGGATTTATATTGCGGGACTATTTGTACACGGATATATAATAAACCTTTATTCTTTTCCTCATCATCATCAGGCGATGGACGTCCACTGCTGAACGTAGACAATATTCTGTTTATTGTTTTAAAACAACCAAATGATAGAACAACAGTATACTTTTCAACTTCATTGGGTACTTTTGACCAATTATAATTATATAGAAATGGGTTTTGTTTGTTGGCCAGTCACGTGAAAACTGGTGAACCTATCGACACGGGAACATGAGCATTCGACGCGGAATGATTTCTAGATAGTTATAGGATACATATTTTTTGAATTTCACAGATCCTTCATCATTTTGTCTCTAATTATCTTTTATATACATTTTCATTTGGTATTATTTATGCGGTTGTTATAGTAACGGTTGGTATTGAAAGTCATTTGCGGTTGCGGTTGCTCTCAAAGAATATTTTAGACAAATTTCAAGTGTAATTCTATATTATGGACAGTAAAGCAGCCGGGGAACATCTAGAAGAATAATATAGTAAGAATAAGACCGTCACTTCAAAAGTAATCAAACTATATACTAACTTTGGATGATGGAGTAAAGAGGGATGGATAATAATTTGATTAATCCTCCTGTTTTCTGAGGATGTTAAGCGCTTGAAAGTCATATTTATACAGCTCATCTGATACTGAAATCTTGGACCCGGATCCACAGTGTTTTCGATGAATGTTAGTATAATATATAAACCAATAGTTTTTTATGAATAATTTAAAAGTACCCTAATTTTTCCGGGATTACAAAGGTTTATGAGATTCTCAGTGACTAACGGCGGCTGTTTCCGGATTGGACGATTCCTCTTCTAAATTGTTTCATGTTATAACTGCTTCAAACACTAGAATCGCTTCGAAATATTCATTCTTTATAAAATCAGCTGTAGCTAAAATTATACTGAAATTTTGGAATCGCGACGAAAAATACAAGGTAGCTGTGGTTGTAATGAGTGACAATCTCTTTTGCGAAATGCCAATCTGACATCACGGACCCTATTTTCATCCATCTCTAATCTAATTCAGTCGCCTATTCCATCACATTGTCTCCCTTTGCGACGTCTCTAAAATTTTTTCTATATGAGCGTGGTGTTTAAAACTCTTAGGACAATCTCTGGGCAAGATAGGCGAGTGCAGACCTCGTCCAGTTATCATCCACCTCCACCACGGTGACGCGTTTCGGGGACCCGTGGCTACAAATGTATATTTGAACCGAATTTTCAAACTCTGTGCAAAAGTATAGAATACAATTTAATCGGCTGGGATATTTGGATTACACATTCATCTTTGCCATTATTGTAACCTTTTTTTAAATTTAATTAATGGACGAGACGAGCTGGACATTCACCTGATGGTAAGTGATATGGCTACCTATAACAACGTAGCGCTAGTTAACATGATATGCACTATACCACATTGGGCCTATCGTCTTTAGACGTGGGATGTTAAGTCTCGTTAGCACAGTAATTACACTAGCTACAGCGCCCTACAAACAGTAATGTTTGCACACTACTATGTGGAGACAGACTCCTAAAACATCCTAGATCTAAATGAACGTAACAAAACAAACGCCAGCGGAAAATGCTGGAACTGAGGATAGTTGGATTACAGATGTTTTTTTGCTCCATTATACCCCATTATTTATATCTGCTTTAAAGCTATTAACTGTTTTTAAGTCTGTAAAGGCTCGGAATGTAGTCATTAATAAAATCGATAGCAGAATACAATTATTTACATTTGTTAATGGATAGAGAAATGAAATCCATTATATCCGCCCCGCGGCGTCGGGAAGTGATGACCCCACCGCCCATTTGCTGAAGTGTATATGACTAATGAGTACATTTACACTTCATCAAATGCAATCATTGAACCGAACGATGGCGATATATCCATCCAAGGAAGCGGAGGGAAATCCCGGACGTGGGACCGTAAGCAGCGTTTCACGATAGGGCCTCCGTAACTGCGATCGCCAAGCCGCCTGTCAAGCGTGGCAATTATGGCAATTCCCCCTTATGATGAACCAAAATAAAAACCGGCCCCTAGTCCCCGGCGGCCCCGCTATTCCTGACTACGGTAGCGGTCACGGTAACGGCGGGGCAAGGGGTGCAAAGAATCTCCGGAAGCGGCCAGGTTACCAAAACCAACGACATTTGGCCCTGGCATCACTCAACACGCGTACACTACAGACCGACGAGAAGATAATTGAGCTGGAGGAGGAATTGAGCAGGTTAAGATGGGATATAGTAGAGGGCGACCGGCAGTCCCAGGGTGGCGTCGGGTTTATCGTCCGCAAGTCTCTTGTGAATAACGTTGTCGACATCGTTAGTGTGCCAGCAAGGGTAGCGTACCTGATACTCAGAGTGACCAAGCGTTACTCGCTGAAGGTCATACAGGTATACGCACCGACTACGGCACACTCTGATGATGAGGTGGTAACTGTGTATGAGGATATTTCTAAAGGCATACACAGTTCCAAAACTCAGTACACGGTTGTCATGGGTGACTTTAATGCAAAACTAGGTCACGAAGTAGTGGAGAACTGAAAGTAGGGCAATTTGGATATGGACAGAGAAATCCACGAGGCCAAATGCTCGCCGACTTCATGGAGAAGGAGGGTCTCTATATAATGAACTCCTTCTTCAAGAAGCGGGCCAGCTGTAAGTGGACGTGGATTAGTCTTGATGGAGCCATTTAAAATGAGATAGACTTCATCATGTCGTCGAAGAGGCAGATATTCAAGGATGTCTCAGTGATTAATGCTCTAAAAATGGGCAGCGATCACCGAATCGTGAGAGGCATCTTGAATATCAACATAAAGCTCGAACGATTTCGACTGGTGAAGTCCACGCTCCGGCCAGCGCCCATCCAACTAGAAAACCTCGAGAGCTTTCAGCTTGAACTACGAAATCGCTTTGTATCCTTAGGCGAGTGCATTGATGTGGACGATTACAACATCAGGTTCGTAGATGCTGTCCGTACGGCAGGACTTAAGATTTTTAAAGTCCCCCGTACCAGAAAGAAGACGATCTTTGACCACACATTAAACCTCATGACCGAAAGACGAGAACTGGTCCTGAAGTCTTCTGAAGATGCCACCAAATATCGGCAGCTGAATAGGCAGGCCTCTAAGTCTCTGACTCGCGACATACGCCGATTTAATACTGACAGTGTTAAAGAGGCAATAGAGCGGAACAAAGGCTCTAAAGTGTTCGCACGAGATCTGTCTATCGGGCAAAGCCGGTTGACGTGGCTGAAGACAGTGGACGGCAGGATCGTATCGTCAAGGGCCGAGGTTCTGGAGGAGATTGAGCGGTTCTATGGACAGCTGTACACGACTACATGCTCTCCTGGTGGACTAGCATCAGATCCAAGAGCTGGTCTAGCCCGACACTTCTCTAAAGATATCCCGGTTGTCAGCCTACGCGAGATTAGTGTGGCTCTGAATCAGCTTAAAGGCAACAGGGCACCTGGTGAAGACGAAATAATAGCTGAACTTCTGAGAGCTGGTGGAAAGCCGATCCTCGAAGTCCTGCAGAAGTTGTTCAATTCCGTCATACTAGAAGGCCGATCGCCTCGGGCATGGCACGGAGGTGTGGTGGTGCTTTTCTTCAAGAAGGGAGATAAATCCCAGTTGAAGAATTATAGACCCATCACATTTTTGAGTCATGTCTACAAATTGTTTTCTAGAGTCATCATGAATCGTCTCACAATCGGGCTCGACGACTTCCAGCCTCTCGAACAAGCTGGATTCCGTAAAGGCTACAACACCAAAGACCACATTCATACGCTGCGGCAGGTTATACAGAAGTCCCATGAGTATAACCAGCCCCTATGCTTAGCGTTTGTGGACTATGAGAAAGCCTTCGATTCGATTGAGATATGGGCCGTGTTGCAGGCCCTCCAACGATGCCAAATAGACCACCGGTACGTCGATGTTTTAAGGTGCTTGTACGAGAACGCCACCATGTCAGTCCGCCTCGAAGACCAGAGCTCGAAACCGATCCGATTGCAGCGTGGAGTAAGACAAGGAGAAATCATATCTCCGAAACTGTTCACTGCTGCATTGGAAGATGTCTTCAAGCTTCTGGATTGAGGAGGATATGGCATCAATATCAACGGCGAGTACATCACGCACCTTAGATTTGCCGACGATATCGTGGTTTTGGCTGAGATCATGGAGGACCTCAACACAATGCTCGATGATCTTTGTAGAGTTTCACAACGAGTGGGTCTTAAAATGAATATGGACAAGGCCAAAATCATGGCAAATTGAACCATTCAATGTCCATGTCCATATTGTAGCCACTCCAGTAACAGTTGGAAGCTCTACACTTGAAGTTGTTGACAGATATGTCTACCTCGGACATACAATCCAACTAGGTAGGTCCAACTTCAAGAAAGAGATCTCTCGTCGAATCCAACTCGGATGGGCAGCATTCGGGAAGCTAAGACATATCTTCTCGTTCAAAATACCGCAGTGTCTCAAGACAAGTCTTTGACCAGTGTGTGTTGCCAGTGATGACATACGGAGCAGAGACGTGGCCGCTTACTATGGGCCTTGTCCGCAAGCTTAAGATTGCCGAGAGGGCGATGGAGCGAGCTATGCTCGGAGTTTCCCTGCGAGATCGAATCAGAAATGAGGAGATTCGCAGGAGAACCAAGGTCACCGACATAGCTCGAAGGGTCACCGTCGCAAAGTGGCAATGGGCAGGGTACATAGCTCGCAGAACCGATGGCCGTTGGGGCAGAAAGGTTCTCGAGTAGCGGCCACGTACCGGAAGACGTAGCGTGGGCAGACCCCCCACAAGGTGGACTGACGACCTGGTCAAGGTCGCTGGCAACCACTGGATGCGGGTGGCCCAGGACCGGTTTGAGTGGAAATCTTTGGGGAGGCCTTTGTCCAGCAGTGGACGTCTTCCGGCTGATTGATTGATTGATATGCGCCCCGTTATCGCTGGTACAAGGAATTCGCACTGTGAAACCTGAACAACCGGATTGTACATACAAATTAATAACTGATATACCGGATACAAACCGCCGATGTTTGACTGTAGATACTAATTGCGTAATTGTATCCATCTGTGAATCTGCAACTGGAGTGTAAGGGGTCAACTCACGGGAGCCAAGCCAACCTCACCTGCTCGTGGTGCAAGCTGGTAATCAACAAACGAGGCTCTGGCTGTTATTAACCCGCATTGGGCTCCAAACGACTGAAAGTCACGAGAAGCCGCTTTATGCGGGCGGCATTGGACCGACCGATATAGAGATCATTTGGGAGGCATGTGTCCAACAGGGGACGTCTATTAGCTGATGATGATGATCCATCTGCGAAAAACTAAAGCAAATTCTGCCTTTATTTAATATCCATTAAAATCTAATTCAACCTGGACTGTTTCATTAGTAATTAGTTAATAAACGATAATTTACGTTCATTGATTTTGGTATACATGGAGTTAAAAATGAAGGTATTATCATTTGTTATTAGTGTTTATCTCCAGGATTCGTTATCGTTTTAATCCTATCGGTTATAGCGTGGATCGTTAGCGAATCCAAATGTACATACCATACGAAGATACTTGACGTAGATGTACGACTGTAGAAGCGACTAAGTTCACGTGCAAGTCCAGCTCGCGATAATAACTAGGGCAGACTGTAAATAGATCGAATAGACCGGAAAGAACACTTCTATCGTGTAACAAATGGAGCGGAAATGGTGACATAAAAAGATGGAATCGTCGACAAATGTATGCGGACGTAGCCTACCAACGAACGGACAACGAAGCACTTATAACATGAACATGAAACGCTCTCATCATCCATAAACAGGTGAACTGATTTTTTGAGACACCTATCAGAGCTGATGATCAGTTCACCACATTTCACCTGTCTCTTGGGTAGCGGAATTTATTTTTGTTTATAGTAAATACGAGCAGTCAATATAATGAAATACACAACAACAGACGGAACAAAAGGTGAAACCAGACAATGGCAACGAATATTTGTATGATGGAAGTTCGGACAGGTATTTATATTATTGAAATTTACTTATTATTGCATATTACTACAATGCAAATACAAATTACTTGTTTACCTTTCGGGGCTCTGGAATGTTTTGTTACATTCACCAAATTAACCGGTGGGAATAAAAATTTCACGCTCGTTTTTAAACTTGGTGAAGCCTAAAAGTTGAGGCAATTACCTTCTGCACTATGCAATAGACAGTTTTTTAATCAACGGCGCCTTTGGAAATTGAGCCAAACGGTGAGGTGCCAACAACAGAGTTGTGTTCCCTTTGTAGTTTAATTTTAGCGCCGGTCTTGTTTATCCCATCTATTTAGAAAACGGTTAAATCGAAGAGGTGATTTTTAGATAATGAGGTTCTATTCTTAAGACGTTCGCCTGGTAGTTGTAATATATATTTCCAGCTTTCGTACCTGCGGAGTCGTGAAGTGGTTTACTGAGAGTTTTGAATTATTCAGCAGTGAGGGTGAGTTTATCGCGGATTTACAAAGGCAGCATTTATCGCAAGTCGTCTACGGAACCTGAACACCGCACTGAACTTTAATTATTTACAAAACGACGAACAGATCCTGAAGAGATTTCCAACATAATTTTCTTTAATCTCTATGATAGCTGTTCTTACGTAGAAGAAACATATAATACATATATAGTTCATGAGCGCGCAGTGAAATATTTGAAACGAATAGTGAGGAACACAATATAAGAACTGCTACAAGTCATCGTTCATGGAAAGATCATAAAATAATATGATACTGGAAAACATACACTAGTGATTTCAATGGAGTGCACGGTCCTTTACAAAGTACTGATTGCCTTATGATCGCGGGTCTTCTTTTCACTTTAAAAAGAAAAGCTCAAAATAAAAGATCGTAGTTAAATCTTAATTAATTCAAGAGAATGACAATGATTTTTTTTTCATGTTTCTATAATGCAGTATCTACTTCATCAACTGGTGCTACGATCGCACCAATCTAGCCTTTAACGTTGTAAATTTGTATGGCGCTGAGCGATCAGAAGACGCGCCCACATGAAACCCTACCCAGTCCATATATTCTTCATGTCACAAACTCTATATATACAATCATACTTTAGACCGCGATACTATATTTAATCAGCACGATCACTGATCAACAGGCGCCACTTTATACTTCTGTATGTGTAAACAGTTCAAACAATTTTGACTATTTCGACATTCACTATAACGATTTACTCGAAAAACTAACCGAAAATTAATAAATGACTTTGGAAAAGTAAGAAAAAGTTAAGAAATTTACACGGTCTCATGTTTACTTTATAGATTTTGTAATCGGGAGACGAGCTCGTGTTCGCGGCGAGTGGAGGCCCCCGTACCGCTCACGATCAATACCATCCAGTTGTGTGTAACTTGTAATAATCAACGAGTCTCTTCCTCTCTCATCACCATCCATTCTGTCCCGTTATTCTCCAGATTTATTAATCTAAAATAATGCAATAGTATATATAATGTAGTAATACAGTAATGGTGGGGAGAAGGAAAAAGTCATGGTTAAGGAATATCAAGGACTGGCGTAACTGAGGCGTCCGAATTGTGCCGCCTAACCAGAGACAGAAAGCTGTATCACGCTGATCGCCAACTTTCACTAGTTGAAGAGGCGCTTAAAGAAGAAGAAGAATAATGTTTACGTATCTTTTTCTTCACATTATATTTAAAACATTAATACCATATATACTGTTACAAAGTTATTGTTTATCAATAGTTATAGAATTGTAAATAATGTAATATCAATTCATAAAATATATATATACGACACCCGATAACCTTATCAAATAATAATATGTGATATTTTATGTTGGTAACACTATCTTCGTTAATTATTATAAATGGGAAACATTTCGGATATGGCGACAATGAATATTTGTCGGAATATTTTGGGGTCGTCTATCTCGAGGCACGCGGGCATTATCTACGTAGATGTGAGAACCGTGGGGTGTAAGTGGTCCCAACTGGGGGGCACAACAACTCACGGGAACCAAACCAAACCTCTCACATGCTTGTGGTGCAACCTGTTAATCAAGAAACAAGATAAATCCCTCCATATAAACCTCTACATACGACAGCTTCTAGTACAAAGCGGTTCCAGAGGCCATGCTGATTGTATTTAGATATATAAATTTATTTCAAAAGTTGTGTGGAGGTAAACATAAAAGTTCACCGTTAAATCCATTTGGAGCTTAAAACGAAAAAAAAACATTAGTTACATACAAAAAAAAAAGGTTTTCATTTACAAATCATTCCTCTTAAATGTTCCAAACTAGATGCGAGTTGATTCTGTTGTTTACATCAACTTTCTTATTCGGGAGGAAATGCAACAAAGAATATTCCGTCCTTGCGAGGCAAAGGAATTTCTTTGGAACTCATACTAGATAAGACCCTCATGGTGCCCCTCACTAGAGCCTCACTTCGAAATGGTGGACTCTAGTAGCCGCAGACGGTAATTATCTGTTTGTGGGCGTTGGAGGAAGATGTCATTTTTGTACGGCTTCAGGTCTCCGTCACCACAGAGGAGATATTAGAGGTCTTTAATCTCTCCCTCTCTATTACTTTAAAGTATACATATATTAAGTCTCATCGCAGATAATTTTAAAGAGGATATTCTTTCAGTTTATGTTGCACCTCGTCATGCTAGAAGGTACATTTACGTTCGCTTGAATGGAACAGGCTTATGCTAGCTAGCCAATCGACCTGCAATAGTCTGCTGTAATTCTATTAATTCACTGTAGTTACAGTAAGGCTATTTATTTCCCTACTCAAGCGTTCGATTGGTCCCTTAACACTCTCGCATGGCAGACAAATTTACGACCGTCCCTTGTGCCAGGCACTTCTATGACGCAGGCACCAGTTAAGATGTATACTTTATCTAGAATCTGTTTTTTAATTTAAAGCAAAGCAAAGCAAAATATACTATTGAATTTATTAATTGTATAAGGCGGTCTGTGGATAGGATGTTCACGTCGTAAGGAAGGGAATAATCACAAGGCACAAAATTACCCCTAGAAAACGTACCGTTTTCCACCACGTAAAGGTCTAGCTCATCTCCGAGCTCCATTGTATAAAAATATAATATAATATTAACTTACCAAAAGTCCTACAAACTTACGCATGTTCAAATTAACAAAATCTTCTCATAGTGCCGAGCTTTGAAATTTCTTGTACAGTTAGAAGTAACAAGACGTATACACTAGCAGCTAAAATTGGCAAAAACAATAACAGAGAAACTTACTTCCGGTTGCTTTTATTGCAGCAAAATATAGCGTAACGTTTCATAATCAGCTGAGGAGCTGTTTACAAGGAAGCCGAAGAAAATAAGATGTTATTTCCAAATAAGTTTATGCGATCTGTAGTCACTACGTTTAAACATCCCTTTTGATGTATAATTACATTTATATTTCTCAGTAAGCTTTTGCGGCGAATGGTCGGTAAATTTATTTCAACATTCCGGCACTACGTATGCGAATTCTGAGAAATTTGATTTCCAGAGAGCGCCCTTTCTCTGTAATAGGGAAAAATCTTTCGAAAACATACCTCGCTTCTTAGAAGCCAAGTTTGTGTATGTTTTTATCAACTTAAACCCTCATGGTAGCCATTCTCGGTACGTTGTAGGGGGCCGTGGAATCTCTTGCGGAACTCGCAGGTGTCACGTGGCACTACGTCTAAGGCACGATCGCTTTAGTACGACAACCGACAAGCAGTATACGCAACACACCGTGCGTATACTGCTCACTTTTAACCTATAGTATACTAGGGCACGTGGAAAACAATAACCTGCGCCAGTCGTCTAAGCTGGTTTTATCAAATACAAAATTGTATGCACATGCACCATACACACACGTTTGCAGGACTCGAGCTTCCTTACGTTAAACTTTATATTTAACATGTATTATAACTATATTACTGCAACATCAATCTCTTGAACTGAATTGTTAATACAAAGCAGCGATTGTCAATAAGGAATTTATAGAAGAACTACTAAACAATAACAAGCTAAAAAGAATCCATCGCAGGTAAAGGTAAATAATGATTTTCGACGTCAAGTAAAAACTGATAAATTCAATCATCATCATTATAAGCCGATAGACGTCCACTGATGGACATGAACCTCCCCCAAAGATCTCCACATCGATCGGTCCCGCGATAAATGAAATTCAGGGTAGTAAATATTTTACAGCACGTTGTTTGAACGGACGCCAACTCGGAATGAAACTCGTGTGTACTATAGTACAGTGATGATGTTAAAAAGTGCTCCGTCGACCTTCTTCGAATGGAAGACGGTCAAGGCCGTCATTAAGACCGACCGATCAATACCAACACGCACCCCTTAGTCTACGGTCAACTGAAACAATAATTACAGAGAAAGGCAAATAATATCAGTTATCTTCCCAAGCTCCACAAGGATGGGATGATCATATTTTTTATTTTATACAATGTATCTACGGAAGTAACGCGACGTTGAGTTGTACACTGTACAAGTAAGAGCAAGTAGCCTTAATCACAATGTAAAAAAAAATCTGATGTGCGTCAGTGTGAACATCCGGATCACGAATGTTCGTACTGCGGTGAGGTTTTACTTGCAATAGCAATTTACTGTGGGCTACTTCGTTTACTGGGTGGTGTAAAAGAGGTGTACAACAAATCACTGGACGCCTTTTTTTTTGGTTTTGGAGGGGAAATCTTCGAAAAGATATTCTGTGTCCTGGGGGGGAAGTTAGAGTTCAGTGGAAATTTTCTCTCATTAAAATCCACTTGGTGGTCAACTTCGGCGTTTGAAGGAGTCACGAGATCTCCATTCAGCACATAACCGCGGCCTCGCTAATCCTATGCTGGGATAGCCCGTCCCGGGGTCTACTTCATGCAAGACCCTACCAGCCTGGTGATTACTTCAATGACCGGAGAATCCTCATTGTTCTCCTTAGGATCGTTTAGAAGGCGATTAAAACTCCAATCCTAATCGCCGACGACCCCAAAGGCCCAATTAAAGTAGGGGAACATCATTGCACCATGCACGCCGCGCGTTAGTTCCATGGCGGCTTCGTCTCAGAGCAGGATCTATCCTCTCTCGATTCCGCTCAGCAGCCTCTTAACTTAAGGGACTTAAACTAACCTCACGTGCTTGCTTCGTCAAATAACAGTTAAGGTTGCAAACGCTTGATAAGTGGAATAGAAGGTACGTGAAAAGTATGACGGCTGCAACGACGATAACCTTTTTCCTGGACGTAGCATCACCCTAACGTACACTCTGTCGCTTTGAGGTGGACACGGTTGGCCCAAATGTTCACGGGGACGACGAATTCTCAGAGTACCTTTACAGGCTTTATCAAGGAGAGTCCCGGGTGCCTTTGTAACCGCGTGGTGAATCAGACCGTAATGCACATAATCAGCTCCTGTCCCTTATATGGACGGGAACGGGCCGAAGATAAATAGAGGAACAAATAATGAGGTTATTGTTAGTAGAATGTAAAAATGGGTTCAAAAAAATGCAGAAGGGTGAATAAAGAGAAGGAAAATAAATTACTGAGGGACGATTTTTGGTATGAGAGGCGATACATCATAGAAGAAAAGAACGGAATTGTAAAAACAGAGGGTGAAAAATAATATGACGTAAAAAACTGAGAATAGGTAGGGATAGAAATGTGAAATAAATAATAAATAATATATTTTTTTTATATTATCACGCCTTTTTTCCCAGTAGGAGTAAAATTTAATGTGTTAATTCCCAGTAGGCGAATAAACATTCACTTTTCGCCAGATGTCAGATTAGGTCCAATGTAACAGGGAGCGAGCCTGTTGCCACTTTATTGGGACCACACACACACAGAGATGATTTCAGTGTGGTTTCCTCACGATGTTTTCCTTCACCATTTCTATTTGGCTGTCGTAACTAAAGTTCACAAATGTACATAACCTAAATATTAAAGTCATCAGTATATGACGAGGTTCGAACCCGCGACCTTCGGAATGAATGCCGCACTAATCATTAGGCCAGCGAGCTAAAAGCGAAATTAATAAACAAGAAACAAAGAAAAAGGTAAAATATAGAACCTGACCAAAAACACACAGAGGGATGATTAAAAAACAACTGCACGTGGCGCACCCTGCTAATCAACATATTAGGCTCTGGCTCCCACCAACCCGCATTGGGCCAGCGTGGTAGGAAACGGCCCAAGTCCTCCCATATGATCAACCACAACAAACGACGGCTGCTGGTGACCGGCGGTGACGTGGGATGCATGTAGTGATGTTTGGGGGACACCCATGTCCAGCAGTGGACGTCTATCAGCTAATGATGACTTCATTCCCTTACTTATGCCCTCGTTATCTCTTAACATCATGTGAAAATAAGGAATGTTAGATTTTTTTTAACGTGCACTAGAGTTGAACTTTATCGATATATTTTGTACTATCAGCCGATAGACGTCCGCTGCTGGACATCATTTTCATTAAGATCCTATCGCCCCGAGGTGCGGCAGAGGGCGTCTGCATCTGCAGTGTTTATCGCGGTCGATCTTAGTATTCACTCTTAATTTCTTTCCACGTCTTCCCGATCTTCACCTCCTCTGCTACTGTGCGGCGCCACGTCTGTGTGTGGCAACCGCGCCTGCGTTTTCCTCGCAGATTCCAATCAAGCGCCTGCTTGGGAACATGGTTGTGGATATCTTCGTATCTTCGCCAATCCACTTCCATTTGCGACGCTAAGACATTTTTATTGGAGATTCTCTTTGGCCAGTGAATACCGGGAATTTGGCGAAGACAAAGGTTGACGAAGACCCGGAGCTCGAGATGATCTTGGTGATCTACCACGTCTCACAGCCATACAGCAGTACGGATTTAACTTTAGATTGGATTACTGAACTTAGGCCATATGTATTGTGTACGTTGATTAACTATAATTAAAATAGAATATAGTGTATAAATAATATTCTAGATAAGTTAAACGTACCTGCCTGAGTTGGTACATTTTAATTAAGGTTCCGTAGGTACAGAGCTATCAAGTTTCATAATCGTTAGTACTTCTCATGTAATATTACCTGAGCGGATTTCACACAAGTGATATTAATTAAGCACTACTACTTACACTTGAGTGTATCTTTCATGACTTGAGCAACAAATTTTAATGAAAACTGCGAATGTAACTTAATTCCGGTTATAGAGATGAGTTCATAATAAAGAGATACGAATAGATTAATCGTGATATAGGTTATCATAAGTCGAATTTAGTTAAGGATGCAATCTAATAAACTATAACCAATACTTGATAAGCAAATAAATTGTACATAATAATATTAAAATTTGTATAATCATCATCATTTCAACCGATTGATGTCAACTTCTGGACATAGGTCTCTTTTAATGTGATCTACAAAGGATGATCTTGTGCTGTTTAAGTCTAATGGCTTCCAGCGATTCTTTTGATGTGGTTTGTCCACCTAGTGTTCATAGAGCAATGTCAGTTACCCTGGTTCTTCTGTGAATCTCTTAATTTTTTATTTGATCACGCAGACACTCCAAGTATCAACCTCTCCATTGCTTCCTGCGTGTGTCTCACATATTCTTCTAACTATTAAGTCAAACTTGTCTATTGAATATTTACTACTACTGCTATGCAAAAATCCTGTTCCTTATCAATTATAATGTACCGAATAAAATCTAGATTTAATAGCTGTCTATCGGAAAACACTGAAACTGAATCTAAGTAAGAATCGATTAATCAAACTTTTGATGACGTCAGGCCCTTTACGGTGTATTAAGAACGGATGAAGAACGAAAAACACCCAGGAAACAAAATTCTTTAAATTACATGTTTAATATACTTGTTTTTACATGGAAAAATCGGTGCAGGTCGACCTAGGCGGACATATTCCGATCAAATCGGAGATGTCCTAAAGAAAGGCCGGATCAAAAGCACACGCAACCGACGAGCTTGCATGAAGACGCTAATGAAAGTGGAGGAAGCTAGAGAGGTGTGCCAGGGTCGTAGCAGGTGGAGAGAAGTGGTCTCTGCCTACCCCACTGGGAACGAGGCGTGATATTTATGTATGTATGAATGTACATGTTTAATATACTTAGGTGTACCGGTATGAAATGAGCGTTTTTTTGTGAAAATAAAACACTAATTATTAATGAGAAAGTAAAAAACATTTCAATCAAAGTATTGGCCATTGTTTTCTACACATTGTGACCACGTTTCTACACAATTTGTGGATACCACGCCAATAAAATTGTTCGTCTTTTAAAGCAAACCAACCAGACACTCAATTTTCGAGCTCCTCGTAGGAACCAAAGTGCTGCTCAGCCAATGCGTGTCCCATCGATGAAAACAAATGGTAGTCGGAAGGAGCCAAGTCTGGTGAATACGGCGGGTGGGGTAGCAGGTAGCAGCTCCCAGCCAAGTCTTTTGATTGTATCCTGAACCGGTTTTGCTTTGTGTGCAGGTGCATTGTCATAGAGCAAAATTACCTTGCCGTGTCTTCTGGCCCATTCTGGTCGTTTCTCGATCAATGCATGGTTCAAATTGGTCATTTGTTGTCGGTAACGATCAGTATTAACGGTTTCACCAGGTGGGAGTTTAGGAGCTCGTGGTACACCACACCTTTCTGATCCCACCAAACACACAGCATTGTCTTCTTGCCGAATCGATCTGGTTTTGCAGTCGATGTTGATGGTTGTCCCGGATTATCCCATGATTTTTTCCGTTTAGGATTCTTAAAATAAATTCATTTCTCATCGCCAGTAACAATCCGATGCAAAACCGATTTTCTTTCGTGTCTTTGAAGCAAAATTTCACAAGTGTTTTTTCGGTTTTCCATCTGTCTTTCATTCAATTCATGTGGCACCCATTTTCCACACTTTTGGATCTTTCCCATAGCTTTTAAACGGTCAGAAATTGTTTGTTGTGCAACATTTAACATTTCTGCCATTTGCTTTTGATTCAAAGTGTCATCTCCATCCCATAACGTTTGCAATTCGGCGTCTTCAAACTTTTTTATTGGTCTTCCACGTTCTTCATTTCTCACATCAAAATCATTATTTCTGAACCGTTGAAACCATCTTTTGCATGTTGCTTCTGATAGAGCATGATCACCATATGCCTCGACAAGCATTCGATGCGACTCTGCGGCACTTTTCTTCAAATGAAAACCAAAAATTAATGCTTTACGGGAATCATCACTTTCTGGTACAAAATTCGACATTTTTAACACGATGAAAAAATATGATTTTGTCTGTTCAATGACTTGATGTAGACTAAATATGTTTCACAGATGTCATAGCAAACAAACAAAAAAAAATAAAGGCTCGTTCAAAACAAATGTTCCCTATCGAGACATTTGTATTTTGACGCTCACTTCATACCGGTACACCTAGTATAGGAAGTATAGTAACAAAACAACGCAATTAGGAAAAAAAACTATCCTGCACTGGTAAACAAGTAAAACGCGTCGAAATTATAAGGCTTTTCGAGTTTTAAAACCATCGCCAAAGACTCGTTTAATTTACCAAGGAAATATTTTGTTGATGTTGGAAAAACTTTCGTGGGAGAAAAACAAAATTGTAGTACTTGTCCTCAAGCGAGTAATAAAACTTGTCTATAAAACCAGGCATCATCCTTTGTCCTCACAGAAACTGACTGTTGTGAAGTTTGGCGTATTTTAATGAGTCTTAAGTCCTGCTCCTGGTTGGCACAACGTAACTACAAAAACCCTAAATATGGCGAACAACCTGGTTTCTATAGTTTCACACAAACGCTTTTCTTCTAGCTCGTATAAAAGTAATAATCACTCGTAAAGATGAGAGTGGAGAGGGAAAAGATCTCCTTTGACGAGGGAATAATCAAAATTTAAGGTTATTTAACTATATTGATAATTTAATATAATATAATATCTAAATAACAATTTGATTTTAGACCAAAAATCTTTATCGAGGACGCACTTTATTAGTGGTAAGTAAGGGGTCCGGTATAAGAACTAACAGGATCTAAGCCAACCTCACCTGCTTGTGGTGCACCTTGCTAATCGACAAACGAGGCTCTGACTCCCACCAATCTGCACTGGGCCAGCCTGGTGGGAAATGACCCAAACCCCCCATATGAATTACATACGACGGCACCTAGTGCCCGGCAGTTTTGCGTGCAACGCAGAACCAATCAATGTGGAGATCTTTGGAAGAGGCCCATGTCCAGCAGTGGACGTCTATGATGATGACTTTATCATCTTCTTCCGTATCACTTTTGTCAGAATTGTCGTGGTCATCACTTCAGGTGTTGGTGGCAAGCTTCACAACGCCATTCCTCTCTATGACCGCGGTTAAAAATTTTTTATTTTATTGTATACACATTGTGTAAATATGGACTTAATGCCACTGGCATTATCTCCCAGTCCTCCTTTTTTTTATTATTAGTCAAGTTGATAAAGTTAGGAAAGAAGTCTTACTGTTCTCTTAAATTAAAAAAGCTATTGATCCGTTCCTATTGAACTAGCTTGAGGACATTGATGTTACAATTAAAATACTTAAGAGTTGTCTTTCCGACTGACAGCAGCGGAATTGGAACGTTAGAGACGAAAAATATTCAACATTTGGGCTGCGACAAAGCAGAATACGTATTACCACATTTTAATATATATTAATAATCTCTGCAGCATCTATCTTGAAGATGAACATATATATATTCTGCTACGCTGACGATATGATGTCTTTTATTATAATACTTGGGATGACCTGCGGAGAGAAACAGAGGCAAACAAAGAAAGGCACTTGTACGGGTAGCTTCGTGGCTAGATAATAAATTTCAGATGCTTGATACCGCTAATACTTTTTTTTTCATTTCAAGGCCGTAACTATGTGGCGCTAGTCAGGACGATATAAACTGCACCACATTGCACTCATCGCCTGAGACATTAGATATTGAGTCTCGTTACCTCTATAATTGCACCAGCTACAACGCCCTTCAAACAGCAACACCGTGATGTTTACACATTACTATTTGACGGCAGAATGGTCGTTGTGGTGGTACATACCTAGACGGGCAACAGAGACCTACCACCAGTACTAATGTGTCTACTAATGTATTACTTCATGCGTGCCGCTATTTCTATCCTGGCATATTTCTAGCAACTCCTAGAACTGTGTTCCAGCATCTGATTCTATTTATTATGTATGACTTTTTAAATAAATAATCTTTTCGATTTTGAAATGAAACGTTAAATGTAATACTACACAAATGTAGTCAGTAGCTATTATATTATTGTTAAACGTCACTACTGAAAGTAAGCGAGACGGCCGGCTCAGTTTTGATTAGGAAGATGAACCCCTGTACGGACAATACCCATTGTAGTACATTGATTGGATGTTGATGCGCTTAGTCGAGATTATAATGTCGGCGTGCAATATAAACCTCGAACTGTATTTCAATGCACACCAATACAATGCCGGCTGATAGCTTGCTCCACGTCGAGTGTACGAACAAAGACACGTGCAGAAACCTAAGTAGTTCCTTTAGATTAGAGATCGGTGACGTCGTGAACTCAGTTACACAATGAAGAAGATGAGTTACATATACGTTAATTAAAAATACTTTGATGATAACTGAATAAAGAGCTCTTTATATATAAATGATTATATCAATGCGTTTGTATGCGATCTATACCCACGTCCAGTGAGAGCATCGCATTACAAACTAGTGAACTTTGTGCATAGGAGAGCGGAAATGGAGCACCGGCAGCCGCGAGCTGGTTGCGGTGTCGCAGCTCTAATGAGCAAAACAAAACGTGCCCGAAAGGGCGGCGTGCGCGCGGGCAGGCGGCGGCTGCGGCGGCCTCCTCCTCCTCCTCCTGATACATTGGCTGCGCGAAATTCCAAAAGGAAGAGTTGGAGCCGTGCCAGATCGCTTCCACCGTTGTCTTCGTATGAGCATGACCTATTTATGTTATAATTGCAAATCTGAGTCTTAATTCGAGCCACTGAAAACATTCTCAACGATATTATGTATATAGACACTTGCAGAAAAACTTTATGCCATTTTATAAAGTTGTAATTAATGTGCACCGCGCACTGTGAAATGTTTTAACAATTGATTCAATGCCTTCTTGTGGTGCTTCTTTGGCATTGAAGTCCCCGACAAGAACTATGAAATAGGCCTTGATGGTGTTTGACCTCGACCTCGTCATCTGAATAAGACTGTTGGAGACACTTGAACAACTTTTAATAAGTATCTCTTTGTCAGCCTAAGTACAAGATACGCTGCCCTTGACAACACGTATTACATTCTGTTGGTAGCTTTATGGACAAGGAACCCGAATACCTTTGTGAAGCTGTTCGCGATAGTCGAAAAGGAGTCCCGATTGGATAACAATGGTTTTCTCTCCTTGTCATCAGAGTTCCGATAATCCCACGATCTGCGTCTGATCTTATTAATTTTAATTCTTCTCCCAGATTTTCCATGTCCTCATCTCGCTTCAGTGACTAGATGTTAAAAGTGCTAATAGCCAGTAGGTGGTGGAGGCCTGCTGACCGAGGATTCATAGAAACCCCTGCCTCACCGTAGCCGCTAACTTCGCTAAGATCTATATTCATGATGTTGATCGGGCTGCAAGTCATAATAACTCTTACAGCTCTGACACTGGGCACGTGGACCCGGATCCACGGCTTGCGGTTTTTAGGAAAAACCAAGTGTGCTACGTAGAGTGTAGCTGTCCTGCGTGTGTATGTCTGGTTCCTGCAGTTTTTTTTTTCCGGCGATTCTACTCGGTCGTCGAAGCCGGGCGCGGGCCTGTTCCCCGACCACCTTTGCCTGTATCGGAATCTCTGGGCGGTGAGGACCGCCTGCGATCGCGGGTGTACTTAGTGTACGCGGTGGCATGTGTGTAGCTGTGGCGGCGCCGCGTTCTAAGTTTGCCTAAGGTGTTCAGTAGGCTGATCAGACGGTAGCTGCTGGGTAGGTTCCTCGGCTTTCCGGGCTTCGGAATACCTATCACTACAGCCTCTTTCTAGGCGTATGGGAAGGAGCAGTCGGCTAGTAGGGCGTTGAATATGGCCACTAGCAGACCGACGATCGGGGGCGGGAGACTTTTTACCACTCTGTTGGGGATGTTGTCGGATCCCGGGGCTGACCTCATTTTCAGCCTCTTTATGATGTCAACGACCTCACCGGGGGAGACCGGTTTTAGAGGGGGACCTTCTGGTGGGAGGGTTGCCCTACGGCGCACCTCGTCCTCGACCATTTTTAGGTGATCGGGGTCCACTGGTGCGGTAGAGGGAATGCACTGGCTCTCTAGACTGTCAGCGAGACAATCCGCTTTTTCGGCATCCTTCAACGCAAAGGAGGAACCATCGCTCATTACGAGGGGAGCCATGCAGGACATGTTCTCCGCTTTTAGACTGCGGGCCAGACGCCAAAAGTTAGCGCTCGAAGGCTCCAAGTCGCAAAGCAGATTGTCCCATCTGTCGGATCTGAGTTCAGATATGCGCTCTTTTACCTGTCCTTGAAGGCGGCGCAGTTTTATCCTGAATTCCTCGGATCTATATCGTGAGTAGAGTCTCAATGCGGCGTTTTTCGCTCGGATCAGCCGACGAATATCCGCCGGGAAGGACCCGAGAATGTAGTCTGACTCGGGCACCGTTCTCGACGATTCCTCGACGGCTGTGGCGATGTGATTCGTTAACGAGTCGATTGCACGGTTTGCAGCGCCGAGCGAGTCGATCGTATTAGACATTCCGTCTAGGTGCTGGGGTTCGCGGCCTTGAGTTTGACCCCGAGGCTGCGCCAGTTGACGATGGTTTTGGTCAGAGGGACCTCACCTGCGGGCCGACCCAGCTTCATAAGAACCGGGCGGTGGTCGGATCTAAGTTCGGCTATGGTCTCGATCGAACGCAGCGGGATGGTGACGTTATTGAACAGCGCAATGTCTAGTGTGGATGGGCTGTGAGACGCGACGAGCGGGTATCTCGCCGGCGTTTGCGGGGCTACAATGTTAAATTTGAGCTTATCCGCGAGTTTGAAGACGGTTTTACTGTTGCGGTTTGACTTGTTCGAGTCCCAGGTGCTATGCCTGCAGTTGAGATCGCCAGCGAGGATAACGGCCTAGCCTAGGTCGAGAAGGGTTCTTATGTCTGTTTCCCGCAACTCTTTATTCGGGGACAGACAGACGGACGCTAGATCGATCGGATGATGACCGGTGAGGGAGATTTAACACGCCGAGACTTCTATGTCGGCGAGGGGTGGACTAACTAGCGGTACGCAGTGCAGGGACTACTTAGAATAGATGAGAGTTTTTTTTTTTTTTTATTTACGTGTGTAACAAAATGCTAACGGAAATGCACACCCCGTCGCCAAATTGAGCCGGCGCCGGTGGTAGTGTCGGAATCCAACCGACTAAAAAGCTTCACACGGTTTTCCACTCTCATCCACGTGTTCGTGGAAAAAATAGATGAGGGTGCCGCCTTTTTAGGCGGTCAGCCTGTCGTGGCGGACGATGTGATAGTTCGCGATTTTAGGGTCGCGGTGAAACGATTTGAGAAACGTTTCCTGAATGAGCATGACGTCGACGTCGTAGTTCCTAAGAAATAGGCTTCTTTCTTTTGAGAGTAGATGCCATTCACGTTGAAGTACGCGACAGTCAGAGAGCGGGGTTTGATTCTGCCTAAACCCCTGTGTATCTCCATAACGTTTGAGAGAGTTGGAACACCAAAGGTTTCGGACAGAGTCCTGGGGGCGCGGGGGAGTTATGCGAAGGGTTCCTAGAGCGCGGTGAGAGTGTCGGCGTGTGAAGTCCCTTAGCCTGTCCGACGAGTTTTGTGCGACTCGCAATTTTTCTCCTAGTACGAGAATGTCTCTTATGTTCACCTTATTTGTGTAGGCGATAAGGTCTTGGAGCTCCGAGAGCGGAGGTATTTGGCTGGGAGCAGCCTGGGGTTTCGGCGGCCCCGACGAAGGGACGGCTTTGGGAGCCTCGGCGGCTTGCGGTCTGGGGAGCGGTTTGCTCTACGCCGAGACCGCCGGGGCGAAAGGGCCGGCTGCGCGGGCGGTGGCCCGGAGGAGGCAGACAGCTGCGGTATATTCGCTAAGAATAGCAGAGCTGCCGGTACTGGGAGCCGAAAGTTGTATCTGTCATTCATCGGGGAGTATTACCACAAAATTATCGCGCTCAGAATGCGGGTTGTTGATTCTGATATGTGGGAAGGAATACGATATGAGAGAAATGTGGATTTTAGAGAGAAATGAAAATAATATACCGTATTTATAGGATAAATGAAAACCATTGGCAGGATATGCTGGTAGTGGTCGTAGTTTGCAATATTTTCCCGGAATTCTACCATCTTTAGTCGTCTTTTACGACACGTTAAGGGTAGTGTTGCGGTGGTGATATTCTAACCTATGTTCAACGCGGGTCACTCACACTCACGGACAACTCTATTGTCAATAATAAACTCTCTCTCACCCTCTCTCTCTTTAATAACGACCGCTATGACCATTGCCAGAAATAAGTACTGCGAGGTGAACAATCGGCTAAAAATATCACTACATTAAATAAAAAAACTTCTAATACTCGTCAAGTTTAACCTTAAAACTTATTTGAAGCCGAGAAGAGATAACAGCAGACCGGAAGCAGGCTATAAAACTAGGAAAGTTGTAGCTTTATAGTTGTTAGTTGAACTTGAGATCTCTTCGCGGGCGCTTTAAAACTTGATCAACTTTTATCTATTTATCCGTCTTTGAGGCGTTTTGTAAGATTCCAATGCACAATATTTAATACGCTAACAAGGCGAAATGTTCTTATAATAGAGCCGAGGTTGAGATGCGACAGGTCTCCCCCAGCAGGGACCATGTTGTTACTACCGCAGCATCCCTTCATACGACCAAAGTAGAATTGTGTTCTTCTATGAAGAGCACTGTATATAGTGAAATTAATGGAGTATAAACACTTGGAACTATATATTGATATAGAAAAATTACTATTTTTGACTCTCTCGTGGGTTATCCAACGTACCGGTGCGCAGTTGTAGGGATGGTTACTGCTCTCGCTGGTACGCTACGCGGAAAGCGGTGGCGGTGGTGAGTTTTACCCGATTCCCACTAGGGCAGGTTTTAACAAAATGGATAATATGAAAAACCCTCACCCATGTAAAAATACATAAACTAATTAATTTTACTGGCGACCGCTTGTTATGGTTCCTCAGATTACAGATCGTTAGCGTGCGCTGAGAGGCATGAACAATTTTATCAGTAAATAACCTTATTTTACTTAACGTCTTCATTTATGACGATTCAAAATGTTTGCAGCAATTAGAATAATTTAAAGGTCTCTTGAGTAAGTGGGTAAAAAACAACCGCAACGTTAAGTAAACTGGAGGTGTCGCGAACTAAATCAGCGAAGAAGATTTTCCTTCCTCTTATATTTATTTCAAGTTTCAGTCGGAACTTTCAGGCGTATAAATATTTGTTTTTAATAACGAATTATTCTTACGTATAATGGTATCTTGTTAATTTTAAAGTTTTGTACGATTACTTAGATACAGATTACTTAGTACAGTGAGTCGGTCGAGGCGATCGATATGCGGTGTGACATGAATTCAATTTGTCGCAACACTTAACATGTTACGCTCGGGACCGGAAGCGGCGGCGTCATGCCGATCAACACACACTCCTAACAATAGCTTCGCATTTCCGAAAACCAAATAATGCTTTACAAAAAACCCACTAGAAATAATCGAAAACATCGTTAAACATCATAATCAATATCTCACATACGAGTACGTTTTATTTAACATCGTAACGTTTAGTCTAATTAATATCTATGTATTAATTAAATTAATTTAAAGCCAGCCTAAGAGAAATTGTTAACAAGTTGTTGTCTGATAACCATCCCATTATAAAGCCACATGTTGCGCGTAAACCAAGCCGACCTCACCCACCACCACCACCACCATCGCCCCCACCGCATCATTGTTCATTATACAGATTACTCTTGAAGACTTTATGGTAGAAATAACCTGAGCAACAACTGGAAATGATGCATTTCAATATTTCAGGTCGAGAGAAGCACAACGAATGCTCCGTTCAAGTTGAACGCGCTGTCAACTTATATTATAACTTACTGGAGTAGTTACTAAACTTTTATAAGAACTTATTAACTTTTGCAGCACTCCATGTGGATCATGTTATCTAGAAGTGCTTCCAATGTTAATCGCAACGTTTTATGGCATGAAATATTTTACATGACTATTGCACTTCGTAGACAAAGAGTCGCCAGTTTTGCAAGTGTGAGAGACAAAGAGAGAGAGAGAGAGAGAGAGACTCGACGTGTGAATATGTGAAAATATCACAACGAAACTCTTTGAGACGAAAGAGCGTCTGAAAGTTTTATTGTGTAGTTCTGATAAGAACGTTTATGGCCCCGAAGGATTATTTGTTACTGGAAAAGTTATCCGCCCGGGCGATTTCTTTGCAGAAATATTGTTTTTAGCAGAGATAGACTAATTTCTATCTCCATTCAGTTGAATCAAGTCCTTTTAAGTGAATGTGAAACCGTTTTCGAATAAAACCTATACATATAATATATTATTAATAATTTTCAATTAGTCTGCTCTTATCATCTGCCAATCACCGTCGATTATGATATACTATATGTGATGTAACAACATTAAGTTAACGATATGACTACTAAGTAAATGCCCGGCCGTCAACAGAATTGACCGCTCTTCTAGTTACATTAAAATCTAATTATTGTCAATGTTTAATTGTTATGAAAATTGAATTTAACAGTATTAATTGCAGGCACGGTATCAGTGTATATGGACTATTTGGATTCTGTGGCGACTTCATTCCAAAAGCTGCTATTGTTACACAACGAACCAATAAGCTGTCGGTGACAAACTGACACACACTTAAACTGCATATGAATAAGATGATCAGACAGAATTAAAAGTTTAAAGCAACAGGTCCGCGATTTTAAGTTCGACATACTCGATAGTACGGCATATTCCCAGTATGTGGTTATAGGTTCGATTTTTTTATTTTTTTTTATAAGATCTAGTAGGCAAACGAGCAAGACGGGTCGCCTAATGATAAGTGATTCACCGCCGCCCACGGTCACCAGCGATGCCAGTGCGTTGCCTACCTTCAGGTACGTTGCCTACCCTTCAGGTACGATGCCTACCCTTCAGGTAAATTGCGCACTTATCATAACGAATTTATTTATTTTAGTCACTAAATATAAAAAAAAAAAAATTATAAATAAATCGTAAATCTTGAACAATTTTAAAGATTTAATGTTTGTCAAAGGGGGATGCAAAATATTCCAGCATTTAGTTGTTAACTAACGACAACTGACTCTGAGCTGAAGAGGCATGGTGCTGTGCCTTTCCGAAAATGCCGAGTGGTCTCTCTATTTTTAGATATTGAGGTCAATTTGTTTTTAAAACTCCATGCATAAAGTAGGAAATATATATATCTTCTTAACAATATTCTTAATATCTTTGTGCTATTTAAAGGGATGTAACGTGGTAGCTCTCAGAGATTTTAAAATATGAACTATGCGCTTGCATTTTGTTCTCTTTTGGACTGGTCTTTTTTTGTTTCGTAAGAGAGTCATATACAACGTCCACGTAACCTAAACGCGATAGTACGTACAAGCGACACACTGGCGAGTGTGAAGCTCTTCACTCAAGTAGTCACGCACTCTGTGTAGAACTATAAGCCTTTAAAATGAGGTACACGTGTTCGTAAGCACATGGTCCTTGAATCTAAGTCTTTCGTGCACCATTAAACCAAGGTTTCGCACCTCTGTAACACATTCCGTCCGTCCTCCATTAATGTGTAAGGTGAGTTGATAAATAAATAGGTGTTTCATCTGTCGCTTAGAACCCAGAACAATATATTTGGTTTGACTAGAGTTAGGAATTAAAGAGCTACACAGTATTTTCATTTGACCATTTCACAATATAAGACAAGTCCTTAATGATTATAAATACTGTTATAGATGAATGATTTATAGACAAAGAAAATGTGAATGTTATCAGCATGATAATAACTGCTAAAGATAATATTTGCTATGATTAATTATTTGACAGATGTCTACTGTTTACAGGATAATATAAAGCGGACGGAGAATAGATCTCTGGGGGAATCTCTAGGAAACAGAGTAATATTACAACTTTAGAATGATTCGAAAGTGGCAAGTACGATGACAAAAGACAATATCTATGGTATCTACGTCGATCTACTAGTAGAAGATTAACAACCAATTTACAAACAATAGAGCGTTGATAGTAGTAGACACTAGTTGCTGGTAGCGACAAGATAAGATCCTCCTCATACACTACACTAGACAATGCAGGAGTATGCAATACGGTGATTGGCACCACCATGTACGCCACAACGCAACGTTGTGGCCGACATGATGGAACTGAGTGTTTCACTGATGAATTTATAGCACCTTCGTGACGACATCAAAGGGTAGTCAATAATGCATGTGCGTCAGAGCAATTACAAGGCGTCGAGAGCGCCGCTGGGAGCACATCCAGCCACACCCCAGCAATAATTAAACGAATAACCTTACTATTCAGAAAGCTTGTAAATGAAAAGCTTTTTTTAAACTGTCATTGAATAATATGGATTTTTTTTTTCCAATTAAACAACAATAATAGAACAAAAGGATGCATATATCAATGCCGCGCTACGTACGAACCGCTCGCTCTGTTTTCTTTTTCCCTTTTCAGTGAAATGAACTGCGATTTCACTTTTGTGTTTATCATCTTTAATAATTTTCGCTTCACCGCAGTGAAGAAGCTGCTTCTCACTTTCAAAAGAACATAAAAGATTTGCGATAAATAATTAAAGAGAATAATCCTTTTCCTGTCCCGTTCCTATTTCAATCGGAGTCGCCGCAACACGTTTCCTCCATCAGTTACTGACAATCAATTCCTTTTACATACATTCATTCTCATATAATCCTTTTTCAATAATGGATCCATCCCTTTCATTCGTCCATTTCACAACTCATAGAGGGTAGGTATCATAGCAGCGCCTAGTTCTTTCCTCAAAAAATAGTCTGCAAACATTACTATGTCCCGGTTTCAAGAGCGCTGCTGTAACAAGACCTAACAAAAGTCTGAAGCGACGAACGCTTTATGGTACAGTGTATACTATCCTAATTAGCGCCACGTTGTTAGGGGTCGGCGTATCACTTACCATATGGTGAAGGTCCCGCTGCTCTCGTCACTTAATTGAATAAAAAAAAAACTTAATCTATTTGTGGACTTAGCATATTTTTAGATACATTCATTCAAAGTTTACGAGAGCAATTTGTGTATGTAAAACATTTCCCAGTATCGAAACTTTCTCAGTGAAAAGGTAAATGGTAGTTAAATTTTATCCAGTGAAAATATTTTTTTTTATTCAATTAGGCGACGAAGCGGAGGATACATTGACCTGCTGGTGATACGTCAATAACAACGTAATGCTAGTTAGGAAAATATACACAGTACCGCATTGCTCTCATCGCATGAGACATAACATGAGTCTCGTTACCCCAATAATTACACTGGCTATAGCGCTCGTCAAACCGGAACACAGTAATGTTTGTATAGTACTATTTCTCGGTGGGAATAGGCGCTGCAGTGGTACCGTACCTAGCCGGCAGTAATGGTAAGGTGGTGCGGAGGACGAGCGGCAGTGCTCTCGTCCTTGGTTCAACCAAATAACTTAACAACGGCGCGTGTACTGGTAAAATTCAATTAAGTTTTATTGAGGTTGCTTCAGCTTCAGCAGCGGTGACTCGCGGATATTTATTGGTTGCCGATTTACATAGTTTACAGACATTCACACTACAATTGCAATTTTTACTGGGAGGTCTCTGTTGACGGATACCATCTAGGTAGGAAAAACAGTGCTGGTCAAACAGATTAAAGGCCTGTATAAAAGTCAAAGGTGACCATTTCGTATAAAATATTTTTATTATTTTTTTCTGAGACTAATAAGTATGTAGGTATGCATTTTAATAATGTTAAATTATTAAAGACTCAGAACTTATGGCCGGACTAGGTATATATAATTTACTACAGGCACCGGTGTCATTGTCCACAATGCTACAGCAAACGGTCGATCGACGACGATTAACGATGAAACTAATTAAAATTTATAAATGTACATCAAGTTTCATGAATTCAATATTATTTTGTATTAACAACTCGTAATTTTGTCATAGTTTGGCACACTTCCGATATTCCCGGCCATTCCGTCAGTACTTCAATAATTAACACTAGTTTGTTTGCCCGGACGGCAAACAGTACAAATTCTAACACAATCTGAATTTAGAAACGTCGGTAACAACATTTATTATTGGCAATACGGTTCGCCGGATGCGAAAATCATTTTGGCAGACGACAGAAACACCCCCATTTATTTGAATTTAACTGAAAGGAAATTTAATAAAATCATTCACAAGTCGCTATTCAATATTCTATACAATTGGCGATGCGAAGCGACGACACGGAAACAGTACTTCTAGAGACGTTCGTCATCATTATCATCATAAGCCGATAGACATGGACATAGACTACTCCCAACGATCTCCACATACAGTCGGAGCCTCCAGCACCGTGAGGCATCAACGGCTGTCATATCGGGGGATTCAGGCCTTTTCCCACCGCACTAGCCCAATGGGAGACAGAGTCTCGCTTATTGTTTAGCAGGATGCACTACAAGCAGGCGAGGTGGGCTTGGTATCCGTGAGTTCTTATGCCGGGTTTCCTTACACCCTGAAAGACCCTACAAACGCCAAACGATACACGTTTACACAAAATGACAGGTTCGCTACCCTTTCAACCTTCGTGATAAATCTTATTTAATCATTACCATCTAAAATCTCTCCTTTATCCTTGTGCAAGGATAGCCGTGGACAGCTTACAGAAATTTCCTTGCACAGCAATATCAAGTAACCAGAAAAGCGTTCTGTTTTCCCAAAGTAAAATATGTTGCTCTGTATCCTTTCTGCTAAAATGCTGAAGCTGTTAAAGACCTCAAGGCAAAATTGTACTCTCTTTCAAGAGCGCCAGTATCTACAACCCGGGACGCCGATGCACAAGCCTAGGCAAAAGCTGTCTAATCAGGGTTTAGCTCATCCACCGTTGGATACTACAGAATATGGAATAAATAGTTCTATACCCTGTAGTATAACATCGGCAAACGTGTTAGGAATAGTGTCGGGAACATCTAGCGAGAATCATACCTTGAGTGAGATGAAAATAAAGACCACAATTTATCCCAATTTACCAATCTGTAGTGCCAAAGACGGCTGTTGTTCCGACGAATGCGATGGCAACGAGCGCATGGGAGGCCACCAAACAGTGGGTCTACTATTGAAAAGGATCATCACCGGAAAGAAAATAATAGTCCCGATGACGGGTTAACAAACGGTCGGAAGAGTAGACGTGTATGATTTTTCAAACCTGAAATGCGCGTGAGTGAAGTAACCTGCCGTCTGATCCTACACCAGAGCAGTTACAACCTGATCTCCTCTTATGATTAGTAGTGTCCGAACCGAGCCATTGGATATGATGGATGTCGATGTTATAAATCTAAACACATGTTATAAATTTATCAATTATTTGCTTATAAATTTAAAACATTTCAAAGACAGAAACCTTTTTGTGCTCCTCCAGATATCTGTCAGGGAAATCGGCTAAGATTTTTCAGCGCTTACCTGAAACAGACAGACGAATATCATCAAATTGTGTTTATGGTACATTTAGTAAGTGTTCATAAATCAACAGGCACATGAACTTTATACAAACAGGCCGTGGATCCAGGTCCACGAGCTCAGTATTAGATGAGGTGTAACATTCAATATGACTTTCAAGGACTTAACCTTGTTCAGAAAAATATAGTATATCCTTTTATTAAACGAAACTCAGATCATCTTCAAGTTTCAACCCCAATGTTGATGTTTAATTTAATTTATACAACCAATTGTGATATATGAACTTCCAATAACAACGACCCCTTTAAAATTTAATTAATTTTTTTAGTACGAGTAGTGTTTCGTAAACACTTGTGATTTTTTTTTATTCAATCAAGCGATGACACGAGAAGGACTTACTCCTGACGTTAAGTGATACGCCTGCCAATAACAACGTGACGTTAGTCAGGATGATATTAACAACACCATATTGCACTCGTCGCTTTGAGACATAAGGGTTTCATTATCTCAGTAATCACAGTAGCTACAGCGCCCTTCAAATCGGAACACAGTAACACTAATGTTTATTGGTAGTAATGGGCGTTGCAGTAGTACCTACCTAGACGCTCCTACAACCAATGAAGAGTATTTATAATGACTTCATGGTAGGTACCACCGTAGTACCTATTGCAGCCGCCAAACGGTACTGTGCAAACATTGCTATGTTCAGGTTTGAAGGGCGCTGTGGCTAGTGAAATTGTTGGAGTAATGAAACAACATCCTATGTCTAAAGACGAGCGCAATGGGACGCAGTGTATACCATTGTAACTAGCGTCACATTATTGTATGTCAAGTGTATCACTTACTATCGGGTGAACGTCCCGCCGGTTTCGTTGCTTCGTAATATAAAAAAAAAAATGTTATAATCTAAACTGATATGGATTCCTCCAACCCAGCGTCGGATTTATCGGTGCGTCGCAGAAACCGGCGCCTGTAAGTCTGCGCCGTCGTACTCCCCAGAGGTCGAACCCACTTTATGTTTGACTGGTGCTTTGATAGAAAATATTTTTAGCTATAGTTCACAGAAATAACTCTGTTATATTTAACGGAAGACACATAACTGTTTGATCTACTTCGCAGTAGTATGACTTGATCCGAACTTACTTGCGTTAGTGCTTTATGTTATATTTCAAGTTCTTTATACATATCATTTAGAAATCTAAAAGCTACCCTGCCTTTTAAACGGGATACCCTAAGATTTTTCCCACTAATATTAATAGTCGTTGATCCTAACATTTAGGAAGGTCAAAGAATTCCGGACACCATTCAAAAATAATCCACCTTGTAAATCAAATTCGTGCTTCCGGAGTGAATCCATATAGATCAGGAGTTCGTCTGTGTATCATGATGACCTGCGGCCGTGAATGCCTCGTTGGCGGAAACTTTAAGTCTGGTTATTCTGGAGAGTTATCATTAATCTTTTCTCAAGTAACCGAATGAACTCCTTTTCTCATCAGAATCACCGTGGCAGATAAGAGTGACTGAACAAGAGTTGGAGCCGTTAACCGCTTGAGACATAAACTTATAAATCGGAAGAAAGCAATCTAATTGGCTTCCGGCGAAATCATTCCGCCGTAGACCTTGTTAGGCCCCCAAAAATGCTCTGACCTGGACCTGGACGAGATATTCAGTATCGACATTAGGACCCGCAAGTGTGATAAGAAATGTTATAATGCTCCCGGGAAGGGCTACCTTAGAAAAATGGTAAAGATGCCGCGCTTGTGTCCCTAGTGGGAATCCTGTACGGATGCTGGAGTGGGCCACCAATGGTATACCATTATATTCACAATAATGTTATATATTTAATGATTAATATCAATAAAATATTATGGTTCCCATGTATTACACAGTATAATGTGGAAGGAAAAGAGTATACAAATATAAGAGAAATCTACTGTAGTGTACTCGTAAAGTTAATCAGTGAGTTCAGTAGTTTGATATTATTTTCTTCCGATTGAGAAAACTGTAAAATTTATAAATAAAAAAGTTTAAAGTGAAAGTCATTATATTAAATGCCCTTTTAGTGAAGGTGTCGGTAACAACTTTCATAACGTCCAAACGCTCCGTTAAGAAGAACTTTACCAGACAGAAATAAAACTTTATTATAAACTTTTGTTACGAACGTCTACGTTTAGTTCAAAAGATATAGCCGTGACGGTTACTGATGTATATAAAAGAAAATACACCAACATTATAAAAGAGAAGCCAACCTGATTGTAACAAATGCACCAGCGTGGTGAGGAAAGGCCCAAAACCCTTCAATATGAACCTCTACAGACGACCACTCCTAGTGCCTGGCGGGTTTGCGGGCAGCACAGGATCAATCGATGTAGAGATCTTTTGGGAGAGGCTTATGTCCAGCAGTGGTCATCTAGCGACTGATGATGAGGATGAAGAAAACCGTATATTTCTCTTCAGATTTCTATTGTTTAGGGAATCAATATACTAACGCGTAAATTAAAAATGTTAGGTCCATCAACACGCATTAGAAATCATACAATGTATACTTTCTTCAAAAGAAAAAGAAGAAGACTGGCTCTCACCAACCCGCATTGAGCTAACGTAGTGGGAAATGAACCAAATCCCCTTCAATATGAACCCCAACATACAACAGTCTCTAGTGCCCAGCGATATCAGAGGCCCTGCTGACTGTATGTGGAGATATTTAGAAGAAGTCTCTGTCCGGCAATGGACGTCTATCGGTTAATGATGATACCTTCACGACAATGCGTTGAAAAATTCATAACTACATAAACCGTCTAGGCGAGTGCAAACTGTGCAAATATTACTGTGTGTGCGTAATATTACTGAGGCAACGAGACTCAATATCTTACGTCTCAAGGCGGCAAGCTCAATGCGGTGTAATGTAACTAGCGCCACGTTGTACACTAGAGTATGTATCAAGTATCATTAGTTAAACGTCCCGCCCGTCCCGTCGCTTAGTGAAATAAAAAAAGGACATAAAACCACAAGGATATATATCCTTAACAAATACTAACACTCACAGGTATGTAACACATATATATCGTATTTGGAGATTAATTCAGAAGGTAGTAGAAGTAGCTCGCTGGCCTAATGTTTAGAGCGTGCGGCTTTCATTCCGAAGGTCGCGGGTTCGAACCTCGGCATGTACCAATGACTTAATGTTTAAGTTATGTACATTTGTGAACTTTAGTTACAACAGCGAGATACAAAAACGGTGAAGGAAAACATCGTGAGGAAACCCGCACACTGATATCATCTTTGTGTGTGTGTGTGTGGTGGTCCCAATAAAGTGGCAACAGGCTCGCCCCCTGTTACATGGGACCTAATCTGACCACATCTGGCGAAACGTGGGTGGTTTATTCACCTCTGCCTACCCCTACTGGGAAAAAGGCGTGACTATATAAAAATAAAAAATAAAAATTCAGAAGGTGTAATAAGATATAGCGATGTGCGGCGTAATGTCCATCGGTCCTAGACACGGCGATGTCCGCCACCCACCCCATGCAGCGAGGGCCTCACCCTTCCGCTTGGGGGGCTCGGGATACCGATGCGCTAATTGAAATACCCCTGTCTCCCGGATCTATTCAGCTTTCAAATATCAATCGTCAAAATGTGAATTAGTAATCGCGCATGGCCGTGTTTCGATCGGAGGCCGTACGCCGACCGTTTCGGTGGAGGCAGGGGGTGAATTGCCAATTACCGATTAAACGGATTGGGAGCATTCTGACTAAACGGCGATTACACAAACACCATCGTGAACATATTTGCACTTTACCGGTATGGATTTAATAATTGAAATACACATATTGCACCCGGTCGCTTGCCTTTCGTTCATTGATCAAATTCCGGAGGCAAAGAGGTGGTGATATAGTTTGATCAGCTACCAACCCTGTAGGGTTTTTAAACATTTTAAAGATGTCCCACTTCGATCCTCCATCATAGTTTTCCGTCGTCAAAAAAAGGTATTACTTCATGAGAACACAAACAGGAAGTCGACGATATAACTTTGTTGTAGCATTATAAAAAAATTATGATTAAAAGAAATAATCTGATAAAGTGTACTTAAACAAGCGTGAAAACCTTTTCCGGGTGCCAAATATAAGAAGCTTCTAATTTCGAAAAATATATATCCGGTGATAAGGTTGTAAGTATCTGTTGACATCATATCCGGTCCGAGTATGGAATATATAGCTACCGTTGCTTTATTCAGAAACGCTTCATATAACATACGAACTTGTAACATCATTTATTTTCAGATGTTTTAAAGATTTTTTTTTATTTTCGATGCGACCAGACGAGTGAGACGTTCACTTGATAATAAGTGATACGCCTGCCCATTACAACGTGGCGCTATCTACGATGATATACACATCAGTACATTGTGTTCATCGTGTTGCGACATAAAATGTTAGGTTTCGTTTCGCTAGAAACTACATTAGCTACAGCGCCCTTCATGCTGGAACACAGTACTGTTTGGGGGTAGAAACAGGCGCTGCAGTGGCAACCTGTACGGGAAACAGAGACATTTTTATTCAGTAGTAGTTACTTGAATATAAAAATATACGGGACCGAATCGACTACTGCTACGCATACTCAACAGGCGTCTACGAGAACTGCTTACGTTGACTTTTGCTGCGGGAAGCGGAAAGACTCCACTGAAGCCGGATGCACCTCGCAGCGCGCTTCAGAATAATCTAGTTTCATTTCATGATAGGAGTTCTTGTAACAAGAATTTCCTTTAGCGTGTATTGCTTTGCTGTCGGGCCGGCGTCACTACTTCAGCAATTCCTCGCGCTCGCACCTTCTTGCTGCAGCGCATATGATGCTATTATGCTCGCGATTGCGAACACTTCATATAGTGTTTATAACTTTGCATGTACTTTTTATAGTCCTATTGAAGTCGTTCACTGATGGTTGGTATCTGTTCTGTCCTATTGCAGCCGATATTATTGGGATATAAGGGGTCCCGTGCAACTCACGGGACCCAAGACAACCACACCTGCCCGTGGCGCACCCTGCTAATCAACAAACGAGGCTCTGACTCCAGCCAACTCGCAACGGGTTAGCGAGGTGGAAAATGGCTCAAATCCCCCATACGCACCTCTCCATACGACAGCCAGTGCCCAGCGGTACTGAAGGACATGCTGACTGTATAAAAAGATCTTTAGGGGAGGGATATATTCAGCAGTGGACGTCTATCGGCTGATGATTATGATGGATTAAAAGGCCCTGTAGCTAGCGTAATTACTGGGGTAACGCGACTAACACCTTGTATATAAGTGTATATCATCTTAACTAGCGCTACGTTGTTATGGGTAGGCGTATCGCTTACCGTCAAGCGCACGCTCGTTTAATCGCTTAATTGAATAAACGTTCTGTAGTATATCCACAACTAACAGATTGTTACTGCCACTGGTAATAATAGTGTTAATGTTATTATTAGTGGGAAAGTATACCAAAGAACAGCTTGCCAACATAAACTTAGATATATTCTAAACACTAAATTCCTTATCATCATCAGCTGACAGACCCCCACCGCTGGAGATAAGTCTCTCCCCAAGATCTCCACGTGGATCGGTTCCTTATTTATTCCTTATATTGAATTATAAAGCTTTCGACGGTGTAAAGCGTACAACGGTAGTGTTATTACAGGGGTAACGATACTCAAGATGTGGTCTCAATTGAAGAGCGCAATGTGGTACTGTATATGCCCTATTGACTTGGTTATTACATAAAGTTATCAAGTTGAAGTAAATCAATAATTTACACAGACTGTTATGTACTGAACGTCACAACTTCAATGGCACACATCGCTTAATAGTTCCGAAGTTAAACAATACCGCAAAGCATTTGCAATGAATTTTATTGGATGAGGGGTTGCGTTGTATATAAGGGTTGATGAAATCTATTTGTATACGTTGTAGTTGCGAGAGTACACGCGAACTGGTAGTGGATATCTGTTACCGTCTAGATACCACTGCAGCGACTATGGCAGCCGACAAACAGTACTGCGCGAATATTACCATGTTCCGATTTGAAGTGTGTTATATCTAGTGAAATTACTGTAGTAAAGTAACTACAGTAATGGTAGACATGGATAATTAATATCAGGGAATGGACTGGCATGTCTGGCATATGTCTATCTATCGGAAATGTCTCGCCGAACCAGAGACAGAAAGGACAGCACCACGCTGATCGCCAACCTTCACTAGGTGGTGAAGCACTGTAAGAAGAAGAATAAGAAAACCTAATTTCTTGTGTCTCAAGGTGACGAGCACAATGCGGTACAGTGTATATTATCGTAACTAGCGTCACGTTGCTATGGGCAGAGGTGACCCTTATCATCAGGTGAACATCCTGCTCGTACTATCGCTTAAAAAAACAAGAGAGCTGCTGTAAGAATAAAAGATTTGTTCTTGTTGTTGTTGCCTGATAAACACAAATATTAGCTCTTTACATATTAAATTAGCGTTTTGTAAGGGAGGAATATAAATTTTTTTTTTTTTTTTGTATAATAATAGGGGGACCGGAAAGTAATGTCGTTTCTGCGCATGCCAATACTTGATTGTCATTTGTCAGCTCATTGTTTTGTTCAGAGGCGTACCAAAGACATTGTGAGGTTATAGTGATTTCTTTACTTATAGACAATTGAATTACAATTTTTTTTTGTAATTTTGGGTAAAATGGCCAGCCAAATACCAGAAGAGGTACACATCCGGCATTGCATGCTCTTTGAGTTTCGCAAGGGAAATAACGCAACAGTTGCTACCAAAAACATTTGCGATGTTTATCCAAATGCACTGGACATTCGTAAATGCCAAAGGTGGTTTTCCAAGTTCAAATCGGGTAATTTTGATCTTTCCGACTCGTATCGATCAGGAAGACCATCAGCGTTAGACAACGACGTGTTAAGGGCGGAAGTGGAAGCAAATCCGTGTCAGACGATCGAGGAATTGTCAAACAGTCTCAACAAACCTTGGTCGACCATCCAAGAACATTTGAAGCAGATTGGAAAAGTAAGCAGAGCAGGTGTTTGGGTCCCGCATAATCTGTCCGAACAGAATAAGGCTAACCGATCAATCACATGCAACTTATTGCTTCAACGACACAACACAGAAGCGTTTTTTAATCGCTTGATCACAGGAGATGAGAAATGGGTCCTGTATGATAACCCAAAACGCAAAAGGCAGTGGCTCTCTCCAAATGAAATCCCTCGGAGTACTGCTAAGCCAGGTTTACACCCCAAAAAAGCGCTTTTGTGTGTTTGGTGGAGTATTCGCGGCATTGTTCATTTTGAATTACTGAAACCTGGAGAAACTGTTACTGCAGACCTCTACAGCGAACAATTGCAGCGAGTCAATCAATCTTTAATTGAAAAGTGGCCAGCGAATTAAAATTAATGAATTGGGGTGGGAGGTGCTGCCTCATCCACCATATTCGCCCGATGTTGCACCATCGGATTTCCACTTATTCCGAGCGCTGCAACACTTTTTAAGTGACAAAACATTTGCAAATTTGGATGATATCCAAAATGCCATCTCTAGATATTTTGCCGAAAAACCAATTAATTTTTATCGATCAGGGATTGAAAATTTACTCACTAGATGGCAAAAGGTTATTGACAATGATGGGGAATACATCATTGATTAAAAATAAAGACTCGTTAAAAATGTATGTGTTTGTATTTAGCGTAAGAAAACGCCATTACTTTCCGATCCCCCTAATATATATCAAAGTATGCATCGTTGTTATCTATGCATTTTTGCCATCTTATATTATAGGTAGTTCATTGATCCCTTTACTAAAAAAACCACGGGGGCGAGAATCATTAAACTCTTTGAAGGCGGTTTGGACTGCCGCATTGGAGTTGATTTTTTTTTCCTTACAGGCAATTGTCCAAATTCCGGAAAAAATGGTAATCTGTTGGTGGATATCGCAGACATTCCAATTGTAGCTCATCTAACTTAGTGGTTGCTTGTTGTACAGTGTGCGGTCTTCCGTTGTCGTGAAGCAACAGTGGTCTAGAGCGATTGACCTATCTCGGTTTAGCAGCTAGTTCTTCCTTCATGGTTTGCAGTTGTTGACAATAGTTATCTGCCGTAATCGTTTGGCCAGATTTTGGAAAGCTGTAGTGAACGACAACGGCGCTCCACCAAACACTCTCAAGTAACTTTTTCAGTACCAATTTTCATTTAGGGCAGGCTTTGGCTGTTCAGGGTTCAGCCATTGCGACGAGCGCTTCAGATTGTCGTACAGTATTCACTTTTCATCACAAGTAATGATTCGACTTAAAATCCTTTCATTATTCTGTCGGTTGAGTAAAGTAACACAGCATTCACTCAATTCATGAGGTACCCATCGTTCAAGTTTTTTTTTACATCCCGATTTGCTTCAAGTGGATTAATAGTTTTATCATTTACGCTGAAGCCGGCAGCTGTCTCTGAAGTGCTTGGTGATGGATCCGCTTCAAGAATAGCCTTTAATTCTTCATTTTCCAATTTGGTGACCGACTGTCCACGGGGTTGGCTGTGAAGGTCGAAATTTCCAGAACGAAATCTTTGAAACCTTAACCGTAACGTGCTTTCATTTGCGACACCAGCGCCGTACACGTCATTAATTCTTCGAGTTGTTTCTGCAGCGCTGGTGCCACGGAACTCAAACTCGTACATATACCACATATTTCATGTTTTCCATTGTACGGTAATAAGCGACGCCAATGGAAAAAACAATGAGGAAATAACAAGTGAATTACTGTTTTCAAAACTCACGTGTGGACGAACTAAATGAATTTACACATTTGAATTTGGGCCAAACTAAAGAGGATTTCAGTTCAAAGTTAGTTATTCGTACTGACGACAAAACGCTAATTTAATATGTCAGGACTTAATATGTTCGCGTTAAACTCATGTAATCTCTATCATATACGTGTGTGTGTGTGCATATAGATAAATTAAGTCCGTCCACTAACGAGCTGGTGCGGCGTGATTTGAAACTCTCCCTATGCTGGCCATTCCGTTATAATCTACTTATGGTACAGCTGATGGGTCTTTGATAATGACGTTCTAAACGTGAGCCGTAATAATTCCGGTTTGGTGCAGCAAGCGAACCAACTAGCAACGTATTCATTTCACATGATACGTAGGTTAAGTGATTCATCTTTTCATTCAACTTTAATGCTACTTGCAGTTAGTGAATACTACAGCGACGTATATTAACTCAAACCTTACCAATCCTAAGCTTACATATCTATGTATGTAATGAAAATGGGTATCCTTTGTTCGCCAATCACGTGAATAATAGTGAAGGTATTGACACGGTAACATGAGCATTCGACGCGGAATAACATGTAGATGATTGTAGGATATAATATGATTATATTGGGAATATTTTGTGAATATCAGATATCTTTCATCATTTTACTTTTGTAAACATTTTCATTTGGTATTTTTTATCCGGTTGCTATAGTAACAGTTGGTATAGAATGCCATTTGCGGTGGCGATTGCTCTCGAGGAATATTTCGGACTTCTTTATTATATCCAAGTCTAATTTTATGTTATGGCCAGCTAAGCGGGCGAAGAACACCATATACATATAGAACTCACAGAGCTACCTTAAGCCAGCCCTATGCTGATTAGCGACTACTGAGCCCCACCGCCATGACAAGGCGTGAACTTGTTCGACGGACCGGCATCAGACATCTTTCTTCTTTTTTTTCGTTTTACGTAAGGGAAATGCATTCTGCAAATGCAACTAAATTCCCACCAAGTTCGACCTTCGTCGCTTTACGACGGGGCCACGGGACGCTTTTGCAGCCCTTCGCCATGTCTCCAGCGTCGGCTGCAACGTGTAGCTCGATCTTGGGGGAAAAACTCCCACCCCCCTTTTTCATCTCTGTAAAGGTTTACCGGAATATACGGCAAGCCCTTCTCCCGGCTTTTTACCGTCAGTTGGACAAAGAATTCCCCTCAAACCGTCACGCAGAAACCATGGGAGTCAAGAGAGAAAACTCTTCCGACTCTCTGTGGTATGTCTGGTTTTGGACTCCGTAGCCAACCGTTATACAGCCACGAAGGGTAGGGAAAGCGGCGAAACGCAATACTGATGTTCTTATTCCGCGGCTCCAATGCTGCCGCATCAGCGGTACAGCATCGTATAGTCGCGGAGGGTAGGAAGAGCGATGAATCGCAATCGCAACTCATTTCGCTCCACGGCTGGAGAAGGCACTGCGAGTCAGCAACCCACCAGCACACATCCAAGGTGAGCTCACTTATAGCAGCCACCTTTGGTCAACCGGGTAGGTTCTGATGTCCATAGCCGCGACAAAGCGGGAACCGCTTCGGGACGCCGACAACAGATATCTATCACCAGTAAATGTTCACGCTAACACGTACACACGGAAGTGCAGCGGGTTTCATTACTTCCTGTCCGACGAGCATTTGGGTAAAATAAACAGCGACAACCCTTTGAAATCTGGAAATGACGAAATGATTTTCGGGCGTGGTAATTGGAAACGGTTATTCATTCACATACCGATTGACGGACGTTGATTGGCAGATGATTTTATCCTAGTCTCTATCAAATATACATCGCTTAAATTTTCGACTAAAACTGTGAATATTGGAAATCGATAATTTTATAGTAAATGATGTCTGTGATAATCATTATGATCATCAGCCGATAGACGATCAATGCTGGATGCCTTCCCTAGAGATTCCCACATGGATCAGATAGGGATTCATATAGGAGATTTGGGCCATTTCTCATCTCACTGGCCCACTGCATCTTTTCAATACATTTTATTTTTATTTTAGTACAAACAATAGAAAGCAGTTGAATTTACTTGTGGTACGTTTCTATTGTTGGAAACTGTCTAAATACTAACTCAGTGCTCATTGAGCCGAAAAACAGAACTATGCAAACATTACCGTGTTCCGGTTTAAAAGGCGTTTTAGCTAATGTAACTTGGGTAACAAGACAGAACTTCTTATGTGTGAGTATATAACTAACTAGCGCCACGTTGTTATCGGTATGGGTATCACTTACAAACGGTTGAACATCCCGCTCGTCTCGTTACTTAACTGAATAAAAACAAACTTATCATCATATGAAAGGTTTTACTTACTCTTTATTATTTTGTAACCCCTAACCTTGTTATTGGAGCTTTTTTACCTTCGCTGCAACACGGCGGTGTAAAATTCACTCGTATATCACTCTCGTAAAACGCAAAATGCAACGTTATTGTGTTACAGTTAAAAGAGCGCTGCAGGTAATGAAATCAGTGCGCTAACCAGGTATACAGCCGCACCTGCGGACGCTTTAATCCTTCGTTGTTACTGTCAAAGTTCATTACTTCTGATCGAACGCACATCCGGTTCCGTATAGAAATTTATAGCGATGATTCAAATTCCATATTAAGGAACCCATTGATTTATCTACATATGATTAAAATGGGTTTCCTTCGTTCGCCGATCACGTGAAAACTAGTGAACATATCGACACCGGAACATGAGCTTTCGACTCGGAATGGTTTGTAGATGATTACAGGATGTTTATTTTATGAACTTCATAGATCCCTCCACATTTTATTTCTAATTAACTTTTATATATATTTTCATTTGGTACTATTTATGCGGTTGCTATAGTTACGGTTGGTATAGAAAGTCTAATTTTATATAACGGTCAGCAAAAAACTATTCCCTTATTAAACAATCGAGCAAGAAAGTCCCCGGGTACATAATCTAATATATTCGAAGCTTTTATTGCATCTTCTTCTTAAGGTGCCTCTCCGATTAGCGAAGGTTGGTGCTCATTTCACCAAATTATATTTCATCCGGTCTCTAGCGAGGCGGAACATTTGTTCATTATCTACACCCGTAAAAAAATATAAAAAAAAATTGGAGTCGTTTCATATGAAACTCATTACATAGACGGATTTAAAGCAGAAAATGGAATGGATGATGGCATGGAGTGCTCTCGCTAGAGCCTGTCGCAATATCCGGCGATACGATTCAAATTACTATTGGACAGCTATTATAGGATTCCTAGTAACTCCGAACTGGTTTAAAGCTTAGCCATTTTCGAGGGAAAATTACATTGTTTCACGTTAATTAACAAGAGCAAACTTCCGGCGGTAAATTTGCAATCAGTGACTGGTTCGTTAGCCAGTGCCGGGCATATCGATGCCCGAGTAACCGACAACAAAGAGGAACAGGTTAGAACTCAGGCTTGTAACAATATCATGCTACAGGATAAAATTACCTTACCTTGGTTATATGCCAATAATCACAACATCTTATCTAAATATTTCATCCATTGAATCTCATCTTACAGACGATCTCTGATTGGAGCGAAGCTGATCTGCTGGGATTTAATGCTTCCGAAACACAAGCAAGTCTATTCACCGCTAAAAGGATCCTGTTCACCTTGGCCCCTACTTTTCGATGTGTGTCCGTGATGTTGGATATTAAAATTACAATGAATCTCAACTACGACTAGTTCATCGAGTCCAAATCTAAAATAGCTGCTTGGAAACTGGGCGTCCTTACGACAATACTTCTTTAAGGGCTTTTGACCTTTATAAAGCACAGGTGCGCTCGTATGTAGAGTGCTGTTACCATATATGGGCAAGTACTGCCAAAATTCATCTAGCGGCAGTAGACTTGGTGAAGAGGCGGGCTAAGGGGCTTAATGATGATCAAGAACTTGTCATAGTTAGGCTCGACAGTCTTGAACACTGGCGCCGTGAGGCGATTCTCGCGGTGTTCTATAGGATACATTTGTAAGAATGTACAATGGAATAACACGATATTATTCCCCCATCATCTTTTCACCACTGGACGACCAGACGCACAGCAAGTCTCCATCCTTATGTTATATATCCCTAGTCTGCGAATAAAGAGGTTGTTGCTCGTTCTTCACGAGAACAGCAAAGGAGTGGAATACCTTGCAGACGTCAGTATTCCCGTCCAAATACGACGTAGGTGTCTTCAAGTAAAGAGTGAATAAGCTGCTACTAGGTTAGTGCACCTTACTACCACAGATCACATCACCATCTAACATCAAATGGGATCGTGATCAGGTGGTATACGTACGTTTTGTAGGTAGACAATGGCACCGCGAATTGTTAGAGGTCCAACAAGGTCTCGGTCTAACGCTAAACTTGCCGAGAGGAACTTATGGATCGCCTTAACCACTTCTCAGAAACTTAGTGGTATTCTAGCTTATTGTAGTGTTTAGTACATTGCTAAAGAATAAGCTGACTCCCTATGTACTCCATTAGAAACGAATTTGGTTATAGTTTCTGCAATTTCCTGGAACAGCGGATGGATGGGCATCCGATTTCATTAGTGGTCAGATCCACAAAGTGTTACTACTTTAAGATCATTACCCCCATGACGACCTGCCGTTTAGCACTGAACAGCACACCACCAGGAACACTTCACTCATAGTGTTATATAGCTGTGTTATTCCGCAAGAGGGATGTGCTTCTCCAGAGGGGTTGATCGTTTATATGCGGAAATATACACTGTCCCGTATATCATTTAATACGTAAACTACATTTATTACTTAATGGAGTTTCAATAAATAAAATGGTACTCGATTTGTTTGCGGGGAAATCGTTACTTTATAAAAATATTCAGTTTTTTTTTTTATTAAATGAAATATCAATCAAGTTAATTGAACGAATGATGTGGATGTATGCGTTACATAAAATATACAACAAATTGGACTGAAGCTAGCACGCGGTCATAATCTCAGATTAATTCCTGCAATTTACGTTGACGTATTTATTGGGTCTATAATCAAATTAACACTTTCACTAAAATATACAAATAATTTAAACAATAAAATCTTAGTGCATCAGTCTTAGGAAGTAGACACAGTATTCCCTAATTACACTGACTGGATAAGGCAAACAACAATCGGGCTAGTAAGAGTAGGACTAAGGTAAGCCCAGCCTAGGAGGGTTAAGCCCCTCCTCAGAGACGTGTTCAAAGAAAGTGTAGAGAGGCACCGGCGCGTTCTATAAGAGATCCCGAAGCCTCTCCGAATGCACTCATGCAGAGCACCGAGGGGTTTTAGTGAGTAGGAATCACACATAGCCCTGAGTTCCCCTCAAAGGAAGGGTATCTTTCGAAAATTTACTGCCGAATCCAAGAAAAAAAAGTAATTGCATTTATAAAGCAGTAAAAGACCCAGGTCAGCAAGAGCTCAACACATGTCGACAGATTTATTGCAGCAGTTCAATAACTTGCAAAGCCTGAAAACTGGAGAGTTCCAACCGAGCAAAGGTCTCCGCAGCGGCGGCGACAGAGTAATCGCGCATATAGGAATTCTAATAGGTATCCTAATAATGAAGCTGGATAAAAGTGAGGTGCAATTAACTATATTGTTAAACAATATATTAACTGATTATGAGTAAAGTTCTTCAAAAAACATAAACCCTAACAGCTGGACTCTTTGCGTTAAACAACAGTCAGGAAAACGTGCACGTGATATGCTGGGCTTAAATGGTTTTCTCAATCTGATCGCTAAACTTTACAGAGGTCACCTAATGATGATGATACGCGTACGAAGTATACGTCACCTGAGACTTAAGATGTTGAGTCTCGTTACTTCAGTAGTTACACTAGCTACAACGCCTTTCAAACCGGAGCAAAGTAATGTTAAGACACTACTGTTTGGCGGCAAAAATAGGCGCTGCGGTGGTACTTAGACGGTCTCCAGCAGTCAAACGTTGGCAGGTTGCTTACAGAGTTCTATATCATAGCTACACTGCAGTACAACGTTAGTAGGCGTTCTTTTTTTTTTGTTTTGGGGGAGTAATCTTCGATAGATACCCTGCTTTTAAAAGGAAGTCACGGTTATGTGGGATTCGTCATTAAAACGCCCTTCGATGGTCTGCATCAGTGCATTCAGAGAGGTTTGAGGGATGTCTTATAAAACGCTCCGGTGCCTACACTTTCCGTAATTAGTCTGTAATCATCATTACGCATTTAGCGGTCGAACAGGCCGCACGTCGCCTCTTTTTGTTCAACAATATTTTCTACTGCATTCGAAGTTAAACACTATGACTAAATGCAGTATGTGCAATATCGCTAACGGTAGTGCCGACGAGTTCACGGTTGTTAGCTGCGATAAATGTACCCTACATTAGGACGTGCCTTGCGTTGGGTCGCGCGGTGCACCACGAGACAAACTTAACTGGCGCTGCTACACATGCCGTATTGCAAAAAAAAACTGGGCGAAATAAGCCGCCAATCTCTAAAAATCCCTCTCCGCCAAAACCCTCAGAGGAAGATATTGTAAGTAATATCAAGGATCTCAGGAAAGAGGTTGAATCGATAAAAAAAGATGTTAAGAAGAGGACACCTGGTACCGAGTTAGGGTTGGAGGAAAGAATAGAAAGAGTGGAAGCGAAAATAATGAGAATATCACTGATTTATTTAATAGCTTGGAATCAAGGGTTACAGCGCTTGAGAAACGCAACAACTATCTAGAGCAATCTGAACGTGTAAATAACTTGGAACATCACGTTATTACTAAACACGAGAACGAGCAACTAAGGGACGTCGCCCTCCAAATTGCAGACACACATGGAATAGATTTGTCGAAATCGGACCCTAAGATAGTAAGACAAAACAAAATAAGAAAAACACGCTTCTCCGAACTATGAGAACAAAACGACGTATCAAAATGGCAGCACTGGGTTTTGAAAGAGATAAAAATACGGTATTCGTCTCGGAAAATTTAACAGCTATAATCGCAGTATCTTTTACGAAGCTCGGAGACTGCAAGATTACGAATTTGCTTGGACGTGTAACTGTCGCATATATGTCCATAAGAACAAAGATTCCTTACCTATACACATCAAGTAAAAAAAACAATTATATTCTCTTTAATTAGTCACTCCTATTATCACGTCACAATACAAGTTCATACAAAGACTGCGCGCCTGCAACACATTACTAACACTGTTTAGGTATAATTTAATCTTTGTTAGATTTTCAATAATCTAACGTCTCTGATCACGTTGTTGAACATTAATCTATAATATTTTTTATTTGTACATTTTTTTGCTTGCAAGTGTACTGGTTAGTTTAAAGATTTAATGGAGGATATCGCCGTATTGCATCTGCATAGGTATTTGAAGGTCGCTTTGTTGTCTACTAAGTTTTTGTCGTTTGATATAGATACTATAGCTTTATTTATTGTATTTTAATAATATATTGTAGTAAAAAAAAAATAGTTAAATACCTTACAATGGGATTGCTAAATATGGCATTAATTAATACAGGATGGGATGAACTTCTAGAATGTTTCATAGCAAACAATCCCGATGTTTTATGTCTAAATGTAACCAGAGACCAACGTTCAGTGTCACCACATACTGGGCTACAATTAAATCATGCTCCGCGTGTATCGCGCGGTCGTGGTGCGGGAGCTTATGTACGTTCAGGTATTACGGTACGCCAGTTAAGCCATTCTGTTGTTGTTCTTGAGCAAATGCGGCTGGAAGCCAGGCTCAAACACAATAGGTTGACATTGGGTGTCGTTTATCGGCCTCCCTCTCAAAATTGGATAGCTGCATATGACACATTAAACGAATCTTTGGCCGTTTTTGTACCTCAATACAATAGCATAAGATTATTAGAGGATTTTAATATTAATTACATGATTCCTAATAAGATTGTTTACACGCCGTCTTGCTTTAAAGATATTGTAAATAATTTTCAACTAAAACAAATAGTTGACATACCTACACGGATCACACCTTCTACCGAAACTATTCTTGACTTGATATTTGTAAGTTCTAAACTAAATCTCCACTCAATAAACGTTATTCACGATCACGGTTTAGTTGTGGCCAATTTTACGCTAGAAACCACCTAATCCGACCACATCTGGCGAAAAGTGGGTTGTTCATTCACCTCTGCCTACCCCTATTGGGAAACAGGCGTGATTATATATATATATAAAAAAAAAGAACAATCTCTTATAGACAGCTTAATCAAAACGCAGATGCTATTAAAAAAGCCGCACAATGTATCCCATGGGAACTAGTTCTCCAATGTGATAATATTAATGATATGGTGGCCACATTTACCTACCTAACTTTAGACTTAATCGATACGTTTTTTTTTAATTCGTCAGGTGATATCCTGACGACATGATTGTTCTCTGACATGATCAGAGAATGTTTGCAAGACATGTTGTTTCTACTTTTAATAGAGTTGAATGTATAATAATTTATAATAGTAAATATTCATTTTTAATTATTGACTAGTGCGTGGTATATACTTTACATAGAAATAACAATGGTAATAATAATAATCAAATTAAAGCAAGACATATGACTACGGTATTACGATTATTCATAATACTACGGTATGGCACGATCAGTTTAGACTAAGATGTGTAAAGAATATGTGATATATTAAATAATAAAGAGAAAGAAAAGAATATTTCGGTAGATATAAAAATATAACATTGTATGATTTTTTTTTTATTTAATGTAATTATGAAATGTAACTAATAACTATTAAATAATAGTATCTACTATTCAATCATTGTACTAATTGTCCTTTTCCATTCTAGTTGCTTTATTTATTTATTTCTTCTGACTGCGTCTTTTGTTATTTTTTCTACAAAGTTGAATACAACTTGTTTTTTATTTGTATAATTTCTTTCTTTATTTTGATTCTCAATCTTAACTCTATATCCACTCTTTCCCTAATATATATTGGACATTCTGTGAATAAGAGTATTATGCTTTCTTCGCTGTTATTGTCACAAATGCAAGAAGGTGTGTTTGCATTTAAATTTATACAGATATTGGCTAAAACCTCCGTGTCCTGTAAAAGCTTGAACCTTTATAGGATTTAATGAATTATTTTTTAAGAATGGGTATGCTATATTTATATGTGGAAAAAACATTTTGGTAACAGCTCCGGTACTGCTTTCTTTATACCTGTTACTCCATTTATTGCAGGTTAGGGATCTGAGTGTATATTTAACGTGGGATATGGGACATTTGTCATAATCGGGTGCAGTCTTTTTGTGTAGGACCGCTTCTTTCGCCAGAGTGTCGGCTCGCTCGTTACCATCAATTCCAACGTGAGCTCTTAGCCAAAATATTGCTATATATGCCTGTCGTTGTCTTTAAGTTTTCTGATGTTTGCACGGATTTCAATGTCAATGGGTGGAAAGATGTCGAGTTTCTTAGGAGTTCCAATGTCGCTCTTGAGTCGCTAAAGATCTTTATGTTTATGTCTTTAATTTTTCCCGCTATCTCTGTTTCTTTAAGCAAAGCGTAAAGCTCCGCTTGAAATACAGTGCAAAATGAATCCAATTTGAATTTTTTATTTGTTATCTCGACATCTTCACTCCATAAGGATAATGCGGCTCCAACCTTTCCATCTATTTTTCTTCCAACTGTGAAGATGAAAGCGTCCTGCACGCGATGGTCTGCAAGGGTTTGTGATTGCATATCCTCTAGGCACTCGTAATCTATGCAAATATCCTGTGCTGGGTGGGATGCTTCTGCATAGCTCACTTTTCCTTCAATTGATCTATTCATCATAAATTCTAAATTCTTGCCACGTTTCGCTTTGTAACATTGGACTGCTTCTAGGACTCGCATGTCCAGCGGAAGCAGGCCCGGTAGGGCTACTGCGGCTGTGTATGAGACGGTGCGATAGCATATGGTGAATTTTTGGGCGAAACCCCTTTGAACGATGTTAAGTTGTTTTATCACTGATAGTTTTTCTGCAGCTGGAGTCCAAATACTCGCAGCATATAGGATAATAGGTTCAATCACTGCTGTGTATATAGTTTTAATTATTTCTGGGTTTAATCTCCATGAAATCCTCGCTAATCGGCTTGTTTGCTTGTAGATGTTTGTAGCTTTTTGACAAATGTTTTTTGACAATTTATTATCAATGATGAGGCCTAAAATTTTAACTTCCTGTTGGTATTTAATTTTGTTATTACCCATATGGATACACGGGACTTAAAATTTTAACTTGTTGTTGATGCCCCATGTATTCACGTGAGATAGATATCCGTTAGCTACAGTTTCGATTTCCATCTTTGAGGGACCAGAAAAAACTATAACTATATCGTCAGCGAAAGCTTGGCAATAGATATTTTGCCGGTCTAGTTCCTCCAACAGAGGGTTCAACAACAGGTTCCAGAATGTAGCCCCTCCAATGGATCCTTGAACGCACCAATGTAAGGTTCCGAGACCAGTGCGATTGCTGTTTTCCTTTTTACCGATTCAATTATGAGTTCTTATGTTGCTACTTTTCGTTGTAAATTTGCCTGGATTGATTTCATATTCTACAGTATTCAATCCCGCCAGATTGTTCCCAACGAGTGTTGCAATTGTATCCGTAGTTGCGCCATTAACAATACGCCGTAGTAGTGCGAGCTAACGCATCCCATTTCCGCCAAATGGGACATTCTCTATCGAATGCGTTATGGTTATTATCATTCAGCTTTGCTTGGCTACAATTACAGCATTCGAAAACACCTCCAGCTAAACGAGTCCCACATTCCGTCCACCTGTGTGCGCCTCCACAGTGGCTCCACTTTTCTGCAGTTTCCTTACAGAAGCGTCTACTATATCCGTAGCCAAGGCATTCCGAACAGTGAACTAACGACGATTGGTCCTCCACATATACCCTTTGAAGATCTATATGCAGACAACCAGCAGCCGTTGCGCGCTGCCATACCTTGGGAAACACTTGTAATACTACGTGGGCGGTGTGCGGGTTCCTCGCTCGACGCCGATATTTGACGGAGATCCTTTTATCGCTTTCTGTTAAGCTGTGGAATAGATCTGCGTTCTGATTAGCCAACGCCTTCACCATTTCATCATCCGTGTGAACGGACAAGACGTCTCTAATCAGAACCAGGGGATCTCTATTTTCCGCGACTTTCACATTTAGCTTTCTATTCTTGACCGCATCACTGCTTTTATCTATTTCGGCCTTGTCGTGATAGCTTATCACTATCTTTTGGTCCCTCGCCTTCCGCAGCCTGTCCACGCGAACTCCGCTGTTTTTAGCTTCGACAGCACTCCTTATTTTGGTATGACGTCTTGACTAGTGTCTTCCTTGTTGTCAGAGGTGACAGTGATGGTGTGTAAGGCTGCTACGTTTTTCATAATCTGCCGATTTTCTGCCTCCACGTGGACTGCTTGGGAAAGGATGTCGTTCCTGAGTTCGGTTAGTGAACTCGAGATTCTCACGATCTCCGCGTCCGTCAGTTTTTCTTTTTCGCCTTCCACAGGTCCTTGCATTGTTTTTATCTCCGCAGTTAGAGATATGGTTTGCTGTTTGCATTCTTGCTATATATTTCGGTTTCGGTGGTGGTGAAATAGTTAAGACTTCTGACATCACGCGCTTCAGCTGGGAACAATCTTCCTCCAGTTAATCAGCAAGATTACAACTCACTGATGTGAGAGTAGATGTAGATGAGGAAGAAGATGTGGTGTCTATTTGAGAATGGACTGCGCTTTTTGGCTGATCTTCCGAGCTCTTCGCGAGTGTGCCAAACTTCTTAACAGGGGTACGGTTTGCGGTAAACATATTTTCGGTTATGGGTAATTAAAATAGAAATATATATGAGTCTGTTAGTAAGACGGTGAATTCTGGTATAAAGGGTTTGTATAGGACGATTAGGACGAAATTCTATGATGATGAAAAAAAATATATCTAAGTAATCAAGAAAGAGAGGGCGTGGGGGGCGATTTTTTCGCTTTTTTCCGGGTATTTTCGCGAAATACGAGCCGAAAAGTCGATGGGGTTCTAAACCCTATCGATTGGACAAGAAACAACGGAAGAAAAAGAAGATTTTAAGAAATTTCGAAGATTTTGATATGAAAAAATGAATAATTTGTATGGGAGCGACAAAAACTATGCTGGTGATGAATGTAAAACGAATGGGGGAGGCTAAAGGAGCGCAAGATACGACTAAATACAGAATTACAGGCAGGTAAGTGCAAATGTAATATTAATCGATACGTTTGCTCCTATGCACACGAGGACGTACAAAGAACTTTTTACACCTTGGTTAACTGACACTATAAGATCTCTGTGAGTATTGCGGGATAAAGCGTGTTAGCGTGCAAAAAATCTAAAGAGTGAGTCGTCCATGTTAAGCCTAACACTTCCTTTTTCATTGACCGCAATATCCGCAACCGAACTAAACACCAAACCAATTTTATAAAACAAAACAACCCCTGTATTAAAATTAAGGACACGGTGGTTCCAATACAAAAGTGCGTCCGCAACCTCGGTCTTTTAATGGATGAAAATTTAAGGTTTTCAAGAACATGTTCAGAACTCAGTGCGTAATTGTTTTACAGCCCTTAGGAGTATTTACAAAATTAGAAAATTCATTGACGAAAGATTACGTTATCAGCTATGTAACAGCCTGGTGCTGTCCCACTTGCACTACTGCGACATTGTATATGGCCCGTGTCTATTTAAGAAGACCACTGCGGCGATACAGCGTGTTCAAAACGCGTGCATGCGCTACTGTTATTCAATACCACGGCGACACCACGTATCACCTTATATGATAAAAAAAGATGTGATTAAAATGGAGAACGTGAGGACTATGAAGCTGGCGTGCTTTTTACACTCACTGACAAAATTAGAGATGCCATCATATCTTTATAATAAGCTTAGCTGGTCCACAGACTTCGCCAGAGCTTGACTGTGACCGCACGCTCGACCTCTACAACAAAACACAACTTGGAGCAAACCCGAAGTAGTTTCAAATTTGCTGCATCAAAATGTTGGAACGACTTACTACTTCCGCTGTACCGTACCGTATCTCGGTTCACCTTTAAACGCAACTGACGCAAATGGCTTTTGATGCAACAATCGCTCGGCACAAACAGTTCCGGTTGATTCGTGTGTGCTCGCTATTTATCAGTATACTGTTTCCGTAATTTAATAATCAAGCAATTATACAATTAAGTGTTCACTAGCTTTAATAATGTCAGGCCAGGGCAGAATACCAGCACTTGGCACCAGGTGCCAATGTCTGAGTCCTGGACCTTTTTGTCTAATGTTTTATTTTTTATGTGTGTTTTAATCTATTATACATAGACTTGAATGGCTATTATTTTTATCGTTTCTGAGGAGGAGCCTAACACTCTTAAGCACTATCGTTGAGCCACACGCTGTTCCACGCAGGTTCGCTTGTTGAGCGAACTCCTAGACCCTTTAGTCGCCTTCTACGATTACGGGGCTTACTTTAGACATATCCTTACTAGCTCGAGACTACAGGGCTGTGGCGTTGCAGTCCTACTTAACAGTTAAATCGTAAATTAAACAAAAAAAAACACATTTTCTTTTTATCCAACTAGGTAGGTCCAACTTCAAGAAAGAGATCTCTCGTCGAATCCAACTCGGATGGGCAGCATTCGAGAAGCTAAGACATATCTCCTCGTCAAAAATACCGCAGTGTCTCAAGACAAAAGTCTTTGACCAGTGTGTGTTGCCAGCGATGACATATGGAGCAGAGACGTGGCCGCTTACTGTGGGCCATGTCCGCAAGCTTAAGATTGCCGAGAGGGCGATGGAGCGAGCTATGCTCGGAGTTTTCCTGCGAGATCGAATCAGAAATGAGGAGATCCGCAGGAGAACCAAGGTCACCGACATAGCTCGAAGGGTCGCCGTCGCAAAGTGGCAATGGGCAGGGCACATAGCTCGCAGAACCGACGGCCGTTGGGGCAGAAAGGTTCTCGAGTGGTGGCCACGTACCGGAAGACGTAGCGTGGGCAGACCCCCCACAAGGTGGACTCACGACCTGGTCAAGGTCGCTGGCAACCATTGGATGCGGGTGGCCCAGGACCGGTTTGAGTGGAAATCTTTGGGGAGGCCTTTGTCCAGCAGTGGACGTCTTCCGGCTGATTGGAATGGAATGGAAAAAAAAATAGATAATTCTCGATTCCGGATCCGGATTCTTTGATCTAGTATCGGTCACAGAGAGATACGTATCTAAACATTCATCATATTCAGTTTGGGGTTAGAACTGAAAAACGATAAACATTAGTGATTTATAGTGCACTGCACCCGGGCGGAAGTTATATGAGCGGCCATTAAAAACATATCCGTCGGTTGTACAGAATCGTTGACACAGTGGCGGATGAAGTTCCGCGCGCCAGTTATAGTTGCAATATCCGGGTGAACGGTACGAGTGTTGATCGGACAAACAACTGTGAGAATTCAGGGCTGTCTGCGCTGGCTATGGATCTAGGCACGAATTAATTATAAATAACAGCGGTATAACAATTTTGAAAGTTAATAAATATTAATTATTGAAGTTCGTTCTCTTGATGATACGAAACATGTTCAACAGGTAAACGACCCGTTTCGATCTGGCGTCCGCCGCTAACAAAAAAAGAAATCTCGTACAGGGGTAGAGGCGCGCTGCAAAATTCATTAAAAAAGTTACGTTTGCACAAAGAAAGAAACGCGTCCGTGTACATCCCGGTATGTACGTCTACTCCACGGCTCGCCGGCTCCCGGGCACCGAGCCGACAAACTCATGCATTGCAAATTTTGCCATAGTTGCAGGCTCGCGAAGAATTTCTTTCCCAAGTATAAAGCTCCATCCGGCCCGCATCGCCGGGCATCCTCAACGTTACAACACACTACCAACCAGCTGCAAAATCAACACCGACGCATACACTATAAGCGGAATAATAAACTCAACATGGCTATCGGAATCTCGTATTTAATGACATCATCATCACCATTCGATAGACGTCTACAGCTGGACATAGGGCTCCCACAAAGATCTCCACATCCACATCGATCGGTCAAGATGACATAGTATCATTTAAAAACTATTGTAACTTACACAAATTTTGAAATATGTTTGTGTATATTGAGAAAGTAGCATATACTTTTCAATGGAAGAAAAATGCAAATAAAAGCCGAGTAGGATAAAAATAATTTATACACAACAGAATTAATACTCAAATGTAGAAACACTACAAACCTTACAGACAAGTCATACGTATATAAAATAATGAGCTATTAGGGACTGAGGTTAAAAAAGTGAGTTACTTCCAGGAAGACTGAACAGCTCAAAGCGGTGAACGTTTTAAAATTAACCGAGTGCATCTGCACTACAAGAACAGAGGATAAATGAGGTTTTATACGAAAAAGTAAATTTAGCTGTTAATTTTAAACTTAGTTTAAATGCAGCTGTTACGATGGAAAAATAGAGAACTGAGGCAGTGAACACCGACTTACTGAAGTCTCCGAGAAACTTCTCGTGTAATTTAAAACGCTCAAAGCTTTTGAAGTAAATCTCATCTACAATAATTTCATACGCTTTTCCAGAGACAGTTTTTAGAAATTTGTTCAGAGCCAGGTTTGACTTTTCATCGCAGTAACTAGTTTGAAAATTTACTTCGCAATATCGCGCAAAGGGTTAAATTGTTAATTGCGATTCCTGTACATTCATAATATAATATCTCATTTAAGGATCTTGCTGTAATATTTAATAAGAAACAGCTCCAACTTGTACATGAGACGATTTAACTTCCAGAATATTTAGAGAAGGTTTTTGCTATTACGCTGATGCCTTTTAGCACATTTATTTGCTAGCGCATTAAGCTACATTTAGTCGCACTTGGCGATGCATTACTTTTCCTCGCCTCTATCGCCCGCACATTAAAAGCCTGGTTTGAAGACGTTTCGCACATAGATGTGGAAACACCCGATTGTCTTATCACTTTCCATTTACATCGGGTTTTATGAAAAAAGTCATGGACAGGATCGTCCTGCTAACGGTAACGATGATGTCGTTACAAAACTGCATGCCTTCATTGAGCAGAGACTTCTATAGTATTGTTTTATAATTATGATACAAATCGTAATCAATAACCGACAATAAGGCGGCCTCGTTATGGACATCACATAAAGTCAAGTATTATGTAATTGTAAACAAAAATTTGGTTTGTTGCAGAAGGACCTCCGGAGACTTGCGTGGAAGAGACACAAACGGAACCTCTCGCGCCACTCACAAGTAAAGTTTTACACAAATAACAAGTTTTTTAAACATTAAATAGATGCGATCAATTTGTGGTCGATATCTCTTGTAGATAACCATTTAGATAAATATAAACTAGTTCCGGATTTACCTACATCTAGATCTCAAGTTTCAAGGCACCGGCCCCTTACACTGCCGATAAGAATACGCATCAATTATGCCCTATTATGGACATTTATAACAGTTACCATTAAGTATTTTTTATTGTATAACGTATCTTTATGACCAGGCGAGGAGAGCGATGTAGCTGAAAGTGAAGAACGAGCGTCCTCCGAAAACTCACCGCAGAGGCGCCGTAAAGGAGGTATCCTCAAAGGAGGACGTCTGTGGAAATCCTTTGAACATGAAAAGGAGCTCAATGAACAGGTACAGTTACGAAAATACTAATGCTCACCGAATTAATATTCAAACCCGACTTTGAATAGATTAACTAAGTACTTTTCCTCTAAGGGTGTAAATCACATCAATTTTTTTTCTGCCTTACGTTAGCGAGACCTTTTTAATGTTTCCAAGTCGAAGGTCAATTGTAAACAGTATCGGGAATGTTTAAAAGGCATTTTAACAAATTCAATAACTTCCATCATTATTCAAATAGAATGACGATCAGCGGTCAACGACGACTGCCAGCGACGAAGACGGTTCTGTAACTCCCAGGACCGTACGCTTCGTGGACAGGCCGAAGGAGCCTAAGGATGAGGATTCGGACCCGAAGGCGGAGCCCAAGGGGGAGACGACGGAGCAGACGTCGGAAAACGAGAGCGGCGCCCCCAAAGAACCCGTCACCAACACACACAGGTACTACCATTGAAGGTATAGGGCAGGTCCGGGCTGCAACTTACCACGCATAAGATTCTGTTCAGCTCGTGATGCGTGAGTATTTAAGACGAGAACGAACAGGGACTATCTGGGATACCCAACCGCGTGATATTTCTTCTTTCTCCTACTCTTTTCCAGCTATGTGGGTTCTGCAGAGTATGTACTTCTCTTCCATATCCATCTATCAGCAGTCATATCTGAATTCACACTCTTCTTACACATATATTTCACACAATCCATCCACACTTTCTTCTGTCTTCCTCTACACTTATTACCATACAAGTTCATTCTCAATACTTTCTTTATTATATATCCTTCATCCCTCCGCACAACATGCCCGCACCACGATAACCTCTTGCTCCTGAATCTCTCTGTCACTGGGGCAACTTCCAGACTTTCTCTAATACACTCATGCTTAATTTTATCCATCGTCTTCACACCACACATCCATCTTAACAATCGCGTGATATTTAATAAAAAACAAATTATCTATAGAATTGTATCGGCATTATTTTCCTAGACTGGATACACCGTTGATACTTACAAATCAACCACCGAAAGCGAACTCAGCTGTCCAACAGCTGTTCAACAGTAACCGGCCGCCGCCGCCCGCCATGGAGTCACATTTAATCACCTCCGAAACTTTAAGGTAACGATAAATTTTGCATTTCAGTTGTTTAATTATATTTCAACAAGTCCTAGGGTAAAATAGTGGTTATTCTGAACATTTCTAAACAAAGCGACCAGTTCATATATTAATAAGCCCTCAAAGCTCATTATTAAATTACTGCAATAATGGACTCATTCAAATATTTAAATATAATAATTGTTTCCGGTTAAAAGCTAGTCGCTGTTAACAATGAAATGTTATTAATAATTCATACACTTTATTATTACACGATCAACCGCCACAGTGATTACATTAGACTGAAACAAAGATAATAAATATCTTTCTTATCAGCCGGCTGACACCCACTGCTAGGTAATAAGCCTTTTCTTGATTTCTGGGGAGGATATATTTATAAAGATTCTCTGTCTTCTATGGGGAAGTCATTTACGTGGAGATTTTTACTTTGGTGTTTGGAAAGGTCACGGGATCACCGTTCGGAACACAACGGCAGCCTCGCTAGCGTCATGCTGGAACAGCCTGTCTCGAGATCTTTTTTACGCCGACCCTACCAACCTCGCGAGTACTTCAATGACCGTAGACCACGTCCATCCATTGTCCACTTCAGGGTCGTTTAGAAGGCCATGAGAACCCCCATATTGACCGCCAACGACCCGAAAAGCCCAGTTAAGGCAGGGGAAAACCGTTCACCGACCTATCTCAAGAGAACCACGCACCAATCCGCACTAGGACAACGTGGTGTATCTCAATGCCCAATTCCCCCCGAAAATAAATTCCAAGCAATAACGTGCGTTATGGGTTGATTGAATAATAGAATTGCTTGGACCTGTGATTTAGGTAGTAAGATAACCACACTGGTATTAACCACACAGTTGATCTGTCTTAACCAAGCATAGAGTCTACATGATCATGGACTCCAAACAATTCGATAAAATAGATTTTCATACAAATAATAACAATAATTGTGCGAATATGTATGTATAAAAAGTATAAAAACTTTTCTCACTTAACCGTTTCATATGGGAGGGGGACGCTTACTATTAAGTATAAGTTTATTTTAATGTATATAAAGGGTATGAAGATAACTATTTTGTTAGTTATAATTTAATTGTCATAACGTTTATATCTGCGAACTATAATCATAAATTACCATCAGCATAAGCAGCAGATTTTACCATTAACATGAGCAGCAGGGCTTAATCTACTCGACAACTTTTAAATTTACTCTCCAAATGGTTTATGGCACAGGTTGCTGCGGAATTGCCTTAAAAAAAGGGTTTTGCCATCCAATGATTGTTAACGTTGGCTGGCTAGTCATTAATATTGATGAGAAACGGAACTGTCCCCAATATTGGACCTCGTGACGCCCCCGACGCTTCGCGTGATCCACGAGAATATTATCCATTGATGTCTACCTTCCGAATTCTATAGCGTGAAAACGCAGTAAGATTTTTTTATGGCCATACCTCTTACTGCTTGGTAGTGTAGCTTACTGACCAATATATCTTGTCTAAAACATAATGTTGCTATCACTAATATAGAAACTACAACAGGGCCTGGGACGCTGGCGTAAGACCGAAGACAGAGGATGCCGCAGTACGCAGGGTCGCGGAGCGGAACGCCCTGCGGTGTTCCCTGCTGCGGAATGAGACGAGGAAAAAGCAACAGGCGAAGGTTATTTAATCAATGTTTTAAAACTTTACTGTTCAACAATAACATATCAACATCTAAAGGCATCGCTGTGTTTCGGCAGACGCAAGAGGACAAGAGCAACCTGGACAAAATGGCATCACCATATTTAGTTTTCTTTTATTTCAATCAAACGATGGGACCAGCGAGACGTTCACCTGATCGAGTGGTAATGACACAATACATGGTCAACAACAATACCATGATTACCAGTCTCAGTTTTTTTTTTTGCTGATCGGTTAAGGCGACATGGAGAGCCTTTTCCGAAGCTTATACTCTTAATAAATTACTAGGACATCTTTCGTTTTGCGTTTGTTTTTTTTCATCATCATCACTTCATCCGAAGGACGTACCACGCTAGACATAGATCTACTGTAACGTGTTCCACAAAGCACGGTCTTGTGCTATTATTTTTTTTTTAAAGTACAAAAACAAAATGGACAGTGGTTAGTAACACGTCGGTCCATAACAACGAGACGTGAGTCACTTCTCCGAAAGCCCCAGCTCGCATTCTTGTCCACACCGTCAAAGTGCCGACTCTGCATTCTCATGGTTCCCTCTCCAAGAGCCCATCTCATCTGTGATTATCTCTCATTATCAATTTTTATTCTATATCAATATTGTTTTCTAATGTTTTTAACCATTAACGTATATAAAATTCAAAATGTCAAATAAACCTGGTGCCAGGTCCATGTTGCCGGAGACCGTCTAGGTACCACAGCATCTCCTATTGTAGCCGACAAACGGCAGTGTAAACATTACTGTGTTCCAGTTTGAAAACCGCTATAGCAAGTGAGATTGGATGGGGTTACGAGACAATATCCTATATCTCAAGGCGATGGGCGCAATGTGGTGCAGTGTATATCATCAACTAGCGCCACGTTATTATTGACAGGAGTATCATTTACCATCGGATGAAGTTTCCGCTCGTCGAGTCCCTTCGTTTAATAGAAAAATACTGTACAGCCTGTTTGTTACAATAGTTAAGTTTCTCGTTTTAAGAGTCACATTACTGTGAAAATATTGAAAAAATATCGCAATTAAAAAAGTAATTACTGGTCTCCAGTCAGAGTCAATTTCATATATACTCTATAACTCCTTTAATTTTTTTGTTCCTATTAAAGTTTAACGCGTTATTATTACCTATGAATTCTAATGTAACATTTTTATTGTTTGTAACGTTATTTTAGACGTTACGATCATTTGGTCATACTATCAAGAAGGTGAGAAATGTTACAGAGCGTACAAGTGAGATACATGTAGTCCGCTCCTCGAAGGGGCCAGGTCAGCATTTTCATAACTTTATGATACATAGATATTATACGATACATCGAAACGAGCCAGTTGCTAGCGGGACGCAAAACAAGCCGCATATCTGTATATCTATATTCTCGCTTAAAATTAAGTAGTGCAACATTTTAATCAATCAAAATCAGGCATTGGAATAATGCTCCCATCCTTCACTCATAACAAGGTATGTGTTCTGAGTACTGAAAATATTTTATTACAATGTTTTAACATAGAGGAGATAAGCCACTGCCCACTCGAGGGGCTCGAAAGATCTACCACATTATATTGCTTAACATTCAAATTATATTTAATTCAGCATTAACCTTCAAAACATATTAATTAATATAGTATTAGCGTTAAAATTATAATTAAAATCACAACCGAGGAGCATTCATGAAGACGCTCATAAAAGTGGAGGAAGCGGGAGAGGTGTGCCAGGATCGTAGCAAGTGGAGAGAATTGGTCTCTGCCTACCCCACTGGGTACGGCTTCCGGTATTACAATGACCGGTGCGAAATCATCATTATCAGCCGATAGACGTCCACTGCTGGACTTATGCCTCACCCATAAATTCTTACATCGATCGGGTAAGGATTCGTTTGGGTGGATTTGGGCCATTTACCACCTCGCTGGACCAATGCGGGTTGGTGGGAGCCAGAGTCTCGTTTGTTGATTAGCAGAGTGCCTCACAGGGTGGTGCGGTTGTTTGGATCCCATGAGCACCTTATCGAAAGATAGCAAAGTCTTTATTCGGTATATCTTTACCTTGGATGATCTTTTATTATATCATTAGTCGACTATAAATACAAACTGAAAATGTCAAGCTGGAGTCAGCCCGTTTTTATATTTATTACACGATCTATAAATTGAACTCTTCTTTATCTAAATTTAACCGCTCCGTTAAAAGTCATCACCCGAACCATTAGCGGACTAGTTGTTTAGGTTTCAACAAGAAGTCGCACACCACTTTAAAATAAGTGATGCTCATTTGACATATTAATTAGCGTGGAGTTGATGCTGTTATTTGCACGTCTCCAGCTACAACAATATTGTGGTGTTTGTTTATTCAGTGTTGTTCATGTGCAGAATAAAGTTACATTAGTAAACATATCTGACGATTTCAATGCAGTTAAATAAATTCGCCGCGTGAAGGTGTTTCTCTTTTTATCGTTGTTTCTTATCGTATCTGCTTTATCTTTCTCCAATCACACATACAAAAAGGCAGAAGTTTCCACTACGACTCGACCTAGTCTGGCACTAACAACAGGATGATGATCAATTCTATTTGATCTAGTCCTACTTATCTCCGTCCCCGCCAGACGTACAGCTACTCGTACGTCTGGCGGCGTACATCAGCGCATTCATAGAATATTTGTTTCCAGCAAGAGACGACGTCGCTAGCTGAACGTATACGTCTCCTCACTTGCGACGTGGAAGACGAACCTGAGGACCGATCACCGCCGCCCAGCGTCAGCGGTGACAAATTCTCGAGCAACAGCGAAAAATCAACTACATACGTCAACATGGACAGGAACAGCGAGAAAGCCTTCGGCAGCGCTTCGTCCAGCTCTTCGTCTTCGACTTTATCAGCGCAGGTGCCCCTTCGTCACTACCCGCCGGACCTGGGTGATATTCATCACGAGCACCAAAAGGTAAGGAGGAGGGGTATCAATAGTTTATCACGCTGAAGAATATTTGATGGATTTAATGACAGCTGAAGTTACTTGTCTACGACAACTTAATTTCCCATAATGTTAAGTGATAAGGTAACGCCGTACATATGAAATTTCGATCGACCAAAGCACTCTGCCTCAATTGTGCTGATGACCAGAATACTGCAACTCTTGTGATAGTATTACGCACATGAAAACGAGACTTGTAGTAAAATATTTGTACTAGTATCCATTATTACATAATATTATGCCATTGGTGGTGCACATTAGCTTTCATCCGGTTGCTCTGCTACTCAAGGTCCGTAGGGTAACGGTTAACAACCGCGCCACGATAGCTTACGAGCTTTCGTTAGGCTGATCGTTTATTTTATTTACTTAACTATAACTTACTCAATGTCGAGTAATAATGAGCCTGAAGTCGGGGCAGCTTGACAAAGCATATTTTTAAAACAAAAGGTACTAAAAACAATGCGTGCCTTTTTAAGCTATGTACTCGTATAATAAATACGACTTCTATTTGAGGCGACGTAGACCCCCCCACTCTCTCACCCCCACGGTCGGCGCAATGCGTATACGTTAAAAGGTTCACTGTCACAAAATAAATATACTGATTTTAAACGTTGCAAATGCTGCAACTTTACAAAATTGTCGATAAGTTATTAAAATTAACTTCATCATCATCATCATCATCAGCCGACAGATTGCTGGAAATAGACCTCACCCAGAGATCCTCACATCAATCAGCCGGGCAGCGGGCGTTGGCGGACATCAAAGGACGTCGTTTGTACCGATTCATATGAGGGGATTTGTACTATTTTCCACCATGCTAGCCCAATGCGGATTGATAGGAGCCAGAGCCTCGTTTGTTAATTAGCAGTGTGCAACATGAGCAGGTGAGGACGGCTAGAGTCCCGTGAATTGTTGTACGAGACCCCTGACACCCCAAAATAAACTTATCGCTGAATAAATAATTTTCTAGAGAGAGAGAATCTCCATCAATGTGTCCAGACAAAAAATATTTCACAATAAAGCATACCTTTAGCTCAGACGGAAATAACCTTAGGAAGTGAGTAAGGTCACAGAGAGTCAGATGAAAAATACTTGAGCCTCTCAACCCACAGTTTATTTCCGTCCCCCGCCGCTTTGCAACCGTAACGATTTTATATCCGTGCTCGTAATTCAGTTTCAGCTTCAGATTTTCTTTAACTCTAAACAGCGGCGTTACTCATTAAGCTAACCGAGATAAAATAATTGCAGCCATTTAATATTTACTTTATAACTCTGCTTCATGTCAAAATTACGACTTCCTTCTACTTAAAATTGTTACAAAGGAACCTAAGTTTAATCGTGTTTTCATTAAGCGACAGCGCTGGCGGAAGTTCGCCGATACCGTCAATTATCATGTCTATACAGTACCACATTGTGCTTGCCATCTTGATACTCTAGATCAGAGGTTCTCACACTTTTTTTCCTCATAGGATCACTTTCAAAATTTAGCTAGTTCCGGTGAACTACTTGCAGCTACATTTTTTTTTTTATTTTACATTGCAGCTACAATTCTACCATGTTCCCAAAATTTGACAAAAATGTGAATAATTAAAGCCAACATACAACGCGTCGAATCTGGGCACTAAGGCTTTTATACGCTAAATCCACTTTTCTCCATAAGCTTAACAAGCTATACGCTACATACAGCGTCAAATTTTTAAAATATATTCGAGTAGCGATACTAAGCTGGTGATCCAATTTCACTCTGACAGCAACATATTTCCCGTTCTATTAGAATCCGATTGGCTTACGGCTTACCAGAAGATTTAATTGGCACACTATTTGTCAAAGCCTGTCGTCATTATTTCTAGTTATGGATCGAATTCCCGACCAATCGTTCTCATATACACGACGGAGCTTTATATAATATTGAAGTAAATAAATAACATGGTTTCATGTTCGTCGTGTATCGTGGTAGTCCGGTTTGAAAGCTCTTTTTTTTCATAATGCCCGATAATATCAGCAACCATTGTCGTTAGCTCGCTGTACGTACAACCGCATTGCTAGTTGAGGAACAATGAAATCATTTCTATGTTCTGATGCCGTAACGTTTGAAATAACTAGATTGTGGAGGCTGTAAATAGGATCTGATGCTACGCTAACATCCTAAATTGTGCCTTAATGCTGTGAACAGGCGTGTTGTTTGCAACAGATTAAACTTCCCGCTCGTTCCGACACTGTGCCAAATGTAAACATGAGCGAATTACAGAAGTTAAATATCATTAAACGAGTTTAAAAAAAACTAAACAGCAAATACCGGCACATCAGGAAGCAAATAAACGTATAAAGGAACATAATTTGAAATTTATGTTGTATTTTCAATAGATACACAAGTAAAAGAACAAATTATGGCTGGGGGCAGCTAGTATTATACTAACTGTTCCCCGCTTTGCTGGCCGTAATATAAAGTTAAATGACTTTCTATAGCAATCATTACCATAGCGACCGTATAAATAATACATAATACAAATGTTTATGACAGTTAATTAGAAATAAAATTATGAAGAATCTATGAAATTCAAATTTTAATTAGCCTAAAACCATCAACAAATCATTAAGCGTATAATGTTACCGTGTCGATACGTTTACTGGTTTTCACGTGATTGTTGAATAAATAAAACCCATTTTCATCATATATTTATATATATATATGTCCCCACTGCTGGATTCATTTAATTTCGAGCGTGATTGAAAGGGATAGGAAGGCGATGGTAAAGAGCGCTGGGAAGCGGACCATTAAACAATACAATCGCACCAGGAGCGCTGTGACCGCTCGGAGCGTGTACAGGGGCCGCGGCTGCATTGTAAATATTTTAACAAATGAATTGTTTCATTCAAACGAAACTGACTGCTGCATACGCTACCGCATTAATATACGTACCGCATGCCCATCAGGCCGCGGTCCAGCTTCAATATACACCGATTGTCAAACCGTTGCGAAACATATTGCATTCACATACTACGAAAACAAATCTATATACTTATATACATATATATGTAATGAGAATGAGTTATGTTTGTTCGCCAATCGCGCGATAACTAGTGAACGTATCTACATGGAGACAGGACCATTCGGCGCGGAATGGTTTGCAGTAGCTTGTAGGCTATTTCTTTTTTCACCAATCTATATCTTAATAACTTCTATAAACACTTTCATTTGTTATTACTTATGCAGTTTCTATAGTTACGGTTGCTATAGAAAATCAATGAAGGCCATGTTTCATACTAATTTCAAGTCTAGTTTTATATTACGGCTAGCAAAGTGCGCGGCGAACAGCTAGTAATAATATAAAAATTAAACGAAACGTAAAAGCTGCGGGAAACTTATGACTGTGGCCGTGGATGTGCTAGCTAATCAGATCAGCTAGAGATTCATCAGTATTTTATTCTTAAGAGTGGCATGATGAAATGTGGATAACGAACACTTGTTGGATCTGATCGTTAACCGTTTGGCAGCACGATATACAAAAACGACAGCTTGTCTGAATTCGAGTCATTGTATCTGGCTATTTAAATAATAAACGGAGCTTACTCAGACTGCTTTAGCATCCAGAAGGGTGTTAGACAGGGATGTGTGGCCTCGCCGTGGCTGTTTAACATATTTTTAGACAATTGCTTGAAAGATTTGAAACTTAGTAAGTATGGACTAAGAATGAATGCGTTGACCGCCAAGTGCCTCCTATACGCCGATGATCAAGTTTTATTATCTTCATCGGAGAGGGAGTTGCAAGCGATGGTTGACATGGTGCATGGTGCTTTAACAAGCACAGGAATGAAAGTGAATGTAAGCAAGACGAAAGTAATGGTTTTTGAAAGAGAAGAATGTATGACAAACTGTGACATTATGATTGAGGAACAAAAAGTGGAACAAGTGAAAGAATTTGTATATCTGCGTTCACAGTTTACGAGAGATAGCAAGTATGATGGTGATATTGAAAGAAGAGTTTTAAAAGGGAATCAAGTCAATGGGGCACTTCATAACTTTATGAATAACTGGAACGTTTCACAAAGAGCACGACTGGCTGTGCATAGAGGCGTGTTGGTCCCCACACTGATGTATGGTAGTGAATGTTGGGTATGGCAGAAGAAACATGAAAGTAAGATTAATGCTGTGGAGATGAGAAGCCTGAGAAGTATAACTGGAGTGAAACGGATGGACAAAGTGAGGAACAGTGTGATAAGGAAGCGGTGCGGCGTGGTTGAAGATGTAGTGACAAGGATAGAGAAAGGGATGCTTAGATGGTTCGGCCATGTCGAAAGAATGGATGAAAGAAGATTAACGAAAGAAATATACAAGGTAAGAATGATTGGAAAAATCGGTGCAGGTCGACCTAGGCGGACATATTCCGATCAAATGGGAGATGTCCTAAAGAAAGGCCGGGTCAAAAGCACTCGCAACCGACGAGCATGCATGAAGACGCTTATGAAAGTGGACAAAGCGAGAGAGGTGTGCCAGGATCGTAGCAGGTGGAGAGAGGTGGTTTCTGCCTACCCCACTAGGAACGAGGCATGATATATATGTATGTATTTAGGTAATCAGAATGGAGTGAGTACTAGAAACTCTTTATACTGTTAAGTTTTACTTAAAAACAGCATGCATTGATTATATATTAATACATGATATTCGTTTTGCTTTCTGTCGATCCAGTACAAATAGTCCGGGGGCGACCGAATGTCAATAACACCGTTATCTTTGCACGGACGCCAACACGAGGCACTGCCGCCGGTATTTCCTTCAAGAAAGCGCAATATCAAACCTACACAAGACTGGCTGTCTCATATTTGAAACCTTGGAAAATAAAAAACTTGTCAATATAGTCTGAAGCTGCAGAGCGTAGTATGGTGCTATTGTAATATTCTATGTGGTGGCACACCAGATGTACACCCCCACGTCACCTAACTGCGCTCATTCTTTGAGCTCATTCTCTCTATCAGTCATCATATCTGAATTCACACTCTTCTTACACAAGTCATCTTTCACACAATCCATCCACACTTTCTTCTACCTTCCTCTACCCTTATAACCATCCACGATCATTCTCATTACTCTCTTTGTTATATGTCCTTCATCCCTTTGCATAACACGCCCGTACCTTGCCAACATTTTAGTATTTTAAAGACATTAAACATTGAAGTTAATTGTTTTTAAGAAACAAATAAGAGTGATACAGAGATAGAGTGGAATATTAACACTCTCTCTCTCTCTCTCTCTCTCTCCGTAATTTCGCTAACATTTTCCCAAATATAAACTAGTTAATATTTGTATGAAATAGTCTATTTAGGTACGGGGACTTTTTTGTAATGATAACTTAGTAAATATTAAGCGGTTTTTAGGAAACAATAATGTCATCGCTGTAAACTCATAGGGCAGGGCACATAGCTCGCAGATTCGACGGCCGTTGGGGCAGAAAGGTTCTCGAGTGGCGGCCACGTACCGGAAAACGGAGCGTGGGCAGACCCCCCACAAGGTGAACCGACGACCTGGTCAAGGTCGCTGGCAACCATTGGATGCGGGTGGCCCAGGACCGGTCTGAGTGGAAATCTTTGGGGGAGGCCTTTGTCCAGCAGTAGACGTCTTCCGGCTGATTTATTGATTGATTTGAAACTGGATCCAAACTAATCTACAGTTCACTACATTGAGAAGTGATTATATACACTGGAGATGTGCAAATATCAGAGTGCAAGCTGATATAACAAGACTTCGATTGTTTACTTAGTAGTAACGTTAATTAACAAGTTGTACTCCTTCACAGCCGAGACCGGAACCGCGTAGGCAGTTCCTGTCGACCCTGGCCCCACTGACAGCGTGCGTCGGTAGCACCGCCCACCACGAGGGTTTCTACTATGTACCACCCGGAGAGAGGACCTCTGCATCGGCAGCCACTAGCATCGATTTTCAAGACCATGAAACGCCTGCCCCCGACATTGTTGCTGGAACGCCAGGTAACATATTGTATCGACAAGCGATACAATGTTAATATCGACTTGTATCAGTTTGAAAAGACTATAAACGGGAGGAACACCTTTTGTAGTGAGCTTTTGAGAAAATTTTCAATACAGGATATAAAGTATTATATTAAAAAAAATATATCTAAACCTATATTATTGTTTATTGTTATTATATAGCTTTCTGTCAGTGTTTATTCTTGGTATACAATATACATTAAAATTAGTAGCGGTACGAAGTTTTCTTCAACGAACAGAATAAACTGAGTTAGTAACGACTCCGATTCGCCGACGCAGTCTACATTACCATACAGGATTTCTTTTAAATCTCATTTCTGTGAACCTCCGCCTGTGCTGCCTCTCTGCAGGCAGGTTGCAATAACTCCATTGAACACATTAGAAAAGTTTTAGTTCCCCTACGAGAGATCTAACTACGAATTAAGGTCAGCTGCTGTCGAATTTTTTTTTAATACTCTACGTATTAACATTTGTTATTATAATACTTTAATTTTACAAATAGCTTGTCCAGCTGATAATATAACGTTGGCGAATATTTAGGGATGGTAGGTCTATTGCCGTAGACAGTAAAAGCCGCGTGCCAAACAATACCATTATCTACAGAAGCAATGGCCTTGCGGACATTCCTTGCTCGACAGTTTCAACTTGAACGTTGTGAGGATAGACACTCATATCAGGGTCTACATGAGAACTGACGAAGCAGTGTTCTCCATGTTATATGACGGATGGACTAGGCCGCATGTTACTCTGACTATTCGATTGGTATACGAATCGGACACGAATTCTTTGTTAAATAATTATACAGAATTAGAAGCGTTCCAACAGCCATGTGCCATTACGGTGGTGATGAGTCTTGGGCACTAGGCTTAAAAGGCCACAAGGGCCTGTGTTTATCTTGTGCATAAAATACATAGATTTTTGCCATAATAACGACGCTTGGCGGAAATGTTAGTAATGGCAGCGCTGATCCTATTACAATGTTGCTACTTATCGATATGGGTCTGTAATAATTTACTCAGCCAGTGATGAATAGTAATACCATTGTAAGTCGATCCCTAGAATCTCGTCAGATGATCTTCGAACAAGAGTACGCAATTGTACGTATTATCACAAAGTTCGAGTTCACGTTCAAAGCTTTGCCTTTGAGTGGATTATTCTGTCGAGCTTATAACTATCAAGAGCAATACTAATAGAATGGAATGCAGGTAAGCGTCTAGAACTATTTCTGGTAATTGATACTAATTTTGCACAATAATCGGTGTTCAAAATTGCATTCAAGTCTTTAAAGATGATTACTGTCTTATTGCTGTTGCTTAGTTCATCTAAACTTAGCAATAGTTACTAAGTACGAATATATTTAGTTCTATCAAATGATAATGCTTTTTTACTAAGTCTGTCGTGAATCAAACACTAGAAACATTCAATCAACTGGCTAAACTACCCGACAATAAAACGCCTGACCACCACTAAGGTGGTATTGGTGGAGACTGAGGTCACTAACTCACCCTCCATCACTCACTTAAATGTTTTAATAAAATAATATGGTTTTACATCTCTAAGGCCGTTTATCATCAGCCGATAGACGTCCACTGCTGGACATAGGCCTCCCCCAAAGATCTTCCACTTCGACCGGTCCTTCGCTGCCTGCATCACTGGGCACCAGAGACTGAAGTTTTTACGGGTTCGTATAAGGGGATTTGGGCCATTTCTAAACAATCTGGCCCATTGCGGGTTGGTGGTAGACAGTCTCGTTTGTTGGTTATCAAGGTACACCACGATCAGGTGAGGTTGGCTTAGGTCCCCTCGGTTCCGTGGGGACGTCCGTACAGGATGGTGCTGGGAAAGCTTCATCCGTGGATGCCCCCAGTGACGGAAACTTTAGATCCGATTCTCTTGGAGAGAGTAATTAGTACTCTTTTTCCAAAGAACTGGACAAATCGCTTCATTCACATCTCTACGTCTTCGTGGGAATGGGAGAGCGAAATGGAGGTAACTGAACAAGAGTTGGACATAGCTGTGAACCGCTTGAAGCAGCGGAACACGGCACCCGGACCCGACGAAATCCCCGGACGGTTCTAGGTCTTAAGTCTGGCTATTTTGGGGAACAGGTTGAGACAGTTATTTTCTAACTGCCTTTGTAAATCCAAATTTCCTAAGCCTTAGAAGGAAGCCCGATTGGTCCTCGTAAAGAAAGACGGCAAGGCCTCAGAATCTCCGTCTGCGTACCGTCCCGTGTGTCTATTGGACGAGGTCGGCAAGTTGTTCGAAAGGATTCTTGCTGCCCATCTCAATCGGCATCTGTCGCGCCTCAGCCACGCGAGAGCCAATTTGGCTTCTTACGCGAGCGTTCCACCGTAGAGGCCATTTTACGCGTCCGCTCTCTGTCTGAACAAGCTGTAGGCAAAGGGGGTGTAGCGTTGGCGATAAGCTTGGACATCGTCAACGCCTTTAATTCTCTGCCATGGGACGCGATTAAACAGGCACTAATCCATCATCAAGTGCCTCTCTACCTGCAAGACGTGATCGTGGACTATTTGCGTGACAGGTACATTACGTACATGGATCAACACGGAAATAGCATCCGGAAACTCAAGACGGCTCGAAGATAGGAGCGACGCAAGGCTCTTACAGCGTGGCGCGATAAGCTCTCGGAGGAGAGATATGCGCGCAAAGGCGTTGTGGGGGCGGTCTTGCCGGTCTTCGATGCCTGGGTGCAACGACGCGGAGGATGTCTCAACTACAGACTTACACAGATACTTACCGGGCACAGGTGTTTCGGTGATTATCTGTGTAAGATTGGACGAGAAGCGATAGCCAATTGCTTTCACTGCGAAGGAAGAGAACTGGATTCCGCATCGCACACGCTCGCGATTTGCTCGGCGTGGGAACCGGAGTGGACAGAACTTCTCCTTGTCAGCAATCGTGTCGGCGATGCTGGGAGGAGACGTTGCATGGAGGGCCGTACCCACATTTTGTGAAACTGTAATGGTACAAAAGGAGGCTGCCGAGCGGGATAGAGGGAGAGCAGATCCCGCTCGGAGAAGAAACCGTCGTGGCGCCACCGTGCTTCAACACGTCGCACCGGTCAATGGTGCTCCCCTACCATAATGGGGCCTTTGGGGTTGTTGACGATCAGAATGTGGGTTCTCATCGCCTTCTAAACGACCCTGATGAGGACAATGGCTGGACGTGGTCTCCGGTCATTGAAGTCATACTCACGAGACTGATAGGGTCTGTATAAGCAGACCCCGGGATGGGCTATCCCAGCATAGCGTTAGCGAGGCCGCGGTTGTGTTCCGAACGGAGATCCCGTAACCTCGCCAAACGCCGAAGGTGACCACCGAGGGGGTTTTAGTGGGTAAAAATCTCCACATTACCCTGACTTCTCCCCAGAAGGCAAAATATCTTTTCGAAGATTTCACCCTTCTAAACCAGGGTGTCCCCGTAAGGTGTAAACCCTTGAACCGTTAACTGAAATTGTTTGAGACCGTTGGTCAAATTTTTTTTTCCATAAAAAAATCCTTTGTTATTTTGAAGTTGCCGCTGGATACGGTCGCAACATTTTAATTGCTATACCGTTCAACTATCAACACACCAATCGTCACAATATGTGAAGTGTTCCAGATTTTCAATTTGTTAACTAGACAGTACTGCAACTAACAACGTTAAGGTTCATCGCGAATGTGCCAAAATTTCTCCTCTGTATTGAGCTAACACTTGACCTCAATTACAAATGAAGTAATGTGACAATCAAGCCAAAGAAAGAATGGTAATAGGATAGAATGCCCTATAAATTCTGATTCTGATATTTGTATCCACTGGAACATAGTGCCATTGGCACTATCAGTGCAGTAGATTGATCGTATAATGATAGCTAAAAAAGTTTTAAAGGTAGTTTGAGAACTTAACAACCGCGATGCCTACGTGGATATCGAAATCGAACCTATAACAGGCGTGCTAAAATGCAAGCAGTTGCTACGACACTAGCAGCTATCTGCTATAAGTTTGCAGGGCTTATCTGTGTGATGGTATGTGTCCTCTAGGTGCAAGCGACGGAGATGATGGCCTGGCCGCTTTCGCTAGGGCGACTGCTCCGAGAACTGAACGCATCAGGCAGCGGTACGGCCACGAGTCGCAGCCCATTAGTAGCGACGACGAGCACGACGACTACGGTAACAAAGTCCTCCTACTGCAAACAATACCCTAAAGGTTTGATGAGCTTCATGAGAAGCCGTGATAAGTTTCGAAGCCAACGCTCGACTAATGTGATTAATAAAACTGCAATAAAAGCTAACAGTTTACTCAGAACTTGCAAACAGTAATTTTACTCATGTACAATAAGTTTTTTATTATTGTAAGTAATCTTTATAAAGAAATCGGCCTATGCAGGATCATTCCCTTTTTATCTTCTTTGATTGCTCGCATCCAAGAGCTCGGCCATTTTCACAAAAACGAGTCCAAAATCCTTAATCCTGACCTCCAGACACACATATTTATTTAAAAAAAAAAACAGAATATAAATTTGCAATCTTTTACGCGACCTTCTGCTTTGAGATGCTGCTACATTTTAACTGATCCTACTCACAAGTTGGCGTCATGTACCTATCAGAAAAATATTGGTACATTATGGAACTGAAATCTGGGTAAATTAGACGGCATCGTTGATTAGAGAAGTACGCTCGCATCAATACAACAGTCAAATCCCCTGTAGGTTTCCACCGCCGTCCAGCCGTTAGAGGGATAGCTGTAAAGCAGCAACTGGGAACATCCGAGGACATGCTGCAACAGATGCAGAACGAATTGCAGCCATCGCCCAGTTCGAGCACGTCGCACGCGGGCGCGCACGCCTGCCAACGCGCAAACACCTACTCCTGGCCATATTACTCGGAGGCTAACCTGACATCCAGGCCGCAGAGCCGGACGAGCAATAATCCAAACTGGTGAGTGCTACTTCTAAATGCGGAGCTGAAACGATCAAACGGGCGTGAACGGAAGAGTGCAGTCGAATATTTATTACGGCTAAACAGATTTCATACTTGTATCATTCGGGTTCTGCCCGCCGTACCGATCGGACGTCCCATGCGTCCGCTATCAATGCGCGCTATCGTTACGCCCGCCCCGCGCGACCCGTGCTCGTGCGCGTCACAACACCACTCAGTAATAAACACCCACATTTCGCCAGATGTGGTCAGATTAGGTCCCATATAACAGAGGGCGAGTCTGTTGCCACTTTATTGGGGCCACCACACACACACACAAAGATGATTTCAGTGTGCGGGTTTCCCCACGATGTTTTCCTTCACCGTTTGTATCTCTCATCTCTTTTGTAACTAAAGTTCACAAATGTACATAACTTAAATATTAAGTCATCGGTACATGCCGAGATTCGAACCCGCGACCTTCGGAATGAAAGCCGCACGCTCTAACCATTAGGCCAGCGAGAACTACCAGTACGCGAAAACTCTGTCGGAGATTGGTTCCGGCACTGTAAGTACCATTTTTTAGTCGCTTCAGAGACGAGCTTATAGCGTAGGGCCCTGTCGCACTAAGTGACAGCAAGGTCTTCTGCCCGAGTAGGCACACCACCTCCCCGCGCATGGCGTGGCGGCAACACAACAAATTGGCGTCCATGCAAATGGGCGCCGTATTCGCCCAGTTCGCGTGCTTTGCACCTAAACAGTTCCCAGAAGTCTGGGAACAATTTACCAAGTCTGCCCCTACCCTCCCCTCGCGTTCTGTGAACTTCGACACGGACAGCCCGGCCTCTCCGGAACCCCGCACTCACGCGCCAAACAATGCGAAGGCCCACGTGGCGGGGACTTCCAAGCCCGACCTGCCCGCCTCTTTCGATTCTGAATCGAAAGGGACCGTAAGCGACAGTGAAATGGAAGTGAACCGTCCACCCACCAAGATCACCGACGACGAAGGCTTCACCCTCTACGTCAAGAAGCGCAAACGCGCTTCTAAACGCCTCTCCGAGTCAAACCCGGACCGCGCCTCGCCGACGAGCACGCCGGGAAAAAAGACCGCGCCTCTCGCGCACTCCTCCAACACCTCGGCTCTGCCCGATAAACGTGGTCCGAAGCCGCCTACCTCGATTGTCCTCCAGGATAAGACTAAATGGAACTCTGTTTCCAAGTGATTCGCGGACCACAAAAATATATAAAGCGCCGAACACCGCGCAGGGCATTCGAATCAACCTCATGACGGTTGACGACTTCCGGGCTGCTATCAAGCACCTACGGAACGCCGGTCTCGGCTTCCGCATTTTCGCTCTCCCCGAGGAGAAGCAACTCCGCGTCGTCATAAGCAGAATTCCCTTAGAAATTGACATCTCCGAGGTCATCGACGACCTCAAAAAGCAAAACTTCCCCGTGTTGGAAGCCCTCATCCTTACGAGTCTCGAACTCTCTCCGGAGGGTAAGAAGATATTCGGGATCGACAGCCTGTGCAACCTCACCAGCGTGCGGGTTAAGGTCCCGCACAAAAAAGGCATCATCGGCCAATGCCACCGATGCCAATTTTACGACCACTCGGCCCGAAATTGCTTCTCCCGCCCGAGGTGCGTCAAAGGCACCGGGGACCACGAAACGAAGAAGTGATCCCGCACCGCGGAAGCTTCGGATCTCCCGAGCTGCGTCCTGTGCAAAGCTGAGGGGCACCCCGCATATTATCGCGGGTGCGCCAAAGCCCCGCGCAGGCAATCTGGAGTCCCCCAACGGCGTACCACCGCCCCCACAAAGGCTGCACCGCAGCCATCTGTCTCCTCCGGGCGTCGTAGCATCCGTCTATCTATCCCCGAAAAAAGAGTTGCGGGAAACAGACATAAGAACTCTTCTCGACCTATGCCAGGCTGTTATCCTCGCTGGCGATCTCAACAGCAGGCATAGCACCTGGCACTCGAACAGGCCAAACCGCAATGGTAAAACCCTCTTTAAACTCGCGGATAAACTCAAATTTAACATTGTAGCCCGCAAACCCCTACGAGATACCCGCTCGTCGCGTCTCACAGTCCTTCCACCCAGGACATTGCGTTGTTCAATAACGTCACCATTCCGCTGCATTTGATCGAGACCATAGACGATCTCAGATCCGACCACCGCCCGGTCCTTATGAAGCTGGGCCGGCCCGCTGGTGAGGTCCCTTTGACCAAAACCATCATCAACTGGCGCAGCCTCGAGATCAAACTCAAGGCCGCGAACCCCCAGCACCTAGATGGAATGTCCGATACCATCGACTCGCTCGGCGCTGCAAACCGAGCGATCGACTCGTTAACGAATCACATCGCCACAGCCGTCGAGAACGGTGCCCGAGTCGGATTACGCTTGCCTCCCCTCGTAATGAGCGATGGTTCCTCCCTTGCGTTGGAGGATGCCGGAAAAACAGATTGTCTTACCGACATTTTAGAGAGCCAGTGCACTCCCTCTACCGCACAAGTGGACCCCAATCACCTCAAATTGGTCGAGAACGAGGTGCGCCGTAGGGAAACCCTCCCACCAGAAGGTTCCCCCCCCTGAAACCGGTCTCCCCCGGTGAGGTCGTTGACATCATCAAGAAGCTGAAAACCTCTCCGCGCTCCGCTCCGACAACATCTCCAACAGAATGGTGAAAAGTCTACCGCCGCCGATCGTCGGTCTGCTAGTGGCCGTATTCAACGCCCTGCTAGCCGATTGGTCCATCCCAGACACCTGGAAAGAGGCCGTAGTGATAGGTATTCCGAAGCCCGGAAAGACGAGGAACCTAACCAACAGCTACCGTCCGATCAGCCTACTAAACACCTTTGGCAAACTTTACGAGCGCATTATTCTAGAGCGTCTGCGCGTCTTCACCGCAGAAAACCACCTCCTCCCCGACGAATATTTCGGGTTCAGGAGTAGAGAACACTTGATGGACGGACCACATTTTGGCCGGTTTCGAACACAAACGACGGATCGACACCTGCGCCGTTCTATTCGACATCGCAAAGGCGTTCGACAAAGTCTGGCACGGAGGCTAGATATACAAGCTTTACACTCACCAAGTGCCAGACCGACTCGTCACCGTCATTCAAGCCTACCTTTCGAACCGCTCCTTCTACTTTCGCGCCGAGCACGCTCTCTCCTCGCCCCAGCCGATCAAAGCCGGCGTCCCTCAGAGCTCTTGCCTCTCCCTGCTACTCTTCTCGCTCTATACAAGCGACATACACATAGACCCCTTCGTCAAGATGGCGCTTTTCGCTGACTACACCGCTCTCTATCACTCCGGCTGAGCTCTGGGTATTATAACCAATCGCCTACAGCACGCGACCATCCGCCTAGGCGTGGTTCCGGAAGTGGCGAATCGACGTATACCCGGAAAAAAGAGAAGCCATTCGCTTCACCTATCGTAAGCCATCTACACTTCTCAAGAAGGCGAACAGACGCGGCCAAAAACTCGGCCATATCTCCCTCTTCGGCCAGTCCATCCCATGGAGGAACTTGGTCAAATACCTCAGCGTCACACTCGACGCCAGACTCAATTTTGTCGCCCAAATCTACGAGGCGAGAAACAAAGCGGTCCGAGTGCTGGGCAAGCTATACCCCCTGCTGTGCAAGAAGAGCAAGCTCTCTCTCAGACACAAGCTTCACCTCTACAAGGTATGCGTAAGACCTATAATGTCTTATGCGAGCGTAGTTTTCGCCCATTCGTTCGAAGAACGCCTCAAACCCCTGCAGGCTTTCCAGAACCGCTTCACCCGCACCGCAACCGGTGCCGAATGGTACCAGCGCAACGTGGACATCCACAGCGACCTCAAACTCCCGATCATCACGGAGCACTTCAGACAGTGCTCCGAAACCTACTTCGTCAAGGCGGCAACTCACCCCAACCCTCTGGTGGCCAGCACGGCCGACTACGCGCCACCTACGAATCCCAAGATGAAAAAACGCAGACCGCGGCACGCGCTTATTCCAACATCCCAAGGGGTCCCGCACACCACACACACACACCCACAGTCACCGATAACACCCACGTCACCACACACACTTCGGACAGTACCAACACACTCCGAATCTCAGAATCACGCCGCCCTCGCTTCAAAACGCGGCGCTACAACTACACACACCACCGCGTACACGAAGTACACCCGCGATCGTGTACAGTCCTCACCGCCCAGAGATTCCAATACAAGCGAAGGTAGCCGAGGAATGGGTCCGCGCCCGGCCTCGACGACCGAGTAGAATCGCCGAAAAAAAACCACAAGAACCGGACACGCACAATGAGAAATATCGGCCGCAGGACAGCTACACTCCACGTAGCACACTTGGTTTTTCTAAAAACAGTAGGCCGTGGATCCGGGTCCACGAGCTCAGTGTCAGATAAGCTGTGCAAGAGTCACTATGGCTTGCAACCCGATCAACATCACGAATCTAGGATACTTATATGCTTGTCTATGAGTTGTAACTTAAAAGTACTTGAGGGGGGAAAACTACGAATAAAGATAGTGATGGTACACGATAATGACGACCAAGATGATGAAGCGTAGTCACATAAAACTTAAGTTCTCTTCATTCTACATTATTTGCCATTTCGTTTTCAATGTTATAATATTTACTATAATGCGGAAGTTATACATAGGTTATATGTATAGGGTGAAGCCACCGGAGTATATGCCGTCGCGGCCGTGTGGCGGCAATGTGATGCCGCAGCAGCATTCGGAGACCTGCCACCACGCCCACTCCCAGAGCGCGGCGCCGTACGCAACCTACCAGCACCGCCACGACAACGTGTACAGGAACTGTTCACTCTACGCTAACATCGGGTAAGACCTTTGATCAATACAAGCTCGTGAGAGCTCTCCAGGAACAGATCCGTCTAGGTACAACTCCAGCACTTATTTCTTCTGCCAAGCAGTATTGAGCAAATGAAAAATCACTGTCGGAGATTGAAAATATTTACTATATCTACAAAATGTGATATTTTCCAACATGAAAGCGCTCCCTTTGAACTATGTATGAATTGTTAAAGAGAAAGAGAGAGAACATGTTATCCGACAAGTGTACAACAATTTCAGTTTTATAAATATTAGAAGGAAAAAAATTGCGGTTCTAAAGTATGTTTCAAATTAAATAAACGATCGAGCATCTATTAACTACACCAGAACATAGTAATTAAATCTGGACGCGTCTAAAAACGAAAGTAAAATCTCCCTAAATTTTCCTCAACCCTCGCCAAGAAACGAAATTGGACAGCCGACTCCATCTTAGAATTGATGCAAGAGCGAAATTATGCAAACATATCGGTGAAGATCCGATATAAGGATCTTGACAAGATTATTTGCAAACAGCATATGCTCGCACAGCATACTTCGGTAAATGGAAAGTTTTAAAAGAGCAGCGCCGGAAATATGATAGCTTCAATATTATAAGCACTTTGAAGAGATGTTAGGATGGAATTGCATTTCTGTTTGCTCCTTTGGTACACGATAGAGGATTTTGAGACCTCCTTATAAAGGATAATAGTAAAAATAGGAAGAGTAAACTTCTAACATCGGCGCAGATTATACGAAGAAATCTCATAATATACAACCAGTAATAATGGCCCATCTATATTAAACTCGTTAAGTTCTTAATATATTAAGAAGAGCAAAAAATGGGAAATCACTAAGACCAGATACCTCGGGCTAGTAAGAATAGGACTAAGATAAGCTCTTCCCATAATAGAAGCAGACTAAAAGGGTCTAGGAGCTTCGCGGCCCTTGGGGGTGTGGCGCTTATCGCTCAACAAGCAAACCTGTGTGGGACAGCCTAGGAGGGTTAAGCCCCTCCTCAGAGACGTGTTAACACGAAGAGGGGCACCGGTGCGTCATATAAGATCCAAGAGTCTCTCCGAATGCACTGATGTAGACCACCGAGAGAGTAAGAACCTCACATAACCTTGACTTTCCCCCAGAAGCTGGGTATCATTCGAATATGCCCCCCGAAACCAAAAAAAAGGACCAGTTAACATCCCAATAGATATAGCAGCTCCTAGAAGAAGATCTGTTTAACTTGTTTACTTATTTTTTTCAATAAAATATACGACACTGGAACTTTGCCCAATGATTGGCAAATAGCAACTTCTATCACTCTTATTAAAAAGCATCAGCCACTTATTGCACGGAGATATTAAATTTATCTTACACAAAGAAATATGAAGCACAAACTCGAAATTCGCTAGTCTTACGAAGCTGCGAAGTGGCTACACTTTCCTCGGTTATGGTATATTATTCTGCGCAAGGGTACACCAATAAGGATATCTGCTACGATCACGCATCACAGTTACATCTCATGCTCATAGATAATATCCTTTTGAGCTTGTGAGAGGTAGGAAGAGGGAATAAGGATGCAGAATGAAAGTAGAAACGAAATGTGAAAGCAGAATTGAGTATGATAAATAAGACGGAAAGAATGATGAGTATGAGTTGAAAATGTAATAATAAGAGACATAAATGTACGGCAAATAGAGGCGCTAACCCACCACACACAAGGGGAATGATAAAAAAAATATCCTTTTGATGTACTATCGAAATACTTCAATGTTAGGTAAGTTAATGTAAGCTCATCTGTGATTATATCAAGCTAAAGTGAAAGTGTCTTTAGTAATCATTGTAAAGTATAACATTTTTTTGAAAATTACATCGGCCAAAATTTTTCATTGCAAAAAAAACGGTCCTGTTTGGAATACGGAAAGACAAAAGCGTGTGTAACGGGGAGTTAGGAATAAAAAAAAACATCGGGCAATGCTTTCATTCGGCGACTCCTGAAAGTTGGAAAGTAGCGCACGGCAGGCGGCAGGCGACAGGCGAGAGCGCGGTGCGGTGTCGATACCATGCCGAGGTGCCGCGCCGCCGGAATGTCGGCATCAGGAGCACCGGGGGGCCTAGATTCGGTCGGCTGATGGGCCGAACAGGGTCTTTGGGCCGACAGCGGATGTGCGGCAAACAACAAAGTGCCCCTTTATCCACGTGCAACGGCATACGCGCCCCACATTTACTGAGGACGTGCCACCCGCGCACACCCTGCTCACACCCTGCACACACCCTGCACACACCCTGCACACACCCTGCTCTCACCCTGCGCACACTCCAATCAACACTCCAGAGGTATACGTCGCAGCTGAATTCAGTTCAAACTTTGAACATCACTTATTGTGTTTGTTTTAGTAACACTTTTACTGCTACGGCAACCCTTCAACGATTGTAGTCGCATTAGTCAATTTAATATATTGGTCATAGGTGCCTGCTGCCACAGACCGTCCGAATATTTTTTTTTAATAAATTTCTTTTCCAATTTTTTCTTTTCTTCTCAAAGCCTCCTCTTTTAATATTTAGACTTGTCTGTTACCTGTAAGGATACTATGTACCAGCTCGTTAACCTCAAGGCTGAACATATAACCTATGAGTAATATAGTTCTTGCCAGTCAACGGGTTAATTAATATGACCTATCAATACCTTCGTAAGGAAAGGGAAGTGTAATTAGTTTAACATTCTCTTATCATATGAAAGAGTTTCGCCGGACGCCAATAGCGGCTCGTGCGGTAGCTACGAACCTCTACGTTCCTAGTGGGGTAGGCAGAGACAACCTCTCTCCACCTGCTGAGATCCTGGCACACTTCTCTCGCTTTCTCCACTTTCATAAGCGTCTTCATGCATGCTCGTCGGTTGCGAGTGCTTTTGACCCGGCCTTTGTTAACGTTAGGAACGAGTAGGAAAATATCATCAGCCGATAGACTTCCATGTTGGACACAGACCTCACCCCAAGATGCCCACAGTATCGAGTAGAGATACATATGGACAGATTTGGGCCATTTCCCAATACGCTGACCCAATGCGAATTGGCTTGGGCCAGAGTCTCGTTTGTTCACTATCAGGGTGCACCACGAGCAGATGCCGTTGCCTGTCTTGTGAGTTGTGCGATTGAACCCGTATACCATTACAAATACATCTGATACTGAGTCAGAAATTTATGTTTTAAAAATATTATGCAAGAAGGTACACTATTGCAACTGGAAAAGCTCAAGAATGAGGGTCTCCATGTTTTTGTGATTTGCTAAAGGTCCCAACTAACCTTAATATGCTCTGGAGCAACAATTATTAGAAGTAACACTAAAGTGCCCTTTTCAGTGTTCTTGTATGGTTACGAGACGTTGACTATGACAAACCGTGATAGGGAAAGGATTGATGCATTCGGAATGTGCTGCTGGTGAAGGTATGTCCATATACCATGGACAGCCAAAAGGACAAATGAATCTATCCTAGAAGAACTTAAAATAACCATTAGGCTTCTCAGTATGCCAACGAAGATGTCTCAACTTTTTCGGGCACACCACGCGTTCTCCAAAGGGCTATCTGAAGAGAAGGGTCTTTTTGAGGAAACTAAAAAGCAGAGGTGCTCAAGTAAGAGCCCGTACCATATGGATGGAAATTATTAGAAAGGCGATGGGTAGGACACACAGTGTGCTCCTTCTGCCTATAAACGTATTCAATGGAAATTTTTCGTGCGACATCATGATCTACAGCAGTGAGTGAGCGACGAAGAAGATGAGTCCCAAAGAGGACACCGCCACTGCTCGCCTCTTTATCATCAGAATAACCTATTTTTCTAGTTATAAATTAAGCATTATATACAACCAGGCAAATATGGAGTGGCCTCATGATAGTGATATTTAAAAAATTAAGCATCTTGTTGACGTTATATCTCGTAGTAAACAATAAATGGTAATAACATGTACATGAAAACAGAGAAGGCGAAGTTGAGGTTCACCTAGTGGAAATTGATAACACAGTACAAAATCGAATTACACCATACACAATACAAATACCATATACAAATAAATAACAGAGTTATAAGTTAATGTTACGAACCTGTCGCAAGTTTTCACATGGACATAACCCGCAGGCGTGCTGACAGCAACCAAGAGTTGTACAGCTCACAGACGAGCTCGGAGCAGACGTCGCCGGTGCGCGCAGCGCCGCGCTGCCGCCGTCCGGAGTCTCCGCCGCCGATCCGCACACACCACCAGTTGCTCTACGTACCGTACAGCACCAACCACTACCATTACCAGCCCGATTATACGCCTTACTGGGCCAACACCAATTGTAAGTAATTAACACTTCACGCGTTTAACATTTCACTGATACTAGCGACAACGCGATCGGTTCTCATTTAACTTTCGGCAAATAAACAAACTTTTTGTACTATTGTATATTTAAAAATATCTATATGTAATAAAAAATAGTCTACTTTGTTCACTAATCATGTGAAAACTAGTGATCATATCAACATGGGAACATAACCATTCCACGAATGATTTGTAGATGATTAAAGGCTTTATATTTTGAATTTCATAGATCCTTTATCATTTTCATTTCGTATTATTAATGCGGTTGCTATGAAATGTCATTTGCGGTCTAATTTTATATAACGGTCAGCAAAACGGACAGGGACCCGCTAATATTTATATAAGTGTATATGTCATCATCATCAACCGATCGATTTCCACTGCTGGTCAGAGGCCGTAAGTATATATATTATTGTAATATTATAAACAGGAGTAAACACTTCCTTTTCCGTAATAATTTTTTAATATTTAACGCCAATTAAAGAATGGTTCCTAGAGGGGAATAATTTGATTTGTGGTTAATTTCATAATAATTAATTTAAAATAGAACTATATCAAGAACAGATTTCAAAGATCAGAAGCGAACCGTTGTCCGCCCCAATCCCAGGATAAAATATCAAACGTATTAATAGAAATATAGCATTGATGAATATTGTTACTAAAAAAGTAATGCCGTGTCCTTGTACGGTATACTTTATCCTGGTTCGGGTGGAAGCCGAGGAAAGAGAGGCTCAACATTGCTTTGACAAGTATATTGCTAAAGATTGCATTTCAGTAAAGCCATGCACACTTTATATGAAGCTTTTAAAAAAACTGAAGGATAACATAAAAACAACACAAGCCAGTCAATCAGACTAATACATAACTATCAAGGCATATATAGATATTAAATCACTTTAGATTTACTCTCCCCTAATTAGTTCACACCACATTATTCGAAAAGAGTCACTATCAGCAGATACGTGTCCACTGCTGGACAAAGGCCTCTACCACAGATCTCCACATCGATCGATACTGCGTTGCTCTGTCAAGTAGTTTCCAACGCTCATCGGTCCATGTTATAGAAGTCTTTCAGCATCACGAGGCTGCATGCCTCCACTTGCCATCAGTCCGAGCAATGGGCCCCGCTCATTAAAACTGTTTTTTAAACTATGTCGTTAACCTTCGTCCTTCTTCTCATTCGATGATCGACAGAGTTCCCTCCATTGCCCGTTTAGGTGACTTTGATCCTCTTAATCAAGCTCATTGTAGATGGTCACATGGGAATTCTATTCGTCGTCACTGGCAACACGAGCAAGTCAATGACTGTCAATGTCTTCAGTCATAACAGTAGTTGGGATGGTAGATATCATGTTTAGGGTCGTTCGCGGTCAGAATGATCATCGCCCTCTAAACGACTCTGACGATGACTATGGCTGGACGTGGTCTCCGGTCATTGAAGTAGAACTCACGAAGCTGGTAGGACCTGCGTAAAGCAGATCACCAGGATGGGTTAGTCCAACATTGCGTTAGCGAGTCCGCGGTTGTGTTCCGAACGGAGATCTCGCGACTTCTCCAAACGCCGAAAGGCACCATCGAGAGTGTTTTAGTAGGCAAAAATCTCCACATTACGCTGACTTTCCCCCAGAAGGCAGACTGTCTTTTCGAAGATTACCCCCCAAAACCAAAAAAAAATATGATGATAAATGAAAACTAATACAGAGTTTCTATTACATAACATTACTCTTTCCTTTTTTCGCATACATCGATAATTATTTATTAACATTGGAGTAAACACTTAATGCCGCGTGCAGCGATCATGAATAAAATGCAATACAAAAAAGAATGCGTGGACTGTTCAAATATTAAATTTATAATTACACGCGGCCCATTAACTGTCTCGGTGCAGTCACAGATAACCGCAAATAAATTCACGTATCGCTTTCATATTTTCAAGAAGAGTAAACAATTTTTTATTTACGGCAATGTCATTTTTAAATAAACAACTTTTTTTATACATTCCTTCTATAACAGAAGAGAAGCGATCATCTGATTCAAAGTGATACTCCTTCCTGATAACCATCAAAAGCTCTTGTCTGCTATAAAAATGTTTATACAAGACGAAGGGTTATTCTGCTATTTAATCCAACTTCTAAATGATTTACGTAAAACTGTTCACTTTACAGATAATCGTCCGGTACCGTCGTACCACCAGCAGCCAACTCGCAGCGGCACCAGCACACCGCAGCCGCCTGCCCACCACCACCGCGCTCACTACACCCACGCACTTCAAATTCAGGTGATTACGGCCACCGTCACCTTCAACACCAAAATGTACTGACACACCGCCGATACTTTACGGACGCAATAGATGCAAGAAATATTTGCACTCAAAAGGATTTTTTAGAAAGACAACCGACACATCGATGGAGTAAGGCATAATGTGACTATTTCGAATTGACTTGTTATTAATAATATGCCTCCTTATGTCACAGTTCAAGAAGTAATTGAAACTTAAGGAATCTGTAAAATTAATAAACCTCATGAAACACACTAAAGCATCTGGTACTCGTACAGACTAGGCTGGTACAGGCTGGTACAGACTAGGCTAGTACAGACTCTGGACAAACTAGGCGTACTTGCAAGACTCGATACCAGAGCGCCCTAGTATTTTTAATAACCAGCACTAGTATTTAGTTCTTAAAATATTTCTATTGCAGTAGCATACTTTATTACTAAGAGAATAAAGATTAATTTAATAAATCAAGCTCACAAGTCTTCGTAGTGTTTCTTAGAATTTAAATGAGCTTTCATTGAAATATAATAACAGGTGCGGGGTACAGTACGCGTTTTGTTAATATTATACAACGCAAACCCTGTAAAAACTGAAGATATTTGAGGACCAGCAGCCTCATAATTTGGATATCAGACGCGATGCATCGTAAGCCTGATCATCATCATCATCAGCCGACAGACGTCCACTGCTAGACATAGGCCTCCCCCAAAGATTCCCACATTAATCGATTCTGCGCTGCCCGCATCCAGGAACTTCCCGCAGCCTTCACCAGGCCATCGGACCTGGTGGAGAGCCTGCCAACACTACGCCTACCGATACGCGGTCGCCATTCGAGGACGTTAGTGCCCCATCGGCTGTCAGTCCTACGAGCAATGTGTCCTGCCCATTGCCATTTGAGGCTAGCAATCCTTTGGACTATGTCGGTGACCTTAGTTCTCCTGCGGATCTCCTCACTTCTGATTCGATCACGCAGGGAACCCCCGAGCATAGCCTTTTCCATTGCTCTCTGTGCGACATGAAGCCTTTTCACGCGTCCTACTGTAAGCGGCCAGATCACCAGCGGCTTATAACTGTAATTATGTTAACACTAAACTAATTATACTAAAGCATAAGAGTGACACAGCGCAAACATCGCAGTGTATCACACAAGGTACAAAGAGAGACGGACTAAGGTCTAGACGACCTAGGTGCGTGCCTAGGACCCGTAATTTTTGAGGCCCGATAATTACAACTAAACTACCAAACATATAGTATGTATCGTGACAGAAAAATATGGTAATTACAATGTTACCGTGGCCCGCTTTAGAATTAGTCTGTTCCTGTGTACAAAGCTTCCACGAATGGTAAGCGTCTCCCAAGCGGATATGTCGTCTATATAAAAAATACTTGAAAGTATTAAATACTTGAAAGTATTTTACTCGGGCACCTGTCGTACCTACTTGAAAGCAAATACCTGGTTTTGAAACCTGGTCGCGTAAATACGACTCATCCCTAAAACAAACTGACGACCGCCGCGCCGCGCTCATATCTTTTATGCAACGACGAGATGCGAAAAGCCGGACGATCACCTGATGTTGAGTGATACGCCTACTTACAACACGGCACTAGTTAGGATGTTGTATATAGCACCCCACGTAGTGTTCGTCGCGTTGAGATATAAATTATCGAGTCTCATTATCCCAATAATTACGCAAGGTGTAGTAGCGCTCTTCAAACCGGAACTCAGTTATGTTTGCACATAACTATTTGTCGGCATCAATTGGTGGTGCGGTGGTACCTACCTAGACGGCTTCCAGCATCGGATACGTACCACCAGTAAAAATGATGAAAGCAAATAGTAATAGTGATTCATTGTAATTGAAGAATCAGAAAAATACTTCGTTGAGAGGTCAGCCTCTGCACGGTGTCAAAAGGGCCCGATTTTAAAGTTGTTTTTTCTTAATATTAGGTCTTTACCTATGACATTGCCGTTTTGTATGAAGAAATTTAAACGAATTATTTTCATGTATTTTTTACTTGTATTAATCGAAGTAATCGCCCATGCAATCAATGCATGTTTTCCAACGCATTGGCAGGTTATTGACGCCCTTCTTAAAGAAATCAGCTGGACGGGAGGAAACAAATTCTTCAAAGGCATTTCGTACTGCCTCACGGGTATTGAATTTTTTTCCCGCCAAGAATATATCCAAATTATAATATATCCTTATTGGAAAAAGTAGTAGTCTGTAGGCGCAAGATCTGGTGAGCAGGGCGGATGATGGAGAGCTTCCCACCCCAGTTCTTGCAACTTGGAGACCGTCTGCTGTGCAGTATGTGGTCGCGCGTTGCCGTGCAAAAGCAGCGGAGACGAGCGATTGACCAATCCTGGTTGGAGATGTGCCAGCTTCTCCATCATTGTGTTCAGTTCTTCACAGTACACATCTGCAGTAATGCTCACCCTGTTTGATAAGAAGCTGTGATGAATCACACCGGCGCTAGACCACCAAACAGTAACCATCACTTTTTTAGGGGTAAGTTTTCGTTTAGGGCATTGTTTAGGTGCTGAACCAGGATCCAACCAACTTGCTGAGCGCTTGCGGTTATCAAACAGAATACATTTTTCATCGCAGGTAACAATGCGGTTCAAAATTCCTTCATCTGTGTGTCTGTTGAGCAGTGCAAGGCACGTCCCGACGCGTACTTCGCGCTGGCGATCATTGACTTCGTAGGGCGCCCATTTGTCAAGCTTTTTTATCTTGCCAATTTGACGCAAAAGGACCAATATTGTTTTGACACTAACGTCGAAAGCTGCCACTTTCTTATTGTGTATCATCAGCTTCCACAATCGCCTTTAATTCGTCGTTGTCAACCAAACTCTACGGACGACCGCGAGGTTCATTTTTCAGGACGAAATTTTCAGAACGGAAGCGAACAAACTAATAACAGCTGGTGTGTTGGTTTGTAGTGCTCCGTAAACGTCGTTGATGTTGCGTGCCGCTTGTGCCGCGTTGCTGCCACGACGGTACTCATATTCCATAATTACTCGAATTTTTAACGTATCCATGATGCCGAAAAAGATTGAAATCCGATGAAAATGTAACACTAATCAATTATTTTACGTAAGTATATTGTATATGATTATAAATATGTATTTCCTATTTATTTCAGAACCTATGCCCAGCTCCTGCAAGATACAGGCCCGTGCCAACACCACAACCCGGTGGTGGTAAACAAATGATTTGTTATTCGGAGAAGGTACTAAAATTTTTTTTTAGACGTAATAAATAGGCTGTCTATTATAAGCGCGCTGTATTGTGGTACTCGGGCGTTAGGAACACTTATTGTCAATTTTCTAACAACAGGTCGCGCCACCGCTATACCAACCGGCACCAGGATCACCATCCAGGGTGCCGCGTGCGGTCCCAGAGGCCCCACAGGCAGCGATGCAAGCACCGGCTTCTACGTCCCCGGTGGCCGCGCCCCCCAATCCTGTTTACTACGCCATGAACGTCTGACGCGGAGATTAGGTATTGTAATATTTTTAAAACTGTAACCACCACATCTAAATTAACTACCTATAGTCACCAAAAACAAACCAGGAAAATTGTATTTCATTGATTGTTTTCACTACAGTCGACGCATTATAAACTGAGGCGACGTGATACTTAGCTACCTGCTGACGCGGGGCGATACGTCATCGTCGCCTTCATTAGTTATATGACTCGTGATTGGTCGTTAAGTGTAAGGGTTGTTTTTTTCTATGAATATAACATTTTTAATTACGACGTTACATTACTTACGTTTCGTTACGCAATACGCACAATGGAGAATTCATTTTATTCCTATTAATTCTTAACATAATATAGCATATCTATCTTACGTATCCCGTTATTGATACGCACCTCACAATTCTTACGCACATCACTACACCTCTCTTTAAGATCAGTAAGTGCGAGTGAGACAGACAGATAAATATGATTTGTGACCCGAAGCCTCAGTTTACAAAGCGTCGACTAAATTACTTTTAAATGTGACTTTAAATGCGCGCCATCTAGCGGAAACTCTAATCTGATGTAAAGCTACTCACATCCGACAAAAGAAAAACATTTAAACCGCGCGGTATACTACGAGATCATATTTTCTTTATAAAATTTAAATTTTTCCTTCGATCTCGAAAATTTCATTTACATAACGCTGCTAATGCAAGTTACAATTAAATACAAAGCCACCGACGATTCACTAACCTTTGTGTAAGAATCATGTAATTATTTTTCAGATGAATAAACATCTTAGATCCCATCGGAGCTATATTTGACGTCCTACATAAACGTATGATGACATATTGAATTATATTAAATAATATAACAGGAAGCTGTAATGCTTAGGATACCAGTCGCGAGCATTCACAACACATTCAATCATAATGACTAAATACGAAAGCAAGTAAAGCAAGCCAAGCCAAGCCAGCGACATACTGAAACATGAGCACTTTGCGAGCATACATAATTATAACGTTCATCTGTCGGTAATTATTGTTGTAATAATAATATATAACGCAGTTTTAACCGACTTCCCGGTATAACTACAAAGACGGACTACTTTCTTAAACGGATACATGATGATGTAGTATTGAAAGTTGTAATAAGTATGAATGTTTTATTATGAAGAATCGCTGTCTGTTGTTCTGAAAGTAACGCCTATATTTGCGAACCAAAGAATAAATATTAATACCTTTTCAGATAATTCTTAGTTGTAAGCAATGCAATATCTTATGTATAAAAGGCGTTTCGTATCCCGCCCAAAGAATAATTATATATAAGTAGTTACGACCTACTACGATGGATTTAATGATATATAAACGGTGATAGAACGCGAATCGGCCTTTGTTTTCGGATATAAAAAAAAAAACTAATATGAGTTTATATAAAAAAAAAATCTGAATTCAGGTCCGTATCTAAATGTATTTCTCAAATATGCGAATGTTAAACAAAAAATTATGATAATGAGACTAATGTCCGTATGGTCGGTCCTGTGAGGCCTAAATGATGCGCATAGTTGTACAATAATTTGCGAGATGTTTGAATACGTGTGCCAAATAAAGTTGCGGTGTGTAACGTGTACCCCCACCCCCACCCCGCCATTAGCATTGGTAAGTTAGAATGTAGAACGAACGCTTCCAACCGCCGGCCTACGAGAGGTTGCCATTGTATGTATCATACACACATACATATATATATATATAAATAAATATTTCCTCCTTCAGCGGATAATCGCACAACTCCATAAGCAAACTTACGGAATTACTTTTATCATTATCCCACTTTCTCAATCCACTGCTGGATACAAGCCTTCCCCAATGTCTTCCATCATATACGGTTCTCTGCTTTTCGCATCCTCTCACTTCCGACTGCTCTGACGACGTCGTCGATCCATTTCGAGGAAGGACGTCCTTCGCCAGTGCGTACTGTACGCGGCTTCCACTATATAACTTTCCTTCCCCACTGGCCGTCACTGACCACTGCCACTTCAGCTTGCAGATTTTGAGAGGTACATCGATAACTCTGGTTCTCCGTTGAATCTATTAATTTTGTCCCTTAGAGAAATGCCAAGCAAAGCTCTCTCCATCGCTCGCTGTGCGACTTTTAATTGATAGACCAATCCCATGGTCGCAAGTGACGGTGGAGGTGGACTTTTGCCTTCAGACATTACTATACAGAATAATTTTAATTACTATATTAATTCGAAAAGGTGTAAAAAAGGAAATTGCTGTATTTGCCGCGTCTATGCAAATGCAATAGTTTCGTATCGTAGTGAAGTCGCCACGGTTACATTAACACTGCGGCCACTCCGATCAACCGGAAGTTAGTCTGTACTGCGGCATTGAAGCAAGGCAGTGATGAGGGCCGACTCCGTTTCCAATAACCACATATGTAGTAATACTATTTCGTGCAGAAAGTCGTAGTAAGTATCTTTCTGTATCTCTCTTCATTTAGGGTACATAAACCTTAGCACCTTTCGATGGTTTCCGTAGACCATGTTACAATAGGATATCCGTTTGTGATTTCAGTGTTTTAAAAAATGATCTTAGTGCGAATTGAATGTAAAAAAACAGCTGATAATTGCTAATCGGATATTGAGTAATATTTTTCTTTTTAATGCTATATATATATATATATACAATAATAATAAATTTCCCATTAATCTAAATGTGATGTAAATATGTATTTGTCAGTTCGCATTGCGACTTATCTCTATAAAGCGAATAATGGATCAAAAATTTATGTGTTTAGAAGTAAATCAACATAATTAGAGTTGTATAGAATAATTAGAGTAATCAATGTATGTTTACAATGCAATTGACATTAAAAGTTGTGCGTCTTTGCTTCTAAATACTGAATATGAGGAGCTGAACTATGTATTAATATGATGTATTACTGTACGACAGTGAATCTCAACCTTTTTTTTTTTTGTTGCGGCACACTTAACAATTTCAAAGTTTGGCGGCACACAAAGAAGAAAATATTATTTATGTTCTCTCTTGCCCCCACCGCTGTGCTCGTCGCTTTACTATAATCGAGCATCCGGCGCTAAGAAGTAACGCGTTGCGAAACAATCAAATAATTAAAAAAAAATGTACAATTTTGTTTAATTATATCAACATTATTATGCATCTAAAATTAGTCGCGGCGCACTTTTACAATGTCGCGACACACTGGTTGAGAATCGCTGCCGTACGATGTGAATTTCTTCCACAACTAACATTTTTATGGAATATACATACTTTTTTTGTTGAAATATAAAGTATCGTGAAATCTTTGTATAACATTTCCGTTTCTGAATCTGTACTTAACTGGACCGGAAGTAGGTCAAGAGCATATTTATTTGATTTAAGTAGATTCCATTGCTTTTAATTGTTAAGAGTTTTTAATTGTTTTCAAATTGATTAGTGATAAGTAAATGTTTAAAAATGTGAAATTTGGTGATATTGAATGTTCTGTTCAGAATTGTGATAACATATACTTTATGGTTTCCCTGCTTGGCAGTTAGTTTGATTAAATTATTACTTTTAGTGCGCCTAAGGTGTGTAAGGTGTGAATTAATTTCGCCAAGCCCTATTTTCAAAATTACTAAATATTAGTAATTATTTTATTACGTATAGTAAATTATTGATATTTACAAGTTATTTATGAATAATTTGTTTTCGAACGGATAAAATGTTATAATAATAACAATTTTGTCTAATCAATATTCTATATTACATGTTACTATAAGGTCTGTTTAAAATTCAAGCAAGGGGTTTGTTAATAATTACAATCTACTTGTATTCCGCGAAATGTAGTCTTCTAATATAATTCTATGATGCGTAACTATAGAGATCGTAAGTGACAAAACGATAAACCCCCCACCCCTACATATACGACCGTACCTCTTTAACTTATCCTTCGAAATGTGAACAGATTGTCGCTATGAGTGAGCTTTCCCAATAGAAAGTTACTTTCATAAAGTCTAGTGTGTTGAGCTTACTTTTCCGGTAAAATATGATAAAAATAAATTAAGCGAAAACAAATTTTTCTATCGAGGTTTAGTACTGATAAGGAAATTATATATTATTAATATCAAAAAGCAGTCTTACCAAATAACAAAATCATCTATTTTGTAAATCTCTATAGAAAAATAGCAGTTTTGCTAAGTTGAAGTAATTTATCCGTTACTGATAAACATTTTATGGATATAATAATGAAGGGACATTCCGTGTAATTTATTAATGTCTTCGAATCTAAGGTTTACACTTCGACCCTCTTATGGTCAAAAGTATCTGTTCAGTTTCGTAGTACATCATATTCTATTTGTTTTACAACGGGTCATGTCATTTTGTAATAATTCTATTGACTATAAGAATACTTTCTTTTTGTTTGAAATTTGAATTACTACAACGTTAGCTACTATGTAGGCAATTGAAATTTATAAATCTGAATACTATATATTAATAAGTGTTAGGGCATCCATGCCAGAAATGTTTCAAATTACCCGTGTACAAATGTATTTGTAGATTGGTAACGAAATAAATATATTGAAAATCATTTGTTAGTTTTACTCTATCATGTAGACTCAACCTGAAGTGTTCATAATATTAATCTGTATATAAAATTTTAGGTTACGGACTGCAAAACATTATACATTATATAAACTACTACTAAACATACTCAGAGAAGCATAGAAAACACTGGACACCGGGTATTTTAGCACTTTGCTCATACTATTGGAACAAAAATATACAGTAGCATATGGTCTCAATGAACTAAGTTAATTACTATGAAAAGAACAATAAACTGGTGCTATTCAAGCTCTTTTCCACTCGACCTTCGTCTGTTCATAGTGCCAGCTCTAGATGGTGATACTCTTACTGGTAAGTTTACTGCCTGTCTAACGTTATTGCTTACTATCAAACGCTGAATGATTTCATAACGCATGCCCCAATGGAAACCTGAACCTATCCAGAACACAAACAATAATAAATGAATGTTTACTATGTAACATAGAAATCATATTGACATTGCACCCCATGAAGATTGTTTCATTTCTTTAATATTCACCACCCCTATGTATTTAAATTTATATATAATGTATGATTATGTCAGAGTAGTGAAGGTATTTGTGATGATGTTCAATAATAATGTAAATGAAATGTATATACAGTAAACTAAAGTAGAGTAACTAAACTAGAATAAAATTATAATTATATTTTATTTACGAAAACAGAACTTGTTAAGAAACATTAAATCATTATCAAATATATGTGTGGTGGCCATAACTTGGTGTAAGTTAAAAATAAAAAGGATAAAATTTTTAAAAGGAAATGAAAATAAATTCTAAAAATGTATTTTACTTAAACTGTTTATTTATTCAATATAACTTTAAGTACACTAATAACAACTCAATGATGACTTAAATCTAAAAGAGTAAATCAAATAGAAAAGAGTTAAGAGTAATGTTAATTTGGACTTGGGATCATTCGGGCGGTATCAAATTTGGTCCATCTGTAGAATTTCAAAGGTTTGAGTTGAGATGAAATTGTTACTTTAAATGTCTGAAATGTGTGTATGAAAAAAAATTAATAAGGATTATTTTTTTTTTTCTTAATCTTTTCGCTGTACTGGAATAAATTGATCCCCAATAGAAGTTCCTGCTATAACAGGCAGTGGTGCAACCCTGAAAATTTATTTGATGAGAATGATTACTTATGATGATGCAGAAGGTTCTTGCGTATGCGATTAATTTGTTTGAATTGTAATACTATGATTATAAAAACATAATGATAAAAGATAACACTCTGTGATGATTAATTTTGTTCTTCTTCATTAGGTAATATAAAATTTCTGTTGCTAGCAGAAAGTCCTATTTTACTATTCTAACTAAAACTCATAATTTGTTCATTAAATTTTTACAATTTTCTATTATTCATAAAATCAGTTTACACTCTTTTCTACAAGGGTTTGTCTTTTTTATGATCTTAAACAGGATATATATAACATATATATATGTTATGTATATCAACTATAATATCAATCACACGCCTGGGCTTGTTATGTGGATAAATTATTGTCTATTTTATATTTACCTAGGTGATTAGTCCACATGGTAATTTAAATTTAAGTAAACTATTTGTTTTTTATTCAATGAAGCAATAAGATGTGCGGGATGTTCAACTGACGGTAAGTGATCGACCCGCCTGTAACAACGTAGCCCAAGTTACCATGGTAACATTACTGTGTCTCAGTTTGATGGGCTGCAGCTAATGTAATTATTTCGTCACTAGAGACATTATCTTCATCTTTTCGGTTTAACGAAAAGCACATTATGGTGCATTGTATGTCATTCTAATTAGCGCCACGTTGTTATGGGCAGGCGTATCATTAACCGTCTGGTGAACGTCCCTCTCGTCTCGTCACTTAATTGAATAAAAAGTAAATCTTTAACAAATAAAAAATAAGACAACTTTATAATATGAACATGACGTTAGTTCGTCAAAATTTTAAGATTTTTCTATCAAAGAAATCCTATAACAATGACTTTCTAGTCATACTTTAAAATTTTATTAGATTTTTCGGTAAACAAAGCAAGAAGAATTTATTATCATATGTTTAAAATTATTATTTCATCTATAGCGAGTAAAATGATAAACACTAAACTTCTGTAAGCAACATGTTAAATAGACACATATTTTATTTCATTTTACAACACAAACTAATAACACATATATATCTAAAAACTAATTTTATAAAATAATAAAACACCAAAGCAATTGTACATCATAACATTACAACAATGTAGAGTACACAGACAAGCATTTTTAAAGCATTGAAGAGCCATTTGAAGAATGTATAGAGACTTAGTTTATTGAAACACAAACATATTACATAAAATTATTCTTTTATAACAAACTATAATTTAGGATTCAAAAAAAGTTTTAAGACTTTTTTGATGTTTTTCTATTTTAAATTAATATTGTTATTTCAATATGAAATCTCAGATCGGAATAAGATATGTAACTCAGATTTGTTAGGTCATTTACAATGGTCATTAAGTATGAAATATCCGATTATCTAAGGCCTCCAGTTTAATACCAGATGTCTCCGATATGCCGCCAGAATATTCTACATGTTTTAGGATTGAAAAGGTACACATTTTGGCATTCATATTCACTCTCTTAATTTTAATAGTCTATCATATTGTTGTCTGGAGGTTAAATATTTTAAGCCACGGGTGATACAAAATGCAAGTTATTTTGAATATGGATTCCGGCAAGGAACTAATGTGGCTCAGACAAGCCGAAATGTTAATGAAGTGTTTGACATGGATGTAGCTAACAAACGATGATCGAAAAATTCCGATCCAGATGAATTTATCCTCAAAATGAACACATTGAGAGCTGCAGAGAAATCAAATATGTTTGAAATAATATATGGACTAGGAGTAAAGACTGATGTTACTATTTTAACAATATTGTCAACGAAAAGCAATCGGGAGTGTAGAGAAGCTGGATAGGTGAGTTCTACATAGGTTGAGCGATCATCAGTAATGGAACTGCTTCAAGTCTTGCTGTAATCTATTACGAAGGCTAAAAGGCAATCTATTTTTGTACCAGATGATAAGTTTATGTTTTGATAATCTCATCGATTGGGCACAATAGTTGAGCAATGATGAAGAGTTGAAATATGCCTCAAAGCCAAGTATACACCAAAAAAAATTATGGGATCTGTTTTGTTGTCCAGGGAGTGTGTTATACACTATACTTTTATGAATTTGGGCAAACAATAACAGCAGACCTCTACTGTGTACAAATACAAGAAATTATGAGGCAGCTTCAAACTAAGCAACCGTGATTGGTCAACAGAGACAAACCAATCCTCTTGCAGGACATTGTTCAATCACACTGTGCAAGATCCACTTTAATTAAATTACAGGAATTAGACCTGGAGACACTTTTCACCCTCTGTAATTACTAATACTAATGCCAAGTTATTATTATTGTTTCTGAGCTTTGGACAATTTTTCCAAGGAAAAATATTTATTTCCCAACATATGGTAGAAAATGCCTTTGACGATTTTATTACCACCCGCTTTATATTTCTCACATGAGAGATAACAAAAAAAACTTACGGCCCTAAATCGGACGTTTTATACTTAAAGACCATTTATTAGTCGAGTTAGAAAAAAACTGAACATTGCAGACTTATTGATCGATATTGGAGTAGCTTTGTCATCGGTATGACCTTTATCTTTTCTCTGTAATCTTTATATTATAAAAATTTTGAACGCAATTGTATCCTCATCTATAATGTATATTTAATAATTTATTGTATATTTGAAAAAAATATTTAGATTATATATTTTTTTCAAATAATAATAATGCGAAGCTGATAATGCTTAATTTTTATATACATATACTTACATGAAATGTAGCTAACAGCTAATAACACATTAATTTACAGAACACCCGGAATATGTTATACAATATTATAGAATTTTCACGAGCAGCGTTAAAGACACTGCTTTTAGTGTAGCTTATTTTGTCAATAAATGTTTTCTTCTATACTATGAGTCAAAAGTTTATTATTCATACAGCCTCTTGTTAACACTGATATCATTACTCGTACATTAAACAAGAGGACAAGAGGAGAAAGAATTGGACACATCACTTATTATATATTTTTTCCAATCTTTATCTAAATAAATCTAAATATTCTTTTTTTCAATTCTTAAATATTTTTATCATAAAGCTGTTATTACAATCCAATTAATATTTTCAATTAACGATAAAAGAAAAACCCCCAGCTCATCCTTATTCAGCAGAGTACCGAGCAAACTAATAGCATTGTTGCGCAGGATAAAGTATTTTTTGTACTATGTATTTATTTACGACTATATATTCTTGATGTAGATCGGGCTGCAAGCCACAGCGGCTCTTACAGCTCATCTGACACTGGGCTCGTGGACCCGGATCCACGGCCTGAGGTTTTAGAAACTAAAAAGTGCTACGCGGGATGTAGTTATCTGGCGGATTATTCTGTATATTGTGTGTGTCTGGTTCTTGTTGTGCTTTATCTGGCGATTCTACTCGGTCGTCGAGGCCGGGCGCGTTCCCGTTCCCCGACTACCTTCGCCTGTATCGGAATCTCTGGGCGGTTGTACTATGTAGTTGCCGGCTTTGAGCCTGGGGTGGCTTCCGTTAGTCTTTGGTATTATTTCTAAAATATATAAGAGCTGCAGGACCCCAAGACCCTAACGTTTCCACCCCAACCAGTTTCCATAAGAAATCTCTCCCAAGGCTAGCTTTGCTTGACGTTCTGCAACATCACTTATTTTGAATGTTTTTGTACACATTCACTTATTTTGAATGCTTTAAGTAATGTTCTTAAACTTAAGTATTTGTTTAAAGATAAATAAAAAAATAATTATATAATTATGTATTTATGAAATGTTTTCAATCTTAAATCATAGAAATACTACTTTGACACTGGTAACACCGAAGTGGTGACGCGTGTGTATTGATTTATTTCGATTTGCCATTACGTCGATAATACTTAAAACGTTGAATACTTTGCATTTTTGTGTCTTATAAATTTCATATAATGAGTTCGTTTCGCCGAGATAAAAAAGAAGAGGAAGATGGTGGTACAAATATGTTTCAAAATCTAGATAAAACAACTCTTTTACAAGAAGCGCGGTACTTTAATTCCACGCCTGTGAATCCGAAGAAATGTATTCACATACTGAGCAAAATTATTTTCTTGCTCAATCAAGGTGAAAAATTAACTACACAAGAAGCTACTGATATATTCTTTGCTACCACTAAATTATTCCAATCGAAAGACGTAATGTTACGTCGGTTGGTCTATTTGAGCATTAAAGAACTCAGTTCTTTGGCACAAGATGTGATAATTGTAACGTCATCATTAACTAAAGATATGACCGGTAAAGAGGATCTCTATAAAGCTGCTGCTATCCGAGCTCTCTGTAGTATAACCGATAGCACGATGTTACAAGCTATTGAACGATATATGAAGCAGGCCATTGTAGATAAAAATCCTGCCGTCAGTTCATCTGCTCTAGTGTCAGCTCTGCATTTGTCTGGCTCTGTGCCGGACTTAGTACGCCGTTGGGTGAATGAAGCTCAGGTAATCTTCAAAATTATCTTTTTTGTTAATTATTTTAAACTCACAACAGTTTTGATTTTGCTGATTTTAAGACATTACTTTTAGTATTTTGGTTCCGTTCTACATTTATAATTAAAGAAAGACAGGTTGAAAAGTGGTTTAATTTTTCAACACCATAGAAAATCACATATTTTTTGTTGTTAAATACAGAATCTTCATTCATAGGAATGTTGGGCTGTATTGTGTAAGATAGTAAAAACATAATAATATAATTAATTATTATGTTTTTATTAATTATCATTGAGTATAATTTAAATAAAATTGTTTTTGATTATATCTAAAAGAACCATAATTTTTTTATAAAAAATATTGTTTTCATTCAGCGATAACAGCTTTATCATGATAATAAACATATATTCATGTTCATCATACATTACAATGATTTCCACACAACACTGTGTGACTCTGGTAACTCCTTTGTATAATTTTAATATGTTGGACCAATTAGAGATAAAGACTGCCAATGTGGTGGTTTAAAATGCAATGTTGCAATTTTAGAACTTTAAGTCTCTAATGACCATTAGTACTTCAAGCAAGATGAGCTGCCTATTTCCATTCCAACCTAGTGAGTCATAGGACCATGACAGTTATTCTGGTTCTTTTGCTGAAATCATTATTAGTGACATGATTATACAGAGATATTTTAAGCACTCCATTGCTTGCTGTATAACTCACTCTCTCATGAGACTTATTGTTAGTATAGACAATATTCCAGAGGCTCCGCCATGTCAAGTACATTATTGTCAAACTGTAAATTAATGATAAACTAACCATTGATACTAATACCATTCCCATTCCAAATTATCTAAATCTTAAACACATTCTACAATACTCTGGTACCTATGTATATACATACATATATATCCCGCCTCGTTCCCAGTGAGGTAGGCAGAGACCACCTCTCTCCACCTATGTATATACCCACTGGTAACCTTGAGTAAGGTGAAATGTCAACTTCATCAGTATGGATCTTTTAACATTGATATTAAAATGTAATGTGCTCCTTATTTTGTAATGATCACTCCTAGATATGACCCAGTCAATCACAAAAAATATTGTTTAATATATTTCATTTTCTCAACATCCTGAAGTTGATCTAATTTCTAATGGATCCATTGAAGTTCATTCCAATGTGGCCCCTTTGGAAAATGGAATTCATTACAAAGAGTACTTTGCTATGCAGTTAGCCAACATCAGGCCTCTCAGTTTGTATTGCCAAAATCCAAATTGCCCTGCCCAACACTGCACCACTTAGCTCATTCAGCTTTGCTAAGAAATCGTCCATCACATCACAACTATCAGTAAATACCATTTTGTGATTCTGGGTGTAATGAATCCCCTTTTGAAACACTTTCTGTTTGACAATATTCTTAAGGGACCAACTGACAATGACATCTTCCCCATAGTAGAATAAATTGCCAGATTTGAGAATTATTGCATTCCGTCTCTCCCTTTGGACTTCATTATATATTTAGTCACTGATTCTTTTTGTCAGTCCATAATATGTGTGAGATATAGGTTGTCAGGTTCAGTCTTTGGAGATGGTAGCATAATCCTAAAATTACTTAACTGTTAATAAAGCCACTGCCTGAAGTAAGAAATAGTGGAGAGGATGGGCACAAGGCGCTGTGATTGTGATGTAAATGTCTTTTGTGCAAGGATTTTAATATAATCACTTACCCCAAATCACCACACTTACAATTTTGTGGTTGAAATTATTAATTATATCACATATAATATATATTTGATATATTGAGGTTATAATGTCCTTGAATTAAATAAAGTGTTTTGTATAAATTGGAATGGTTAAAAATATCTTAAATCATTATTTTCCTGATTATTACTCTATACAGTACTATTCTGTAAGCTTTTAATTATATAGAAATATACTTTTTTCACAGGAGGCGATTATGTCTGACAACATGATGGTGTCATACCATGCGCTCGGTGTTGTTGCTGGAGCTAGACGCAACGATCGCTTGTCTACTGTCAAACTGGTGACAAAGCTGTCACGTTCAGTGATACGGTCTCCCTATGCGCTCTGTCTTCTTATCCGTCACACTGCCAAGCTGGCTGAAGAAGATCAATCTGAAGCTTCGGAGCACTATTTGGAATTCATAGAGTCATGTCTTCGTCACAAATCAGAAATTGTAGTGTATGAGGCTGCGCATGCTGTTGTCAACTTAAGAAAGTCAGCAAGAGACCTGGCACAAGCTGTTTCTGTATTACAGGTTTTCTGTGGATCCCCAAAAGCCACTTTGCGACTTGCTGGTGCTCGGACTCTAGCAAAACTAACATCAAAGCATCCTAGTGCTGTGTCAGCTTGCACTGTTGACCTCGAAAATCTAATCTCTGATCCTAATCGCTCTGTAGCGACATTGGCTGTAACAACTCTTCTTGCAACTGGTGCAGAATCATCCATAGACCGACTCATGAAACAGATCTCTAGTTTCATGTCAGAGATTTCTGATGAATTTAAAATTGTCGTAGTAAGCGCTATTAAGCGCCTCTGCTCTAAATTCCCTCGTAAACATCAGTCATTAGCGTCATTTTTAGCTGGTATGCTCCGGGATGAGGGTGGTGTGCAGTACAAAACTGCTATTGCTGACGCGATAATCTCATTAATTGAAGAAAATCCTGAAGCTAAAGAAACTGGTCTAGCACATTTGTGTGAGTTTATTGAAGATTGCGAGCACACATCTCTTGCAGTTCGCATTCTATATGTTTTGGGTCGTGAGGGTCCGAAAACGCGTCAGCCATCAAGATATATAAGGTACATTTATAACAGAGTCATATTGGAATCTGGACCTGTACGTGCCGCAGCAGTATCTGCCGTAGCACGGTTCGGCGCAGCTCGTCCGGAACTTCTGCCCAATATCAGAGTACTACTCTCTAGATGTCAAGTTGATGATGATGATGAAGTCAGGGACCGTGCAATATACTACAGCGCCATACTTGATTCAGGCAACGCTGAACTAATTAACGAGTATATTACTAACGTGCCCATTCCGAACCTAGTACTGCTGGAGAAAGCACTCCAGAACCATATTGCTACGGATCCTGAGAATGTTTTTAATATAAACAGTGTACCAATCGCAGAGGAAAAATCTCCTGTCGAAGAAGCTCCTGTACAAATCGAGCCACGAAAAGTGACTATAGTTTCACTAGAGGAGCAATATTCAGAAGTCTTGAAAATTATCCCAGGTATTGAGAGATTTGGGCCAACATTTAAAACTTGCGAGGCAATCGATTTGACGGAATCAGAGACAGAGTATCGCGTGCGCTGTGTAAAACATATTTACGCGCGGCATTTGGTGCTCCAATTTGAATGTCTGAACACGTTGAGTGACCAAATTCTTGAAAAAGTACATGTTCGCTTGGAATCTGTCCCCGGTTACAATTTCCTATGTGAGGTCCCTTGCGAACGATTGCCTTATGACAAACAAGGTAACGTATTTTGCGTGTTTGAATTTCCAAAAATACCTCTAGACACATTGGGTAACTTTGGAGCTGTGCTGGAGTTCGTAGTGCGCGACTGTGATCCAACCACCGGCCTGCCCGATCCAGGGGAAGGTTACGCTGACACGTATCCTTTGGAAGATATAGACATTGGATGCGCCGATCAGTTCAGGATGCGTGCAGCGACTGATGACTGGGAGGCATCTTGGGATAGAGCCGCTTCGGCGCATGAAGCTTGTGACACATTTGGTTTGTCCCAAAGCGATGTTGGTGAGGCGGCGACTGCGGTGTGCAAACATTTGGGTTTGCCGAAGTCGGCTGTAAGCGGTGATGCGATAAAAGAAATAACCGGCGGCGGCTTATGGCGTGAAGGCACACCAGTGCTTCTCAGGGCCAGGATAGTGTCAGCTCAGGATGCTGTCACTATGCAGCTTTCAGCGCGCTCCCCTCGCGAGGACATTGCTACATTGCTCCTTGCTGCTGTAGGTTAAAATCACTTTTATTACGTGTATCGTTATATTAATCTCTAAAATTATCAACATAAAAACATATACATAACATATATATCACGCCTAGTTTCCAGTGGGGTAGGCAGAGACCACCTCTCTCCACCTGCTACGATCCTGGCACACCTGTCTCGTTTCCTCCAATTTCATAAGCGTCTTCATGCATGCTTGTCGGTTGCGAATGCTTTTGACCCAGCCTTTCTTTAGGACATCTCCGATTTGATCGGAATATGTCCGCCTAGGTCGACCTGCACCGATTTTTCCAATCATTCTTACCTTGTATATCTCTTTCGTTAATCTTCTTTCTTCCATCCTTTCGACATGGCCGAACCATCTAAGCATCCCTTTCTCTATCCTTGTCACTACATCTTCAACCACGCCGCACCGCTTCCTTATCACACTGTTCCTCACTTTGTCCATCCGTTTCATTCCAGTTATACTTCTCAGGCTTCTCATCTCCACAGCATTAATCCTACTTTCATGTTTCTTCTGCCATACCCAATAGCCTCTATGCACAGCCAGTAGTACTCTTTTGATACGTTTTTCCGGCTATTCATAAAGTTATGAAGTGCCCCATTGACTTGATTCCCTTTTAAAACTCTTCTTTCAATATCACCATCACACTTGCCATCTCTCGTAAACTGTGAACCCAGATATTCAAATTCTTTCACTTGTTCCACTTTTTGTCCCTCAATCATAATGTCACAGTTTGTCATACATTCTTCTCTTTCAAAAACCATTACTTTCGTCTTGCTTACATTCACTTTCATTCCTTTGTTTGTTAAAGCTCCATGCACCATGTCGACCATCGCTTGCAACTCCCTCTCCGATGAAGATAATAAAACTTGATCATCGGCGTATAGGAGGCACTTGACGGTCAACGCATTCATTCTTAGTCCATACTTACTAAGTTTCAAATCTTTCAAGCAATTGTCTAAAAATAGGTTAAACAGCCACAGCGAGGCCACACATCCCTGTCTAACACCCTTCTGGATCCTAAACCAGTCTGAGTAAGACCTTTTAGCTATGTGCTAAACATTTTTTGGTTATGCTACGTAAGGAAAAGACCCGATCCATGCATCCCATTCCACTTCTAAATCCTGCTTGTACATCCCAAATTTTCTCTTCAGTTTCATTCATCACTCTTTTAATCAGTATCTTTGCATACAGTTTGTCGACGACGCTCAGTAAGCTAATGCCACGATAGTTTTTACAATCTTGCTGTGACCCTTTTCCTTTATATACCGAAACGATTACGGCTTTGCACCAGTCATCTGGCACTTTGCCGCTCTTCCAACAAAGGTTGAAAAGGTAGTACAGCTGACTAGCTACCACGCCCTGTCCAGCTCTCAGCATCTCGACCGTAATCCTGTCATATCCTGCAGCCTTACCCAACTTCACACTATTCATTGCATCTTAATTGCAAAATTTCTTTCATACTAATATTACTTTCATCCCCAGTTTGACCACTACCGGGGTTTGGCACTTGCATGCACCTCTTTAGGATACATTCTTCACCTGCCACAAAGCTTCCATCCTGGTTCCTGATTTTGCCATGTGAGCTTGTATTATTAGCTCTGGCTATTATGAACTTCCAGAAGAACTTAATGTTTGTTCGGAAGTCATCAGATAACCTTCTTTCAAATTCATCTCTATCATTCATTTTCTTTCTTTCCATCACTTCCTTTGCTACGGTATATCTAAATAAATAAAAAATAGAAAACGTTAATCTATTTAAATACGAAAAATTTCATTAATATTGTCTCCATGTTTTATTCTATAATTAAAAATTACCAATATTTCATTTTGTTTATTTTGAACTCCAAACTGGTTACGAAGAAATATAAACTAATAAAAAAACCTTTTTGTCAAAGTTTTAAAAAAAAACTGTTTCAGTTATTTTAGGCATAATGATTGCAGAAATTAGAATGTGTCATCATGAAGTTTCACCATGCAGTGCTGGGATGCTTTGCAAGGTAACGTTCCACCGAATAGCGTATAATGAATAATCCACGACTTCATTCAAAGAAGTACACAGTTGCATAACTGTTAAATACTAGCCGCATTCACTGGAAGCTTCAGCCACGCTGGGAGGTGGAACTAGCGGGTTTGACAAATGTTTCAACATTTATAATCATAAGAATATAAATCCAAATAACAGTATTACGGAAAGATTAAAAAACAGTTTTAGGACTATCGATGAATCATTTATAATTACATATTCATATAATAAAGATATGTAAATACTAGCTGTTACCCGCCGGTTTTGCCGTATATAAAATTAGACATGTATATTATATAGTAGATATGCTTGAAAAGGGACTAGTGTCAATTTTGGTATTTTCCATTTAATTGCCTTCATAGTGCAGTGGTTAACGGATTGTTTATAACGCGAGGTTCCTGGTTCGATTCGTAATGGTAGCATTTTTCGAGTCACACATCACAAGAGAGGCCAGAGTATTCTGTCCATGCGCGCTTCACCATCCCCGGCCACGTCATCAATTAACACAGTAGATAAAAAACTAACACTGGTATGGACCAGGCTGATTTTGTTTAATTAAACTTTGTATTAGACCTTGTAGTTTTTGTGGGAAAGCATTTAAACACCCAAAACATGTCAAGGAAATCAAAACATGGAGACTAGGGACACTATTAGGTAGTATAAAGAGATAAGTTTTTTGAATGAAGCAGGCAATGTACTGATGAAATTACTCATTGCATATTAATATAGGAAAAACATGTTGGGTCGTCAGTATAGATTTTGACGTTTGTGTGTTCATGTCGGATGGCTATGTTATTTCTAAAATTATTAAAATTTAAGATGTTAGTTATTTGTATAATTATAGTTATAGTGATATAAAATATAATAAAGAATCTATTTCGTTAAAAAGCTGAACTATTAGGGAGAGGTAGTAGTCAAAAGAATATTCTGTTTCGGGAGAAGAAAAAGATTATATAAAATTCTCCCCACTAAAACTGCGATCGACAGCAAGTCCTAGTCCTAATTTTCCGTGGCACAAATGTATATTATAAGAACTATTGGAGAATCGCTGGATAACCCTTAACAATAACATGAACCAAATTTTTCGTAAACAGTTTAAATATAAAAAGATTGAGACTTGACGCAACCTGGTGCTATGTATAGCATTTTAACTAGTGCCACGTTGTTAAGGAAAGGTCTATTATTAACCGTCAAGTAAACGTGCCGTTCATTTTGTCGCTTTAATTTTATAAAATATAAATTGCTTTATTCCGTATTATTTTTGTAAGGATTCTGTCGCCGTAACGGAGCGGGGTCGAGCACGTCACATGGCCGCGCACACCCGCCGCGCGGACACGTGCTCTCACCCACTTCAATGAAACAAACCTATCTTTTGTTTCGCTCCTCCAACCAACTCACGTTTTTCTGAGCGTGAATTGTAGTGATGTCTCTAAGATATAAAAATATATAAATAAATCGGTGCAGGTCGACCTAGACTCTAGATATTCCGATCAAATCGGAGATGTCCTAAAGAAAGGCCGGGTCAAAAGCACTCGCAACCGACGAGCATGCATGAAGACGCTTATGAAAGTGGAGGAAGCGAGAGAGGTGTGCCAGGATCGTAGCAGGTGCAGAGAAGTGGTCTCTGCCTACCCCACTGGGAACGAGGCATGATATATATGTATGTATGTATAAAAATATACACAGCTGCAAATAAATTGTAGGACAGAGGAGAGATGCATACATGATGTGTAGAGTAATCGCAGAACAAGACAGAAAGCTTGAATTAAACCTCTTCTGACTTATCTATCAGCACAATTTCTCCTTTTAATCGAAACTATAAAATGTAAACACAATTCCAATAGCTATACCTATCTAAACAAGGTAAAATACAATAATGGTTGCACGCTATCATTCGCAAGACAAATAAAAACTATGATGTGATTCATACATAGATGGTCTCCTGTAACAGATATTTACTTCCAGCACAAAATAATTAATATTTTTCAAAATGTATAAGCATATTTCTATAATTTAAAACACAACAGAATATCATCCATTGTAAAATTATTAATTTGTTTAAAACTTGTAAAACAAATAAAAGTATCGATATCGAATTAAAGTTTCGTTTGGAAGGGCCAACACTGAACTAGTTGAAAACAAATTTATTTCATGACAAGTGGACGTACATTACTGTTTAACTGTTGGATTTTGATGTTAATCGTTAAACAGGAACCTCTGTGATTAGATCGTTCTAAACGAAGTCCTTACAACTACCATTTTACAAATTTTTTGTGGTATAAACTATTTAATAGTCGCTTTATTAGTTCGTGTTAAGTAACTAAAAATTTGTTAAGTCCGGTTTGCTATGGGGAGCTGTCAATAATAAATAAAGGTAAATTTTTTTTACGCTTTTGCTATTTATGTGTATATATTGTTTGTGTAACAGTGTGTGTAGCATTTTCTGCCTAAGAAAATTTGATATATTGGCGTACGTAAACACCATTACACGATTAACTAAAATAAATCTGACTACTTTCATTATTTCTCATTAAGTTTATAAAATGAAAAAAATATAATTTAATAAAGCACTAGTTTATTTGGTATTTTTTTTATAACAATGATTGATTTAGGGGCAGTTAAAAACTACTTTTGATTTTAAAAACACTACTTTGTTGCATGCTACCAAAAAAAAACAAGTGAAGTCTTGTTTTTGGTTTTCATTTAAAAAGGACATAATTATATAAAGATAATTATCATATTGTGCATTAATAATGTAAATTATTATAAAGCATTGTATTTGTGCCTTTAAGCATACTTCTACATATCCTAATCTAAACAGTCTGCAAGGTCATATTTACTTTTAGGACCTTGATTTCTATAAAGTTGCATTTACATAAAAACATTAAATTTGTTGTAAATGTCATTTTTATCTTTTGATCATTCTTGAGAATATAGGGTCTTCATTAATAATTGGTGTTAGGTGGGCGTGGCTATGCATCATATTCATGACACAAGACAATGTAAACTTTTACTAAGAACAGTAGTTTGGGTTATAATAATTTTCAGACAAACAAATCAAAGGCTGCATTAAATAAGACAATAGATAGAAAACAAAGTAATAGACAATTACTTAGAGACTTTTGTGCGGTTTCAGTAATGAGTAAAATTTATACATTGTTTTGTTAATAGTGAAAGTACTATTATAATTGTTTTAAAATTGTATCATGTAATATATTGCAACTCATAACATTTCCTCCTTTAGGAATCAATTTCAATATTTATATAAAAGTAAATGAAATATGTATTTGTGGCATTGTAAAAAATTTGCAGTCTTATTCTCAACTCAGCAAGTGATATTGTTACTGTTTAGTATGTCAAGAAATATTAGCCTGCGTTTATTACAAAACATACAATTTTTGCTTACTTGTGTTAACAGACAATGAGATGGGAAAGAATACTCAGCAAAAATAGTGTTATAGCTAGCAATGTATCCACAGTTAATAATGCTATTGCCATAGTTTTTGGCATCTGTCTTTAAGACAAGCAGTTAGTTATTTCCAATATTGAAGATTGTTTTTAAGCAATATGTAATTCTACATATAATTTATTCAAACTGCATGATCGAATTGATTGAATACATTTTGTTGTGTAGCTGCATTTTGCGAAATATAGCTTTTATACAACCCATAATTTGGCAGTTGTCATAGTATTAAATTAAATTGTTAATTTATGTATTACTGTAGTTAATAGTCATAAGCTAAAGCTGTCTATAAAACTAGCTTACAAGTAAAAATGTGTGAGCTAATTTTAGCTATAAATTAAAACAAGTACTATATTTTTTTCATGTACAATTTATCGCTTGAGATAAACTTTACATCTTTTAATATATAATGTGAAAGGTGGTGTGGTATAGCACAGAGTGTGGGTAGAAGTTCATATCATAGATCATGTATAGATAAAATTTATGTATCATCATGATCAGATTATCATCAGATCATGTAAAGATAATGTATAGAGAAAAACACCTATTGTATATATGAAATCTTTGTTGTTGTCTTCTAGTGTCCAAAAATACCTTTTGATATGCCAGAGGTGTTATTCAGTCTTTAGTGTGTTTCCAATGTAAATATATCAATGCAATTAGTATATCAAAATGAGATTTATTTAAGTGCACACTAAGGGCATGTTCACTTCTGTCGTTGTACCCTATCTTCTCGTAAGCTATTTAAAGTAAGAGAATGAAGATAACACTGATGACTTTCGTGTTGTGTACGAAGTTAACGCCTTTGTTTTTAAAATTCTATTTTCATGTTATACCTTATACTACATAAACTCTGGTATCTACAAGTCACACCCCCTCCATATTTTTGACTAAAATCTTATTCGCTTAGCTTATTTAAGTTTGTGTTGGATGTTTGTGGGGCCACTCAAGATTTTTTATAAATAATAAAACATCGAACACTTGACGTATTAAATTGATTTGAAAACAATAGTTTGGAAACAGGTGTAGTTGATAGAGATTGGTGCGAGAGTCCCCTACATATTTTATATTTGAAACGGAAAAGTTCCAAAAAATATGAACTGAGTTGCTAAAAAAAAAATTGCGAAACGTTCCGTTTTGCGTAAGCCTATAAAATTACAACAACTCTAAATTTTAAGCTCCTGAATGCCCTAGGGTGCCCATTGTTAGCATCGCGAATTTTCAAGTTGACATTTCTCTCGTTAAGGTTGTTAAAGCATCACGGGGTAAAGAACTAGAGGACGATCTGCTACAAAAGTTCATCCCACCTTCGGCGCCTCGGGGTCGTTGCGTGAACAGATACGCGCTAATAGCCTTTACGTATTATCGAGTGCCATACTACGACGCCGCTGTGCGCTAATATATTCAATAGCTATATTTTGAGAATGTATCATGATAATCTCAAATATATTTAACCAGTACCGACTGTGCTTAAAATTACGTGCTGTGCTTTATGCTTGCGATTTATTATGTGAATAAAGATCCATTACAGATTTTGCTCTTTATATTTTGTAAATTGTATTAAAGTGCGATATAATACTATAACAAGGATTAAGAAACAGAATAAGATTTCTGTATACATTCTTTACAGTCATTCGTTTAACTTTATCAAAATACCCATACTAAGCTATGCGGTATTTTATATCATTTGATGGTCACCTGGTGGTAATAAAATACGCCTGTCCATAACGCTGCACCATATTATGTTCGCAATATTGCGACGTCAATCCTTATTACAACAGTAATGACACTAGCCACAGCGCCTCTCGAATCAGAACATTGTAATATTTACTGTTTGGTGGCAGAAATAGATGTTGATACCTACCCGGATAGTCACTGGTAACAGACACCTATCACCATTAACGAAAAGTAATAAATTTTTTATAGCAGCCTAAGTTGCCAGTAAAACTATCTAGTATTGTAACATCAAATAAATTGATAATATTCAGATAATAATTCGGTTATGTTCTATGACGTGTTTATTATAATGTAGTGGTTTTTTTTTCTAATTTTGTATTTGTTCGTCTGATCCTACAGGACACTTTTTGCTATGGACAACATGGACGACTCTGAAAACAATGCGAAGATATCGGACTCGGCGTACTCCAACAGTTGCAGCAACAGCCAATCGAGGCGGAGGTTAACACTGCATTACTCTTTTCCATTTCTAATACATTTTCATTCCTACTTCTATAAATTCGTTTCACCTGGAAATTGTTAAATTGATCAGTTATCACTTGTGTTTAGTTAGATTTATAGATCGCTATAATAATTAAAATTGTTTCGCTCACAGTTCTAAGTCGACACATTCAGGCAGTAATTCCAGCGGTAGCAGCGGTTATGGGGGAAAGCCCTCTACATCCGGATACAGGTATTGATAAACTTATACCGCATGCTAGCACTTTATAGTTTTTCCATGTTGCAAAGTTATACAGTGACGCAGTTAGTTGAACTTGCGCATACGGGTCATACGTACGAAATTTATTTGTATGGAATAAATTGAATGCAGTCTACTCTATTGCAGAGATGCTGCAGGCGACCATATGCCTTTATGAATTGCAGATGATTGCACACTTGGACGGAGATTATTCGAACACTAGATTGATATACGAGACGCATGAAACGATTGCATCCTGTTTATAACATATCCGTTGGAATCGCTAAGGATTCATTTTGTGGAATCTTTCTCTAGAGTAGTCTTCGACTCTTGATTTGTGTTAACTCTGTGCGCGTTCAGTGGTGGAATCCGGTGATGGTCAAGACGAAGTCCACCCAGTTCAGGACATTTTTGAAGAGAAAATAAATTAATAACATAATCATGTCAACCGCTTGAGTGCTACGATTGGACAGATAAAAAGATACTCGGCTAAGCTGTACCCGCGACACAATGGCTAACGCTCAAGCTCGTGGTTACATTCTAAGGTCATTAGAAGTATTAGAGTTAAGATGATGATAAGGTTTCAGGGAACACGTCTGGATAACTATCTCACACTGTCAATATTTAGCAACATGTTTATGTTAGCAATAGTATAGAAGATGGTATTTAATTATCTTCGTTATCATTTTATGTGCAATTGAGGTTTATGATTGAGGTGTTGTGCATTTCTATTGATACAAAAGTGTAAATCAGCTCAGTGGGTATTTAAGAGAATTCTATCTTTGAAAGTAATCCAATATAAATCCAAAACATCTGTGATCCAATTTATAACATGTAGATGAAGTTTGTATCGTTTAACCAGTTGTCGTGATTTGAATCTTGATACGTTTGTGTCTTTAATAGTAACAATCAACCCCTGGAAAACAGAACTAAAGAGAAAGAGTCGAAAAAGAAGAAGCAATCGCAATCGGAGACGTTGAGCGGAGACAGCCGTAAAGAAATAGAGAGCTGCCTTCCGGAACCGGCACCGATATTTGAATCGCCGAAGGAAGATACCAACGATGGTGAGTGACCCGTTCATAGCTGCTGCCCTTAGTCTCGTTTCGTGAAATAGCGGCAATCCATTGCCACCGTGCTCTCCGTGTACAGGTATTTCATCTCTGTCTATTATATACGAATTTATATGTTGTTGCTATTTCTGTTGGCAAGTTTTAACAAAAAAAAGTATTTCTGGCGATCGGACGGATAATGGATGATGAGATTAGCTGTGTCAGAAGAAGACAGCTTGCTGCCTTTACATTTAAATCGTACTGAGCAAGTGTTATAAAAAAAATATGTATTTTCTTGTTCGGGCCTCTGGCAGCGAAACGATCGAAGCGCGTGTGGTATTTATCTATCAGGAAATTGTTTAAAAACAGTATTTATTATATTGCCGTTCGGTATTTATATCGACGACCATGCTAGATTTCACTCGACCGTCGCCCAAGTTACATCAATCATAGCATGGATTACTTCGCGACATTTTCATTCTGCACCATTTTTTTTTTTAAATGATTTTAGTTTTCAGGAGTTAATACTCTGAATGTAATAGGGTGGTGCAACTTGCAAATAAAATTTTGAAATATTAGAAACGTGCATTCGAGAAGCGTGCTGTTATGTTTTTATGAAAAACTACCCTATGCCTCTACACGTGTGTTCAACAGTAATTGATCAATGAAATTATTAAGATTTTATAGATCTTAATTTTATGTGGTTATTATGTGATTTTAATTGAAAAAAAAAAATATATATATATTTTAGGAAAGTTCTGATTTTAATCTGACGCGTAAGAGAAGAGGGTGCGGCGAATAACTTCCAAATTTAAACATCAATTATTATTATTACAGAGGGCCTGGGGACGACTTAACTTCGCGGTAAATTTCGGTATAATTTGTTAATTGTTGTATAGTATGATGGTTGGGTGTGTCGCGAACCACGAAACGGTATGTACAGCCTCGAGGTAATGTATCATTTGGCGGTGACCTACACGGTACGTAGAAGCTTAACCCGTGATCGGGAATTGGGGATTATCCAAAAAAATAATATCTTTTATCTATATAATCATCATTTTTTTTGCCATCACATTATTTCATATCATCAGATGTCAGTTACATTTACACTTACACTTTCCGTTGTAGTCCAACAACCAATAATTAATGACAAGTGATTGCGGAGTAGAATCTTCGTATGTATGTATGTGCACTTTATGTATATAGCTTTGAGGTGCGCGTTCGATGCGCGTATAAACCTGTCATGATCATTCATCAGCGATGTGTGCCATATTCGAGTTGGAGTTTTTTTTTTCAGAATCGAAGCCGAAATGTCAGACCTGTTACACGTTCAAATTTATCCGCTTATTTGTACTCTTGTTCAGGGGTGCAAATGCCGTCGCAGGCGCTAGCTTCGCCGGAGCAAGCGCCGGAGTGCATGGATATAGTTACTACCGAGAGCAGCAACATGAAAGAGGAACTGGTGATCGTTAGTAGTACTTCCGTTTTAGATTTTTAGATTACTAACACTGCATGCAACTGACGACGGTATGCCATTTGATATATATATATTTATTAGGGACAGGAACTTAGTAGTATAACTAAATAGTTTTTAATATTTAATGTGGGTTTTAAATTGTAATATAAAAATATTGACTAGACGAGCGGGATGTTCACCTGGTGATGGTAAGTGATACACCTGCCCATAACAACATGACTCTAGTTAGGATGATACACACTGCACTACATCGTGCTCGTCGTTTGCGATATAAGATGTCGAGTCTCGTTACTCCAGTAATTGCATTAGTTAAGGCGCCCTTCAAACTGGAATATAGTAATATTTGCACACTGCTGTTTGGCGGTAGAAACAATCATTGCAGTAGTACCAACAGACAGTCTCCAGCAATAAAGACCTACCACCAGCAACGAGGGACCAGTTTTTGTTATCGCCGGGAATTCTAAAAGATACCCTGCTTATGAGGACACAGAGGGAAACAGAGACCTACCACCAATATAGTCCTAACGACATATCCCTAACTTGAAGGTTTCTTTATGCTTAATAGGTTAAGTTGACCTTGATTTGTGACCTGAAAAGATTGGCAATACGTTTTGTGGCGGCAAGCGCGATGGGGCGTTATGTATTAATATATAAATATTATCTAGCATCTTACTATGAACTCCGTCCCTAGAGTCGTACTCTAATGTCTGAGGATCACGGTCAGTGCCAGGGTTGCTGCCTGGAGCGGATGATCTGCTACCACCGGTTGTTGTCAAGCGGATCTCTTACGATGAACACAAAAATCATTTAGCGTCACACGATCGTTTTAAATAACCGCGTTGCTGACCGGACGCGGGGTCTATTTCGAGTCCAATTAGAGTTGTTCTATTTTTAAATCACGTTCCCTTTACCTTATTTGCGTAAGTTGTTTGAAAACTTTATCGGATCTTAAAATACATTTCCGCTTTAAACTTTAAGTTTAAGTTCAAGTGCTGATCGCGTACCGAGGCACGTGGCTGAACGTTTAGAGTTTCGGAGGTTCAAATGTTTGATGAACTGGGACTACTTCTGAAACAATAATATAATTTATAATGCTTCGTAGCATGCGATTTATAAGAAATTGACAAAGATAAAAAAAAAGGAATTACATCCAGTGTTCACCATCGACGGTAGCTGATAGTGTTGCATACTATACTACTATTAATTGAAAAATTCGCTGATCCACAACGATTGTGTATCATTGCAACACTCATACAGCGCGAATTATTCAAAATGGATCTATTTAAAGTCCTTGACTACGAATTAGATGATATAAATAAACTCAAACGAGAACAACCGACCAAGTGCAGACAAGCCAAGTAATTTTTTTCTCCCTTTGACATTTGCTTTAAGTTTCATTCCAAACAAAATTAATGAAATTTTAATAAGTTTTTTTTGTATCATATTGTTGCAAAATAAGCATTTAAGTTATTTCAATAGGCAACACATAACCGCATAAAAGGTGCACTTAGATCATGAAACGCAAACTATTACAGCGGGAAGTTTTATGTGACAGTTAAATTATTTGTTTATAATAATATCTTTTTTTTATTTCGACACGGTCAGCGCTTGACCATGATCCCACCTGATGTTAAGTGATGAAGCGATCTGTGGTGGTACGGCATTAATCTAGTAACAGCCTAGTCACTCTTTCTTTGAAGACACCCACGTCGTATTTGGACGGGAACACTGACGCCGGCAAATTGTTCCAATCCTTGGTGTTCTTGTGAACAACGGAAAGCTGAAGCTCTTTGTTCGCAAATTAGGGATCTCCAAAACATAAGGATGGAGTGTCGCAGTGTGTCTGGTCCTCCGGTGGTGAAAAGGGGATGGGGAAAGGATATCGTGTGATTTCAACGCACACTCTTCGAAATGTACCCCGATTCGAAATGTATATCACCAACAAGCCCCTTAGCGTCCGCCTCTCCATCGAATCTCGTGCTAGATGATTTTTGGCAGCACCTGCCTAGATATGCTAACAGTACTCCACACACGACCGGACCGGCGTTTTACATAAAGTCAAAAGTAGTTTGGGGGAGAAGTATTCTCGCACTTTCGCAAGGACCCCAATTTCCTCGAGTTATCTTAGTTTTGGATTCGATGTACTGCCCATGGTTGAGATTCATTGTAAGTCTAAACCCTATAATGTGAAGACAGCCGGTAAATGTCATACTTCAGAAAGTAGAAGCCAAGTCGAACAGGCTTCTTTTAACAGTGATAGAACGCGTCTTTTGGAAGCATTAAACCTCTCACCAGATTGGCTTCGCCGTTGCTTGAGCTTCAAACTCTCCACCATGGCGTCTCTCTCCGACTGTACGTACCTTCATCACGACCGGTTCTATCGATCAGCATGTATCTCTTCATGATTGTGCTGTCGTCCGTGTACCCAAAGGTTCCGGGGATGGGCAAGTCAATTAATGCACAAGCAAGAAAACAGTTGCGGAGAGAACTGATCCTTGAGGAACACCTGCATTGATTGGCATAAAATAATATAATTATAGTTATCCAATAACTTACTTGGACCATACGTGAAAGACTTTTACAAACATTAAGTGTTATTAACTTAATAAATATACATTTTTCACTTGATTTATGAACTCTCAATGATTATGTATTCATAATACTAATCAATTTGATTGTTATTACAGCGGTTGTGTGACTTAATATTCACTTATGTCTTGAGATGATGAATGCAATGTGGCGCTGTGCGTCCTAATTATGCCAATACTCCTGCTAAATTCCGTAACCAATCGACCACATTATTTATATAGCATTTGTAAATATAATGTACGTTTTTCAGTTTGGAACCTCGGCCGGTTCCCCCGATAGTGTTTCATTGAACTATGTCACAAGCTACCCAACAATATGTTCGGTAAGTATACAATTATCTCTGCATAATCATCATGATACAATTATTTGAAAAATAATATAATAACAACGTAAGGTATACATAAAGAGTATTTTAAAAAAATTGAAAAGAAAAGCTGTGTCTCTTTCTACGAGGGTACAGTACTCCCACCATTCTACCACATGGTGTAATATTAAGATCCTTGCATATTTTGTTTATTTTTAAAAAATATGTTTGTGTAAAACCTTTATTTTCCTTTCATATCATAAGCAGTCCGTGTATAATTTTCAGGACGGTTTCTCGTGCGTGATTTCACTGCACGACGGCGTGGTCATGTATACGACCTCATCATTGACTACCACGCTCGGGTTTCCCAAGGACATGTGGATCGGCAGGTCGTTTATAGACTTCGTTCATCCGAGGGTAAGATGTGTACCATATTCTTGAGCAAAGGCATTAGTGCAATATGTAAATATCATAAAAGCTTACATACTAATCAGATAACAGGAAGACAATTTGTTCTGAGATTATAAAACTTTTTCTGGACAGTCTTGCTTATACTAATCTAGACTTGAGGATACAAGCCTGAGCTACTTTTTTATTGAATTAAGTCACGAGACCCAACATTAACCTGGACCGTTACAACCCGGACATAACTTGGCGCTAGTTGAGATAGCATTCATAGATCCACATTGCTCAAGCGATGACGCTTGAGACAAGATTTTTAGTCTTGATACCTAATAAATTTTACTAGACATATCGCTCTTCAAACTGGAACACAGAAATATTTGCAGACTATTGTTTGAAAGCAGAAATAGACGATGTGATCTACCAAGAGGAATTCGGCAACAGTACAGCAAATTGTAAGGGGCCACAGATGTTTATATGCTGTTTTGTTGCAGGATCGCAAAGCGTTCGCGTCGCAGATAACTAACGGTCTGGCCTTACCTAAGAATCTAAATGGTACGCAAAAAGAAGGTAATATTAATTTATTAATAGTTCACGGCCTGATATACAGCTTCGTTCCGTTTGTGTCAGCTGCATGAGCCCTGAGCGTAGTGGTCACGCCCACCCGCTTCGCTACGCTTTATTGTACAACGTAAGTCTGTAAAAACGCATACTTCGGATATTTATCATTACGAGCATACTATTACTATTAACTATATATTGTTATAACAGTTATCTAAAAAAAAAAATATGACAAATAAAATACCGTCACGACTTAAGAAGCTTATTCTTATGTCTTTTATATATTAATATATCTCCCCTTATAATTTGTTCTGATAACTGGTAATGATCAGTTATTGTATTATTATGATCGATATGTTCATATATCGTTTGTCTCTGATAAATTATTTATTATAATCAGTATTATTAATATTTTTATTGCATTATATATGTTTTATTTGCTTTTCGCTCGATATACGTTGTTATAAAGTTTCGTGTATTGGCTACGTGTATATCTTGCATGCTATGACTGTTTAGTTTTTTTTTTCTTGTTTGTGTACTGTGATTACACTCAATAAAAAGTGAAAATTTAATAACATAATGTTGTAAATTACTTATTTCATGTTATCAAATATCATCCAAATTAACGCTAGCCGCCGATGGATTCTAATATATTTTAAAAGTTAATTTAAACTGATGATGTCTATCGGTTGATGATGATGATGACGATGATGAAGAAGAAACAGATAGTATTAGGTTCTTATGTATTTCTTTAAGATTTGCCCAACGGGTGTGTTTCAGCCGTATTTGTTGGTCATATGCCGCCTACACTGATTAATTATAATATCGCAGTGCCTACATTTTCTGAATCGTACTGAATATCGTATTCCAGTTCAACCCCTGGAGAATTCAGTGTCTCCGATGGTGTGCAGAATAAGGCGCTACAAGGACCTATCTTCAGGTTTCGCCATAAAGAACAGCGTGATTACATACATGCCTTTCCTACTGAAATTATCCTTCAAGAACGTTAACGGTGAAGAGGGCAACGTCACCTACCTCGTTATACAAGCTGCTCCGTTTTCCTCGGCTTACAAAAGTAAGTAGCTTAACCTGCAGTTATTGTGCAGTCCCTTGTGTAAGTCTTCGCTCATGAAAGCGAAGGTTTGGCGCGCTGATCTGAACTACTCAACCCTTGCGACTACACAAGAAGTTATACAAAGAGGTCTAATCGTGCTCATCTAGCGGGGTTTCCGTGGGTTACTTTCATGGCTGGAACTGGGAAGGTTGGTTTCTCTTCGATTACCCGAGAATGGAGGCCACTGCCTTTATGTAAGAATTGTATAATCAACGGCCTTATACGGTTCACCTGTATAATTACATTGGTCTTTTACAAAAATTAGTTCGAACGCTTGAATTGGAGCACTAGTGGCTCTTACAGCCGTAGAACTAGCGTCTACACGTCCATAGAATCTTTCTGCAGAATTTTGAAGTACCGTCTTAAATGGCTAAAGTGGCCTTTCGAGATGAGAGATGAGAATTTTACTCGGAGTCTTTCAGCGCTCTCACTAACGGTTACTATTGAGGGGGCGTTAGTGGGTACAATTTCTTTGTCCTGTAATTAAAGAGTTTATTGCGATTTCAGTATCGAACGAGAGCATCTCGAAGCCGGTGCCATTCGTCATCAGACACGCGGCAAACGGGAACTTGGAGTACCTAGACCCGGAATCGGTGCCGTACCTTGGCTACCTGCCGCAGGACGTAACCGAAATGGACGCGCTGCACCTCTACCACCCGTGCGACCTGTTTTACCTGAGACAGGTATATGAGATTATCGTCAAAGAAGGCGGATCGCCGAGGTCAAAACCCTACAGGTTAGTTTATTTTTATTTAAAATGATATATACGCCATCTGTTATCTACCATACATATATTAAGAACTAATTTTACTTAAACTTTAGTACAGCATGTAATTTTTTAGTTAAAAACTGGGTTAGGATTTCAGTAATAGGTCGATAAATAATAATTATTCCACTTACTACCTATTAGTACTATCTTTTCTTTAATGAAACAATCACTGGAACGCGCCAGTTGCGAGATCGTTTTAACTCATATGGATACATGGGATTATATTAGATCATTCATCATTATCAGCCGACAGACGTCCACTGCTGGATATAGGTCTCCCCCAAAAATCTCCACGTTAATCGATCCTGCGCTGTCCTCATTGCCGAGTCCCGTCATGATCGGCACGGCAACCGGTCCCGTCGGGCACTGTGGGCAGTCTTTTGTTGGATTTAATTGAGGGGAATTGGACCGTTACTCCAATATATTGGCTTAGTGCGGGTTGGTGGGTGATCATATCCTCGTCTGTTATTCAGCAGGGTGCACCGCGTGCAGGTGAGGTTGGCTTGGGCTCCGTAAGATGTTGGGATAAGTTATATTAATAAAGTTCTGTAAGGTTCTGTAGTGTTCTGTAATGATAATCGAGACGATTAGAATTTTTATCCTCTATTTGTTGCAGAATGCTGGCACAAAACGGTGATTATATAGTACTGGAGACCGAATGGTCGTCGTTCGTCAACCCGTGGTCGAAGAAGCTGGAGTTCGTCATTGGGAAACATTATATTATTGAGGTAACTACCACTAAAAAAATATCAATTCTTTCACTTCTCTCATATCTCGGAGTTAAAACTTTTTATAAGCAATCTATAATTTGACCTTTAAAGTATAAGAAGAAAATATTTATTAACTTTTATTTTGTGTTTATAGGGTCCCTCCAATCCCGACGTATTCCAGTCGCCCGAGCCGAATAAAATGAGGAAACTGTCTGAGGAAGATAAACTGAAAGCTCAGTCCATTCGGGATAGTATTCTCAAAATTTTAAATGAGGTACGTTAGCTCCTCACCATAACTTGATTATTTTTACGGCAGACCAGTGAGCTCACCCTCACCCACTACGGTAATAGTCGTTTTCGTTGCATGCTTGGCATCCGGTTTGGATGTTGGAGTAAAAATCGCTGTCTATTTGTTAGAGTTCACTCTCAGTAGCTTTTTATGTTATAAGGCCAGTGTGATTAAGCGAAGATTCTAACAAGTCCCTAATATGTCCATATAGTTTAAACATTTCTGGAAAACGAATAGTGGGGAGAAGGAAAAAGTCATGGTTAAAGAATATCAGGGAATGGACTGGTATATCTGGGGCGTCCGAATTGTTCCGCCGAACTAGAGACGGAAAGGACTGCACCACGCTGATCGCCAACCACTAGTTGGAGAGGCTCTTTAAGAAGAAGAAGAAGCATTACTAACGCGTCCAGTATATATATTGATTGTGATTTTAATCTCTTTTATAAAGCGTAGTTATTAGACGACCAGGTTGTTCAGTTGATGGCAATTACTAGTAGAGACTTTCACATGGCACCAAAGTATTTTTTATCTGGTAAATAAGGATAGACCGGTACATATTCTTCAGACTTGAACACGTTAACGTTTCCACTCTATTGCTTAGAAATGCTGCGCCTTTCTATATCTGTCACCTTTTAACCATATTATGTTATCTATTCATATATATTATATATGTTCATACATGTTAAAATTGTCATTATGATGATGATGTTGCAAAATTATTAGGTACTATAATTAGTATTCATAATAAACTTTACGTTGTATTAAAACAGGCCCTTACTAAGCCTGCCGAGGTGGCTAAACGGCAGATGAACAAAAGATGTCAAGACCTGGCCACGTTTATGGAGAGCCTCCTCGAGGATCAGCCGAAGATCGATGAGGAGATTCGCCTGGAGATTCAGGACCCGGAGAACAGCTACTGTGTGAGTATATTAAACATTATTATTAATTGTATTGGGACGCAAACACTATTATTGTACGTAGATGTTTTGTATGTGTCTGTTTGTTAATTGTTTAAGGTAAATATAGAGAAAGCGTTAATATTTAATTAGAGACCCAAATTTCTGTACAATGTCCCAATTTTATCTGCCAATGTTATCATGAAATATTAGTTATCTAGAATTTGGTGTTACAGGAACGGGATTCGGTGATGCTCGGTGGCATTTCACCCCATCACGACTATAACGACAGCAAATCCGGTACAGACACGCCGATTAGTTACAACCAGCTAAACTACAACGAGACGCTGCAGAGGTAAACTGCTTCATTTGTCATCACCTTCATCTTTATCATCTTGTATTAGTTTATGGCTGAACATAAATTTCTCTCAGTTATTATTTCCAGTGTACTGCACTGTAAAAGTAAAATAGGTATGAATAGGGTAAATAGCTAAGTGATTAAACTTTATAGTACCGTTTAGAAATCCATTTAGTGTAGACGTATAACTGTTGCACGAGGTCACTACACCTCGTGCAGCAGAAACTAAGAGTCCTGGGTTTATTTCCACGGAGCACATGTTATGGAGCTTGGAAAGTGGAAGGGACCTACACGAATCCTCCTGGCAAGCTACTATACTACATACATCAGTATTACTGTGTCCCGGCTTCAACATATAGAAATCCGAGTTCAGAAACGATAAGGATGCTGTACCATGGATGCTTTCATTATCGCTCAAAAATATGCGAAATTCAGGTCAAGTGTTAGCCCATTAATATTAAAAATAGACTTCAGTTATTTTCTTTCGTGTTGTATATCTTTCAGGATTACCACTATTTTGTCTATTTAATTGTAACTTGTCAACTCGAAATTTACTCTTCCTGCCATAGGTCTGATAGACCGGATGTCCTGACATAGAGTGGCATCACTTATTATAACATAAATGTTTACTATCTTGTTATTTTACATAATCATAAAAAGACCGGGCAGTAAACGGCGATAATAAAACTTAAGTTTATTTTACAGATATTTCGAAAGCCACTTACCATATGAGGACTGCCACACTGCAACCGGTGAAAAGGTCTTGGCGACGAATGAACAAATCTCCAACGCAAAGTAAGTCCATGTTCAGCGTGTAATTTATTTATAACAATAGGCTAGCAAGTGAATATTCACTTTTACCCATGATAAATAGGGATAACTGACAGGTGATATCACAGATAATTTATGTTCTCACCAAGTGCAGCGTAATTTCTTCCTCTTTGGAGGATATCCGTGGTCATTGTTTCTCTCCAAGCTGCAGTATTTTTTGCAATTTTTATTTATTACAAAAATGCTCTAAGTGTGTATATTTTGCAATGATAGATTTTGTGGCTTTAAATATGAGATCCAGCAGACAATTAATTTTTCTAAGGAGTTTCTTTCTCGGAGCTGGGATAGGACAACCGCTATATGTTGTAATAAACGTTTTCCCATTAACTGAAGGGTTCGCTCTTCGCCGTCGGCTGGTAGCGATGATGAGACTGGGGAATCTAGCCAGGCGCTGATAAGGGGCGTCAGCCCCCTCGTGCCAATGGGTGATTACCATCCAGTTCGTCTAACCGAGTCCCGGTTATTTAAGTAAGTTTATTCTAAATTATCTTTGTCACATGAATTTATTTTGCAGATATTCTTCTTAGCATACCTTCTTTTTAGTACAATAGTACTTAATATTACTCTGATGACAAACTTATCGAGGTTCTATTTATGAATCTGCTTAAAATAACAAGGCAACAAGTAGAATAGGTGCGTGGACATGTAAGAAGAGAGTAAGGTCTCTTTCCCTTACTGATACTGTGTTTTTAAGGAAATTTAAACAGAACGTGTGCTTATACTTCTTCGTAGCAAAAATGGTCGTATTCCGTTAAAACAGACGTTGCAGTACTGTAATAATCTATAACGTTTCATTTGATCAGACATAACGCGGAAATGGAGAAAGAGTTAATGAAGATGCATAGAGAGAGCCGCACCAGCAGCAAAGGTGAGAAAGAGAAGAACTCGAATGAAAAGAGACGGAAAAAAAAGGAACATTTGGCGCGATGTAACGCATCATTCCAACCGACATCTGCTGGAATGAACATCACCGAAATAGCGGTGAGTCGCGCATGTGGGACAAACAAGACAAACTGTGCTTATTTTGGTACATATGTAAAAATAAAGTTTTCGTTTTGCGTCTTTTAATACTTATCCGTTGGTCATTGTTAATTATAATAAATAACAAAAATTGTTAGTACATAAAATCAATAACAAGGTTAAAGACAAAAACGATCTGTTCAATGTGGCCAAAAAAACAACGAGGACATATTCATAACCAGATTGGTGTCTGGTGTTACTTAAAGGAAATGAGAACAAGTTAAGCTAGTGTTAATGTTCTTATAATTTGTTACACAGTGCGTGCTTGTAAACCGTTCGTTTTGCATGTTTGCGTTATATTGAAATGTTTCAATTTATCAGTCGCAGGGTGTGAAGAGGAATTCAAAGCAGCTCGAGTTCGAGGCCGGTGTCCACAAGCATCACTGCACGTCCTCGCGGCAGTCCCGCCGCAGGCTAACGAACCCCGCAACAATGCCTATTACTCCAACTGTCACCAGTGCTCCTGGTGAGTTGTAGCGAAGGGTGGAGGTTGAAATTTCTCGGGTAGATTAGACACAGAAAAGACCCGAGTTCCTGACGTGGAACCGAGAGGATTGCTTATAAATGTACAATTATTGTAAGGTACTTTAATTTAAATTTATTCTTGCAGCTCCAACACCGTGGACGTCAAATCCAGTGAACAATATGAACGGTTTCATTTTTGGAGTTGGACTACCACAACAGATGTCCTTAATGAGCCCCATGGCGACCATGCCAGGTGACCGATCATCTTTTTAAAAGTCAAAACACATTAGTCTGGAACAAATGGCAAGCTCTCCTATCGCATATACATTCAAATAAATCGCGCAGGGGCCACGGGAGAAAAAAGAGTAGTCTCTACAAAATCTACGCTGTGGGTTCGATCTATAAGAGGAACTAGTTGCACCGTGGACTACGTGCCGTACGATCAAGTTACACCACCTCAGCATCAAATTGTCAACTATAATAATTAGTTAACGACTAGGTCGTGTCCGTTAAAGATTATTAGTTATTTATGTAATATGATATACTGTACGTTTCAGGTTTATTCCCCATGCATTACGTACCCACGCCAGCGCCGCAAACATCTACAAACGCGACCGCGGGTAACACGTTACCAGGGGGCAGCTCGGCCGGCCAGTACCAGACGCCTCCGAGTGAGTGTGAACTTTAATACAAGTGTTCATTCTTCTATGGCTTTGATCTTGAGTCAAATTAGCAACATTAAAATTTTAAGGATGCTAATATGGAGTTAAAGTGCAGTTGTCCATTTAAATTAAGAAGTTAAAAGTGGACGAAAATCGTGAGGACTCCGTTGACTTGCTTTGCGACAAGAGGCTGTATGTCCTGTTACGCCAGCAGGTTCACTAGCTGCAACCTTAAAAACTAAATTACACTGCTGTGTGGTGAAAACTGTTCATTTGGGCCGGTGTCGCTTACATCATCATCATTAGGTGCCCTCTTCAAGCTGGAGTTTAGCGATCAGATTGAAAAAACCAATAGGATAATCAGCTATTTTTTTTAATTGATGGTATTTGAACTTAGGTGTCGCCTACACCTAAGTTTAACCATATACTTGCTCTAATTAAACATCAAATTAAGTTTACTTAAAAACTACGACTAAGGGCCTTAATATTACAAAGTAAACGATTCGTTTTTTTTATTGGAGAATTTGGTAATTGATTCCATTTTTGTGTGTTTCAGTGCAATGCATGATGTATGGACAGGCGATGTACGGAACCCCGTTCGTTTATTCACCTATCGGGCCCCAAGGACCGTATCCAATACAACAGAACTACGTACCGCATAGCATGCCTTACGTAAACACTCCGCACCAACTAAATCCCTTAGGGTTAGCGAGCAGCAACTACGTGGAGGTAAGGAACCATCATAAACCTTGTAAACATAACATTATGCAATAACATTATGCAATAACATTATGCAATAACATTACACTGATGTACAGTAATGTCCGCTTACAGAGATTCACACTTAACCATTATCCGTTATGTTACGATACTTTTTGACTCGATAACTATAACAACCGCGCCGATATCGATTTCTCGCCTCGAGCATTCTTATCGATAACCTTATAGTAACAATTTTACATATTTGCACTGGAATTGACCTTTCTTTTTATTTTCGACTTGTGTCATTTCGATGTGATCTATGGTAACCGTGCATTGTCTATGGTTCAAAAATGTATAAAGAACAAATAATTACTTTGTTATTTAAGTTATATTATATAAAAACGACCGAATTTTATATTGACAATAAATATTTTAAATGGAATGGAAAATTTGATTGCTGACGAATGATTTGTTTGTTCATTGACGCTCATCGGGCGTGATAACCAAATAAATTGTGATACCAAAAAATTAAACCCGATCCCCCCACTATGGGATTACTAGTATTATACTTACTATATAATTTAATTACTTTTGTAAACCGGCTAAAATCATACAATAGAGGACGGGCGGATGAAACATAAGTAATATCCTGTCTGTGCGTTACTGAAAGAGAATCATGACTCTAATTTAAGATAAATGAATTTACATGTTGTAATATCTAATATCTGAATAGGCATATGTACAAACTAGTCAATGCGCCCATGCACATATAGTCCCTTTTGAACAGTGTGAACGCCTGTATACAAATGTAGTTCGAAAACGTTTACCGACAATTGTTTCATAACATGATCTTTCATAGTTCTTAATACGTCACCTCAGCGTGCCTCGTCTCGAAAACGTATGCAAGGGCCTCCATTGGTTTTCAGTGGGTGATGCCTCATCATCAATATAAATTTGAATACCAGTTGTGTTGTTTCGGATAAACATTTGTTATGCAACGCTATTTATAATCGCTAATAATAGTTATTTGTAAACAATTGTTAGCTCCGTGGGTGTACCTTTCGTAAAATCTAGTGATGGTAGTGGACCATTTGTTTGTTATTGACAACGTATCCTAATATAAACCTTCCGCATGTTGGATAAATTTTTGTTCAGGATAGGCCATGAAATTTATTAATTTCTCCATCTCTTTGCGGGATCCGTCTATGTCGCCTTTGTTGAAGAACTTGAATATACTGTCTGCGAAATGCCGCGTATTTAACAATAAATAAAAGATTTAGTTTCTATTGCTGAAGGATTGCATTTGTAAATTGCTATTGGAACGCAACTGTATGAGAGGTATGGGTTCAGTCACTATTATGTGTTATTAATTGTTACATCATACAACAACACACGACGTTTTTTACCATGTCTATTATCATCAGAAATTTTCAACATTACCAAGTTAGTTATAATAGATTTGTATATCCACAAAATCTTTATCAACGAAAACCGGGATCTACTTTATATAAAAATACCCGATTTATGATTTTTTTAATTTATTAAAAAAATGTAACGATATTCGTGTAAGGTTAGGAACACTTTTCTAGCAGAAAAAAGAACAAAAATCACCATTGATGCATGCATACCATTAGATACATGCATACCATTAGATACATGTTTCATCTTTTAACACACGGTTACGCTTACCGCTACCTGCAAACCGTTTCTAGCTTTATCGACAGTAACACTAGAATTAGATCTTACAACAACTACTTTGTAACGACGAAAAGTTATGTAAGTAGTTATCTCAGTCCGGTGTTACTGTTGATGGAAAACGCTTCAACAACGCTTGTCGCTTACGTACGGGGAGGATGTGATGGAGTGAGGACTTGTGCGGAGAGGTGAGGCGCGGCATGGGGTGTCAGCGGTTCGTGTAATGGTTGAAACCTATGCGCAGGCGTGTAAGCCAGGCTTGCCCCCGAAGCCGGCCACAGTACGCACCGGCAACGTGCGCTCGCTACAAAGAGATCTAAAGAAACGAGCCGAAGCTCAAGCCTTGGGCTGCAAGCTTGTTCGGGGCAGCCTAATGAGTAATTCTTCAGAGAACGAGTCACATCGGGTATGACAATTTCTTCCTTTATGTCAAACTTACTGCGGCGCCCGGTGAGGCGGTTCATTGACTTTAAGCTTTTGTTATTTTTTTTTTAACCATCTGGTATATTTTTACATAGGGTCATTTGTTTTTAAAGGAAGTATAGGTATTACTTTTCTTTAATGTTTATTTTACATTATGTTCCTTTTCTTTTTGTTTTTTCATTTCACCCTAACTGGACACGTCTGTTCATTTCACCACGGTATATTTTATCGTGTCGTTAGTAAAATTATATGTCTACTACAGTCACCAGCTCCTGCTGTACCGGCATGTGTGACCATATTAAAGACAAAACTCCATTTGGTCACCCATCACTTCGTTGTAATAGAGGTCGTGTTGTTCATTGTATTACTTAGCAGTGGTTACTTATATACAGAAATGAATGTCATCCATACTGATACCACTATAATTTCCAAAAAGTATATAAATTGGGATAAAACCCGTTTACATAACTACTAATCTAAAAATGGAGGAACAAAACTAGCCTTGTTAATACAGAAGTTCGACTTGCTCTTGAAGCATTTTGAAGTTCAAGTTAGCAGTAAAAAGTTTTGTGCACGAGGGACGATTAGCGATCCATCTAGCTGATGTAATTAGGCGAAGGTAGCTTAATATGTCAGAAGCGAGCGTGCTTCACCAAACTATCAGAATTTAGATAAACTACTTCTGCATAATGAAAAATGATCTGATAATCCAAAAACAATTCATTCTTTACATTAATATTAAGTCGTTCTTCTGCTAATGCCAGGTCTCTACTGCCGATGATTTACTAGGTAGATACGCCTGTTTCTATTGCTAAACAGTATTGTGTAAACATTACTGTGTGTACCGTTTTGAAGGGTGCTGTAGCTAGTAAAATTACTAGAGTAATCAGACTCGTCTTCATGTTAGAGATTTTTTTTATTTCATTATTTTTAATTATTTTTATATTATTTACGCCGATATGCCAAATATGCATGTTTTTGTATTTAGTATAATTTATAATATAATATATAAACACTTGTAAAACAGCTTGCAGCTTTCATTGTAACATGGAGACGGGCAGCTGTACTGTACTTGTGATTGGGCTGAGTAAAGATTATTGGAGAATGTTGGCTGGGGGGTAGGGAAAGGTGTTTTATTTCTTTTCAAGTTTCATAAAGATGTTGCATGCTGTCGCGTTTACGTTGTTCTCTGTACGACACCAAATCTATATATTCCGAGTTGAACTTTGCCAACAGAGCACTCACGCGGTCCACGATCAGAACAGAAAGTCTAAGGCGATGAGGTTGGGCAACAGTGAAGACACAATAGATAGGACAGATGAAGAGTCTAGCTATTCGTCGTTTTATTCGTCGTTCTTCAAGACCGAGTCCGGCAGCGCCGAAGAAAGCAGTGACGCGAAGAAGCAGACGACCAAAGGCGAGACAAGGGTGAGTTTTATTCTTTTTGCCTTTCTTCTTTTATAACGAATTAATTGAAGACCACATAGAAGGCCGGGGAAGGGTATGGTGTCTTACATTTCCTCCGCTGACCATGTTCGCGGTGGTATAATGATTTGTGATTGAGTTTTAAAGCAGATTCACCGTAGGTTTTGGGAGACCTTTCTCTCATGGCTCCTATAGTCCATGGGCAATGTGTTCAGGAAGAATTGAAGTTTAAGTGAGACCGCCGTATCAAAGTGCGGACGGCGCATGAAGAGTAACAGAGGAGCTTCGTGGAGTTTTACTGTATGCAAGTAAAATAACCATGTCATTTAATCTTTGCAGAACCGGTTCGGTGTTGGCTATTCGCGAGGCTACAAAGAGGCAAAACAAGTGCCGCGCAGGAAAATGGAGCCGCCCTGGATGGACCAGGTAAAGTGACCAAATGAATTAATGCCAAAAAAAAATTGCTATTGTGATGTACTCTATCACGTGGCACACGGTTTTGCATTTGAACAGCGCGCGTGTAATTAATATGACAGCTTGCTCGATGTTAATATATTTGTTGTTACAGGTGTGCCTTACATCGGAGTTGGTATATAAGTACCAAGTGTTGACCAAGAGCATGGACGAGGTGCTGGCTTGCGACCTGCAGAAAATGAAGACGCTAGAGCAGGTACACACTTACCTATTTATTTACTCGTTTGCAACTCTAAAATGTTCCTAGATAACTGGTTCACTAAGTACTCAAATCTGTAAGTACCTTTGTTATGTTTATAGCACATTTTTAAATGAAATATAATTTCAGCCTTCATTGGTGAATGAACAACTCAGTCAACTGTACTTGGATCTACAGCTGGAAGGAGTAGCCGCCAGGTTGACGCTCGAGGAAGGCATAACCAGCTCGAGTAGCTCAGGGGAGGATAACTACGATAGAGCTACTGGGAAAAACTCGGTAATTCTGTCCATTACTTTAAATACATAAATAATCGAGATGTGTTACTAGTAAGTGGTCTCAGTTGCCGGGAACCTATTAGGTGGGTACGACCGCAGCGCCTATTGTTCGGGGTTGTAGCTAGTGAGATTACTGGGGTAACGAGACTTAACATCTGGCGACGAGTACAATGTGGTGCTGTGTGTAAAATACTATCTACCGCCACATTGTTATGGGCGGGGGTATAGTTTACCATCTGGTCAATGTCGCGGTCGTCTTGCCGCTTCGTAACATATAAAAAAAGATTGTTGTTAGCCTGAAGGTAAGTGATGAGCCTGCAAACTAAGATGGTGCGCTGATTAAGATATTTACTTGAGATCATAACACTGTCATTGTCTTAAGACACTGTGCATCTTATTGTAGCAGCATAAGTATTGGTATCTTGAGTATTCCGTGAGAATTTATCATTTCAATGGAATCTATATATAATTGGTATGTGTCTATTTTATATGGATCAATTATATCATCATTAATTGATAGTCTTCCACCAAAGACCTCCACATCAATCGATCTATATTCTTGATGTAGATCGGGCTGCAAGCCACAGCGGCTCTTACAGCTCATCTGACACTGGGCTCGTGGACCCGGATCCACGGCCTGTGGGACCCGGATCCACGGCGTGTGAGCAATCGATCATTCGTTGCTCGCATCCAGTGGGTTACAGCGATTCTCATCAGATCGTCGGTGTACCTTGTGGGAGGTCTACCAACACCACGTCTACCGATACGTGGGCGCTACTCGAGGACCTTCTGCTCCATCATCCGTCAGTCCTCCGAGCCATTTAAGTCTAGCAATGTTTTAGGCTATGTCGGTGACCTTAGTTCTTCTGCGGATCTCCACATTTTTCATTCGATCGCGCAGAAAAACTCCGACCATAGCTTTCTCCATTGCATTTTGGGTGAGAATATGTATATATATATATATATATTAAGTTGTGTTTGATGATGAACATTACAGTCTGTTTGATTTCAATAGCAGCTATAGAGAGTACTGATGTTTCGTAGGCGCGGAGGAAGAAGAAGGAGTACAGCAAGCTGGTGATGATTTACGAGGAGAACGCGCCCCTGCCACCTCCTGACAGTCCACAGAGACCTGCCGCCTTTTAGTATTCCGTTACGCTAAGGTTGAGAACCGTAGCGTTGTGTACACGAACTTGTGAAGTGGTCGGCGTATTTGTAAATAACTTTGTGCATTTTAGTGTAATAATTAAACAGCGATCTGTTGTAACCTCGAGATTACTGACATTAGTTACGCCATCTGGTGCCTATCGACAGAGGGTTGCTTTATATTACACTGTAACAACTGAGCAGACAAGCAGACTAACAGTTACTAGGGTGTTGCTCTCGTGTTAAGTTTGTGAACGCAATCGGCTGAACCGGGCACGAGCTGGTAAACCATGTGGATGAAGTGAACTGTATCAAGTGCCATGGCTCGGGTGAAACTGAAACGGTTTTGTATTGTTGTCTAATACATTTATTGCTATATAAACTATTCACTATTTTACAATGACACTTAACACTTGGACCGAGGTATCGAGAGAAACTTGGATGTAATATCTATTCAGTATTCCTATGTGTAAAGTATATAGAAAAAAAAAATATTTACACACATATTACATATACATATATATTATTTTGATAATGTATACAACAATGTTCTGCCCGTATGTAACTGTAACTTGAATGCATATAGTTAAGTTAGAAATTAAGTATATCGGTACGTAACTATTTTTGTAAGTGGAATTTTTTATCTGTGCTTTCGGATATTGAAAGCCGTGTTGGTATTTTTTTTGAATTTGTTAAGAATATATATGTATATGTATATAAATGACCCGGCATTATCCGGATCTACGATTAGACTGTTTCTTTTTTTTATATTTATTTATGGTTAGGGCTTTCATTTTTGTAAAAATTGTTGATGTTAACACATTTGATAGAATTTACAATAAATTAAACTTTGTATCGATTTAAAATAAAATAGGTAACTTGATGAAGCATTAACTACGATATTAAAGAATTTACTATTATAACTGCGTTTGTACCGTCACTGATAATGAAAGGCAAAGCCTTCAATTTATTTAGCCACGTATTGGTAACTTGAGTATGATCATTATTATATATAAGAAAAATTAAATATATGCGGTATATATATTATCTTGTTGTTGTATGGTGATGGTTATTTTTAATATTAAGAATATATAATAATTGATTAATGTTGGCACAAGTTTTTATTTGTAACTGTTGAAGTAGCATGTTATATATATATGTATGTAAAGTTTCGCACAAAGCACTCACCCTCTCTTATATAATAAATCAACCAACTATGTAGCTTGTCGGTTTAAATGTATTTAGCATACAGGGTTGTTGAACCTTTCATTCGTAAAGTATGTTCCGTTACTAACGTTACGTAATTGCTGTTTAATACAATATTTATAACGAACTTTATATATATATATATATATATAATATAATATACTTGTTCAATTGTTTACTTAATAAGTGAATAACTTTATGACATACGAAGCAATTTAATACGAGAGAACAGTTTGTATGGCAATATTCGAGATCTGTATTTAGTATGTTATGTAGTTTTAGGTTATATGTTGCCATTTGTACCTTTGTTTATAGTTAATTTAACGAACCGGAAATTAGTTGACAATTTTTAATAAAATCAACACTTATCACGTTATCATCATAATGATAATAAAAACTTTTTTTTTTTTCCATAATGATGTCTTTTATTCACCTGTGATAGTTATCCTCAACCAAAAAGGTATTTTATGTTAGTGGGTGTAAGGGGTCTCGCACAACAATACACGAGACTCAAGTCAACCTCAGCTGCTCGTGGTACCCTTCAAATCAACAAACGAGGCTCTGGCTCCCGCCAACTCGTATTGGGCCAGCGTGGTGGGAAATGGCTTAAATCCCCCATATGAACTCATACAAACGTGGAGATCTTTGGGGGTGGTCTATGTCCAGCGGTGGAAGACTCTTGGATGATGATGATGATAACAATGTTATGTAACTGGTGGATACTGTCGTTGCTATACTGACAACATGAGGGAAATAGTATGCCAGCGGCGCTAGAAGTTACAAATCACCACTTATAAGGTTACGGAATCGACACCAGGACTATTTTGATCAAATTCCAAAACAAAACAACATAGGCTGCGATAAACTTATCGTTGCATTCAATCATGGATTGGCTACAGCAAGACGACTTTAAAATTAATCTAAAGATAACTAAACTAATTCAATTTAAAACTTACAAATGTAAAGTTAATAACTTCGCCATAGATAATAAACAAGAAAAGGATGAAGAAGTTGTTAGCTGCCGATCGCTTTTTCAAACATTAAATATATATCCACTGCCTTGTTTATCCGTGAAATGAGCGTATTTGTTAAGAAATATCCTTCATATTTTCACTTATATGCAGAGAGAAAAACGAAGCCATCTCGGTACCCACATAAATTAGTGACCCCAAAGTGGACCCTAACAATGTTCAGACGCATTGCCTACGTCATGTCGATTACGATCCACAACGCAGTACCGGATGATTTATAAACATTGTATATGTATAAATTTAAAACTACCTTAAATTGACCCCTTTATGAAATACACTATACGGTAGATGATTTTTTAAATGACGTTGATCCTTGATATTTATTATATATCATTGTTTCGTCGAGTTCATTTAGTTTTCAGGGTCGATCCTGTATATACTAAGTGTATACATAAACATTTGCATGCTTCACAATAAGTGGAATGTGCGCTCTCTATTCTTCTATAAACATCTATACTTTGTGACCACATTTTCGCAAATAAACTTATTTGATTTGATTTGATCAGCCGACAGACGTCCGCTGTTGGACATATGCTTATCCCAAAGGTCTTGCGCTGCCCGGTTCCAGCTGCTTCTCGCGACTTTCACCAGATCGTCGGACCGGACTAGTGATGGGCCGACACTGCGTCTTCTAGTACACTGTTGCCATTCCAAGACTGCCACCTCATCGGCCTTCAGTTTTTTGAGTGATGCATTTAGTTAAATTATATATTTCTTTTATTTGAAAGAACTACATTAGCATATAAGCTCTAATGCCTGTTCCTGTTGTAAAGAGCTGGACATTTGAGTGCTAATTACGTATAGTGTACCTAGGAATTGGATGCAGGCGGCAGCTGAGCCGTGCCCTCGTTTGTAACAGGAGAAATCGCACATCTTTAGGAGCGTCTCATCTATTATGTATGATCATCCATGTGTATACAATAAAATACATTTCTACCACCTGTTTATTTACATATTCAAATGGTGGTAAATGTTCGTTGCTGGACCGCCTAGGTAGGTACCACCGTCAGTCCTGTAGTCTCGGGCTATTAAGAACAGGACTAAGGTATTCCTTGCCTGTCGTACATAGCGACTAAAAGGGTCCTCGGGTTCATGATCCTGGAGGGTGAGAGCCTATAGAGCTCAATAAGTGAGCCTTAGGAGGGCGACAAATACATGACGCTCTTGTATTTGCCGTAGTACAGCGTGGGTGATAAGGAAGGATTTGCCCTTCCGTGGGATGTTTTAGCCAGAGTGCAGGGGGAATCCGGTGCGTTCCGTAGGAGGGCCTGGAACCCCTCCTAATGCACTGACGGAGACCACTGACTGGGTTTTTAGTGGGTAGTAGCCCCACCTAATCTTGACTTCTCCTAAGAAGTAGGGTATCTTATAAGAAGATCTCCGCCGCAATAAAAAAGGTAGGTACCATCGCAGCGCTTATTACAGCCGACAAACAGCACTGTGCAAACATTACTGTGATCCGGTCATTTACCATCAGGTGAATGTCAGGCTTATCTAATCGCTTAATTTATTAAAAATTTTTTTTGAAGGAATGTGGATTAAAGTTTATGTTGATAGAGGAGGACCGGAAAGTATAACTGTTAGGTTATAATAAGGATTAAATTTCTTCTTTTTGATTGGAGAAAGCAACTGAATAACCAGCGAAATGATCTGCGGCTGATTATAATGGGAAAAGTTCCTGTAAAACGAAAGGAGGTGAGAGGGAAAAAGTTATGGTTGAGGAATATCAGGGAACGGACTGGTATATCTGGGGCGACCGAATTGTTCGGCCGAACCAGAGACACGAAGGAATGTATCACGCTGATCGCCGACCTTCACTTGTTGGAGAGGCGCTTTAAGAAGAAGAAGGAAATGAAAAGGAAAACTGTTCATGTTTCGATTGATTCTCTAGGTTCTCTTGTAATACCTTAGATTATGATGTTTGTAATAGCTTATGAACCTAGTATTGACGCAGTGCTATTTTTACCACCAACCAGTAAGTATTACATTTGAATGCACAGTAGTCAATGTAATTACGAGATGCATATTATCCACATTTGTCCTGAATATTTGGATTACTATGGCATAAGCATTAGGGGAAGAATAATACAAAATTACATATTTATATATGCACTAAGTTTTACTTTATTTAAGTATTACACGATTTTTGTATCATGGATAAAAAAAGCGAACAATTTATGTTAAAAACTAAAGCCTCCGTAAAAGTATCAATAGCCTTCGCTCCGATACTTGTGGCGCTGGTTGGCTTAATCGTTACGTGTTTTTCCTCCGCTTGTTAGAGCGTCGCGCGCACGCACACACGCGCACGCCGTGCGCTCGCCGCGTACCTACACACACAAACGCACACACCCACACACAGCGCCGCGTGCACACTACGCTCGCTACCTGCGCAAGAGTCGCATTCCGTCACCCACCTCAGCGTTAGGCCGTCGAGCCTGTAAGGCTTCGCAATACAGTGTGAGGCTTTAAAAAAAAATTTAGAAAGTGCGTGAGTTGTGCTCATCCGGTGGCATCATGAATAAAAATTAGGGTAAGTAATAACTTAATGGTTTAATACATTTTTTTTTATCAACTTATATAAACAGTTTTCTTATCGCGATTTGAATCATTAATGTTATATTGTTGCATGTAACGCATAAATACCGTTAATAAGACCGACGGTTTGATTACGTTTGCATTAAAAAAAAAAAACTATCATGTCACGTAACGACTCGAAATCACGTGGATCGAGTGATACCTGTAGGTTTCACTTGAGCCGCCGTTTTCTATGTCGCGACCGTTTAATGAGTTTTCTTCGTTGCATTTGGTTAATTTTGAGTTTAGTAATGTTGATAGAATATTGAAGGTTGAGGGATGAGTGGTTCAAGTTTAAATAACGTCTCAACCATAACAAATATCATCGCTGATTTACTATAGATTATTCTAGAAATGAAAATTCGACCGCCTGTACCAGTTAAACGTTAACTGTGTACGTGGCGCTAACGCCCATAAGATAACCGAAGTATACTCTTAAGAGTTTTTAAGACAACCAACATTACACATTATATCCGGCTTTTATCCGTGACCACGAAGAATATCTTCATCTGTTCTCGTGTAACCTACAAGTTGTCCTTGTTTTGTTTTACATAAAGGATTTTTCCATACCTTTCTCCACGGGAACGAGGATAAGGATTTGTTCAGACCCCAATTTCCATGAAGTTTCTTCATCGTAGGAGTTTTGCTTATACCCGCTACCCAGTCTGCGTTGGCACAGGGACTATGCACCTCTTTTTTCTTCTTACGGTAATGGGAGGGGGAATATATGTCGACTATTTTCACACTGCTTTTTCCTTACGTGGCCATCGGATCCCTGCAAATCCTACCTACCTAAAACAATTACCATCGCGTTCAGTGAATAATTTGGTTTAATATTATCTAAACAGCAGCAGGGCTGCGTATGCTTTTCCACGTATAGGACCTGTGAAGGAGTTACCGTCTTTCCCCGCCACTGCTGCGAAATGCAATGAAATCTCAAGCTCCGTACTGCCATAGTAATTCGTCCATGGTAGGTTCTCATGGCTGCACTGGGGTCGACCAGGTCTCGGCCATACAGGCTCTCCGCTACAATAAGCCAAGAATCGAAGATCTGTGCGTGTACTTACTTTGATGTTTTCCCCGATGGATATATAATATATATATATATATATATATATTACTAGCTGTTCTTCGACTGCTTTGCTAGCCGTAACATAAAATTTTACTTCAAAATCATCTCAAATATTCAAATGAGTTTCTATAACAACCTTTATATGGCAACCGCTTAAATAATAAGAAATGAAAATGTCCATTAAAAGCTAATTAGAGATGTAATAATGAAGAATTTACGAAATTAAAAAAAATAATATTCTATAATCATCTAGAAATCCGGGTCGAAAGCTCATGTTACCGTGTCGATACGTTCACTAGTATTTACGTGATTGGCGAACAAAGGAAACTATATTTCATTATATATATATATAGAACATATATATTAATTTCCAAGCGTAAGCGACACATGTAGGTCGTCATCGTCATCGTCATCATCAGTCGATATACGTCCACTGCTGGACATAGGCCTTATGTAGTCTTACTACATGTGTAGTCGTTGAATTGCAGTTGATAGATACTATGGTCGATTTAGGTTCGGCAAATGGTGTAAGACCATACAGCCACCTGCTGTTTCCTTTAGCAGGCCTAATACATTAGTTACTAAGTGTCAAAGGATATTTTTATCGTTCACACGATGAGTAATCAGTCATTAATGGATCGGTGTAATTAAAACAAATTATAGTTACAACAATGTCGTTATCGAGATTATGCAATTACTAACTTGAAAGCACTAGTGTTTATTTAGGTATTACGAAGAATTCTACCGGACGGATACAGTATTACATTGTTAAATGATACAATGTTTTTTTTTATGAGATATCCAAAACAACATTCTCTTTTGTTTCATTACTCGTTATGAGTTAGATTGGTCTTCAGTAAAATCTAGATCAAGACTAAACGAAACAGTTAAAATTGAACTTAATATATTATGACCCTCAATATGCAAAAATAAGACCGAATAGGAAAGGTCAAAACAAATACTAAGATACAAGTCTTGGTCTTGATTTTGCTCATCACTAACCATTAGTGCTTTAAGTTATTATTATTGGATAATTCAAATCGATACGAAACTAATCCCCAGAAACAAAGGGGTTGAAATTAATCTATCATTACTAGACTACTCGATCTGGAGTGTTCTCAATAGAGAACAGAACTGGGCACTAGGATTTAGAATTTTCTAGTACTTACTTATTTCTGTTATTATTACGTGCGAATAACTGTTACACTTATTTTTAATTACATGAAGGTTGTATTGGAAGCTTTCAAGGCTTTGGTAAGAGTGTGATGAGGCAAAGGCATGTCATCATCATCAAAAATCGTCTCTTTTACAACAACTAACGGAACCCAAGTCAACCTCACCAGCTCGTGGTGCACCCTGCTAATCAATAAACGAGGGTCAGCGTGGTGAGAAATGGTCCAAGTCCCCCCATATAAACCCCTACAAACATGGAGATCTTTGGGGGTGGTCTATGAGGCTGAAGATGATGATGGTGAAACGTTCTCATCCATTTTGACATATCTAAATATTTAAATATACATAGTCATGTCTTTAGGGATAATTGACTATCATCAGCTGTTCTTTGACTTTTAAATTATCCAGCTTAACAACAACATTATATGGTTTTCTTATTGCACTCCATAATGACACGTCGCGATACTTGGAGTTTGAAAATCCTGATGTAGATATTGGGCATCGCGTAACATTATCACAATGTCCCCGCCGAAGATGATTTACGGTACGCATAAACTATCCCATAAAAGCTGTTCGCCTTTGAAGGTGTGCGATTTATAGTCGCAGCGTGAGCATCCTTGAACCAGGAGATTTCAGGCCAATGAATGTTTATGATAAATCGTCTCTGACGCGCGACAGGTAATGAGCTTTTAATTGCTGGAAGTGTAATTTCCTAACACTAGATTGCCCAGAAGTAGTCATACATACACATATTTACTGGTGGCTAGGTCTGTTGCCGGAGACCGTCTAGGTTAGTACCACCGCAGCTCCTATTGCAGCCGATAAACTGTACTGTGCAAATATCTAAGTGTTCCGGTTTGAAGGGTGCTATAGCTAGTGTAATGACTGGGGTAACGAAACGCAACATCTTCTATCTCAGCCGACGAGCACTATATGATTCTGTGTATCATCTTAACTAGCACCACCTTGTTATGGGCTGGCGTATCACTTATCATCACCAACGTCTCGTATGTGTAGTCGGTTAATTAAACAAAAAAAAATAATTAAGAGCATATATGTTGAAATGTGTTAAAAAACTTTGGTTATAAATGACAAAGGGTAGGTGGTAGCTAGTGAAATTGGTGGGTGTAACAAGAATTAAGATGTCACAAGGCTACGATCGTAATGTGGTGATGTGTACACCATCTTCAGCGTGTCACGTTGATAGGGGCAAGAGTATCACTTACCGTCAGGCGATGATCGATGATAAAGAAAGGAAGAAGAACAATTAGCCACCATAGAAAATTTATTTTAGTTGTAAAAAGCTGAACTTCAGCGAGTATTCATAACCATCATCAGACATAGGTCTCCTACAAATATCTCCTCAAGGATCTATCGATATATATCTATCATTGAACAATAGGACGATGGTGTCGTTGGAGCAATATTGGATTGTTAGGATACGGCTGGCGCCGTCGTTGTTAATTACCAAGTCATTTGTGCTGGTGTCACAGCATCACGCGTTAAGAGGGGATTCAGGCGAATCGATAAACCGATGGTGACGCGGAGCCGTCTCTCTAACTTACGTCTAATTTCTCATTCAAGCTTTCCAGCAGAATGCATCGCGCAGCTTAACTAAGTCAACGTAACGCGTACATATGATAGGAATTAAATAATTTTATACTGGTGGTAGATCTCTGTTGCTGGAGACACTCTAAGTAGCTACCGACGCAGATGATAAACATTACTGTGATCCGGATTGAAGTGTGTTGTAAAATGAAATTACTGAAGTAAGGTTACTTAACATCTCCGTCTCAAGGCGATGAGTACTATTTGGTGCGGTGTATATCATCCTATTGTTATAGGTGGGCATATTGCTTACCATGAGGTGAACGTCCCTTTCATCGATTCGTTGAATAAAAAAAAAAAAAACATTAAGAAGAAAAACTCTTTTTTTTTTGTTGCTGTGTATCCGGTTAAATATAATTGTTTCGAGTCATTGCTCTCGAAGGTCCTATTTTAACGGTGTAAAATTGATGGTGATCCATCCCTCCCACAACAAAGGAATGTCGAATAGGATTTTAATATCACCTTGGAAAGTGAGGGGTGATGAAGTGTCGTTGCACCTGTAACGTTGACTACTCTCAGATCACCCGTCTCCGGTTTACAATACTCCCACGAGACGTTCATAAAAGTATAGTGCGGTGCATCTGTTTAATAACATCCGCGGAAGTTGTGTCACAACACCGGCCGGCTCCCACAACATAAGAGCATTCTCAATTCCGACCCGGAAGTGGTGAATAGAGAAATGGTCGTGTACATTATTTTACGTATTCACCTGATGGTAAGTGATATGTACCTGCCCAATACAACGCGGCGATAGACGACATGGTATGCATTGCACCATATTACGCTCGTAGTCTGAGACTTAAGTTGTCGAGTCTCGTTGCCCCATTAATTACATTAGCTATAACGCCCTCAAACCGGAGCACAATCATGTTTGGACGATACTGTTTGGTCTATTTACCTAAATGATTCCCGGCAACAAAGATCTTTTTTTTTCGAGGGAGTTATCTTATAAAAAAATTCCTGTGTCGGGGGGGAAGACGAGGTTATGTGGGATTTTTACCCATTAGAACCCCTTAGTGGTCATCTTCAATGCGTGACGGCAGGACCCAGTAATTCACGCGGAATGCACAAAACCAGCTATAGTTACCGCATAGATAATACCAAATGAAAATCCTTATTAAAGTTAATTAAAAATAAAATGATGAAGGATCTATGAAATTCCTATAATAATCTACAAATCATTCCGCGTCGATACGATCACTAGTTTTCACGTGATTGGCGAACAAAGGAAACCAATTTATATTGTATATATCATCAGTCGATACAAGTCCACAGCTGGATATAAACCTCCACCGAAGATCTCCACAATGATGCCTCTAAACCATCTGTTTATATATATATATGTATATATATATATAAATAAATCGAGAGAATATCGAATATTGTAAACCTGTTTATTGTTTCACGAAACATCAGTCTCCGACACACAAAGAGGATTTGGTAAAGTCCCGGCCCAATGCCGTTGAGAGCATCCCCTCTCCGTCATTCCCCACGGCTTTCAATTTAATGCTTTCAAAGTGCATCACCAATACCAACGTAATCTCTGTCTCTGCCTCACCTACGTCGCGTAACTAAGGATCACCTATCATTTATCGACACACAGTAAACTTTATTATTCATATATATTCATATATTTAGGTATTCAAGATGGTAACGAAGAATACAGAGAAAAAATCTTTTTCTATATTAACTATGGAGGGAGTTTATAATAAAGTGTACTGGTGTATTCGCTGGTGGGAGGTCTCTGTTGCTGGCCACCGTCTAGTTACCACCGCAGCTACTCAAAGTTATGTGTAAACATTACTGTGTTCCACTTTGAAGGGCGCTGTAGCTAGTGAAATTACTGGGGTAACGAGACTTAACATCTTAAAGTGTCAAAGCGATGATTGCAATGTGGTGCTGTGAATATCATCCTAATGAGCACCACGTTGTTATGGCCAGGTCCACATTTACCATTTAAAAAAAAAGTATATTGACATCCAAAACAACGTCAGCCTTTGACTGGACAATGCGTTTTGAGTCAACGGCTGACCGTTCGCAGCCAAGTGCCGCCCTGAATACAAATGACACGAAGACAATAAAAATTACCTGTCCTCACCGCACACAGAGGTCCATAGATGAGGTGATGCCCCATCCTGCTTCGAAGCGGAAACTTAAAAAAAAACTGATTGTTTTGTAAAATAGATAAAGCTAAGTTCACAGTTAAAGGGACGTTTATTGTGTCTAGACATTACGCAGCCCACGCTCTTTATCGTCGCGAAGCGGGATATATTACTGGCGGTAGATTTTTGTATCTGGAGATTGTCTAGGTAGGTATTACTGTCTCCCGCTATTAAGAATAGAACTAAGGTATTTCCTGTCTATCGTACAAGGCGACTAAAAGCGTCCTCGGATTCGTGGGCTTTAAAGGTGAGGGCCTTCAGTGATCAATAAGCGAGCCGTAGGAGGACGGCAAATGTATGGTGGTTATGTATAATATTTGCCGTAGCACAGCGTGGGTGCTGAGTGATTTGCCCTTCCGTGGGATGTTTTAGCCAGAGTACAGAGGAGCACCCGTGCATTCCGTAAGAGATCTTGGAGCCCCTCCTAATGCTCTGAGGAAGATCACCGACAGGGTTTCAAGTGGGTAAACGCCTTATATAACTGTCTTAACTCCAGAAGAAAGGTATCTTTAAAGATTTCCCCCACGATAAAAGAAGAGGTACGTATTACCGCAACGCCTATTATAGACGACAAACAGAATTGTGTTAACATTACTGTGTTCCGGTTTGAAGGGCGCTGTAGCGTAGCGTGGGTCTAGCGTAATTATTGGAGTAACGGGACTCAACATTATGTCTCAAGGCGATGACCACAATGTAGTTTAATGTATAACATTATAATTGCGTCACGTTATTATAGGCGTGTCACTTAATATTAGGTGAAGCTCTTGCTCGTTTGAAAATTGTTTCGTCGAATATAAAAAAAAATCTGTTTACGGTTGTATTATTAGAAATTGTATAAAGCGATATTGTCGATTCGAGCCGGGGACCTTACGTGATGACGTGACACAACGTGCACGTTACAAGGTGAGCGTGTGGTTAGATCACTGCATACCCTGAATGTCACGCATTAAAATGTGATGTCTGATACGTCACCGTCACATTCACCGTCACTTTCACCGTCACCTTCACATTCACCGACACCTTCACCGTCACCTTCACATTCACCGACACCTTCACCGTCACCTTCACATTCACCGACACCTTCATCGTCACCTTCACATTCACCGTACGTAGATACCACGACATACAAAATCATAACACGGCTCTTTCTAATAATTAAGTAAAATTGATTTCTGATAGTTCATGGACAGATCAGATATGTATAAACATATTGGGGGGACCGGAAAGTAATGTCGTTTTCTTACGCTAAATACAAACGCATACATTTTTAACGAGTCTTTATTTTTAATCAATGATGTATTCCCCATCATTGTCAATAACCTTTTGCCATCTAGTGAGTAAATTTTCAATCCCTGATCGATAAAAATTAATTGGTTTTTCGGCAAAATATCTAGAGATGGCATTTTGGATATCATCCAAATTTGCAAATGTTTTGCCACTTAAAAAGTGTTGCAGCGCTCGGAATAAGTGGAAATCCGATGGTGCAACATCGGGCGAATATGGTGGATGAGGCAGCACCTCCCACCCCAATTCATTAATTTTTTCTAGAGTTCGCCTTGCGCAGTGCGGTCTTGCATTGTCATGTTGGAGAATGACGCCTTTTCGGTTGACAATCGCTGGCCACTTTTCAATTAAAGATTGATTGACTCGCTGCAATTGTTCGCTGTAGAGGTCTGCAGTAACAGTTTCTCCAGGTTTCAGTAATTCAAAATGAACAATGCCGCGAATACTCCACCAAACACACAAAAGCGCTTTTTTGGGGTGTAAACCTGGCTTAGCAGTACTCCGAGGGATTTCATTTGGAGAGAGCCACTGCCTTTTGCGTTTTGGGTTATCATACAGGACCCATTTCTCATCTCCTGTGATCAAGCGATCAAAAAACGCTTCTGTGTTGTGTCGTTGAAGCAATAAGTTGCATGTGATTGATCGGTTAGCCTTATTCTGTTCGGACAGATTATGCGGGACCCAAACACCTGCTCTGCTTACTTTTCCAATCTGCTTCAAATGTTCTTGGATGGTCGACCAAGGTTTGTTGAGACTGTTTGACAATTCCTCGATCGTCTGACACGGATTTGCTTCCACTTCCGCCCTTAACACGTCGTTGTCTAACGCTGATGGTCTTCCTGATCGATACGAGTCGGAAAGATCAAAATTACCCGATTTGAACTTGGAAAACCACCTTTGGCATTTACGAATGTCCAGTGCATTTGGATAAACATCGCAAATGTTTTTGGTAGCAACTGTTGCGTTATTTCCCTTGCGAAACTCAAAGAGCATGCAATGCCGGATGTGTACCTCTTCTGGTATTTGGCTGGCCATTTTACCCAAAATTACAAAAAAAAATTGTAATTCAATTGTCTATAAGTAAAGAAATCACTATAACCTCACAATGTCTTTGGTACGCCTCTGAACAAAACAATGAGCTGACAAATGACAATCAAGTATTGGCATGCGCAGAAACGACATTACTTTCCGGTCCCCCTAATATATGACTTTATCTCACAAATAAGCAATAGAAATTGATAACATACTTGTAAAGTCCTGTTCGAAGGACGCTGTAGTTAGTTTAACTAATGGGGTAAAGACATTAACATCTTACGTCTAAGGTGACGAACGAAATGTGGTGCGATTTACACCAATCTAATTATCGCCATGTTATAAGCAGGCGTATCACTTAATATTACGTGAATGTCGCTCTTGCTTCGTCAATTAATTTATTAAAAAAAAAAAAATTACTATATTTTTATTTCATCTTAACAGGTCGCAGGCGACTTAGTTCGCTCACGTGTGATGTATCGCGTATATTCACTTTGTCTTCTGAGAAGTCGGGGTCAGTTGGAGATTTTTAACTCATAAAGCAACTCCGAAGAAAACATTAATTTTCATAATCAAACCTTTTTTTTTTTTAATTATTGTAAAACATTAAATTTATCACACTTAACTTCGCCCAAACTTCTAAGTGTCTAATCAGTGAGTGTTCTAAGATAAAGTTAAAAACCAAACTTCTCCACATAACGAGGGTCTCTGATTTATAATAATTAGGCCGTGGTGGTCCTGGAGTCCGGTATCCAATGAGCTAGATTATTCATCATCAGAGAATATAGAATTTATAATTAAGACCCTCAGATCGAAGTCGTTCCGAAACCGGTTCAGCCGTAGCTCATGTAATGCTGGTTAATAATTTTCACTTGCGACCTCTAGCTGCCGCAAAGGTATACCCCTAAGCGAGTGGCGCGCCGGAGCCCGCTGTTGTGAGTACCTTTGTGTGTGGTTGCCTAGCGACCGTGGTGGATACTCATCGCAAGTCCACCGGTGCTATGTACGGGCGTGTCGTAAACATGTGCGAGCCTTCCGAGATTTTCCCACATGAACATAACTTATAAGATACCGCGATGCTGGTGGGGGCGGCGCGCCGTCGCTTCTGACCAGGTAATCCACCAAGCTAACACCTTCACGTATCGGACCACGGGTGACTAATCGCTGACCTACGAACGTGTTGTTGTAAATCAATGTTTTTCAATATTATATGTATATTTATTATTGATATATCTGAAAGTTTATTGATTTGTAAACATTTTACATGAAGAAATTTAATTAATATATTATTTTACAACAAACCCCAACGCTTTTTAACATCACTAAACAGCGTCGAGGGGGTAAGGGGACTCGCACAACATCTCACCGGAGCTAAGCTAACTTCATATGTCCGTGACGCACCCTGTTAATCAACAAACGACGCTCTGGCTCTCACCAATCCTCAATGAACAAGCGTGGTAGGAAATGGCCCAAATAGTTCGCATATAAGCTCCTACAAACGTTGATATATTTAGAGAGAGGCCTATGTCCAGCAGTGGACGTCTATCGGCTTATGGTGCGTGGTAAATAGAATTGTACAAACACCCTTTACAATTTGATAGATGCCGTAGGTAGAGATGTTACAGACAAGGGGATTTATCAGAACTGGAGCCAAAGCCTATTAGTATGTTTCATAGAATTAAATCGTTGTTTGGAAATTGCACCCCATGCAAAGGTTTAACGGAAACAAAATTAATTGGAAATGAAAACGTGAGAGTGAAGTTATTAATTCCACGTCCTCCTGTGGTTTTAATAATAACCGAAGCTTTCAACGGACTGCGTTCAGATCGACTAGTAAAATTATTGGAATCACAAAGAAGAGATGGAAACCGATACACAGTTTCCATGTAAATTCCAATCTTGTTTTGTGAAAATTGAAAAATCCTTTTAAATACGCATGCAATTCAATATTCGGTTTTATTTCATTTATTCATATTCGTATATTTTGAATATGTGAATGATAATGTAGAACATTCACGTTTATTTTGTAGAATTTGCTCAATACTGCTTGATAACGAAGACAACCCTTATAGTACAGTATTTCAGGCCGTGGATCCGGGTTTCAGGACGTGGATCCGGGTCCACGAGCCCAGTGTCAGATGAGTTGTAAGAGCCGCTGTGGCTTCCAGCCCGATCTAAATCAAGAATATAGAAAAAAGTACAGTATCTATAATACTTAGAAATATGTTCTTGTATGGAAGAATTTTTTTGTAAGGCATTAATTTTATATACACATCATCATCAGCCAATAGACGTCCACGGCTGGACAGAGGCTCAACCCAAAGATTTCTACATACAATCACCATGGCCTCTGGTACCGCACGGGATTAAGGCTCGACGGTTTAAGGGTTCATATGGGGGGATTTGGAACATTTGAGCCATTAGTGGAAACAATTGGGGTGGATTATTCACACGGTGCAGTCGAAAAGGAAGTTAAGAGAATAAGATATTGTATAGATGTAAATATCTCTATAGGTTCGTTCCTTTTTTGTTTCTCTGAGCATCGTGGTCAGTGGTAGAGTTGCTGTCTGAAACATCTACTTCCTGTCCAGCGCATCTCTTACGATTATATAGAATATAGAAAACGACGAGCCTTTAATCTGATCGGTCCATATGGTAAACATAAAGCAGTGATATGTAACAGAGCCGATATTGTTCCTTTTCACAAAACTTATCAGTCCACCCCGTATCGCTCAAGTTTAGTTCAAGTCGTGAATAAGTTTATAACTTTAACAGTTATTTAAGTACGACACACTTTATCGCCTGTCGCGAGTCATTGTGTGCGATCTGATGAGTAATCGCTTAACTATGCAAAGATGGTGTGAGGCGATTTAAACTTGACGTTCACTAACATTATAAACACTGAGATGTAAAGAATATGAAAACATTATCGCATAATACAACTTAATGCTGCAACTACGCGTGTTTAATATTTAGAGGTTATAACTTGAACATAGAAGACAATGAGTTGACATGTTGGTTCACTAGTTTTCCAATACTTTATAGGACATTAATTGTATGGTGCTTACAGCGAACTGGATAGCCTGTTTATTTTTCCTACTGCTGTCTAGACTACAGACATTGTATTCCTGTCGAAGCTTTTAATTTTATTTAATAAGTTGTTTATTCTCTTGTTGTTAGCAGAGCAGTATATATAGATATATACATATATATATATATATATATATATATATATATATATATATATATATATATAGATAGTAGAGATTTTTTGACGGAGATCGAGAGAAGTCAAGTTTTTATTAGCGGTAGGTCTCTAATGATGGAGATCGTGTACATACGACTATGCTATAATATTCAACTGTAAAATAGTAAAGTAAAATTACTGTATTCCGGTTTTAAGGGTGACGTAGTTATTGTAACTATTGGGTTTAAAACTTAATATTTTATGTCTCAAAATGACGGGCACAGTATTGCATAGTGCAAAAAATCTTAGCCAGCGCCGTACTGTTCCTGTTGGTCATACTGTTATGATATTTTTTATATACTTCTCTTCCATGTCCCTCTATCAGCCGTCATATCTGAGTTCACACTCTTCTTCCACATGTCATGTCTCACACAATCCATCCACACTTTCTTCTGTCTCCCTCTACCCTTATAACCATCCACGTTCGAGATATTTTTTTTTTTTAAAAGCCTTTCTTATCCCACTTCGTAATCCACCTACTATCAGACAAACTCCCTCGCTTCGTATCACTTAGAAATACTAGTGTAAGACCTATACAAGTTATGTCCTAAACTAACCACAAATTTCTCTTTCTTCTTTATTATGTCACCACCACTATTCACCTCATCAAAGCTTAGCTCGTTGAGCATGTCTGAAGACATTAATAAACCCGTCGTCTGTACTTTATGAGAATGTCGTAAAGTTTTTTTTTTAATAAATAAAAAACTATTAAAGTCAAAAGTATCGTACAGAATAACCGCGAGCGATATTACAATCTTGGGTAGATAATGTGTAATATAGACTAATTTAAACAGGTTGCAGGGATTTACGTGAACCGTAATAGATGGACGTTGTTAGAAGTAAACTCGGCGCTTGAGGTAAATTGGATGAGAAACTTAAAAAAAAAGGTTAAACGGTATTTATATTGTTAGTTTGGTACATGAAAAGGGTGGTCTAGGCGTTTAGGCGACCGTTTGAATAGAAAACGTGGCAGTGATAGTGCGGCGCGCGCCGACGTGACTCACCTACACGGAGCGAGCCTCACAGCCAATTGTAGATTGTTTTAACGACAATATTTCTTTCCACTAATGTAGGTAGTCGAGTCTTGAGTAAAGTAAAACAAGATTTGTAGACAATGGTAAATGTAAATAAAAAAAAATGTTACTCAGAATTTTCTACAGAAATGCCAAATTGTTTAGAAAACAACATTGCTCTTTACTTCACCTTGAAGAATTTGTTTTGTAGTCTCTCAACTGTTTTCACCTGTATAAGGTTCATTTGAAGATTTTTTTTTTAATTACATGGTTGGTCTAACAATGATTCCATCTGATGGTGTACGTACAATGAAGTAATTGTTTGAGTGTATACTTAGGGGGAAACACTAAAGACTGGCAATTGCGCTCAGACTTGCCGTGCACAATAGCCTGCTGTATTATTAAACTCTTATCAGGAAATCAAATTTAATTAGTATTATTGTATATATGAAAAGTCATATAAAGAGTACAAATAATTTATCTATGTACTGGTACAAAAATAATTTTTATTTTGCACTTTTATTCGGTAATAAAAACTTACCGCGTCTATTGCCGGAGACTGTCTATAAAGATACCAATACAGTTCCTACTATTTCTACCGCCAAACAGTAGTCTTCAAATACTACTGTGATCCGATTTAAGATCGTTGTAGCTAGTAAAACAACTGAAGTAATTACCCTTATCATCTTGTAAATTAAGTTGAGGAGCACAGTGTTTCAGTGTATATCATCTTAACCAGCAATCACTGCTATGGGCGGGTGCATTATTTATAATGAGGCAACTTATTGCTCGTATATATATTTATCTATATCACAATCAAATGCGGACTCTAAGTCTATTCCGCTAGTAAGATCGTAATAGAGAAGTTAGAAGGTACATCACTAGAAAAATAGAGCAGCTTTTCTTGAGCAGCTTTGATGTTTGACAAACTACTGCTCCCACCTACTCGCAGAGCAAGGGCGGCTGTTATACCAAATAGAAGAGTCGGTATCTTAAGTAATGGATGAGATTGGTTGAAATGTTAAAAAAATAATGATAATGAGTTCATACAAGTACATACATACGTCGCCTGAATCTAAATATCGAAATAGCGGCTAAGTTAGCCCAAAGTTGACAGCGCTGTCAAGTATTTTATGATGTATGATAAAGTATGCAGAACTAAAACTAAGTTCCGATGTGATATCTAGAGAGGAAACTATGCGTGTGACTCGAGTTGTACGTAAACTAGAGTGTGATTAAATTACGTTAGAAGATGCGCACAATGTAGAGGCCTCTGCGGGCTGTATAAAGTGTTGCCACAATTATTAAGTGATTCAAGTGTTATACATAGACAGAGCTTTACTCTACTCAAAAGTTTATCTCCGCTCCTACAATACTGACAGTAGACATATTCAAAGAACCGGGGACATGCGCAGGACATTCACGTGATGTTAAGTGTACCCAAACCAATACGCTAGTCAAGGTGGTGTACACTGCACTACATAGCGCTCGTCGTCTTAACATATAGGATGCTAAATCTTGTTACCTAAATGTAAAAGATGTAAAGAATGGAAAAAAAAATGGTATGAGTCGTCCTTGTTTATGAGAGAGGGATGAAAGATGGAACAAGAATACAGAGAGAGAGAAGAGAAATGAAGTTTGTAGGAAAGAAGGAGGAAAGAAAGGAGTGAAGGATATGGTAAGAAATCTGATGATTAACTAAACAGGAAATAAATAAGACAGGGCCTAGCCTAACATAACTGGATTAAACGCTTAATAAAAAAAAGTCTCGTTACCGCAGTAATTTCACTAGCAATAACTCCCTTCAATTTGGAACAGTAATGTTTGCACACTACTGTTTGTTGTTTCCAATAGGAGATGCGGTGGTACCTAGACGGTCTCCGGCGATAGACCTACCATCAGTGAAGAGCTCTGTCTTGTAAGTAATTCTAATCAGGTATAGTGGTGTGCGTCTGTCAGCGAGCGATAGTGTGCAGTGTGAAAAAAAAAACATGTTCATAGTTAAATTACTGAGTTAACGAGACACACGATTTGTTACTTATCAAGACAACGAGCATTGTGGTATCATCCTTGCTGGCGCCTCATTGTTAAGGCGAGCACGTCGTTTGTCATCCAATGAGGCAAAGGATTTCGTCATACATACAAGCTAGACATTTTTTTTTAACCTACCCTTATATAATTTCTATTTTATGTTTAATAATATATAGTTGTGGTAAAGTAAAACAATATTATCTCGCTATTACTTAATAGAGTTGTGTCTTTCTAGACAGGTTTCTTTTCCCCTCTCACATAATTTTAGCATCAATGACGTCAGCTTCAGTACATTATTGCGCAAGGATAAACCCTTTAGTAATATATGAAATTTTTTAGCAAACATTTGTATGGAATGTACAGAATCATTGTATTTATGCTGAAACTTAAATATTTTTTTGAACAGCCAACTTACGTTCCCACTGTTGGGACACAGACCTACCCTTAATATGAAAGAGATAGGACCGTAGTCACCACGCAGGACTAATGCGGACTGGTGACCACACACACCTTAGAATGAATTCTAATTCATGTGCAGGTTTCCGATGATGTTTCCTTTCCCGTTTGTATTTCGCTGCTGTTACTAAAGTTCACGAATGTCCATACTTAAATATTAAAGTCATCGGTAATTGACGAGATTCGAACCCGCGTCCTTCTGTATGAAGGCCGCACGCTTGCACGCAAGGAGCGTAATTAAAAAAAAAAAAAGTAAAATATAAAAGTCATCATACACATCAGCAGCCTGTTAGTATAGGTGTCAACTGCTTGAAGAAAGTCTAAGTACAGTATGAAACTGTGGAGAAAGAATTGAAAACATAACGGAATTTGTATCAAACTTATTAACTGAACCGGTAATTAAAGATAAGAAAACTGTAAGTACAATGCATGTTAAAATTAAACTATTTAGAACTTAAAACCTAGATGTTAAGGTTTATAATCAATTGAAGCAAGCTACATTAATATTTTACGCCACGTAACAAACATAACATACAGATAGGTACAGTCGTGATCGCTGCAGCGTCCTGCTTGTACTTTCTTTTTTCTTGTCTGCACCAGTCGATTTGTAAAGGAAATTAAAAAAAAAAATCTAAAGAAATTTATCCAATGAACTAATTACGAATTTATTCGATAAATATATCTCGAAAGAGCAACATCGAGACTGTCTTTAATAATAATAATGTTACTTAGCGTTCAATTAGTGCGGAATGAAAGGATCTAAAAAAAGTTTAAAGGGACAAAGTAATCAATAACTTGAATAAGCGAACGTACATAAATTAATTCTGCCATTACAGCTCTGAAGATGGTACGCATCGCTTGTCTGTTGGTGCTGGCCGGCTCGGTGGCGGCCCAGCTCAACCCGTACGAGAACAAGTGTGGCCAGCTCACCTGCCAGTATGATGAGTACTGCTCCTCGGAGACCAACAGGTGCGCCTCGTGCGAGCTCGTGTGCAACAGCACCCACCGCAACCACGACTCCAGGCTTTGCGTCAAAGAATGCCAAGGTGAGCGCTATGGATATTTTATACCAATTTCTATTTTTCGTGATAGTTCCGTCCGTGACATTTGTAGTGACCAAGGAGTGCGGTTCCTTAGTGGGAGGTATTACGGCGTAGTGCAGTGAAGCGATGGGGGTTCTGGTTGATCACGATCCCAGATATAACAGAAACCTGGATATCTAGAAACATACCGAATAATAACATACAATTAAAGTTTGCATGGGATCTTTTAATTAACTGGTTCACTAAAATGCAGTGGCAGGTGCAGGCAGCCATTTTGAATTCGGTGTAATTTTCGTTTCCGCTTACATCATATTCACGGAAGCCATATTGCGAATGTGAAATCCAAGACCCGATCATTATTTTAATAGTACCCAGTCCGAAGTGGTAGCGCGGTAGAGTATTTTCGGATCCTATGCTCTGATTGGATTTTTTTAATAATGGTCCCGTCTGCGTTGTTGTTTATGCGGAGGGGGGTTATGTGGATCGCTGATAGTGTACATAGTTATTCTATTATATTAGCAAAATTTAAGATTATTTTGCGGTATGTTTCGTCGATCCTATTATATCCGTGTTCCGATCGCTGCCGTCAAAGCTGACCGCACGGGCATACGGTTAGGTGTGCGGGCAGCCTGTGGGTTTACTAATTTCCGAGCCACCAGGACTAGTTCCAACATTATAAATGTTTCCGATACGAACGGACGAGACCATGATTTAGTTTTTGTTTTCTTTTTTATTTAACATTGAATAATAGTCGACTTCAATTCCACATGATGTTAACTGAAGCCGTGAATGATGCGAGACCCTCTCACTGTTTATTATAACTCTAGTAGATTCACAGGCGATACACGGCATTTATGTTATCGTGGTTGATTAACAGCTCTTTAAGCTGGATTGAAGATAAAAATATTTCACTTATCATCTTCATGCCAGTCCGGAATCGAACCAGGGAGTTGTGTATTATAACGCAATTGCTTAGGCCTATTAATTTAAGAATAATTGACTTGTTCCGCTGTTAATTAAATTAACGTATGCCGTTGTTGCGCAATATATCATCTATTTTTAGTAACGGTTTATAATTTTATATATCTTCATTTATCATCATGATCAATCGATAGACGTCCACTGCAGGACATAGGTCTCCCCCAAAGATTTCCACATTTGTGGGTGGGAGTTGGGTTCGTATGGGAGGATTCGGGTCATTTCTCACCACGCTGGCTCAATGTCGCTTGGGGGGAGCTCGAGCCGCGTTTGTCACAGGGTGCACCACGACCTGATGAGGTTGGCTTGGAGCCAATTAGTTGTCGTTTAAAATCAATTCAAGTCTTTTATCATCGAGATTGTAGTTTACTGATAAACGTTCGTAGATAAATAAACTTACAAGTGTCTGTAAAACTAAATAATCTCCATGTGAAACTGGATAATATATATGTTTCCTAACACTGCTAAAACCGCAAACCTTTCATGACTTACGGCCAACACCATTTGCCGGTATGTAGCGAGGGTTACATATCGGATGCACTAAGCTTTATGGTTTTCTAATCTCGTCGGTTTACTGTTGTATTCTACTATTAATATTTCTATGAGATTTTTAAAAACATACATGGAAAAAACGATGCATACCTCCAACGTTCCCTAGGGTTTCAGTAAATTCATATGAATATTTATTCGTTAGTTTATGAAAAATACAATTTTTTTTGAACATATACCTATACGTTTCTATCCTGCTAAATCTGTAAGAGCTGAACACATTGCGAAGATGTAAGACTTAACACAAGTTACTTTTATAATGAACATGATTAAGCTTGATGCAATCATAACAATATAAACTGATTACGATTGATTTAGACCAGTTCTAAAGTATTATTATAACTCATCAGAATTAGCGAATTACTGTTTAGGTTTCAATAACATTTACAAAATGGCTGCACGATGCCAATATCAACTGGTTGACTCATATATATTTATAACGACTCAACAAAATTATCACGAACTGGTTTTTTGCTTACTGAACTATAGTTGACGCGCAACGTTTATAAGAAACAATAATTGACGGTTGACATAATGTTCAAATTTCACCATCTTAGTATTAAACCGACGATGAATAATTGCAGTTTGTTATGGTGGAAATAATCCTTTAAGACATCCAATGAAAACCTTCGCTAGGGCTCGCATTGAGTAGTCTGTGATGACTAAGAGTTATCTACATGCAATAACAATAAGCTCCGTGCTCGCGCTGCGGGGATATGAACCTTATCTTATAGGATTTAGAGTCGATTATCGTTTGCTTTGGAAACTTGAACAACCGGTTCGCGACCGCATCCCGCCTACCTGTATACCCAGGCTTCTCTAAATATCACATCCGTCTCGCTCGCCCGTCGCTTCAAGAATGCGCAGGTTTCAGGTCAAACGACTTCAACAACACTATTTTCTCTTTAGATGTAAAACCTAACAAATTTTTTTTTTTAAACTTGAAAGTTTTTAAAATGTCTCCTTCAGTCTCTACTGCACTTACGGTATCGATTTTTTATCTAAATCTTGATAGTGCTTGTATTCAGTTTGAGATAATCCAAACAATATGCCGTTTGTTTATCGCTTAGCTCTTAGCTCTTAGCTTTTAGCTCTTAGCTCCACGAGCCTTGACCTTCATGAAATCCATTAGAGTAACAACAACAAAAAACAAAGCGAAACTTTGTTGACACTGAAATCTCTAATCTACAGTAATGCCCCTATAACACGGTAGATAAGTCCGCGTTACAGGAGTATTTCCACATAACGCTTTACGTATAAATTATTCACGTTTAACTTTTCTTGCAAAATAGGAATGGTACATTAAGAAAAAATTATGTTGCGAATGGAATATGTACGTTTAAAATCGAAAACATTTTAATTAGAAAACTTATGCATATGAACTAAAAAACTAGTTAATTTCAAATAAATGAACACTTTCATAATATGTTCATTCCGTGTCGGGCCATCTAAACTAATTATGAACTGCACAGATCATAACAAAGTTCACGGCACAGAAGTATAATGAGGGAGATCCCCGCGTTATATGGGGGTACGCCCGCGTTATACGGGGTGTTGAAGTAGCGTAATAGGAAAATGAGTTTCATTTGTTCGCCAGTCACGTGAAATCTAGTGAAAGTGTTGATACGAGAACACGACCTTTCGCAGCGATATGATTTGTACAGATTATATATTCTTTGAATTTCATAGATCTTTTATCATTCATTATCTATGCGTATGTGTGTTATCTTTGTTGCTATAGTAACGGTGGCTTTAAAAACTCATTTTAAACTCCCTACCGAAGAGTCTAATTAACTACTAAGTATTTAACTTAAAAGGCAGTTGTCTGTATAGCGTTAATCAATTCAAAAAAGTCGACTCGAATTACTGGTAAAGGATCAAGGAACTATTTACATCGTTATCATATTGGAGCTTGATTGTTAATAGTTTTTGATATAGACGGTTGGGCCTTGACATTGACCGCCACGTTGGCCTAATGCGAGTTGGTGGCAGCCAGAGCCTCGTTTGGTGCACCACGAGCTGGTGAATTTGGCAAGGGTTCCGTGAGTTATTGTGTAGGGCCCTTTACACGCCTCTATTAACCGTTACAAGCGTGATTTTTGAGAGAGGACCATGTCCAGCCGTGGATCTCTACAGCCTGATGATGATGGTGATGGTGAGTATTTCAATATTGATTATTATTTATGGTGAGTAAGATTTGTTGTTAATAAACCTTTTTCGTTGTAACTGTTAAATTAATTTATCTACCTCTCGCAACCGGTTTGCTTATTCATGATAACCTGTTCGGCAGCACGCGGATGATAATCAGCGGTACGTGATGATGTCCTCGTTATTTCTATTTTAAACTAATGAATTTAATCCTCGATTTTATAATGAACAAGTGAACAGATCAATTTTAATCCTGTAACAACTAAACAATGTTTGTTGTTGTTGTTGTTATTGAAATCAGAATTGATAAGTGTTTGTGAGTACTTGCGGAAATTTGGAGGAGACTTAGATGTGAATTTATCTGAATGATTGTTCTATTTGTTTCCTCCAAAGGGAGTTGAAGGGGTACTACGGTCAGTAAATTAAGCCGGGAGCAGCTAGTTATGTATACTAAATTAGTTTGTGTAAACAGTAGAATTTATTTTTTCTACAAAGCGACACCGCCACATCCTCACCTCGCAAATTCCCTAATGTCCTCGCGACGAAAATCCAGGTCCAACTAGTGCGTCCTCCCCACCCTCATTTACAGCGTAGTGACGTGGCACATACCCATAGTGCTGGTCCACCGAAACAAAAAAAAAAAGTAGTATAGCGAGCGATGGAGAGAGCTGTACTTGGCATTTCTCTCAATCTCTCTCAATGACGGTCGATGGGGGAGAAAAGTCTTGGAGTGGAGGCCGAGTACACGTCGCAGAAGTGCAGGACGCTCTCCCCCCAGATGGCCGACGACATCATCAGGGCAGTGGAAGTGGATGGACGCGAGAAGCAGAGGATCGCATTTGGTGGAAGACACTGGGGAAGACCTAAAAGCTGATAATGATGATGATGATCATAAAGCGTACAGACGAGCAAGACATTCATCTGATTGTAAGTGATACGCCTGCTAATGTCTGAGACAAACAATGTCCAGTCTCGTTACCCCAGTAATTACATTTCCGGCGCTCTTCGAACCGGAATACGGTAATGCTTTTGTACTACTGTTTGTCGGCTCCACTAGGAGCTGCAATGGTACCTACTTAGAAGGTCTCCGACAGCAGAGATCTACCACCAGTGCGTTCTTTTTAACTTCTGCAATGACAAGTTTCGCCTGGGTAAAATCGCAACAACAGTCCAAAACTAGATTAGAAGGTCTCCGGCAACAGATATCTACCACCAGATTTTTTTTTTTTATTAATTTTTTATCTGTAACATTGATAAGTGCATATTGAAAGGCACGTCATTTCGCGTTATCTCACAACTCTGGGATATAGTCTATGATTTTTATGTTCGTTATATTATTGTTTATGCCGTGGGCGCCATGAAATCTTAGATTATGATAAAACTATATAAAATCTAGATGAAAAAACTACGGCTGGTGCAAACGGATCATCGGCGCGGGGTGGGTTAGGGGGGGTAACAATGGCCGTACACTTTATGGTCTGTTGATTCCGACAGGTAGCGGTCGGTGCACGCAACTGTTGCGCGCACACACACACGTATACACGCACACAGGTGTGTACACGCACACGCGCGCGCTGCGTACCGTTTACACAACAAGTAAAAATGCGTTTGTACGTGTGTATCGGATTTTCGACGTCACCATGTAGAAGTTCCATGTTTGTTACTCCAATGGAAATTTTCTCTCCCTCTCTCGTTCTCTCTCGTTAACTTGTTTACCCCAGAAAGCTCCGCTCATCTAACTGAGTTTTCGGACTGTCTCCGAATTATATTCATCATCATCATCATTAGAAGCCTTCATCAAACTGGAATTTGGCGATCAGATTGAGAAAACCAATTCGATCCTCGGCTATTCTTTTTAACTGATGAAACTTTTACGTTCTCAAACCATTTCTTCCGCTGTCTACCAGGAATTTCGCTCTCCAGGATCAACCTTAACTCATAATAAGATCCTGTTTAAAGGTGTCCGAAAAATGTAACCCTTATTTGCAAGGTGTATATTATACCGAAACGCGAATTTTGTAAGTTTTAGAATAATTAATATTTCGAAACTTTGTTTGTCAACGTTATCGCTCTGCTGTGCCTGCGAAGGTGTTTGTGTGTGTGTATAGGATCAGATATATATACAAGCACCTGTCTATTGGGGTGCTTTGTATTGTTTGAACAACACGACGTTGTTTGCTTTAGAAGTAGTTTCATTCTTCCGACCACGTTTTTACATATCGCCATGGTGATATAACAAGTGCAGAGAGCAGGGGAATGTATTACAGGTCAATTGAGGTGTACGTCCATTGTATTATAGAAACACCTGCTGTTTTTTTTTTTTTTTCTTAATGTGTGTTTATTGATTTGTCATAAGGATTATATTTTAAATCATACAACAGGTGTATTTATTCTTTTTTTTTCCGTCGCGTACTAAAGTTATCCGCTTGCCCATAACAATGTAGCGCCAGGTACGATGATAAACACATTGCGCTCGTCGTCTTGACATAGATATTAAGTTGCGGTTTGAAGGGCGCTGTAGCTAGTGAAGTTACCCTAGTAATTTCACTAGCTACTGTATATAGTATTCTTTGTACAGTACTCTGTCGGCTGCAATAGGACCTACTTAGAGTTTTAGAAGGACTTATAGTTTGTTTCATTCACAGGTTACCTGCTCGACTTGAGGTACTTGCGTAGAACGGAATACCAGGAGCCGATAACAGATGCAGGCAGTAAGTATATTATCATTGATCCAATCAACCAGTATTCTCTCTGATTTAAACTGATGATTATTTCTATACTGGTTGTATTTTGGCAATAGAAAGTGGATTATTGTATTGTTGCGGTACTCGTACGCTGTCTAAGCTCAGTGTCATGGAGAAAGATTCCTCGGCTCCACATAAAGAGTATCCTCCTCCACAGTAAGATACAGAGACTAATGCTTCGTGTAAAGTTATAGCTATGTACTATTTTATATTTGCTTTGGCCATGTTTTAGCGAATTGCACTGAATAATTAATATTAAGTAAATTATTAAATGGTATTATTACAAGTTTATTGTATTACATCTTGAAATTACAAGAAATAGTTTGATTTTTGGTATTATAAAAAAAAGTTGAAGATGTTTTTTTATGTAATACTTGTGATATTTCGCATTGCGTTTTCATTGCTTGCAAATGTTTATGATATATGTAAATGATTTAAAATGCATAGTTTTGGTAATTTGTGTATTCCTATAGCAAGAAATTAATGTTGCTATTGTATTGTTGAGTAAGGTCTTCTAGAGTCTCTCGTGTACTGGTAGACGTAGCCTTGGAAAGCTTCCTACGAGGCAGATCGAGGATCTGATGAGAGTCGCGGTAACCACTGAATGCGACTGATTGATGTGATCTTTGTGGGAGGCCTATGTCCAGCAGTGGAATTCTATGGACTGATGATGATGATGAAGAAATTGTTAATTTCTGCATAATTCATTTCTCTTTGTTATTTCTTTGCATCGAGGCTTTAGTTTATTACAGCCACTTAACTTACAACTCTAAATAGTGGCGAAGTATTGGTATTAGGTTTTGGTGACATTCATACCATTGTTAATATCTTAATTTAATTACCCACGTTTCCATTAGTAATTAAAAAGTAACATAGCACAAAATCTTAGTATATATTACTTGATACCAACTTTTTAAAAATGATCCTATATCAATGCAATTATCGTTGGTGGATCCTAACGAGTATCATGAACTTTTCTATTGTTTTTTTTTCTCCTGTTACTATATCCTGTCGGTGTAGCGAAAGACAAAACTCAAAAATTATGGCCGTTGGCAGCAGGACCTGTTTGTCGGTTCACTGAATCAATTGCGTGGGAGGAAAGTAGAATGTACGTAAAGTAAATGTATGATAAAAAGGAGGCATCACTTACAGTAATGTCACTTAAATGTATTTAGTGTAAACAATAAATCATTGTTTTTTTTTTCATTAAACACACACACTCAAGCTGTCCCAAATACCTAAGTAATAGTATACATATGTTTTTTACTCAACTAACAGACGACACGAGCGGGATGACACCTGATGGTAATACGCTTGTGTATAACAAAGTGGTGCTAGTTGGACATTACATTGCACCACGTTGCGCTCCTCGCTTTGATACATAAGATCCTTGACATGTTATTACAAAGTCTCCTCGCCTTAGTAATTATACTGGCTTCAGCGTCCTTTAAATTTGAACACGGTGGTGTTTGCACAGTACCGTCGGCTGGAATAGGCGCTGCGGTCGTATCTACGTCAACGGTCTCAGGCAACAAAGACCCACCGGCAGTGCCTATTGGCGACTGAAATGAGCCACGTGTATCCCTGAATGTTTCTTCGTATTGTGTATTGTTTATGTCAATAGCATGAACACTTTCCTCGTGATGGCTAACTGCTGCACAGCTGCAATGTATGCGCCTGTAACATTCCTGCACCGCGATATATTTAACATCAGTCATACTAATTGCGATCGAATGCAACCGAAATTGTTTTATGATGCAATGTAATGCGAAATGTATTTAAACTCTTCCTGTCATCATCATCATGGTCGTCATTAGCGGCTCTGCTCAGCGAGGCTAGTTGTTTATAGTATTACATATTTAATCGACCATAATGAGACCTTATTATATGACTCCAATTCACTGTGGACTTATAGTGTAGTCTATTCATAAGCGTTCGTGACACGTCTGCAGGAGACCAGTCTAGATAGGTACCAACATTACTGTGTTCTGATCTGATATGATATAACGAGACTTGACAACTATTGTTCACGGCAACGAGGACAATGTGGTGCATTGTATAAAAATCTAACTTGCGCCATGTGGTTATGGGTAGACGGTATCACTTACCATCAGGTGAACGTCCTGTTCGTCTCATCCATTTTTTATGAAAAGTATCGAACCTGCAGATTGTTATACTTTTTTGTGTTTATTTTTAATCAGTACTTTGCTCAAATAATTCAATCTTACGTCAGGGTACGCTTTCACTACATTTTGAGTGGTCGGTGGAGAGTACCCACCTTCTTTATCCACATTGAAGGTAATTAATGAATGAATGAATGATAAACAATTAATGTTTAAATTTAAATGTGTTTCAAAGGTGCACAGAAACAAGCCCGGACCGCACTCATCCTAAGCAGCATCGCGCTGGCGATCCTGCTTCTGATTCTGATCATCATATGTCAAGGAAAGATCTCCTGGAGGGCCTTAAAGCAACGGTTCCAACCATCGAAGGTAAATTAATTATATAAAGATCTCTTAGATTACTGTCGTCAACTGTCCGTCATATTCTCTGCGGTGTTAACAGAACTGCCACATTTGCGAATATATTTGTGTTACCATAGTTACTGGGGGTAGGTCTCAAGACCGTCTAGGTAGGTAGGTAGACCACCGCAGCGCATATTTCTGCCGTCAAATATTAATGTGCAAACATTACTGTGTTTCGGTGTAAAAGGCGTTGTGGTTGGGGAACACCTCACGGGACTAAAGCCAACCTCACCTGCTCGTGGTGCACCCGGCAAACAACAAACGAGGCTCTGGCTTCCACCAACCCGCATTGGGCCAGCGTGGTGGGAAATGATCCAAATGAATCCCTATAGACGAGGATCCTCCATGCCCGGTGGTCCCGGAGGCTGTGCTTACTTTTTGGTGGAGGCCTACGCCCAGTAGTGGACGTCTATCTGCAGATGTTCATTTAGAGAAAATTCAATGAATTAGAAAAATTCAATCGTTCTATTTCAAAGAGAAAAAGTTTTATTATAATATACTTTTGTTTACATAATAAACAAATGTTTACTAACTAATAAGAATGCCTTATTGTCTCTATAGGATAACATAAGTAACGTTCGTACAACTTGAAATTTAACTTGACAATTGAAAACGTTAATTAGCTTTCTAATAAGCAAACTGATGACAAATTATTACTAATTTATGTGTTTATATTATTCGTTCATTTATACGAAATCTGTTTTCGTTGTTGACTGTACACACAAATAAATGTGAACATGGCCTGTAGTAGGAAAGCAAATCATAACAGTTTAGATTTCTCTGAACACTGAATTAAACAGTGTCATGGTCGAAAAGTAAACATATTCATGTTCCGCATGTAGTATGAGTTTTGACTAGTAATTTGGTGTCTGTATAGTTCACAGGCACCGCACCCTGGGGAACCCTTATTCGTTTTCTCATACATTTGTCCTAGCAATGGGTTTGGACCCCGTGGCCTCGTGTTGGTAAACCTAACTGGTTGTTACTCTGCACTTGTCTCCACGGCTTCTGAGGTATTCAATAATCTATTGATGGAATGTCACACGCAATGTTATTATATGAACGCATTCATTATTCATCATTGTGGCTTTGAATGTTCGATGTTGTGAATACGTAAACTTAATGATGGAATGCTCGAACAGAAATATTTTTCTAATTGAAGAACGCATTCTATTAATTACAGAACAGAATAAAGCACTATCCCGCCGACCTGACCCACCGCAACCCCCACGTGGAGCCACCGAAACCGAAACCGGAGCTGCGGCTCGAGATACGTAACCCGGATACACCCGGGCGGAACAATGCCCAACCGCTCAACGTGAAGGACCTCGAGCCGAGGAACTCTCAGAGCGACGGAGACCACCAAAGTATCGCCACGTCGAAGACAGTCCACACAGCGCTCAGCACCAGGTACCCGGCCGAGGATGTCACCTTGGACTTCTCGTACGACAACATGGCGATGAACGTCATCCCGTCTGAGCAGCAGCCGGCCACTAACAAGTTCTGATATTCAATGGATGCGCTTAGCGACGGGACCGACTACATAAGCATATACGGCGACGATGAAATGGAGGATACCGTGTGAGGTGTGAGCGTCGCGCACGTGCAGGTGCATGTGCACATGAACGTGCTCGACGCTCACACATCCCCGTAACACATCAGACGATGTATACTAATAATACATTCACAATGACGCACAAACCCTTCTCGCACGTAATACAGCTAGTATCTTAAATTTGAGATATTCGTATTATTGAATATTTGCTTTACTTTTACAATATTGATACAACGCGAAGTAACATCGATTCGCATTACAAAATGTATCCGATGTTTGCACGGGGCGAATGATAAAATATCCGCTACTCTCTCTCTCGATTACATTGCGAGGGTATTTATCGATACGTTAATAACTTATTATATCTATAGTTAATATTTAAACAACATTCAGCCAATGGATGTCTATTACCTGTAACTGAAGGAATGGACACTTGTTTAAACGTGTTTCGAATAAATTAGGCTTAATCCATTTCGGAATCTCGTTAATCGTTACACCTTTAGTCATACTGTAGTAGGAGGCACCGAGCTCGTAACCTATACTTTATTAGGTTGTTATCGATTATATTAACTATTAATAAATATATTTAAATAGTTTTATAGTAAGTTTGTATTATTGTCAACTGATAATAAAAATGTTTGTATTTTACTATTCATATGAATGTTATAATTATTACGTTAACGCTCTAATATATTACCTAATTTCAGTTAAAGCTTCCGTTTCATCTGAAACCAACAGTTGAGTTTGTATTTAATATTTGGCTGTAATCATTCAACCATTGAGCTGGTTCGGTTCAGTAGTTTTATCACTTTTAATAGCGGTTCATACGCTCGCTAGGGCTGAGCAAATTGTCTTTGTTCTCGCGTCATATGTTGTAAACGAATAATTTTGAAACTTTCAAGTATTAAGAGGAAATGTTAAGTAATCAATATTGTATGTTTCTTAATGAATAATTAACTCAGACAATTGATAACCCATTAAATTAAACGGATGTGTTAAGTAAGATAAGGGCTGAGCGCAGGCGGCGCGGTGTCGTGTCGCCGACTATCATATTGCGAGAATTGATAATCACAGCACTGGATTACATTACGACCATCCCTAATGGCAAAATTACGTTACAAAGTAATTCCATTTAATACACAAATTGTACTAATTAGCTCGATTCATAATGAATACTACATGAACCGATACATAATTTAATGTATCTATTGTATTCCCGGAAGCAAAACTATCATCGCCATCCGGTTTTACTTTGTGAAGTTGAATTATAATGAACCGTAAATTTACAAAGTGAAAATTCTAAACTAATTATCTATCCTTCAACGGCAAATGTTACAAAACTATATCCGGTTGTAACAAAGGTACATTCGCGGCCACGCGTTGTAACTTTATACAGATTTTAAGATTAGAATTTACTTTACGTTGATATCGCAAAGCTTTCCACGTCGCTGACACCAGCACCATCGCAAGGGTCACTTGGTGCCTGTCCCATCGACACCTCTGCTCACCTTGTGTTTACTTTTCGCACAGAGTGAGTGTGTGATCAAGATTTTTCTTCAATAAAGCAAACTATCTGCACTAGATTGATTAGGGGTAGTTTATAATTTTGATTTAAAGAAAAATTTACTTCTTTTAAAAGTGTAAAGATGTTAATTACTCTCATGTTAATCATCTCATCGATGATACGTTAGCTTTCTCTTAACTCTATATAACAGTTGGTTAATCCAAGATTAAAGTAACCGCAATTTTCAATCCTCATACCGAACTGGGTTCTGTATCTCGGCGAGGACCACCAGTTGAATTTAACTTCATAATTGTATCTCAATGTTTTACTTAACAAAACATTTCCGCCATCAGAAACGCGTAACGTAATTCTTCAAATTTTCTTTGTATATTAAGAACATATTATTAGTGCTTCGTATATGTATTACATAATATATCCTGTAGGTAATTAAACAGTATACTAGTATTATAGAGATTTGAAAAAGAAATACTTTATTGAACACTACGGTGTAAAAGTATTTTTTTTTTTGTTAACAGTTAATCCAAAATCTCGTTAATGATGTCATCTCATTGAACGGCAACTTCCGGCAGGAAGCGGCCTCACGCGCATATTGTATGAAGCGCGATTAATAACTTATGTAATGTAAAGTTATTATATGCAATTTTCTAACTTAATAAACACATAAGCGATGGCTCGTCAGTTTTTCATTTAAAAAAAAAAACAGCCAATTGTATGTTTTGTTTGTTTATCGCTTCGCGTGTCTGTTTCATGTATGTGCTTATTTATTTCTTATACGAATAGATGGAAACTTAAAAGCTCTACTATCATTGTATTGAATATTGCTTGTTTGTTGTCATTTCAATGTTACGGCCTCGTTGTGATGTTTGTAACGCGCTAGTTTCACTTCCGGTGCGGATATCTCGAGGCTTTAGTATAGTGGATATGATCGCGTCTAGTCTGAATCAGAGATAGTTATTTTTGGATCTATCAGTAACACCGGAAGTAACTCTGGCGCGCTTCGCTCTTGTAAATGTATGTTGTATGTTTGTTTCTATACAATCTGCTTATGTTGGCTGCAATAGCTTTCTATATATCATAAAAGTTGCATGATATGTTGTTATGAATTTATGTGAAGCTATCAATTAATGTTATATGTTACTTCTTGTGTAAGCAGTAAGTTAAGTAAGATTTAAGTCATATTTTGTTTTGTCTTTACCCCCTTTTTTATTTTTGTTATGTTAATGTAAAATTTATGAATTCCAAATCGATTCTAGGGAAGGATGCATCAGCTGTTCGTAACACTTCCTTTTAAACACAACATAGAGATATCTAACTATACAATTCCAATGAGAAAATGTTAAGGTGAAAATAATAGGAATCAGAACATTAAGTAATTATTTTCAACTGTGTCCATATATAGTTTAAACAACTTTAGCTGGTTTAAAAATCTATCTAACCTGTTTTGTCAACTTGAGAGGTAAGGCTATTAGCCCGTCAATTTGTGATCTTCCTTCTCTCCTAGGGTTGAAGAAGCACGTGAACGAGACAAATGAAAAAAAATATATAAATAAACACTAATCGTTAATAATGATTGCATATCATATCAACATAGTATTTGAGCAATCCATTAGGAACGTGTTGTGGAATGATGTGTAGGGTTAGGGGTTGGCTGACGGGGGCGAGCGGGGTTCAAATGATCGGAATAGTCTGTGAGAGATGGAAATTTCAATGTCGCTAATTAGCATTTCTCACAAATTACACCGGAACAGGTACCGGCAAAACCCTACCGGCATTATAAACTTCACAGATAACATATCGCATTGACAATCTCATAGAAAACTCCACCAGTTAAATCATTTTATGTATTTTTTTTTTTTATTTCCTTAATTACTATAGTAGTTTTATTTAGTTATAGAAAATATATTATATTTGAATACAGTTATGCCATAACATGTCAACTGACAATGTATTTATTTACATCGAATTGTACGGAATGTAGTATGCAGCAGCTACAACACTAGTCAGTGTAAACAAGTATACCTTTTCCCTCCATTTGACAAGTTCTAATTATGCGGGTGGTTTCAACCCTAATATCTAACAGATCTAACTTTAAACTTGATTTCCTATAAACAAATTTTATGCAGTTGATATTCTTATGCATAACTGCCTTCCAATTGATTTCGTTAGTTATACAAATGTATATTTCTTTACTCATACATAACATTCCATTAGAATTAAAATATGCCGTCAACCTAAAGGTGAGACGTTGTAATATTAGTTAGTTTAAGCGTTGATTAAGTAGAAGATAACAACTGTAAGTCATAAAGGTATCTAGCTGTATATAGATTTAAGGTACAGGATTCACTTTCGCGGACACGGCGTTATAGGTAATATACAATGATTGAGTCTAACTCGTCGTTGATAACGTCCATCTACCTCGACGGTGAAAGCGATACTGAAACTGCTCTTATCATTTAAACTTCTCAACCTACATTTCCATGATCGCGGTTCCGGTGAAGCCCAATGCTCTCCTTGATTATACACTTCAAATTATCCTTTATAATTACTTCTTCAATTAGCGGAGAAATGTTTCTAGAAAATGTTTAGTTCAACTACCCTTAGAGTAGGTTTAAGTGATTACAGTTAAAAAGAAGATGAATTTGTATATTTAAACTGTTTAATATTATCAGTAGCTTCTCTGTTGACAGCGTCTGCTCGGCAGTGTATTCCTTCAGGAGTGTCAACTAATCCTGATACAGATGCGATAGTGATTTTTAGTGTATTAAACATGAAATATTGTATCATATCGAACATATTTAAGAGGCTGTAAGAGGTAGTTTTAAGCGATTCTCCATCGAGAGAGGCACCACCTTTATGACCACGGGGGGCCAACAGTTCACCGACACAACCGAAGGACAATAAAGTCGCTGTTTAATTTTTAATTAACTTGATTTTAATATACTTCATTAGAATGTAGTCTAAATGTTAATTTTGTTATTAATTTTAATAAACAGTAGCACTAGTTATTGTATCGGCAACGTAAACGCAACCCTAACGTGGATGCGGTCTTTGTAAACGAACATCAGCAACGGTTCAAAAATGTTTACCATTAAACGAAAGCTCAGTGTTTGTGAACATATATTGACTATATTTTCGGAATATGTCCAGTAGTTTTTATTACATCGGGGTGATATTTTAACGCAGTATTTTTCAGCTGGTAAACTTCGAAACGTATTCGTTCCGACGGCGAGTGTGACCGCCGGTTAGCGGTAACTAATATATCGTCTACATTACATTACTAAATACTTCTGCGGAGTGTTGTACTCAAATATGTATTGAATTTAACTTAACATACACTTTTACTTACTAACATTAGTAATAGTATTTAAATTAAGATTAAGTATTAATATGTGTACATACGGAACCGTCAGAACAAACCGTCCAATACGATTAGACTGTATTATATAGCTTTTAAGGTTTAATAATACTTTATTATACTATTTGTATAATCTAAACATAATTTTTTTTGATATATGTATAAATATAAGTATAAAGTAATAAAGGGTTCAACGATTAGCGGTTTTTTTTGTGAGTAAATTTGCGGTTGCACAATAGAAATGTAGCACTTCCGCTTATAAAAATATTTTGGTCTAAAGCTAGGCTAACTTACTACAGCAATAAAGTATTAGTTAAGTTTAAATTGTATTATTGAGCACTTTTTTCTGTTTTTTTTTTAATTTGTGTAATATTAGAGAAAAAAAGATTAATTTTTAATTTAAGTTTTATACTTCAGAGAAGATAAGTATCGCAGACTTAAAGAAAGTTACGGAGCAGCTGTTTTTCTTGAAACTATCCGTGAAGTGGAATGGCATGTCCTTTTTGTAATGTGACAATACTTGCAGTGAACCAAAAAAGGATATATTAACATAGTTCTTTATGTAACGAGAATGGTCGGTGTTAGGTTAGGATATTTGGTCCTGTAGTCTCGGGCTGTTAAGAATAGAACTAACGAAAATCCTACCTATCCTACGCGGTAATATAGTTCATGTCGTACCATAGAGAGGGTGTTGACGAGGGCTGCGGCCATCCCTGTGAGGTGCTTTAGGTGTAGTGCCGGAAGGTACCAGTAAGTTCAGTAAATTGATCTTGGGGTCTCCAGCAGATGAACTGACGACGACAAATGAAGGGGTTTTAGATGATAAAAATCCTACGTAACCTTGTCTTCCCCTCAGATGCAGGGTATCTTTTTAGAAGACACCAACTCCTCTCTCGATAACAGAAAGAAAGGAGGTTAGGTTATAAGATCGGATGAAAGACTTTAGGCTTATCGTGTTGAAGTATAAAAGATGTGGCAACGTCGTAGCGGCATTTTCCGTAATACTAACATGAGATAAGTTACTTCCTGTAGCATGTCGGGGTACTTCCTCGACATTGTAGTACTTTTCGAACATCCGAATTATTTTGTTAACAAACTCGCTATGCCCTGCAAAACCTTTTTAATGAAGTAGGATGCAATATACATAAAATTGGAAATCGTATTTCCGTGGAGTTATCATAAATCATTGATCATTAAGTACGTATCCGAATGAATGATTCCACTCTGTTATAATTCGATTACGTTCATCGCTCGCAAGTGTAATGGTACTTCTGACGAACTAGTTCATTGGCTCGTTAAATTGAATGTAACTCTAATAATTGTTTGTTAGCAGTAACTGATACTCGATTCGAACGTTTCCGATGGAATCGTTAAAATCATTTATATATTCGGGATTTGTAACAACATGATCAGATTATACGGATCCTGTTAATTATATCGATGTTCGAAAACATTTCTATCAGTTCAAGGATATTGTTGTGTAATTTTCATATTAAAAAACGGTGATTAAAGGGAGCGATTTATATCCTTAATTGACTGAACATCGGAGGGGAGAAAGGTCCGTGGAATCCTGCAACACTAGCTTGACGTAAAAGTAATGTATGGTTTTATAATATATCAACGTCAGTTTAAACGCCGCGGCTAAAGCAAATAGTTGTTCTGTACTGCAATCTCTTTGAAGCTGCTTGCTTTGAAATGTTAATATATTTTGCAGTGAATATTTGTTCGACGCGACGATAATGTTTAAATAGACCTGGGAATGATACATCGAGCACATTGACGACCGCCGAGACGGTTTGTGGGTGAAACTCTTGTAATAGCACCTACCCATACAGTTTTGGACGGCAGTAACCTTTTTTTTAACTAAACGACAGAAAGGACTGTATCACGCTGAACGTCAACTTTTACTAGTTGGAGGGGCACTTCAATATGAAAAAGAACGTTTTTTTGTTGAGACAAACAGGTTACTAAGGTCACCGACATAGCTCGAAAATTTGATAGATTTTAGTGGCAGTGGGCAGGTCATATTGCTCGAAGGACCGACGGCCGATGAGGCAGTAAGGTCCTTAACTGGCGCCCGCGTACCGGTAGACGTAGTGTTGGGAGGCCTGCCACAATGTGGACTGACGATCTGGTGAGAGGCGGAAACCCATTGGACCCAACGGGGGATTGATCGACCTGGGTATCTTTGGGTGAGGCCCTTGTCCAGCAGTGGACGTCCATCGGCTGATGATGGTGATGAATCCTGTTATGTCGGACACGCGCTGATTGAAACCTCTATTCTTTTAGAATGTGGCTAAATTAAAATAAAAAACCCTGAAATCATATTGTTTCCCCGTTCGATACGGACGACGTGGGTACACATGGCCGCGGGCGTAGCTCAATGACTTTTTGTCCGCATTGGCTTTACTTAAACCTTCGAACAACTGACATGCTGTACAACAGTTTATTTTCATAGATTTGTATAGATTTTCATATATAATCTATGTGCGAGCAATAATATTTAAGTCACTAGTACCTTATACATTAATATTAGCGTATGAGCTCTTTAACACGAGTCTGCCTGGTTTCTTTTCAGCTCCACTTAAGATGACTAGGCAAGGATTGGATCTCACCGATTAACTAGTGATAATGCGAGATCCAGTGCTGATGCTGTTTTGTCTATATTTGACTCACGTACTGTGCGAGGCGCGTGCTACATGTCTAGTTGCTACGTAGTATAAACGTATTCATATCCGCGCGAATATAATTGCATACAAACAAATATTTTAACATGTTATTTAAGTATGTATCAAGTACGCCATTTTGTAGGTAAATATAGTTTGAGATCCGTACAGTGTACACTGACGCGCTGTGCTAACTAAATGTTGTCTCAGCAAGCACTTGCGCTGGAATTGAAGTCGCGCGATTGGTACATAGGATGTTCTAAGTAATTGAATTGAAGATGCTGCAGATTGTTGACGAGCTCCAATTAAAAAACTTAAGTATTGGTTTGCGTATATAAACGTTTGATATAACGGTTTATAATTTCTAATATCGTATAGTTCTTAAGTTTCAGTTTTCCTACTCCTCTTCCATATGGTCTTTACGTATGTGTAATCTCTTAGCAATAGCGATTGATACTAAGTTTAGTCTACGTAACTATTTTATATAGAAATTGTTGTTGTGCTTGAGAAAATTGGAATGGAGGATGGTATCTGAGGGCACAGGAGTATACCGTGGTCGAATCAAGATGACTGATAACAAACGTTTACATGTACCAAGCTGTCGACATGAACGGAAAATTCCAAATAAGGATGATAAATGCAACATGCATGTGCCTGGAATTGAATGTTTGTATGATCCCACTTCCTACTTTCTACCCCTCCCAGCATTTTATTATTATTTCCATATTGTGTTGCGCTTAAGAGGTTTCTATATAATGAATATGAATGTTCACATCACATTACTTAGACACCTAGTTACAAAAGACCTGATGGTGAAGATTGCACACGAAGCTCCGCCTACGGATATGACACACGAATTTGCTTTACATTAATTCAGTAAAATCCAACTGGCACCGCTCCATTTCAAATATTTAACGTTTCGTCAAGTTGTAGTCCATCCTGACAACCGGCTATTTTCTAATCTTAAATGTTGCCAAGAAAGTAATCAGCTCCACCTGCTTACTGACTAATTTCTAATTGACTGGCTGGGTAAGAATTCGCCGCGTCTATTTCTGCGGACGAGTAATGGGGTAGACAGCTGAACTTCCGACAGCACGATTCAATGTCCTTTCAGCTGGTATAAATTTCCAAGGCATGCGAGCTTCCGTAAATATGCCTGCCGAAAATCCGGAGGAGAACCATTAACTGGTCAGAAGGACACTGGAGCAAATATTGGAAGTTTGTAACACGGGTCGATGAGCACCAGAGTTTCATCACGGTAGACCAAAACGACCTCTCAGTTTAAATCTTTATTAAGTGAACTGTTTGATTGTTTCTGTTTGTTTGACTGTTTGAACTAAAAATTTGCGATCTGTAGACATAGGCTCTGGACGAGCGAGATGAGTGAGGATGTTTTTTATAGGATGGTTCGGCAATCGAGCGAACAGTTCACCTGGTGGGAATTGACCACTGACGTCCATGGACTGTTGCAACACCAGAGGGGTCGTGACTCCGTTGCTAACCTTTAAGGGAATAAAAATCTCTTTTCTTAAAGTCCCCCATGTCGTATTCGTTCGGAAACACCGCTGGCGACAACCGGTTTCACAAAGTGGTAGTGCGTGATAAACAAATCATATACTTTTTATTGAAAATACAAACAAAATGGTATCAACTATGATATATGAAGTAAAGTACATCTTACAATTTAAAATAAGACAAGTTCAATAAAAATTAAAAAGAAGATAAACATCAACAAAAACAAGTCGTTTTATATTCAAAGTAATAAGGGAGAATTCTGAAGAGAATTTCCTAGACTACATGAAAGAGAAAGGGGTGAATCGGTTGAACGTCAATAAGCGTAAGCTGCATAAAGGGCTGCAGGATGCCATGTCAATATAACGAGGCAAAGCTTTAATAGGGTGCATTGAATAAAGCCTCAATAGCAAGCCTTAAAATACATAAAATGATTATTAATATATTCAAATATTTTATATAGAAGCATTGAAAATTCGTATGTAAAATATTTGAATATTGAGTCGATATAGATACTGAATAATACCCCACTGGGTGGACCGATGATCTGATAAAGGCAGGAATGCGTTGGATGCGGGGAGTGAACGACCTATAGGCGAGATTCTTGAGAGAAAACTATGCCCACTAGTGGGCATAGTTTTACATTTACAACATAAAAACAAATATTTATCAAGATCAAGAATCATTTGTGCAAAAGTGATGGGTAAGGTGTTTAGAGGGCGGGCGGATGGTTGCGGTCGGACGGTGACGCGCCGTTGAGCGGATAATGCTCAGTCCGATCTTATGTTAAAGTTCACTGCGCTTTGTACTCAGAGGGTCAGTGCACCGCAGGTTGCGGGTTCGATACCCGCTTTATATTTATACGCAACAGGTCCTGCCTACTTGTCCACGCGAGCTGATTGTCTCTTCATGACCACATCTCTATATTAACAGAGTGTATTTCTCTAATTTTACTCGTAATTTATAGTACTCTCGTATAATAGAAAATAATTAACTATGAAAATAAACCATAAACTTTTATTGTATTGTATACTTCCGCTTTAGTTTATCGTCGTTTCTTCTATAAGGAGTTTAATGACCCCGTGGAGTCGAGATTAGCCGATCTCCTTGATGACTGTGTCTTTAGTTGTAATTTAAGGTCCTACGTTTGGATGGTGGTGATGGTGTGGTGTTTACAAACAGACAGAAGATGAACGTTACTATCTCTATTCTCTCATCAGAGGGTGTTCCAGCTAATAAACAATGAGGTTTAGTATATATTGTACCAGTTCCATCCTCGGCCTCAATTGTCACATAACCTGTATGTTCGTTTATTATTGGTTACCGGAGACCGTCAAGTTAGGTACCACTGCAACTCCTATTTCTGCTGCTAAGTAGTGATGTGCTTATATTACTGTGTTCCAGTTTGAAAGGCACTGTACCTAGTGAAATTACTGGGGTAACGATACTTAATATCATATACCTCAAGACGATGAGCACAATAGTGTACAGTTTATAACATTCCGGATGTTATTGCGACGGTGTTAAGGGCAGGCGTATCACTTGCCATCAGGTGAACATACCCTTCGTACCGTCGCTTAATTGGGTAAAAAAAATATGTCCAGCTCGAATGTGTTAAAGAGGCGGTATTGGGAAATATTATTTTAACAAAACTGAAGCAATAGTTCTCGGTGACGCGTTAATTGTGGCGATCACAGTTAATTAAACTCGTACAGTTAAATGAGATGTTATTTTATTTAATTGCCATTGTAAAAGTGAAACGCAGCCCTCCGCATCCACGGGCATTGTGATAACTGATTTGTTCCATATGGAAACACGGTGAAGCCTGAATTCAACTTCGCTCCTCTACCAATGGAACAAATGAACCGTTCCGTTAGCATACGGCAATAACCAATACAGAGTGTTAAACGTGAAATGAACTACCGGTTCACCTGATGCTAAGTGATGCGTGTATGTTACAAAGCTTCATATTTCCCAATAACGGGCGGTCACGTTTACGTTGTGGTATCATCGCGTCACATTCATACAAAATAATTAGCAGTTAAAATCCTATTAATATTATTATCTCGTGGAATATGTCAGGTACAAAGACTATATGTCCTAAGGCCATGACTACGATGCGCTGCAGTGTAAACATTCTTATTAGCACCATGATATTAAGATTGTAAGATGGTAAGCGAGACAATATAAGATGGAGTGCTTAAGACAAAGTGACTACAACTGATAAAGAGACAAAGGTCTTTATTAAAGATGATGTACCTCAAGATTTCAATTAAAATAATAAAAGAAAACTATATATACTACTATTAAATAATACTAAGTACTTTAATAATAAAAAAAAAAACACTCAGCTCCTGAAAATAAAGTAAAAACTGCTTCGCAAGGCGACAGGATATCACTGCATCTGCTTTTTTATATAGACTAGCTGTTCCCCGACAAATTTGCAGGCGTAATATAAAATTATACTTGAAATTCGACTGAAATATTCCTTGAGAGCAGCCGCGACCGCGAACGACTGTAGCCACCGTTACTATAGCAACCGTGACTGCGAATGACGATATAGCCACCGTACTAAAGCAACCGCGACCGCGAATAACAATAAAGCCATCGTACTATAGCAACCGCGACCGCTAATAACCATATAGCCACCGTACTAAAGCAACCGCGACCGCGAATGACGCTATATCCGCCTTACTAAAGCAACCGCGACCGCGAATAACAATATAGCCACCGTACTAAAGCAACCGCGACCGCGAATGACGCTATATCCGCCTTACTAAAGCAACCGCGACCGCGAATAACAATATAGCCACTGTAATAAACCAACTGCGACCGCGAATGACGATATAGCCATCGTACTAAAGCAACCGCGACAGCGAATAACGATATAGCCACCGTACTAAAACAACCGCGACCGCGAATAACCATATAGCCACCGCACTAAAGCAACCGCGACAGCGAATAACGATATAGCCACCGTACTAAAACAACCGCGACAGCGAATGGCGATATAGCCACCGCACTAAAGCAACCGCGAATGACGATATAGCCACCGTAATAAACCAACCGCGACCGCGAGTGACGATATAGCCACCGTAATAAAGCTACCGCGACCGCGAATGGCGATATAGCCACCGCACTAAAGCAACCGCGAATGACGATATAGCCACCGTAATAAACCAACCGCGACCGCGAGTGACGATATAGCCACCGTAATAAAGCTACCGCGACCGCGAATGGCGATATAGCCACCGCACTAAAGCAACCGCGAATGACGATATAGCCACCGTAATAAACCAACCGCGACCGCGAATGACGTTATAGCCTCCGTAATAAAGCAACCGCGACTGCGAATAACGATATAGCCACCGTACCATAGCAACCGTATAAATAATACTGAATGAAAATGTTTATCAAAGCTACGTACCGGTGTCGATACGTTCACTAATATTCACGTGATTGGCGAACAAACAATCTGTTTACATTATATTTGTATATATATTATCTGTGAACAATAAATAAAAATAAAACTTTAGATGTTTGCAATTAAAAACAACTAATTGCAGTTTTTCAAATCGCTTGATACACGCTCTTCAAGCGCGTTGGAGTTTAGTGTCAAAGAATCTAGGTAGTCTAGATGTTTCTGTTGTTCACTTGATATCACAGTCAGTCCACTACGCGAGCACAATGGAGTAAGTGGGAAGATTTATCTTGCAGATCTAATAATGTAAGACGAACGAGCTAAGGACTTGTCGCTACGGCGTTGCCTTTCTTGGGTCGCGTTTCTTAGAGTATCGTTTCAAAAGGGAACCGGATGCAGGACCTGATTAACAAAATGAAGGTGAGAAGCGACTGTAAGGATGCGGTAATAAAACTTATATTTATGAGAAGTCGAAACTAACTTCAGTCCTATCGTATTGGCAAGGTGTAAACGTGGCTAATCACACTAAACGGTAATAATCATCGGCCAGTGCCGGGGATTATTTTCCTTGTTAAACACTTCCGGTCAAACACGGGCAAGAACAATGTACTCCATTTTTTCAACCTTAACAGCTGTTTCATATAAAAATTTCGTCATCATCATTCTCATGAGGTCTTCATACTGAAGTATAGCGGTCTAACAAAATTATACAATAGCTGCCGAGCTATTCTCTGAGGACTAGTGCGTTGGAGATCTATTAGATCTCGTAATAACCCTTAACCTCAAAAAAAAAATGGAGATCATTTTATTATTGTATGCAACGGGAAGCAGGAAGTGTGTATATGTTTGTGTCTAGCAGATATATAGAAATAAAGAAATTACGACTTCTTGCACAGGTGCTGAGGATACTTCTGGCGCCGCACTAGGTGAAAGTGTCGTCGGAGATCTTTTAGGTCTTATGTGATGTTAGAGGAGTATGATAGGTTAATAAATGATAAGCTCCTAGGATGATGTACTCATCCCTAGTGTCTCATCCGAATGCAAGCACTCCTCTTAGTTCGTAGTGTTTAATAACAACTCGTACAAAATTGTTGTAATGCTTTGTGTTACCGACCCCTCTCTTGTCACCAGACCGTTCTTCCTTCTTTTGTCTCAGGGTATTGCCAGAGTTGACTCCAGTCGTGGGGTGCGTTAATAAATCGAACGCCGCCCCAATCTCATAGTAGATTCAAATTGTTACCCAATATCTATACTCTCTCCCTCTAACTCATAGAATAAGGGATAGAGACGAGAGTATGGTTCATCTGATAGTAAGTGATACGCACGCTCAAAACAACACGGTACAACACTAGATGTTATATCTCCTTACTCGAGTAATTTTACTACAGCGCCCTTCAAAACGGAACACAGTCATGTTTGCTTAGTACAGTGTGGCGACAGAAATATGAGTATCGATGGTAACTATCTAGACGGTCTCTAGCAACAGAGACCTCGTAGTGGGGAGGTACTACACCACGTATGTATTTACACCGAGTTAGAGGATCTGATGGGGTTAAAGTGGGGTGCACTCTGTGCTCTTTATGTCTTGGTTTATAACAGCCCCCTTTAATTAGCAGCCTATGCAACAACAAGGTTATGCCTTGAAGATGCTTAGTCGAAGCATGTCTTTGAACAGTCACGAAACTGTTCGGCTATGGTTGAAATTTGGAGGTCACATTCAGCGCCAGGAACTGTTCTCGTGGATCGATCGGGTTTGATTAAACTGGTATTATATAATCGCTACTCGGTGTGTTTCCGATACGTGCGATCGTAAACTACTTGTTCTGCGCCGATATAAATTTTCAAGTTTCAATCATCGCATTCATATAAAAAAAAAAATCTCCGATAGTTTTGAATTGTTTATATATTTATATAAACAATTCAACGAAGGGTGTAATATATAGGGTGATAAATTCAAATTCAGCAATTGAATTATTAATACCACTTCTCGACTGGTGTAGTTTATGTATTTATTATAAAACAAAATGGAAGCGTTCGTATCAAAATTAAAATATTACATACATCTTTATACACAATTACAATCATCGTCGTCATCATCAGCCGATAGACGTCTACTGATGGACATAGGCTTTTATCAAAGATCTCCACATCTATCCGTACCGCGTTGCTAGCATCCAGCGTCCACCTTGTGGGAGGCCTTCCGACACTACGTTCACCGGTTCGTAGGAGTCACTCGAGGACCTTACTGCCCCATCAGCTGTCAGTCCTCCGGCCACTGCCACTTAAGTCTAGCAGTCTTTACAATTACACTGTTATATGTTAATTATAGAAAATATTAATATACTTTAGAAGATACATCATCATCAGTCGATAGACCTGGATCTTCCCTAAACATAACCAAACCTCTAGATAATACTCTACTTCCACTGGGCTCCCCGTGACCGTGACCAGGTTGTCGGTCCACTTCGTGGAGAGCTTATAGTTGACAAGTTCAATGGTAAATCTGATGGTAAGTGATACGCCAGATCATAACAACGTGGCGCTAGCTGGGATGGTATTCACAGAATCCCGTTACGATCTTCGGAACATTAGATGTGTTTTCTTACTGCAGTAATTACACTAGCTACGGCGCCTTTCAAACCGGAACACAGCAATGTTTGATCAGTACTCTTTGTCGGCTGCAATAGGTGCTGCGATGGGACCTACTTAGACGGTCTCCAGCATCAGAGACCTATCACCAGTTGACCTAGTTTAACATAATGGATATTTTCACAATATAGGAGGTATATAAAAAAAAAACTATTTACGATAACGTGTAGAAGTGAACATTAATATTTTATTACGCTACTATAACGCGTGCAATGTACTCACTAGATTCTGATGAATCGTGACACATAGTTTCCAGAGAGGGTTGGCGTGTCGTGATGCTGAGCAGCATATGGAATAATCCACGGGGGAGAAATATTACCATATTCCAAGGTGACAAGCTCGACCGCCACAGGCAGTAAATGTTTTTATGAAGTTAATAACATCTACCGAGTGTCTAGACAGTTTCACTCATTATACAAATACATACATATACATCACGCCTCGTTACCAATGGAGTAGGCAGAGACCACCTCTCTCCACCTGCTACGATCCTGGCACACCTCTCTCGCTTCCTCCACTTTCATCAGCGTCTTTGTACATGCTCCTCGATTACAAGTACTCTTAAACCGGCCTTTCTTTAGGACATCCTCGATTTGATCGGGATATGATCGCCTAGGTCGACCTGCACCAATTTCTCCAATCATTCTTACCTTGTATACGTCTTTCGTTAATCTAAGCATCCCTTTCTCTATCTCTGTCACTACATGTTCAACCACGCCGCACCGCTCCCTTATCACACTGTTCCCCACTTTGTCCATCAGGTTCACTCCAGTACTTCTCAAGCTTCTCACCTCCACGGCATTAATCCCAATTTCATCCCAATCCTGCACAACAACTCACGGGACCGAAGCCAGCCTCACCAGCTCATGGTGCACCCTGCAAATCAACGTATAGCTCCGGCTCCCACCAACCCGCATTGGGCCAGCGCGGTGGCAAATGGCCCAAATACCCCCATATGAACACATACAAATGTGGAAATCTTTGGCGGATGCCTATGTCCAGCAGTGGACGTCTATCAGCTGATGATGAAGTATACATATACGTCTGTTATTGAATAAACAAACTTTGTTCGAATGTTCTATGAAACTGAATTCGAACTTCAACTGTGTGTAAATTTTTTTTATTACACTACGAAGCGACGAGACGTGAAAGACCTTCACCCGATTTTAAGTGACACGCTTGCACATAAGAATTTTGCGCTGTTTAAAATGTTATATATTGCACTATGTTATGCTCGTCGGCTTGAGATATAAGATATCAAGTCTCGTCGCTCCAGTAATCACACTAGATACAGCGCCCTTCAAACCGGAAGACAGTAATATTTGCACACTACTGTATAGCGTCCCTAGCTGGACGGTTTCTGGCGATAGAGACATACCATCAGTAATTAAAAATATATATTCCTCAGCCTCTTGCGAATGCGGAAGTGCTTGGATCTTGGATAGTCTTCATAGTCTTCAAGGACTCTCTGCAGCTTCTTCTGTATCATTTTATGTTTATGTTTCTGAAGTAAATCAGAGTATACATCGGAGAACGGCAGGATGTTTATACCACCGTCGCTCGTCACTATTCCCGGTATACCCGGCACCATTCCCGCTTGGTGTGGGTACCCGGTAGGAATGGAGGGGTAGGGAAATATACCAGGTATATTGAGGTTGGGAATAGGAGGAAGTATAGGTGGATAAGAACCAAAGAATGGTGGCATTATGGGATGAGTGGGGTTAAAAGGCATCGGTGGCGGATATATCGGTGGTGTGAATATCGGCGGTGAAAGCGGTGGTGCGATTATCGGTGGAGGTGGTGCAGGTGGTATACCTGGAAGCACCGGCTGGGGTAGGATCGGAACCGGGATGGGCATTGGTATAGGTACACTGTCAGGTTTCGTCGGGTTCACGACTTTTTTGAATTGACAATGATCCGGTATACTTCGCGGATACCAATATAGAGGGTTACACGGGTCCTCCCCCTTGGGCACTGGAATATCCTTTCCGCTGATCATTTGGTCCATATACGTGAGGCCATCAATTGTACCTTGTGCTAACTTTAGCACAACAAGTACGTTTATATTCTGAAAAAGATTCGAGCTTACTTTAAGTTACTATATATAAGCTACTATATACGCTACTATTTAAATAAATAAACTATGAAGTTTCAAATATTGAATAAGTGATAGTTACTTGTTCACTTTCACACTAACTTTGAACGCAAACGTTAAGTTATCAGATGCGTTGATAAGTCATCGAACTTAGTTAATAGTTAACTAGTAATCTTTATTCAACAAGTAATATTAGTTACACTTACTATAAGTAATTTGCAAATCGATTTTAATCAAACTGATCATAATTTTTATTACTATGTTTTTACGTAATCTTAACTTGGATCACTTAATTTTTTTTTATAAAACAAAAACTTAATGTTATACATACCACGAGTATAATTTTCATATTTCTTACAAGTCCGTTCGCTTCGGTGCTCGCAGTAGTACTGTATACACGCAATGAACTCGCACACACACACACAGACACAAACACACGTACAACACTAACAATGCAATTGTCTTCTTTTTTATTGATTTGAAATATAATTGTTGTGGTACTTGGTATTGAGCTGATTGTTAGCTTACATCAGTTTTACGATCCCCCAGTGTTCGTTTTGATGATTGTTCTCCTATAGAAATTTTAAAATGGCATTACATTCAGGACCGATCGATGTCGATCTTTGGGGGAGGCTTTTAGGGATGATGGTTGTATAACGCTTAAGATTATTTGAGCTAAATGTTTTACGACGATCCCACCTGGTCCTAAATATTGATATCAGCAGAAGTCATCAGATACATCAGCTTCGAATCCGGATGGGAACTTTAACACGGATAAGTTGTTCCAATCCTTTGCTGTTCTTATAAAGAACGAGGGGCTAAACCCCTTCGTTCACATAGCAGAGATGTTTACTACATAAGGGTCGCGATTCGCTCCAGGTAATCCAAAGGTGAAAAGGGGTTATCCTGCTCAGCATTGGAACTTCACTGTATCAGCTTGTAAAGCATTGTATCTAATCCATTACAAACAGAAAAAATCATTCGTATCTAATCTTAAATACTAGTCTAACGATATTAAATAATAGGTGATGAATGCAATGAGGTACTGTGTAACATTTTATTTAGCACCACATCGTTACAGGGAGACGTACGGCATACCACCAGGTGAACATTAAAGGTCATCATAACAGCCAATGTACCTCCCGCCTACCCTCAATATGAACCGTAACATAATTGGGCCATAGTCACCACGCTGGCTTAATGCGGATTGGTGACTTCACACACACCTTAGAATGAATTCTAATTCATGTGCAGGTTTCCTCGCGATGTTTTCCTTCACCGTTTGTATCTCGCTGTTGTAACTAAAGTCCACAAATGTACATAACTTAAATATTAAACTCATCGGTACATGCCGAGATTCGAACCCGCGACCTTCGGAATGAAGGCCGCACGCTCTAACCATTAGGCCAGCTAGTAACATTAAAGGTAAACCAATGAAATTAACTGATACTTTTAGTGTTAATATGAAATATTTATTTATCCATAAGATTGCAGCATTGACTTCCGGTAGGCGCCTGCTATTTCCTTGATCACCTTCTCACTTCTGCTGGATATTGGTTGGCGGTAGGTCGCGACCGGTCCGAACTGATGTGTCATTTGTATTTGTGGCGCAATTGGTATCGTCAAGGCGTCACTTCTCATCATCTCTATCATCCTCTCTAATGGTGACAGTCGTCGTTTCGCGACATACATATCAATACCTGCGCTATATCCTGAAGGCATGACTGGATTGTGAATTTCGTACTGTTCCTCATCGGAATACCTCTCTTGGACCAGGCGGATAGGGCCCAGGGCAGCTATGTTCTTACGGATCAATTTTTCATACATCTCTATACATTCTGCGGGTAAATGTAATGGGTGCCAGTAGAACGGGTTGCATTCATTTACATCTCTGTATCTCTCCTCGAAGTCGAAATGGTCCATGTACGTTACACCGACAATCGAGCCTTCGATATATGTCGTCGCAGTCATCAGCAGCATCGTTTTGGCAATCATCATATTTACCTTGAAATAAGAGAGTTAAGTAATTAACACGGTCAAACCGGTAACGGTTAAGTGGACTTATTATAACTGGACTTCTATATATATATATGTCTTATAGTTTAGTCTTAAGGAGTTGACTCGAGGTCCACTTTGTCAATTTAAAAATAACGTTTCAATCATCACATAGTGTATGACAGAAGCGTGTAGGAATCCATGAGACATTACGCATTGTATGACATAAGTGTCTACAAGAGATATAGAAAAACTTTGGTTGACAACAGAACCGTAAAGATGTTCATTTCCAATGGTTCATACTTAAAATATGTTGATAGTAATTAGCGTGCATGACAGAGTGTGTCTGTCATGTATGTCAAACACTTTGGTTGCAGTCATTGTCACAGACATATATATATATCTATCTAGTGAAATTATCAATATGGGTACATGACCATGCGAAGCGGAATTATTTGTATATGACTATATATTTTTTTAAATTTTATAGATCCTTCGTCATTTTGTTTGTAAATCAAATTCATAGTTTTATTTCGTATCATTCATGCGGTTGCTATGGTAACGGTAGATATAGAAAGTCATTTTGAGTTGCGGTTGCTCTGAAGGAATATTTGAGACAAATTTGAAGTCTAATTTAATCGTATACCTATTGCCTTTTATACTCTCGATAGATTGTTTAGACAATTTCCAATATTTAGTAGGCTTAGGAAATCAAATTCAATGGAAGTAATTTGATGGTAATTTGCTTGAAAATTTAACTGTCTTAACATAATTATAAAGTTAGGTAACTTCAAGTTATAATTATTTGCTTGAGGAAGCTAGACGACCATTGTTCATCTAATAGTAACTCGTACTAGTGCGTCTAAAAGCATACAAAGGAAAAGTGCTGTAAGGTATATGAATAGTTTCACTATTGGTGCGATGATGAACAGACAAATAAAAATTACTACGCTTTTAGTGATTCATAAGTAGCTTTTTAATAAAAAAAAGTACTACCGGTGAGATATACATACAAACACTCAGTAATGAATTGTATTAGACGTTAATATCTATCTATATATATAACAGATATCGAAAAATTCATTGCCTCGTCACGAGATCTTCGAAACTGTTAGATGTAAACACTCAAAATCTGGTAGGGATATTGCTTCCGCTATTTAGAGGTCAGTGAAGAATGGATTTTACGAAATCCCTTCCCCAAAGGGAGTTGTGGAAGCGTACTGGCTAGCCGGGCGTGCGGGTAACAGCTAGTAAATCTATATCGGAGCACTTTACATTGATGGATTATTTTAACAATTGATCAATGGATTTTGTGATTTAATTTTATAGAATGTACATGGTTATATGCATCGTCATCATCATGATCAGCTGATAGACGTCCATTGCCGGATATAGAACCGGTTAATGTATGTAATAACCATTTAAAGGCAGTAGAAGTATTAATATATTTTAATCTCAGATGTTTATGGTAGGTTATAGCTAGCTGGACATTGTGTTGTGTTTTAATTATCTGGAGATAGTTTCGGTAGTACTTACTTCCTTTTGCGTTTATAAACTGCTTGTTGTGGGCATGATTAAAAGTAAAAAGTAAACAAATCCTGCTGAGGATTTCGTTGGATATTTTCAGAGCAAACTTCGCTGTCTGAGCACTGACTATTACAAATGAAAAATATCCTTCGTTGTGTTGTCGAAGTAAAATGTATCTTAGCCTTTTGTAAAGTGAGGAGTATGGAGTTGCTGTACGGTATGTAACTGGTGATTGACTCACCATGTTGCCATTGAGTATTGTACCACAATCCGACATACTGCCAGTGTCTAAAGTCATAACGTGACATACAAACAAATATCGGCTTCGATACTCCCTAAGCTGATGATTTAAGCAACATGACGGGAAAGATTTCACGGAATTTAGACTTGAGTTTACGTCGGTTAAATCTGTGTCCAGAAAAGGATATTTCATATATCTATTATAGAAAAAACTATATGCAATATCATAAATAATTATGTATAATAATGTATAGTTTACACTTATTAAGATTAGCTTTCATCATTTTATAGTCATGATAGAATTTCTTCTTTAGTTTCTTATCGTATCAAAACAGGAATAATATCAAGAGGAAAAAGAATGATTAAAAGACATTTTTTTTAGGAATACATTAAATGAATACAGGATCGAAGGATAGTATTCGTTTTAACAAATACTCCCTTTAATACTACCAAATATACGCCATGTAGATACGAGTGTGTACCGCTGACAAACATTATAGTAACGTATACAATATTAAAATAACATTTGTAACTTGCAGAAGAATATTTATTCTCCTCCAACTCTAAGCGTGTAACTTTAATGTTATTACGTAACAAGCAGTGTATCAAGTGTAGTGCAATGATGTACTTAAGATACTTGTCACAGCGCGGTCTCATTGTTAGTTCTACAAATTTATCTACAGTTGGAAACAACTGTTGTACTTATGAATTCAAATACTTAGGCAGGAAGTAAGAAATACTTCAAAGAAAGAAATACTTACTTCGAAACATTCACATTGTCTTTTGTCGGCTTTGTTATTAACTATATTTCAAGTACAGGATAATCAGGTGTAAATGCTGTGACAGCTCCTTTTTCTGCAACCGTCTTATGTGCAAAATTTACTACTCCTTATTGAAAGGTACTGAACAAAGTATCAATGAAATGATGATGTCGCTAGTAAGATAAATATGGGCATTACCGTATATTAGTTTTGTTTATCTAGAGCTCTGTACAGAGTGCAAAAAAAGGTGTTAGTTTAAATAGTAATAAAATATTTTTACCTTTAATGTACAACTGATTCGCTGTGTAGTAGAAAATTGCAGTTGTTTTAGTCGATTCAGTTCGCAACAACACTTCTATTGTTTCTTACCGCGCTGTAGTAACAAGTGGTGCGCTGGACGTGGTGCCACCTGACCGATAGGCCTTCACGTAACAAGTTATGTGTTCACCATTGTCTCATTATTCATACTCGATTGCGACGTTCACAATTTGACTCCATAATATTGAGGCACCGTCCGAAGTTAGGTTAGTAAGAGTTCGATTCAAAGTCAAACAAACAAAATATTGCTAACGTTAGCTTATGTTGAAGTTATTTTATTTAAGTACATTTAAACACTTCGCATTTACAGGTAATTAACAGAGAGTTAAATTTCAGCAACCTTATTGACATTTTTATTTTGGGGGTAGCGATAGACTTTGATCACCACCGGTTGGATCACGATTGGCGGTCTAATTGTTTGTGCGTCTGAAACGATAGGTTATATTATTAAAAAAAAAATCTATGAAACTCATGGATTTTCTCGACAGCCAGATAACGCCCACTGCTGAGCACAGGTCTCACACAAGGATCTCCATTCCTATCGGTCATGTGCTGCTCTCATCACCTATTTCTCTAAGGACTGACGGCCGATGGGGCTGTAATGTCCTTGGTGGTGGCCGCGTACCGGTAGACATGGTGCTGGTGGGCTTCACTTGTGATCTGATAAAGATCGATGTGATTAAAAACACATAATACTAAATCGAAAATTCACCTGCTACAGATACAACAGAACGCTATAAGAGATATCTAGAGAGCTATTCGAGATATTTACAGTATTCATTGAGGGGTGAATATTATTTTCAGGAATTACCATTTCGCTCTTGACTCGAGTCGCCTTCGGTGCTTTTTGCGTTTGACAAAGAATAATTTAATAACACAATAACAACGTACAACGTTGTTAAGTGCATTCCGCTGTGTGCGAGCGCCGATGGAAATTTTATTATACGCTGAAATAATAAAGTGAGCCTCGATTTAAAATACCTGCCTCCGCTTTTATTCAGCGTTTCACCTTTTGCTTATTTAAAGTGTTTCCGTATTCCACTCAAATGATTATTTTTTTTTCCGCAGCTCGCATAGATAGATATCTTTACGTCCAGCTTGTAATAATAAAATGATTCACTGGTGGGTAGGTCTTTGCCGCCGGCAGCATTCTAGTCTCGGGCTAGTAAGAAAGCTATATAAGCTAATAAGAAAGTAATATAAGCCCTGCCTGTCGTAGAAGGCGATTGAAAGGATCTAGGAGTTTCGCGGGATTTGAAGGTGGTGGCGCTTTTCGCTCAACAAGCGAACCCGAGTGGGATAGCTTAGGAGGGTTAAGCCCCTCCTTAGAGATGTGTTCAAGGTATAGATAGGCACTGAATGGTTCTATGAGAGATCCCGGAGCCTCTCCGAATGCACTGATGGAGACCACCGGAGGGGGTTCTATTGAGTAAGAATGTCACATAGCTCTGATTTCCTCCCTAACAGGGTATTTTTCGAAGATTTCCGTCACACAAAAAAAATACAACACCTATTTCAGCAGACAAACAGTACTGTGCAATCATTGGAGGATGTGGGGTAGAGGGTGGAGGTGGTGAATTTATATATAGTGAAATTACTGGCGGTAACGAGACGTAAGATCTTGTGTCTCAAGGCGACGAGCGCAATATAGTACGGTGTATATCATTTTAATTAGCGCCACGTTGTTATGAGCTGGCGTATCACTTACCATCAGATGCACGACTCGTTTGTCTCGTCGCTTCGTTGATTAAAAAAAAATCAAAAAGGTTTGTATATAACTGTTTTTATTTAATGAAATACTGAATTTCATTTAATATAGTAACATATCGTTCATACATGAATGATCACAGGCTGCTGTTAAGTGGAAGTTGTGGGCAAAATGGGTGATAAATAATATGAAATAATCTCTGAAAAATTGAGAAAGTTAATATATTTTGGAACTGGATTTTCACTCAACCCAATCGATCCAATCACGTGAAAAGTAGTAAATGTATCGACATCGGAATATGAGCATTCAACGCGGAATTATTGTATAGATGATTATAGGCTATTTAGTTTTGAATTTCATAGACCCATCATCTCCTATAGTACCGGTTAGTATAGAAATTCATTAGCGGCTGCGGTAGGTCTCAAGGAATGTTTCAGAAAAATTTCAAGTCCAGTTTCATATTACGGTCAACGCGGGACCGATCGATGTAGAGATCAATGGTGGATATTTCCAGCAGTGAACGTCTATTGGCAGATGATGATGAAGCGGACTATAAACAGCTGCAAACGAATCGACTCTATTTTATATATTCATTGTTAATGAAATCGTTTCATGATCTTATTAAACATCTTGCGCGTTATGAATGTGGGTATTAACATAGGATGTGGACAACAGTTTGTCCTGTTATCAATTTGTGAATACATCATTTTTATCAAGTTATTGTAATGCGAGAATTCAGCTTGCAGACCATCATCTGGTCTATCATCAAGTTCGCCGCTTGGGAAATGATCCACGTTGGACTGCAGGTTACGTATGTTTCTATTTGTCCTGTCCGCGTCGTGATCTGTGTAGAGTAAAAATAAATAAGTTAGTGTTTCTTTACTATACTTTATACCGGTGATAAAATCGTTAAAATATACTTCAAAAAATTTTTTTTTACTCTTATTCTCATAGAAACTATGATCGATAATGTCTTTTTAGTCTAAAACCACGAAGTAATATATATACATCTTTGTTAATAAAAGTTGAACAAGTTTAACTTTGATGTTAAAAATTTTGGGACATCTAAAGGGTTATTTCTATCCTTAACAGAAATAAATCATATCTGAACTATTTTACGGTTAATTTTCAACTTAAAGCGCGCTCATGCTTTATGAGTGTTCTTATCTATCAGTTGATTTGAGTCTGTATATAAAAATAAATGTAGTTAAGAGCTGATCGGAGTCTTTAATAGTTATTTCCTATGTAATATTATTGCGAGAATTAAATGAAAGGTACACATCAAAGGATTACATGATAATTAGGGATGTTTGTACGATTTCAACGTGAAACCTATTAAATCGATTACAACAATAGTGTATGTATATGTAAGCCATAGATTACAAACAATAATTTATTTTAATATATAATAATGAAGAAGTATTAGATAATACTAAACATGAGAATACCCACCAACCCGCACTGGGCCTGCGTGGTGGGTTACAGCCCAATTCCCCCTAATAAACTCCAACAAACGACGTGATCTTTGGGGGAGGCTTAAGTCCAGCAGTGGCCGCCTGTCGACTGATAATTATGAAACATGAGTATTTCCTGCAAAGTTTATAATAAGACTATAACAATCTCGTTTCATTCGGAGAACTTAATAAGTAAATAACTAATTCTTGGCCGTTCTCTGCCAACTTTGTTTACTTGTGTCTGAACTCCATCGTTGTTTTAAGCATATCCAGTCCTCCTCTCACTTCTTCTTTGTACGGGTCTTTTCATTCTCTTATAACAAATGTCGGGGTCCAAAGTCGGACAGGCATGTCTTACTAAAACCGATATCTTTCTAATAGTCGCCGGAGCAGTCGATGTGGATGAGACTTTGGCCGTCTTCGCAGTTGATTTCGAGGTTTTTTTATTTTTACTCGATTTCTTCTTCTTTATTTTACTTATGAATGGTGCTTGTGGATGGTTCATTATTACGTTTTTGTAGTCCCGATTAAACATCTTTTTAAAATACTGCTTAGCGTGATCGCCGTATAGTAACGGAAATGACATAACGTTGTAATCGCCTTTGCATCCACCTTCGCAAAGCTTGTACGGTGCGGTGAACATCAAAAGTTTCGGTGCATTGTTTAATTCTAAAATAGATTTTACATTATACACGGTATATTGTATTGCTTTATTGTTAATACAGCAATCTCCTGCTCGTACATATTTTTAGAAATAATATTCAGCACATATCTTAGATAGGTTTTGTTACTGAGTTGCTTAATCATTTGTTTAAAAACAAGTCGAAAGTTTCATAATTCTTCATTATACCTTGTTTATTATTATCTGAATTATTGTTGTTAACAGCCTTTTAATATCTGTTCTGCTCTCTCATTCGATGTAAGAACAGACGAAGAAAATGTCTTAGTGGTAACGGGTCTGTAGTGTTTTGAAAATGCTTTAATTTGTTAATACCTCGTCATCGTATAAAGTTTTATCTAGCTCAAACAATACAATTTCTAGCGATGCACTTTTTAACACCTACTATATATATCAATAAACCCACGAATGTATCACTATTAACTACTGATCGAAAAAGAGTTGGTACAAGTTTAACAACATCATCGCTCTATAATTAGTAGCTCACAAATGGTTGAATTGATACTTGATCTAGATTTTTTAGGTGACCATACAGATATTAGCTCTTTTCAAGATTTTTTTAGAAGTACTTTAAATTTATCATTTGTAACACCAGAAATAAACAATGTCAGAAGTTTTGGTTGATATATAAATTAGTAAGAACCAAGAAATAAATTATTCACTAGGTGCTACTGCTTTTTTATAAATTATACTTTCTACTGAACATTTCTGTAGGATCTAAGCTTTATTAATAAAAAAACCGCAAATTTTAATACAAATATTAATAACAATATCATATGAGTTAGGGTTTGAATTGTTAGGGTTTGTAATTTGTCCCAACTTACTGGAACCGCGGATAGCATCTTCGATGTATTCACCGCCATTTATTGAATAGTTATCAAAGCTTCTTCTTTCGCGGACTGCGTATAAATATACCGAAGTAACACTGTTAAGTATTAACACTAAATTTATACACTGGCAATCTACCATTGTTTATTATTATTCATCTGTTTGTCGGTTGGTTTATAACCTTGGTTTTAACAGCTTCTGTTCGTACCCACGTTACGTAAACAGTTTACGTTGCACTCTTTCCCTGTTTAAATTTTGCTTATCTATAAAAATTTACTGACATCTCTTATTTATAAATCTTAACGTGTGTACAGTATGAATATAAAATTCATGATATCGTAGTTGTGAAACATTTTACAAACGTACAGTTAGACGAGTTACGTAAATTTTAAAATAGCCGAAATGTTGTTAAAGTTATCACTGTAAAACTTTTATTGTAGGGAAGGAGTACCATAAAATATTGGAGTTTGTGCGAGCAGTATTGTGTGGTCAATTATTTATTGTAACGAGAAGTTTACAAACAACCCAACAGATGGCGCAACCATGAACAATAGATCACCCTATCGTTTATCATAGCGCAAATCCTTATAAGAAACGTACACATTCGTGTACTTTGCCTTTGCTCAACCCATCATTACGGAATATAAAGATGTATCCATCAGCTGGATCTCTCTGGATCTCTGTAATGCTAAGCCTTCCGCAAACAAGTATTTACGGAATGTACAATTGTATGCATTAACCAGATCTCTCTGGATCTCTGTAATGTCAAGCCTTCGGTTAACAAGTGATTACGGAATATACAATTGTATCGATCAACTGGATCTGTCTGGAGCTCTGTAACTCAAGTCTTCTACAATATATAAATATTTATTGTACACCTTAATCTTAAAGGTATTATTGGAGAAACTGATGATTGTAAGCATTTCATCCCCACTGAGCTGCGTGAGCTGCTGTGATGATATCATATTAAATATGGTACATTAGATCTCATCGGTACCTTGTTACATTAGATTAGGTATTACTTAGTTTGAATAGTATTTAAGAAACTTATTATTCAGTACAAAAATTAAAATATTTTGATAGTAATACTTTTTTCTACAATTCTAACAAAATTGGTCGATAATTGTTACAAATTGGATTCCAATTCACAGCGAAATTCTCGAAGCATGTGAGGAGGACGCTTATGGAATGGTTTCAAGTTTGTCCAAGTCACTTGATTCAGTTAAGTAAATGTACTTAACTGAATAAAGTGATTTGGACAAACTTGAAACCATTCCATATAAAAAAAAGTTTTTCGTTAGGTAGCAGTCACCAAGGAAAAAGAGGCGTCTTCTTGAACCTTACACGTTATCGAATGTGATATATAAATATTTAACAGACAGGATTAATCTAAATTGATATCACGGCTCTCCTTTGGCGAGATGTATCATCAATCATCATTTCAACCGATGGACGTCCACTGCTGGGTATAGGTCTCTTGTATCGTGTTCCACGTAACACGGTATAGGGGTATCGCAAGGTACTAATTTAGCACCGTTACTAATTCCCTTTAATATTAACGACTTACCCTAGTCTTGAATAAAAAGAAAAGTTATTATATATTGTTAATGAAATTAATTCAGATAACATGGCCATATACCCTTTTACTCGCCATAAATTAATATACAGTTAAGAGGTCAGTGTATCCCTTTCAATATCAGATTATCTATTATACAAAAAACGTATTATTGTTTACAAGATTATCTGAAAGAAGTTAATTTTTGGTATAGAAACGCTTTTTAAATTATGTTCTCTGTAATATTATCCGTTTATATGTATAACCGCAAAAAAAAAGAAATACCATGAAATTCTTCACAGAGGAAAGAACGTTGTGAATAGAAATATAGAATAGAAAAAGTGCTTACAAAAATTTAATTTAGTAAAGAAATATGGAACATCCGTTAGAGCAAGTATTAAATGAGTAGGTTTAGATCCTGTCATATCCCATTCTATATTAATACAGGCTTAAAAACACACCCGCTTGATAGTTGTCAAGTATTAAAGCACATCAATTCATTACTGTCGTGGTATTAAAACTCTTTCCAATTGGCGAAAGATTTCACATCAATTGTTGTGCTGAGCGCGATGTATAAATAGACGACCAAGACAGTGGCCTAGAATGGGGTAATGTTAATAAATATATCCCGGGCATGTGATATAACCGTAGCGGCCTTCTGCGACTGCTTGGAAAGCTGGGCACCGAATCCGGGAAATGGTTGCGATTCGATGCAAGGTCACCTGTCTCATGTCTTCGTCTACAAGATTTGTAATTAATAAACCTGCCAAAGATGTAATCGACCGACTTACAACAAATTGTCTGCTCATTAAAACTGTAAAATATGCCAACGTTTTGTTACAATAAGAGAGAGAGAGAGAGAGATATTTTTTTAAAGATCGTGACATCATAAGTGCATATTATTGTATGTTGTTTGAGCAAACCTATATGGAACTAATAAATTTAACCGGTTAGGTAATACGCCCAGGAAATTAAGAACTCCTAGACTTGAACATTCTCTTAGGATAGAAAGTCTGTATATATATTACATACTAAACAGTGTACGTCATTACAAATGGCACTGTGTAACTGACTTTATATTGAGAGTTTTGATTCCTAGACTGGTTAATTTTTTTTTTATAAAAAATCAGTTTTCAAGTGCCTTGGAAAAAAAATTAATCCATTGTTTCTCTTTCCAATAAATTAAGCAAAGTTGTTTGTTTTAATAGCATTCTACATGGTCGAAGGGAATTTCAGAAATGTTGGCTGCTACGCTAACGTTATTTTTCATCTGCAGACTATGACCAGAGAAAATTTTAATTACGGTCTATCCAAACGAATACTATCCGTGTATATCTCAAGGCGATGATCGCTACGTGATGTTGCCTAAAAACATCATTACTAGTACCGTGATAATAATAGCGACAGTATCGTTTATCGTTATATCGACGTCCTGTTCTCATTCTGTGTATAAAACCTGTGGTGAACCATTGGTGAAGATATCAGCAATAATTTGTTGTTTAGTTTATTATTAATTGTAATGCCGCGATGCACCCCCGCGGCCAACAGTCTGCCAAATGTTAATCTCATGTTGATATTATAGAATGTTGCTCCGCTAATCCGCCGCCGTCGCGCCTTTACACCCGTCTGCCGGTTGCTAATCTAACGTCTGGTGTATCTTGATCATAGTAACATTTAATTATCCACAATTTGGCCGTTTGCCGGCTTTACCTGGTAGGTAACCAAGCACCGTGGCAAGCGTCCAAACAATTACATTCACTGAGCTGTCAAAGATAAGTTATTTTAGATATCTCGACATTGAAATTTAGCTAGCGATGAGTGGATCCGTCTCACCGTGACAATGAAGTAAGTGATTTAAGTGTCGTGTTACACCTGCTGTTCTCTGCTTGGTCGGATTCATCTGTATACTCGTATATACTGAATAGTGTAAAGTCTGTAAGGAGATGTATGACATTTTTTTATTACTGTAACTTAATTTTTGATGCCCCTCATTAATTACCTATACATTTTACATCTCCTTTAAAAAATATGTTTGAAGATCTATTCAAAGAAACTCATGAAAACAGTTAAAACAAAAAAAATACAGTCATGAAAATCGATACTAATGATATGTTTAGGAATATTGTTGGTATATCCTTTGCAAATCTGCCGACATAATAACAGCTGTGTTTTGGATTGTCTTTTGTCAAATATAGCAGGTAATATGATCTATATAAGGACGAGATGAGATGTATCTGGTTTAAAAGGAAATTAACACATTTCCATACTAGAAGATTATTTTACTCTTGTTTAGGTATCACAAAATCCATTGCACACGCCGACAATCGATGGTCAGAGCGGCGTGCGCAAAACACTATGAACACACAGTAGTTTATTGATGTATTAACATTTTCAAACATATAAACATTTTTATATAACTATATTTATATATCAGATGATACAGTAAAGAAATTGAATGTAAAACATCGATATGTTACGACTTCACCACAAACTGCAAATACAACTATTCAACAAGACAATGAGTTATGTCGATACTTTGACTATTTATTTGTCTATGCAATATATAATATAGTATATTTGTTCACATAAATGTATTAATAAGAAATGATTAGTGTTGCTCTGTCGACAGAGTTCCTACCGTTTCCCACCTGGAAGAGATACGGCATCTTTAACTATAAATCATCAGGTACTAATTTGTTATTAAAGAAAATTAAATATGGGGTCGTTTATCAAACAATTTTAGTAAGGCAACCTGTTAGCCGGAAAACAAGATCGATTACGGTACATTATTCACAGGTATATTAAATTACCAGTAATTTTGATGCTAATTGTGATGTGCCAGGGGCGAGGAATTGTATTTATTTTGTCAAGTATCATTGGTTTTACTTGTACAAAGAGCTTGCCTATGTTCTTGTCGCTTTGATGGATTGGTACCGAATAGCTTTCCAAAGGCTGTATAGATTTTAAAATGGAAATGTACATTCGGAGCTAGATAACATCCCAGTATGATGGATAGTGGTGTTGTATCCCGTTTGGCTAAAACCGGCGTGTGTGTTCTACGATAAGATAATCAAAATAAAATATTAAAAAATTCAACTGAAGAGCAGAGAGGAGTGAAAATTTAATTTATTTGGATAATATGTATATTGTTAGGTCCGGCGCGCTCTTATCTAAACAGCTTGTAATGTACTGGACGATCTCACAGGTGAGCTGTCTAAAATAGAGTAAACATCGCTTTGCATCTGCTCGTACGAATAAAAAATCGCTGTGCTACATAAGTTGGTGAGAACACGCACAGGGTGCATAAGGCACTGTAATATGTAACTTAGCGGTCGCAGGGTTAGCGCAAGCGTAAATTAAAAACAACTTGAAACTTATTGTTTATTGTCTTCTCAAACTTGTTGTTATGAATAGGAATGCGGACAGCTGCAGATCTGTTGCGGACGTGTGTGTGTGTGTGTGGCGCTTACCGCCCCCGGCGTGCTTGGTTCAAGCCAGCGAGATCCTGTAACATCGACAGATAGGTCAAGCCTGGCCGGGCGGGGCGGGTCGTCTGCGCAGCTGCTCTAAAGCTAAACTTGTTAAAGCCAAGCTACAGGGAAACTGAGGTAAATCCGAGATTGGAATACTTCCTCGCGATGCGCGCTTTGCTGTGATAACGCTGGAAGCGGGCGCCGGTTGAAATGTGGTGCAGCAGGGTTGTGTCTTTATTGTAAGTCTTCGTCAGGTAGCTGGTGTCCTTCGACATGTAGGTCCTAAGCGCCCGCTCTCCCCAGGTTTGGGCGCGCGGCCTCTCCACCGGCAGACCGCGGTTGCGTCGATCCAAGTAGGAGAGCACGTCGTCGTAGTAGTTACGCTGGTAGTCGTAGATGTAGTTATATTGAAGGAATTTAGGTCTGAAATAATAGCATACGACTGTCAGATACATATCACATGATAATATGTATATTATTACATCTAGTGTTACAGCAAATTTAATTTTAGTATTTCCAAAGCTGACCTGGTCCAGTGCTTGAACACGAGACGTCTTGGCTCGTTCTTTGTGTTGTCAACGGGAGGCGGTGGTTCTGCGACCTCAGGTGACGCTTCGGCGGACGCTTCAGCCGCCGGCGCTTCGGGTGCTGCCGATTCGGCAGGCGCAGGAGTTTCTTCCACTACGTCATCCCACATGGCGCTAGTTGATTCTAGGATCAAAACGTTTCTATTAAATCACTCGATTTAAGAAAAAAAAATAGGATATCGTTTATTTTTTTTTAATAGAGATGCGCACAACACAAACACAACACCGATGTTCACGAACCTATTGGATATAAGCGGTGACGTGCGGATTGGTTGCTCGTTCGTCGGCGACTGGTGGCTGTGCTCCCTGGTAGCGCGGGCAACCTCCCGATATATCTCCCTTCGACCCCATCTGGCCGCCACACCGTTTCTACGCTCGTGGTGAACGGTGCCAATGACTCTCTGTCAATACATTGAGCGCTCAAGAAATTCTTCAATGCCGCTAATCGCTGAGCCAATTTGCACTCTGCCCCACCACTTTGATCTGCGTGAGCGTAACACTATCACCGCTAGGCGTTTGCCAATTGACAGGCCGTTACGATTTTGTCTCTGAGATGATGAAGCAATGGAAATATAATTTATACCGGGCAGCGATATTATGAATGTTTCGAGCGGGAGCAACGCGGAGACGAGCCAAAATATCAGCAGGACGTAAGATCAATTTTATTTTTATTATTGAATTTATGCATCTTATGGAAGTGAGATACTTTTGCAGAAGAATTCTACGACGGTAGCAGCATAGCGCCATATTTAGCTGCGAAGCTGCAGTACATACAACAATCAATTCCGTTCACGGATCCAATATGACAAAAACAAGTTTTCTATAACAATTTAATTATAAAACAAAAAAATTCTTTTTTTTTTAATTTAATTAAGTAACGGGACGAGCAAGACGTTCACCTGATGGTAAGTGATACGCTTGCCCATAATAATGTAGCGCTAATTAGGATATTATACATTGTACTGTGGTGCAATGTGTTGCTCTCGTCGCTTTTAGACAAAAGAATTTAAGTCTCGTTACCCCAGTAATTTCAATAGCTACAGCACCCTTCAAACCGGTACGCAGCAATGATTGCACAGTACTGATTCTCGGCAAAAATAGGAACTGCGGTGGTACCTAAGACCGTCTCCGGCAACAGTGACCACCACCAGCATATTATTGTTATCTTCTGTATTGACAAATTTCGCCTGAGTAAAGTCTGTAGTGTAAGGGTACCCGCACAACAACTCACGGGAGCCACGCCAACCTCACCAGCTCGTGGTGCACCCTGCTGATCAACAAACGAGGCTCTGGCTCACATCAACCGGCATTGGGCCAATGTGGTAGGAAACAGCCCAAATCATGTCATAAGAATCCCCATGCGATCGTGTGGGAATCTTTGGGGGAGGCTTATGTCCATCATTGGAGGGCTATCGGCTCACGTTGATGTTGGAAGTCACAACAACAGTCCAAAGCTGGATTAGAACCTCTATTTTTATAATATTTATCATAATATCAAAAGTGTAAAGGTTTATAAAAAGAGGAGAAGAGGGAAGCCATTAAAATTAAAAGTAACAAAATGTATCCGACGCCCCGCGTGGGTTTGTTTGGCTCAAGTTTGATGATTAATTTCATTAATTAACAGGAAAAATATCCATTTACAAGATAATGGCCGAAACCATTCAGTTTGCAATGATCATTACATCATCATTATTGCAATTATCATTGTACCGCATGGTGTAGTTTAATAAATGGCGACGTGGTCTCATTAACCGACGACAAGAGAGAAGTTCTCATTTCATGCGTTGCTTTTTATGGATTGCTCGGTGCTGTGATTTTCAGATTCCCTTAAAGAAGCCACAGCATATGTCGTAGAAGCAGACTAAAAGGGTCTAGGAGTTTCGCGGGGCTTGAGGGTTGGGGCCCTTATCGCTCAACAAACGAACCTGCGTGGGACAGCGTATGGGTTAGCGATGGTTCCTAGGAGGGTTAGGTTCCTCCTCAGAGACGTGTTCACACAAAGTGTATAGAGGCACCGTTGCATTTTATAAGGTCCCGGAGCCTCCCCGAACGCGTTGATGTAGACCACCGAGGAGGTTTTACTGAGTAAAAATATCAAATAACCCCGACTCCCCCCAGTATCTCTCGAATTTCCCCCCGAAACAAAAACAAAAGGGTCCCGTCGGACCGTCTAGGTAGATACCACCGCAGCGCTTATTTCTGCCGACAAACATTACTCTGTTCGGGTTTGAAGGTTTGTTGCTGATATAATTAGAGTGACGAGACCCAACATGTTATGTCTTAAGGCGACAATTATAATGTATAATATCCTAAATTATATAGGCGAGCGTTATCACTTACTATCAGGTGAAATACTTGCTAGCCGCGTCAAAAAAGGCTTTATATCGATAATGGAAATAAACATTTTATCGTGTACTTATGAAGTACATAGTATATACAAGGTACATAGTATATATAAGGATATATACTCAGAGTAATGTTCATCAAGGATAGGAAAGGAAGTTATGTAATATATTATATATATAATATATAAGCAGTCTTTATTATCTGGCTCTAAGGTTTTTCATATTCACATCATTATTGTTATCATTCAAGACTTATTTATTTTCATTGCTTATTGTGAATTTCTCTACAACGAGTATCTGTACAGGGGAAACTGCCGCTCTCATATTGATGTCTTTACTTAATCACCTATGATGGATAGCGTTAGTTGGCATATTCCAAACTCCCACCCTTGTGAGGTGATTTCAGTGTTTTCAGTACATATATAAAATAACGTACAATGTATGTTACTTTATATATTTATATCGGGGTAGGCAGAAAGACAACATTGAAAACAAGTTATATAAGTAGAGATTACTTTGCGACGTACGAACGAAACGTATTGACGAATCATTTGGCATCGATCGTTGGACAGCGATCCTGAACATAACATTATGCCAACGTACGGGATGTTGTAGGATCGCTTTTATTATACATCAAATAAACTGAATGCCCTCCCCCAAAAACAAAATTCTCCTGCAAGTATTTATTGGGTATATACTTGTAAATATACTAGCTGTTCCTCGCCTGTTTTGCTGGCCGTAATAGAAAATTAGACGGTTATAATTATCTACAGATCATTGCGCGTCGAATGCTCATGTTCCCGTGTCAATACGTCCACTGGTTTTCACGTGATTGGCGAATAAACAAAACCTAGTTTCATTACATATATATTATCCATTAAATCCATCATTGATTGCAGTCGTCTTTTTCTTATCTTTGGAAGTTATAATTTTTATAAAAGTAGCAAGCATCAGAGCAAGAGGTAAAGCATCCGTGAGGTAGACGCGGAGCGACATTAAAAGCATAGAAAAAATTGAAAAACAGCAGTGAGGGCACTTAGTTAAAGAGGACTCTACAACTGTTTTGTGATTCTCACCTGTCCGTTAAATTTGTAAAGGTCGAGAAGAAGAACAGGATAAGACAAAGAAGTGCTTGAAAAGGTATTTACATGAAGACAACAGTTCATTTCATGGTTGTTAACGACGAATTGCTGTGTTTATCTAATCGGACATCAGTACTGGATATAAGATATGTGATAGTGAGTAGCTACATGAACTTCTACAGACTTTCCGTAGAGACTTACAACTGTCTTGATGGCAGTAGTAAACTTCGACGTTTTACCAACAAATAACTTAGAAACTTCTTAAGGCTAAGTGACTAAAACAACTATCGAACAAAACTACTATTAAGTCGGCAGGTTGTAGATAGCTACGTGCATTCGAATAACCTTACCACCATTAAACTATACATGTAATAATTCCGGAATCGAACAAGGCAGCTGATTGTTTTAAGGAAGATTGTTTAGCTGCTGCGCCATGGAGACAGACAAGATTAAAACAAAATCATTTTGCATATAAAAATAACTCTCTGCTAATTTGGATTGTGATCGCTCCAACCATTTCAGAGGTTATGTTAATCCATATCATACATTGTCTTCCTTATAGCGGAGGTTTCTAGTTCGATTCCGGGAAAATATCTAGTTAAGTCTATGTGTTAACAGCATCGCTTTGTTCCGTCTGTAAATATAAGAGAGTCTAAGTAATATATTATGAGCGGGCTCGCTTTACCGTCTACAGTTTTGGTATATCGTTATGCAGCAGGGCCTCGTATGTATTATGCTGATGGTATAATTAATTAGTCGACCCTTAATTTCATGCAAGATTTTCGTATATACCCATTCCCAATCAATAGTGAGGACGCAGCGTTACCCACATTACCACGGGGGACTTGTTACGCATAAAAAAATAATAATTTTACATTAAACCCAGCCCAGCATCAGATAACGATGATGAAAGATAAATCAGATATTTTGATATCTAACAAACAATAGTTTCGGTCTGGTTCCATAAATAAACCCCTCGTAAGAATATGCAGACGTATGCATCGCACTCTTTCTACGATGGTTAACAAGACGAGGTAAGTTTTACGGTGTTGCGATAAATAGGTCCGGTTTCACGGTATTTGATGATAAATGTTGAATGTTTCACTCCCTGTGACAGATGACGGAGCCGGGGCGTGGTGATGTGCCAGGCTATAATTGTCTGGCATTGATTTTTTTTTTTGCTCTTGGCCATTTGTTCCCAGCACGCCATTCGCAGTGGGCATTGTCTTTTGTTAAACGTTACATTAATATCGAAATTAGATAGTACTGTGGCGGAAACGCGAGGCTCTTAATTATAAAGTTGTAATGAATAGTTTCTGGAAAATGAAAGGCGGGGAGCGGAAAGGAGCGGAAGTGCATCAGCTAGTTGTGATACATACTGAATAGATATTTTAAATAACGAAAGTTTCTCTCATTGGTTTAAAATAATAATGTAACACATCATCATCATTTCAACCAATGGATGTCCACTGCTGAACATAGTCTCTTGTAATCTGGTCACAAAGCACTGTCTTGCCCTGTTTGAATCCAGTAGCTCCTAGCGATTTTTTTTTATTTCCTTAGTCCACCAAATAAACAAGTAAAACAAATGAACTTGTGTACATACAAAGAAAAAACATCCATATGTTACACCTTCAGCTCCTTGTTGATGATCCGACCACGGTAAAGTGACAAGTTGCCAGTTACCGTTCAGAACAGCCTGGGAAGAGTTCTTTAAGCGCTAACCTAACTTTTCTCTAACATCGGTTATCGTAACCTAGAATAACTGATGAGGTATTGATGTTTACGGACAATTTCAAGCTTTAAACCAAACTATAGACAATAATAATATTATAAGCTGATTATAATGGTAAGGTTTCTGGTAAACGAAAGCCAGAGAGAAGATGAAAGCCATGTTTGAGGAATATCAGGGAATGTATTGGCATATCTGGGGCGTCCCGATTGTACCGCCGAACCGGACACAGAAAGACTGTATCACGCTGATCGCCGACCTTCACTAGTTGGAGAGGCATTTTAAGAAGAAGATGAATGAATAGACTACGACGACGAAACTGAAACTAAACGGAGCCTTATTATAGTAGACCTGCTGAACTGAATCTTATGAGTTACTAATACAAGATCTTGCAATCCTTAACATCGGCTAAAATGCAAAACAATGAAAGTACTACGATCTACGCCTTAGTTCATTGGATTTCAATTTCAACACGGTAGCCCAAAGTCAATGGTTCACGTGGCACCGGAATCGAACTAGTGACCCCATGCTTACAAGGCGCTCGGTTAAGCGCTCTGCCACAGAGTACGTACATAATTAACAAAGTGCAGGTTTAATGGAAGCGCAACGTTCATTTAATTAATGAAATTTTAACATAAAATGGATGCTTTTCCATGAATGCGGACCGGAGGCATTATACCTGTTTCCGAAAATACCATCTACTTTGTAAAAGGTTTGTAATATATTAATGTAAACATGGTCGTGGTAATAGCCGGCTTTGGAGATGCGCTGGAATATCTCAATGACAATTTTGTGAGCTTTTAGTAAAAGGCGACTAAGAGCGAACGGCATTTAGGTTTTTCCTTCATGCGAAGAAAGGCAACCTACTTTTGAATTAGGGAGGCTCGTCCAGCATTGAATAACTACAGCTCCTAACAGGTTGTTAAAATTTCCGCGTTAAAAGTTTAATTTAGCGCCATCTATTTCAAATAGTTTGACTCATTTATTTTACGATGCGCGAGCGCATCTTAATGTTGACTTTCAAATAATACCAAGTTTGAAATAAATCTTCTAGGTGGGGTTGAATTTAATGTTTTTTTTACGCTACAGCTTTTTATACTTTATTGTTAACCTACTCTTTGTAGATAAACCCGAGTGTCAACCGGTGAACATGAGATGAGATGATAGAATTGACCTTTATTTATTCAGCTATTACACTGGTGGCAGCACAGCTAGTGACAATGAAATGTTGTGTAAACATCTTAACAAGCAACACATTATTGTTGGCAGGTCTATAATCAACCGGCCGGTGAACAGCATTTTGAGATATGATTTTGAGCTGGAGACAGGCTTAAGAATAGAAACAGCTAGTCTACCCGAGTTAAAAAATTAATTAGAAGTAACTTCATAAATAATCGCTTAAAAATATATTGGATAGCAAACCTTTTTAAAAAAAACTTAAATAACCTAACTTAGAATTGAAAATATTTTACTTTATAGGATAAGGTATAAATAAAAAAACTTAGTGTTCATCAAGTCTGAATAATCATTCTATAACCGGATGAACAGAAATGAAGAGATCCATAGGAGAACTAAGGTCACCGACATAGACCAAAAGATTAAAGGGCAAGGGGCAGGACACATCGCTCGAAGGACTGACAGTCGATGGAGCTCTAAGGTCTTCGAATGGTGACCGCGTACCGGAAGACGTAGTGTTGGCAGACCCCCACCAAGTGGCCCGACTATCTGGCGAAGGTTGCTGGCAGGGCAAGATCGATCGATGTGGAGATCCTTGGGGGAGGCCTATGTCCAGCAGTGGACGTCTATCGGCTGATGATGAACCAGGTGAATAGGATCAAAATTTCTGTTTATATTTATCTAGCTAACAAGTTAAGGACTGCGTCGTGTCACTTGTCCAAAGTAACTAACAAACTTTGTAACAACTAGATCCGTTTGTTTAGTACATTAGGTCTCGCTGTAACGCCTTAGGCTGCCACTTGGTTTGTGTGCTTTGACAATTTGAATTTCAAATACACATATATTTTCTCACTGAGTTTCGAGTGACTGTTGCTTTTACTTGCGTTTTTAAATTTGTGTTAATTTTGTTACATCATCATCATCAGGTGCTCCATTGAAACTGAAGTTTGGCGATCGGATTGAGACAAGACACTTCGAAGTTATTACATAGAGGCCGTGAATTTTTCTTAGAGTATGTTTAGTATTTAATATAAGCTTTAATATATTTTATGTAAATAAGTTGGGTAGAGTATCGGATCCTTGAAAAACGTGAGTCAAGTGTTATTAATTATGCGGCAGGAAGGAAACGCGAGACCCGTGCGCTGCTGTCTCTCACGGGTACACAAAGCTGTTGGTGCGGTGTGCTTGTATGTATGTATATAAAATAAACAGCATTAAACCACCCCATCCCCTCAATAATTCTTAATTATAATTAACAGTTGACGAACAATTTATTTTATGTTCAATGATTTTAGCGATGACAAATTATATACTGTTTACAAATCAATTTCTAACCACATTGTATATCTTTTAACAATCATCATCATCTGCTGATAGACTGCTGGACTCCACTGCTGGACATAGGCCTCCGTAGTGCCTTTAGCAATATTTCCAAGTAATTCTAACAGTTAAGTTATTAACTGTTAACAAATCCTTCTTAATCAAATTAGATTGAGAAGGATTAACGGTGTTACAACGTTGAAGTTAAAATAAACTATGTAGTTTGTATTTCGTTTGCTATCGTGGTAATATATCTTTACTTTAAATACTAATTTGTTTAACTAAAGACTATAAAAAACAAGATTTTTCTATCTTGTATTCATCAGCTATTTCGTAATTAAACGTCTACAGACGGTCTCAGCATCGATAATAGTCCTATTCAAAGTTTTAGTTGAAGTTGGGTATTCTAAGTGTAATACTATATACGTTTTGTTAGACAATAGAATCATATTTTAGATATAATGTTGAAATTTGAAACTGTAATTCCACTACATCATTAGAGTTGTACTAATGATATTAATATTTTGGTACAGAAATAATATACGTACCGTACGCAATTATCGAATGGGTCGAATTAATTTACGGAAAGCTTCACTAATTATATTACTAGCGGCATGTTCGATGAGTTTATATATATTCTAAAAACCACAATATTGTGCTCTCTGGAAAATTGTATTTAATTGATTGACTGTTGGAATACTGTTCATATGTACCAGGTGCGCCTCAGTACCACCTCTCATTTGACCAATAAAGGTGTAAAATACAAAGGTGAGAAGGCGGGAAGCGAGTGGGAGCGAACTGGTTCTTTCCGACAGCATCCCTACTGTGAAGAGACATCACATTTCTTCGAATCCTTCATAAAGGAGATTGTTCTGAGTTGTTCCGAATTATTCCTGCTTCTACTTTCCATCTGGATACATACATCTCTTTGTGGAATCATTTGTCACCAGCGGTATTTCCGAACCAATGCAACTTGAGGGCTTTCGAGAAAACAGCTTATTATTCCCTTAAAAGCCAGCTATGCAGCGTCGACTTCCAGTAGTTGCGACTATCCATGAGTGTCAGTGATCAGTATCAAGCAGGTGAACTGTTCGCTCGTTTGTTCACCCTTACAGCCTTGTCGTGTTTGGATGTTATAATGTTATTACTAACCCTTTGTAGATGCGTCTTTAAGGGTAGGTAATGAAACATCGGTAATACTTAGCAATTTAATCTATGCAATAAGTATAAAATAAACATCAATCGACAATATTATTACACTGAAAAATGCGGGATCACACGTTCTAGCAAACTTATCTATATATCGAGACGCAGTGGAGACGTCGGCGGTTATTTGAAGCGGTTTGCGTCGCCCCTAATATTAATATAACGGTACTGGTTGAGGTTTAAAAGGTGACCTGCTTCTTCTCCCTCTCTGAGCGGATGGTGATCTTGGCGGCGGCGACGGTCGTGTCGGCGGAGTCAGCGTCCGCGACGAGCGCGCGCAGCCGAGCGGCACGCTTCTCCCTGGCGGCAGACCTCTCGGAGAGCTCAGTCATCTCGTCCTCCAAGTCGGTCAGGCGCGCCCTCGTTGCTTTAGCCCTTTGGACGGCAGCTGTCTCATCGTCGGCGCTCTTCAGCGCTGTCCACTTTGTTAAGGAACTCTCCTCGTTCAGTCTGCGCGCGATCCGCTTCTCTGTTCGCTCTTCGTTCTCTTGCAGCGCTCTCCGGGCACCGCTCACTTCCGACTGGCCGATGCCGACGGTGTCGAGTATCTTGTCCGAGATACGCATCCGGTTCTCGAGATTCGACACGCTGTTCTCGAAGTCGATGTCGTCGGTGAAACGGGACGCCTTCTTGCTGGCGCGCAGACGCTTCAGCGATTCTGTGATCTGTAAGAACAGTAAATGATTGGTGAAAAAAAAAATCAGGATATCCGGTACAAAGAATCAGATTCTATTAATTAACAGTGGATACTAGTCGCAGGCAATATTATATTTAATGTATTTTTTTTAATTTAATGAAGCTGCAAGACGAGCGGGTCGATCACCTGATGGCGTTCGCTCGAATGGTATTCGCAACACCGCATTGCGCTCTTCGCCTTTACACATAAGATGTTAAGCCTCGTTACCCCAGTAATAATAATAACTAAAGCGCCCTTCAAACTGAAACATAGTAATGTTTTCACAGTAAATATCATATCTGGCGCGACAGTTATAGTTAAGCATACTTCAGCAGTAGGGGTGATATACAGATATCAAAAGTATTATTAGAATTGACAGTGGCAATCGTCCTTAATATTTAACGACCGTTTCATTTTTTTTTTTCAATAAATCGAGACGAGGGGGATGTTCACCTGATAGTAAGTGATACGCCCGCCCATAAAAACGTCCAGCTAGTTATGACGATATATACTGCAACATATCGCACTAGTCGCCTTGAGACTTAAGACATCGAGTCTCGTTACCACAGTAATAACACTAGCTACAGCGCCCTTCAAACCGGAACACCAACAAAAAATTTACCCTAAAATCCCTTAATATTTTCCTTCACGCGACTAATCCGAATTACGTATCATAAATTCACTGGTGGTAGGTCCCTGTTGCCGGAAGCTGTCTATGTAGATATCACAGCAGCGCCTCTATCAGCCGACAAATGTTATTACGTTCCGGTTTGAAGGGCGCTGTAGGTTATAATTACTGTGATAATGGGAATCAACGAATTCTATATTTGACGAACGCAATGGTGTAGTATGCAAGCATAAACGAAACTAGTGGAATCGCTTTGGGTTGTTGTAACACTATCAAATGAATGTTACGTTTGTCTAATCATTAAATTAAAAAAAAAAACAGTATTTAATATTTTTGATATTGTCGTTGTAAGAGCAGGCGGCCCGCCGCCTCGCTGCATATACGTTGTCATTAATATTGTTTGTAAACTATCGATGCGCCATGTTCGCCGGTTGCGGCTTCATGCAGTGCAGCTTCCGGTCCCGACGCTGCACACTACGCCTGTGTCGTTGTACTCCTAAGTTAATTTTAACTGCCAATTGTTGTGTATAGGCGCACAGGTTAGCGACCATAAATCCGTCCCAGCGTCCGAGGAAATGTCAGTGTGGCGTTGCGGAATCCGGTTCTAATTTTAGACCCCAGCCCGTGGGCACGTGATTTAAACGAAATCTATAAATAACCATAACCGTTGTGTAGATTAAAACTTCAATTAAATGATTCAACATCATCATCATTGGAACTGATGGAAATCCACAGCTGGACATAGTTGATATGTTCGACAAACACCCGATTTTTTGTTTTCTCTGTCCACCTAGTGGGGGTATGCCAACGCTGCGGTTTCCGATGCGAGGTCGCAATTCCAGCCCCCCAAGACCCCATAAAAAGATTATTGTTAATATTATTAAAACTTGTATAATTTCATTAATTAATCTACTTTCACTGTACGACAATTAAATTGCTTATTACTATAGGGTAGTAAAGTTAATGTCTTCTATTGCTAATGGGTAACGTAACGATACTATTACAAATATGTAGCTGAAGTTATTAAATAGTAAGTCCTTGTAGTGTTGAAAAAACATATACTCAACCGTAAACGCATCAAAGTGAAACCTACAAGCAAAGGAGCAATTCAACCAAATATTGCTTAACTTATATATAACTTGATATTTTCAAATATTTATTAAACTTAAGCGAATAGATAGTTTCCGACAATCGTTGGCCTATACGCGGTGTGACGGAGTGGTGAATATAGTATATAGGCTGTGAAGTATATAGCTGGTGAAAACTAGTCAATCATGCTCCTGATGTACACTTGGAGTGACCCATGTCCAGCTGTGGTCTAATACTAGCTGATGATGATGACCTTCGGTCAATGGTATGATTGATATTATGCTTGTAATAATTTTAAAGCATTAATACAGTATTGTATGATGCGAGGATTTAAGGACAACGGGGATGTTAAGATGTTAGTTTATACGTGATCGTGATTGTTGATCAATTAATTTTCATCAGATTAATTAAACCAGGAAGTTAACTTTGCCAAGTGGCAGCACAGCAAAGTTATTGCGAGATTTAGTTTGCATCACACTCGTCGAGCACGGCGAAGTTTGTATTCGCGATTAAACCTATGGAAACTGTTATACTCCCTCCTACATTACTTCAATTAGTTAATAACATATTTTACAAGTTTATTAAATTTATTCTCCAAAACTATTCATCCGTAATGTCGCAGGAGTAAGTTCTACCACAACGTAGTAAACATGGGAATACATAAACAATACAGACGTAGATATTCTTTCGAACTGATTGGCGTCTGATTAGAACAAAGAAGACATTGAAAGAACTTTGTCTATGAAAAACTATATGTTCAGACGTTCGGGGTGAAGAGTTTAGGTCATAAGAAACAATGTTGTGTTAGTGGGAATCACCAAGATATTGTTAGATACAAATTCCTAAAAAAACCATAGAGATAACTCAAGTAAGATAATGCAGAGGACTCACTAATCTTGGTAATGAGTCTGAATGTAGTTAGTTTATACTGCTTACGTCACTAACCTTTGTCGAAGTAGATAAATAGTGTTTGTATTACGTTTTTCATATATCGAAAATAGATATTTGCTTCTACATGTATCTCTTATCCTATTTGTGTATCATGAAAAATATCAGTTTCAAATAAATATTGTTGTTCACTACAGTGGATAATTCTCCTTGCATATACTCTCGATTCTTATAAAATGTATGAAAAGACAATAGTCTAACAAAAACGGTTATGTAATAACTAAATAAAAAGACTTAGTGCTTTAGTTTGTTAGACTTCCTCAAATAGAGGTATTTGCGGAGCGCCGTGGACTGGCATCGATCACGGGAGTAGGTGCCCTTTAAATTATTACCTCAATTCTCGCCTTGTACTACCCGTCGTGAATAGAATAGTGGTGGGGTTAGTCTAATATGGGAGACAGTTTAGAAAAGGCTGTAAGTTTAATGATAATGAGAATTAATGAAAATGAGATCGATGATTATAGCTATATCATTATCAAAAAGTTTTTACATAGTTAAAATTATTATCATCAGACATAACCGGAATAGTTTTCACGATGTGGTTCTAACGAGAGATGGCGTAAATGAAACGTAGCTGCTAAACCAGCTTTCTATACTTCGATGGTAACGCCATGGACCTGCTGAATTTTGAAGGAGTATATCAGCAGCGAATGAACTGCTGAAGCTTCCGAATTATTTATAATTTCAATCATTCTATCAGTCCAAAGATGTTTTGTAGGTTTTCAGCGACGCGTAAATTATTTTACAGTGGACGGGTGGTGAATCTGTGCGGGCCGCCGTTTGAGAGTAACTGTGCAACGGGAATATCTGAAAATAGGCCCACACTGGATTAGATGAATAGTTGGCATGCAAACATTCGAGTAGCAGATGCCGCTTCATCAAACACCTCGACGGTCCTCCATTTGTTTTAGGTCACATGATGTCTTAATCATTCGTGGCGACTAGTATACGTTATCCATATATATGTATATAATAAAAATGGGTGTTGTTCGTGCGACAATCACGTGAAAACTAGTGAACATATCAACATGGGAACATGACCATTCGACGCGGACTGAACTGTAGATGGTCATAGGCTATTTATTTATGAGGTTGCTATGGTAACGATTGGTATCGTAACAAAGTCATTCGCGATTCGGGTTGCTCTCAAGGAATATTTCAGACAAATGTCATGTACATATTTATACTATGGCTAGCTAAGCGGCTTGGGGAACTGTTAGCATATGTACAGTTTTTTTCATTTACTATGATAGTAATAATAGAGGAAGATGCCTTCAATGATATTTGCTCATTAGTGAGTTAACTCATCATTACATCGAGATCTTTGACTTCGAGTATAAGAGGGCGACTCTCGTTACAAATTCGAGTTCGAAGCTATAAGTGAAGTTGAAGGGTTTGGAATAGTAATACCAAGCCACTTCATATTGTAAGTCCTTTTAACAACTAGTTTTGCTCCGTTTCTCAATGGGCAAGAGCTACAGTACACTCAGAGAGCGTATTCCGCTGTTCATGTAGCATTTAATTAATTTTTTTAATTCGACGAAGCGATGAGATGGGCGACACTTTTACCTGTTGGCAATTACCTGACGCCTTGAGACATTAGTTGTTAAGTCTCGTTACCCCAGTAATTTCACTAGCTACGACGACCTTCAAACTGGAACATAGTAATGTTTGCACAGTACTGATTATCGCCTGCAATAGCCACTGCGGTGGTACCTACCTAGACAGTCTCCGGCAACAGACCTACCCCCAGTAAATGATATAACAAGTGTCCTCTCCACGTTAATACTTACTGAATAGCTTAAGATAATAAAGCTTAGTCGGATGCCTATATTTGTTGTTATTATACTTTAGTTAGTTTCACCATTATGAGGATATATTCATCAGTGAACGACCATATCCTGAAGAAGCTATCACATTTAAAATACTTCCAATGTCTACCTAGCAATTATAAAGTAAAGTGTAAAGCATATAAAGGGGATAAAAAACATATCTTAACCTTAGTTGTACATACGACGTTTTGTCATCATCATCACCCGATAGATGTCCACTGCTGGACATAGGCCCAAAGATTGCGCTGATCGCGTTGCCGAGAATTATAGGCCGTCCTTTATAAGGGTTCATATGGGGGGATGTGGGCGATTTCCCATGCTGACTGAATGCGGGTTGATGGATGCGAGAGCCTCGTTTGATGATTAGCAGGTGAGGTTTGAGTCCCGTGAGTTTTTGTACGGGACCCCTTACAACCCTTCGAAGTTTTGTGTATTATTGAAAATAAGGGAATAAATGCGGTTACAAGCAATAGAAATTCATCTCTTCAGCTCGCTGGCCTAATAGTTAGAGCGTGCGGCTTTCGTTCCGAAGGTCGCGGGTTCGAATCTCGGCATGTACCGATGACTAATAATATATTTAAGTTATGTACATTTGTGAACTTCAGTTACAACAGCGAGATACAAACGGTGAAGGAAAACATCGTGAGAAAACCCGCACATTGAAATCATCTTTGTGTGTGTGTGTGTGGCGGCACCAATAAAGTGGCAACAGACTCGCCCCCTGTTACATCGGACCTAATCTGACCACAACTGGGGAAGAGTGGCTGTTTATTCACCTCCGCCTACCCCTAGGTAAAAGGCTAATAGGAAAAAGGTCTGATAATATATATATAAAAAAAATCATCTAAGTATACAATTCTTAGTTCCCTATGATCTTCCTGAAGCTCAGTACAGTTAGATAGATAGATACACGAGAGCGCACCCTTTATTGGATTTTATTTTCCTTTACCTCAAATCAAACGGAACTTACCGATACGATTCAAGTTGAATTATTCCAACCCTAAGTTCCACATTTTTATAACACTTAAAGCTTAAACGGAATTGAAATATTATTACATTACTGTATACTGTTTTAGCATATTTCATTTTTAACTTTCATCATCATCATCATCATCGATATCTCAAGGACCTCTCATATCGATCGGTCTTGCAGTGCCCGCTTCCACGTTCACCGTATGGGAAGATTTGGATCATTTCCCTCCACGCTGGCCCAATGCGGGTTGGTAGGAGCCAGAGCCTCGTTTGTTGATTAGTAGGGTGCCTAGTGCCTACGGTTTTGCGAGCAGCACAGGATCCATCGATATAGAGATCTTTGGGGAAGGCTTAAGTCCAACAGTGCACGTCTAGCGACCGATGATGATAAGAAAATATGCAAAAGAATTTTCATGTTTTCACCTTTATGTATATTAAACATTTGCTAAGTTTTCTGTGAATTCAATCGACATCAACCATCTTTGGAGAACGATGATAAATTAATATCTTAATTAGTTCGTGCTCGTGCTCGTCTCTATATTGGATTCTACTGCATTTAATATTGAAACGATGTTTCCTGCTAAATAGTTATGAAGTTAAACAGGTACTCCGGCTAGGAATGTAATTTATGAATCAGAAAGTCCGCTCACAGCGCTCCGTTTGTATCGTCCGTCGCGCGTCCCCGGTGCAACGGTTTATACATCAAATAGCGTTATTTGCAACGAGGTGGAAAATTTAGAACTTTCCTTTTGAGAGCTCGCTAGGAAGCTCCATTTCCTGTTTTACTTACAATTACAATGGAGCAAGCAGTCGGAACGCGAAACGTTTTTAATTAAAACGATTACTGTAGAAATCTGTGTACAGTATTATTTCAAATCAAATGTTCGTTGTGTATTTTATTTTAGTACGTCTACGTATCAGCTGTTGTGGGCGGGTGTATCACTCACTAACAGGTGAACGTCCCGCACCCCTCGTCGCTTCTCTGTATAAAAAAAATTACTGAAAGTTCGTAAATGATGGATCGATGTAAACTAATATTTTTCTCCGCAATGAACCGCAACGGTAATGTCGCATCCGGATGCTCCGGTTATGAAATATTTTCACCGACGTTTATAATTGGCTTCAACCTAGTTTATTTCGCTCGGTCGCTCATTACCCGTCAGTTGAAGTGGTGGGAAGAGGGAAATCCGGTCAAGTGTCATGTCCCCGGCGATTACTGTCATCTTTTAAATGGAGGAGGTGGGATGCGTATACACGGAACTTTGCTTTCATCTGCGATCTGTACCACTACTATGTAGGTCAACGTGTAATTGTTGCTCTATTAGCGGGTTTTGAACGTTAACTCGATATTGCGGTCTTTCAGATAAACTGTGCGGCACAGGTATTTTTTTCCTGACGACCGAACTGTACTCTCGCAGCGGGTAGAACGTTCGTCAGTTAAGTGTTTCGACCTGAAAACTATGAAGAAAATATCTATTCGGAACGCTCGCGCGGATCGGATTCGTAATGTTGGGCTAAAGGAAACTATCGCCTAGCTCCAGCAGTGTTTGACATAGGTATTACTTTGAGAATTCGTTGTGAAGGACGTTTGTAACATCTGCATGTTCAGATTATCATATACTATCGACATATAGGGAAACAGATTATAGTATATTGATTAGCGTTTGAGCATTTAGTATACGATCTTTGTAGTTTGTAAATATTTTTCATCTGAAATGCTACAGGAAATCCAAATGTTCAGGAAAATGAATATAATCTTTTGTTTCGACACAAAGAACTGTATGAGCTAGATGTAATAGTGACTGACGATGGTGACAAATTGCATCCGTTCCGAGCGAAATCCCGAAACGCCCTGTGGTGAATTCAGTATGGCAAAGGGAACAGGATCTCAATTATATCTGATGATATCATTCCTGAACGTTAATTGAACAAAGAGAGGTTGTATTGCAAAAACTTGCATTGTTTTCGATAATCATCCGGACGTATGGCGCTAAGTGATTAATTTGGAAAACAATCCATTACACGGTTTTCAATCAACTCGTCGCGGTAGACGTCCTGCAGCGGTGCTTCAATTTATCGGATGGCCCGAAACTTTGACACCCCTCATGCGGACCTCACGTCACTGGATGATGCACGCTTTTTAATAGACCAGTCATCATGCAAGTGGTTGATATTCAGATCATCTTAATTCGATTTTATATATTTAATTTTCCATATTCTCAACCACAAAGTATAATTATATATATAGAAAACAAACAGTCCAGGTAGGTAAGTTCATCTTCCAAAAAGATATCAATCGACAAATCCAACTACGGTGGGTAGCGTTCGGGAGGCTATGCAGCATCCTTTCGTCTCAGATACCGCAGTGTCTGAAGATGTTCGTGATGTGAAAGGTCTTCAATTCGTGCGTGTTGACAATGTTGACATACGAAATCGAGACATGGCTCCTTACTGACGGTCTTATAAAAAGGCTCAGTCACTCAAACGGCAATAGAGGGCTATGCTTGGAGTTTCCCTGCCCGATAGTATCTGAAATGAGGATTTCCGCTGAAGAACTAAGGTCACCGATATTGCTCAAAAGTTTCCTATACTTAAGTGGCAGTGGGCAGGACACATTGCCCGAAGGACCGACGGCCGATGGGGCAGTAAGGTCCTCAAGTGGCGCCTGCGTACCGTTACACGATGTCTTAGAAGGCCTCCTACAAGGTGGATCGACGATGATCTTTGGAGGAGGCTTTTGTCCAGCAGTGGACATCTATCGGCTGATTGATAATGATGATGATATATAGAAAATATTTTATTTAAATTTCGTCTTAATAACTTTAGATATGTTGAATAAAGACATTGCTGCCGTGCATTCAAAACATTATATGACATAATATATATCGAATGTGCCGTTCAACCAAATCATTCACACATTAGATATGTTAGGAGAGAGATTATTAATAAAACCCTATGCGACACACCGTCAGTATTAACAAGACGGTGCTTTCAGGATGTAATGGAATCGAAGAGATAATCTAGTTGAACACGTTGCAGTTCAACTCAGGTTCACGGGGAGCTTTTAGGCCCTTTGCCGGAGGCAATGCCGCCACCCTGCATCAACATTAAACCTTCCCGTGCTCGTTAAAATCAATATCGCCGGTCTGGCTATTTCATTTACCAAAATCGATATATTAACACGGAACGAAAACGTTTTTAAGTGCAACAGTGAAATTTTGCGGAGATAACGAGAATGAACAAAGTAACCATGTAAATATATATCATACGTACATAATTATATTAAAAAGAATATATTCATCTAATCTACTTGAATCTGTTGAAGATGAGACCACGGAAAGAAATTACATAATCGTATTTAGACTCAGATACGGGCTACGTATTGTAATCGGGAGCCCTTGGACTGATCACCATGAAAACTGGTGTAAGACATGTATACTTGATCTTCAACTTTATATTGGTCTTATGGTAACCGATGTCTGGGAACGTCGGTGTAATAACCAGCTATTGTTACAGCACCATGATGCAATTTGTCTGTAGATTACTGTAGTTCAACTTATTTACATATATATTTCAACAGCAGATTTACATCCTCGGGTGGCTCGCTGGCCTAATGGTTAGAGCGTGCGGCTTTCATTCCGAAGGTCGCGGGTTCGAACCTCGGCATGTACCAATGACTTAATATTTAAGTTATGTACATTTGTGAACTTCAGTTACAACAGCGAGATACAAACGGTGAAGGAGAACATCGTGAGGAAATCCGCACACTGATATCATCTTTGTGTGTGTGTGTGTGTGGGGTGGTACCAATAAAGTGGCAACAGGCTCGCCCCCTGTTACATGGGACCTAATCTGACCACATCTGGCGAAACGTGGGGGGTTTATTCACCTCTGCCTACCCCTACTGGGAAAAAGGCGTGAAAATATATAAAAAAAAAAAATTACATCCCCACTGTTGGGGCACAGGTATATAATAAAAAGTAATACTTGAAATTTGTCTGAATTATTCCTCGAGAGCAACCGCGACCATAAATTGACTTTCTATACTAACCGCAAAAATTAATTACCCTATAACCATCTACAAACGTCGCATGCTCATGTGCCCGTGTCGACACGTTCACCAGTTTTCACGTATTTAGAGAACAAACAATACATTATACGTACAGATCTATTAATATAACTTATGTGCACTCGATGAATAACATTCGCCGTGTTTAGCTGGCATCGAGCATCATGACGATCAGCATGATTAAGAACATTGATGATGATTAGCCGGTGTTATTCTACTCGGCTTACAGTTCTTTGCGAACGTTTGGACCGGCTCCAGGCTGATGTAATTTATTAATAACACAATTTAACATCCAGCGTTGTTCGTGCCATAAATATATGCGCGGCTCACAATGTAAGCGATGTTTTATTAGCTGTCTAAGGAAGCCGCAGTGGTATCGGTGTGCTTGGCACTCAGCTTTTTTTTTGGCATTCGGTTTACTCATGCGTATACCACCAGATATATCATCATTATTTTTATCTTGACAAATTTACCTCATATTTTCACCTGATGGTAAGCGATAACCCTGTCAATAACATCGTGGCGCTTGTGACGATGGTATATACTGCACCGCATTGTGCTCGTCGCCTTGAGGCATAAGATATTAAGTCTCGTTACCCCAGTAATTTCACCAGCTACAGCGCCTTTCACAACGGAACAGTAATATATACGCAGTAGTTTGTCGGCGTAAATAGGAGCTACAGTGAAGACCAATCATCAGTTAAATTTCTTAAGTACTAGTTTCTTATTAAAGGCTGTATGAGGTCTCAATAGAGATTAAAATATTTTTTTAATTACTGTAATTTTAGGAAAGTAATTAAAAAAAAAACCGGCTATACGAATATCAATATAATAAGATCTATGAGTGATTTTTTACTGTCGCGGATGTAGACTATTGCAATACCGATGACAGACTAGTTAGTCTGGCTAGAGTAGAGTCTGGCGTCTATGTCAGCGGTGATTTTTGGGAAGAGTATGTTAAAAGAGTACTTGAAATCGCAATAAGGATCTGTAAGGACTCTTATGTCATACAAACAAATATGCAACCCCACACAGGCTTCGCCTATCAATATCAACGGTATGTCATAAGACAAAGGAAACGTGAAGTGATTTTTATTCGCTGTTAAACCAGTCGATTAGGACCTCCGCAGCGACGGCTCATGAATGTCTCTGACAGGGAACCTATTCCGGAACATGTCATGAAACGTAATGGCGAAAAGGAAGTTAGCCTTTTTCTTGTTCCGGTATAAAAATAAACGTCTACAATCCATAGACATCCTAAAGGAGCACCGCAGACAGTTTCGGAAATTGGATGCATCACTAACGCAAAAGCGATCTGGTTACCTTGTAACGATGTATTTTAGCTCCTAACAATAACTCCCCTACTCCCTCTGATTCTCGCGCACACACCCCCACCCCCACGCCACCATGTTTTTAATTAAGCTTGCATCAACCGAACTCCGTTAAGTTTTTTTACTTTATGTACCTGCGTTTCGTTGTGAACGTGGAGCTTCAAAGATATCAAATTAATAAGTTCCCCGTCGAAGGGATTTTTTGAGTATTAATTATTCCTTCTAACTCTTTGAGTACCAGCTCTGTGGTTTTTTATTTAATATTCTACTTATATGTTTTGTTTATTTCGTTCCTTTTGATATTAATATAAAAAAAATATTACTCTGCGGAAACGGCACCGTCTGTGCGCTATCATTAGTAAAAGAGAGAGAGTTCATTGAATATAATGATTACTTTTCTCTACGGTTATATGATTTAGGAATCTTTAGGAAATAGGAAAAGTTAACTGAATCTTTTAATATAAGGACAACATTTCATAATATGTGAGCTTTGCTAGGATTAAAATGGTACTTTTGAATGGTCATTAAAAACTAACCAGTTGATTTGTAACACGGAGGTCCTTCCATAAAGGTCCAATTCAAACGCCTCGTAAATGACCAGAGCTTTGATTTATTCTAAACCTAAAATATAGCATATAAATATTACAACAACCTGTTATTGTTATTACAAATTAAAATTATTAACAATTAAATACAGGGTGGTGGTCTCTGTCTACCCCACTGGGAACGAGGCGTGATATATATATATAAATACAGGGGAAACACGTTGAATATGTTTGACCTAGGGTAGAGAAGATCAGGGAATAGTCTATTTATATTGAGCATTTATATATATATATTAAACATCATGAAAAATAATAACAGACCCTGCACCCGGATCCCCGAGCCCAGTATCAGATTAGCTGCAAGAGTCAAAATGACTAACAAGTGCTAAACATCATCAGACAGAGATGAAGAAGTAACTTTAGAAAAATGTTTCATATGTTGATGTAGAGATATATTTCACTTACTGTTTCCCAGTAATAAAACCATGGATACACTGAAACTGGAATGTATAATAGTAATAACGGTGATAATTAAATAAGTTTTCAGTACAAACAAAATCTCTCCACGTAAATATCACTTCTGTTACTGGAATGTTTTTCAAAACCACCCTGCAGGCTATGAAATATCGAAAATTGAGCTGGTGTAGAGGAAACGTGGGATATTTAATTAAAATATCGTTTGCATATCTTCAGCTTCATTGTTTCATATTCAATTTTACGGTGAAATGTATTCCGTTTCATTTTTACTAACTCCTGTCGCGGCCAGCCAAGAAGTTTTAATACGCAAGCCCGACTTGTACTAACGTTTTCAGTAATTTAGTTATACGTTAGCTTACTTACCGCTTCGCTGCTGATGATTTTCTTTGTTACGAAAATACACGAAAAAAAATAATTCACTGAACTTTGTTTTGGATGATAAACGAATCTTCTTCTTCTTACTACTTTGTCCTATCTTTACTTAGAGTCGGCCCTCCTCGTCACTCTTCTAAATGTATCTTTATTTTGTGTCGTAGCTTCTATCAATTTCTTATTCTTTAGATCTTTATTTATCATCGCCAAGTAGTTGGGTCTAATTATTAGATATCGTTTTCTTCTTCTTCTTGCTAGACCATGTCCCATCTTTACCTGGCGTCGGCCTTCCTCGTCATTCTTCTAAATCTAACTATATTTTGTGCCATAGCTTCTGTTTATTTGTTATTCTATAGATCTTTATTGATCATCGTCAACGGAGTTGTTGAGGGGTCTACCAAGGTCCCCTTTTAATTTCGAGGACCAGGGCTACTCTAACCATATGCGTTGTTGGTCTTCGCATAACATGGCCGTACCAGAGCGATCGTTTCTCTACTATTTTCTTTTGCACCGGTTTTACTTTTGGTGATGCACGAATAATATAGTTAAATGTAAAACAAGAAAAAAATACTCAAACTATCATTATGTGTTATCTATTTATACTCTAGGGAAGAATGCCTATGAGATGCACTGACCAGTTAAAGGTGGCAGGAAATGGCTCATCATTGGAATGGCGACGTGTTGTTAATGTTACGACCACCACCTAAAGTGACGACCACGATCACTCTGTCAAGAGTGATACCGACGAAGAACAAGAAGAAGTAATACTTTAAACTTATGAGTGATATTTTTGAAACGCTTTACACTTTGCCTATAGATTTATGGTCGTTGATATTATTCGCCGCAGACCATTTAACAAACTGGACAATAACGCCCACTTTTGTTGGTAAAAGCCTGGGATAAAAGATCGTTCTCGTACCCGCACACCGCCCATTTCAGCCAAACGGGAGTTTTCGAATAATCCTTTGGTCTGCTTCACAGAGCGCCGATAACACTCATCATGCAGTGCCTATAACAGTAGTGTGCTAACAGGCCGTGGAACCGGATCCATGAACCTAGTATTTGATGAGTTGTAAGAGTCAGTGTGACTCAAGCGCTTAACATCTTCAGATAACAGAAGCAGTGTGCAAATATAACTGTGTTCCGATTTAAAAGGCGGTGTAGCTAGAGAAATTATGAGGCTTAAGATGTTGTTTCAAGGCTACGAGCGCAATGTGGTACAGTGTATACGGTATACGCTCTACCACATTGTTAACTAATGCCACGTTATTAAGGGCAGACGTTCGATTAGTTTCAAGGGTTGGGTATGATTGGAGAAGGGGTTTATTGTCATATGAGTTTAATGTAGAGCTTACTTCGTCGCTTATGTCGTCGTCTTCGAAGGCCGAGGAGAGCGGACGGCCGCGCTGCGCACGCGCACCCCGCGAGTCGAACAGCTGGTCTGCTGGGGAGTCGCTGATGTCGTCGAGCGCGCTCTTGATGCGGCTCTCCCGCTCCGGCTCCCTCGCCACGGGCACTTTGCCGTCCAGGCGGTCCAGCACCGGACGGTAGTAGCTCTCGCCTTTGTTGTAGTTGCAATCGTAAACGCGAGTGCGTCGTCCTCTACCCACGCGGCTCATTTTATATGTATTCCTGCGAATATATAATATTTAAATAACCTTTAAATAAAGATGGCCCAGCTTTGCAACTTAATCAGCGAATAATTATATATAATACATATATAGTTACTAACAATATTAATGGTAAACGTTTAAAACAGAGTCGACCGTTATAAAACTTCTGCCGTTTTTATATCACCCCCACCTTGCCCGACTCTCGGAGCCAAACGATGACGTCACGTCGCATTCTTAACAGCTTAATCAACATTATTAGATATATAATTAGACATCTATATAAATTCCTAATTATACAATATCATCAAAATAGACTAAGCTTTTTTTATATGTTGATAATCTCTCTCTATTTCTCTCTCGCTCTCTTACATGATATAGTTGAAATACATTAAAAATTCTGTTAAAACATAGTAGTGATATATCGCTGACTTCACCATTGCACCACACACATCAGTTGAATTATAAACAAATTAAAGCTCAAACGCTGCCCCCTACACTATTTACTAGTTCAGCCCGGATCAGGCGGCTTTTGACGTGCCGAGCGTAGACAAATATCGTTTGAAACGGTGTTCAATATTATTACAGTGAGTATTTGAAATCGTCGATAGGCCGTGACAATCCTTCCGCTCTCTGTGGTACCTGGAAATGCCCTCAAACGATTTTCACCCTTATTTGTCCATTGTGTAGTATTAAGTTTGCATACGGTGTGTATCATTCGTATGTTTGGCGAATGTTTCCTCTGTGTCCGGTATCAGTGGCAAATTAAATTCACTACCAGTGCTGTTGACGGCCGATCTTCATTGTGACGGGTTGGTACATGCACTAACTGTACTCCCATATTATTGTACACCCTTATTTACATCACAATTGGTGATAATAGAATTAGGGTTTTGTGTAATCTGATTTTCCCATTCCTATTACACTGTGGCTTTGAGACTTAAGAGAGATGATAAATCGCGTTACTTCTGTAATTTTATTACGTAAAGCACCCTTAAAACAATGTCAAAGCACCACCAGACCTACCTATCTACCCAGAGTTCTTCGGCAAGAGACCTGTCTTATAGTCAGTACTGTTAAAGTAAATTCGCAACGCTACTTCCGCTAAGAAGAGCTGATTATAATTTGAACCTGTTCATCATTCAGAACTATCCATGATCCTAAGTTATCACCGAATAATCATATTAACAATTCACTTTGTCTATAGGTTTAACTTTACTGGTTTTCTCTATTACTGGAGATAGTCAAGGCAGGTGCGACGAACAGTACTGTGCATATATTACTGTCTTCCGGTTTGTAGGGCGCTATAGCTAGTTAAAATTACAAAAGTAACGAAACCTAACATCTTATGTATCAAGGCGACGAGGTTATTGTAGTGATGTGTATATAACACTTACTAGAGCCAAGTTATTATAGGCATGCGTCAATTACCATCAGTTGAAGGTCACGCTGGACGCGTCGCTATGAAGTATAAAAAAAAAAAATTAGATTGAATTTTAAATATATCATCCGCTTATACCTTGTGCCTTGTACAATACGGGAACGAAAATCACGCTCGACAATCGAGCGAAGTTGAAGACGAATTGAAATATCGCATCAGTTTGTATCACACAATACCTATAATGTTTCGGTGCGCATTGAGGTGGAATTATTTACAATAGTAACAAGTTCGAAACCAGCTGATTTATTGCCTTAGTCTATTACCTTCGCATCATCTGGAAATCGGTTTAGGATTTTTTTTGCTTTACATCTCTATCTCTTTGTGAGCGATTAAAAAAACAGATTTGACGTTATAAATACGCGGAAAGTCGTCAATTACATAGATATCGTATTAAAGGTTTCGGATGGTCATATAAATTTTTGTACTATCTACATTATTATATATTGTGTGTGAATATCAGATATGTTTATCATTGTATTGTGTATCAATACACTTAAAAATTCATCAGTCGTATGTCATCAGCTGTTTCCATATTTCCGTCGTTATATTTAAGTGTTTGTTCCATCATCATAAGCCGATGAACGTTCACTGGACATACGCTTCCACCAAAAATATCCACATCGATCGGTCGGCGATTGTTGTTTACTTGTTTATATTTTAGTATTGGTTGTAATAACTCAACACACGACAACGTCGTAATCAACCCCTCTTGGGTGTGAAATTTTGTAAAATCTGTTATTACCTGACCTATACTCAAAAGATGGAATATTCCTTCCCTAAAATTCAAGTAGGTCTTACGGTTCCAGACACATCGTGTAAGTGTCTACGTAGGTGTATATCTCTGATGTATGTATCATATCTATATCGATACGTTCAGTAGTTTTCACGTGATTGCCTAGCGTAAAAAAAACTATTTTTTTATTATATATATAGATGCTTTTAATATGTCCGTTTTTAATGTAAAATATTTAAAGTTTCAGTGGACCTGTGCATGTTTTAGTTCGCTTCGCGTTGTATGACGTTAGTTGTTTGCTGGTCTTTCATGTTTATTTCATTTCGCATCCAGTCTGCTCATGTTTTCAAAATGTTTTCACCGTGTGACGTTTCAATCTTTGTTGACGTTTATGAAATTTTTATATAGAATTTGCCGGAGCTTTCAGGGCATACGTTTTTTTTTTTAATCTCAACCTTGGCGTTTCAATTTACAAAGCTATTCGATCGAAGATCGATTTTGTCTGTGAAACTTCTCGACTTGTATGCATGAGTTATCTTCGACGATCGTTTTTAATTATTGTATATCCTTTATCACTGCTATTGAAATAATCGCTGCACAAAGCAAGAGTAGTTACTTAGTTATCCATATAAACTTCGTTACTATAAATAAGTATTAGTAAAAATCTAGAAAGAAATTCATTATTTAATACACTGAAACATTCTTCCACAGCTAGTACTGATTAGTTTGAATAACTTCTTATATAAAAAAAATTTTATTTATTGTTTAGTGTAATATAATTAAGTTAATGTATAGTCAACTACTCATAACCTACATACAACGACAATATTTTCAAATCGAAGCCTAATATGTCTCAAATATAACTAACTGTTTTGTGAACTAGGTTACAAGGTATACATTTCAATAGGAAATAATATAAGCAGTTGCAAAACAAAGATGATAAAAAAAAATCACTATAAACATATACTATAACACTAGTACATGTTTAATAATTTATATATTAGTTCAGGGGATTGACTGTGTAATAACACCAAAGTTATAAATAAATACGACTAACTGAAAAGATATATAATCGATAGATACAAGATAACAAGTTGAATGATGTAACTTACTAATAAGATATTAACACAATCAGTTAATCTAGAGAGTAGTTGATATATCTGCGATCGTTGCAGACGGATGTCGTGTACTATTGGTACATCGAAAGTGAGGAACGGCGGAGCTATTTCAAAATAGATATCTCAAACATTCGATACTGTGATATTTTTAGTTTCAAAACCCGGTTTTTGTCCGCCATACAAGACGTATTGTATGCACTCAGAACGTTAACGGCACAGCCAAAAATAAACGCGTCAGCGTAATACGAACTTGCATTACGCACGAGAATTTAAATGTGATCCACAAAGCGCTGAACGGTCATCAAACTAGTACATATGTAACCAAATTAACAATATTAACCGACAAATATAAATAATAATCGCACTGCGTTATTATGAGACGCGGTAAAAGAAATCACTTCGCAATAACAGCTGAAACTGATCAAGTTAGATTTCACTGACCTGATGCGTGTACTGGCGTCGAGTGGTCAGATGGGACTGGGCAGCGCTGTACCGGCGCCTGGATCGCTCGAACGGCGTAGGTGTAACTATGTTTAACTGTGAGCAACACAGAAATATATTGACTTTTGTTACGGATGATTTCCTAGTCGGAAAAATTAAACTTGCGCCCGCGCAGCCCTTGTTGTCCGCGAGCTGTCCGCGGCGCAGTGTGACGGACGTAGTGTTGCGCTCCATGCGACGTGATGCGGTGCACTCCTGAATGGTTATAGTAACAGTATGCAGCTTCTATGAAGAATTAGATTTAGCGAATGTCAAACAATTATATTTTAGGCACCGGAAATTAAGCGCTACGTGCGATAACAAAGAAACAGATTATTCAGCCAAGCGATGGTAAGTGATACACCTGCCCATAACGACATGGTGAAGTGCTAGTTAAGAACACACAATATTGCGCTCATCGCCTTGAAACATAGTATGTTAAGCCTAGTTACTCCAGTAATTTCACTAGCTACAACTTCCTCTGATCGGGAATACAGTACTGTTGCGCGACGATGTCTACTTCCGCGGTTTCCGGTAAAAAGACAATAACGGAAATATGACACGTTAGCTGTAGTGCAATTCGAAATGGATGTTAGATAAATCCATAATTAACGGATCAACGGTTGATTACTGGTAGTAGGTTTCTGGTGCTGGAGACCGTCAAGGTAGGTAACACTGCAGCTCTTAATTCTGGAGGGTGTTAGCTAGTGAAATTATTGGGGTAACGAGACTTAAGTTCTTTCGTCTAAAAGCGACGCGCTATTCAGTGCTGTGATAACCATCTTAACTAGCTCCACGTCGTTATAAGCAGGCGTATTGCTTATCATCAGATGAAGGTCTTGCTCGTTCCATAGCTTCTCTGTATAATAAAAAATTAAATTATAAATTCAAACAATAAGTGGTTATAGTTTATAATGAACAAACAATCTGTATTGTATAGACACGCGTCATACGGTAGAAGGAAATCTTACAAATGATACGTGAACTCGCACAATCGCGCTGTTAGCTGTTGTTGTGTAAATTGATTATAAAATGGCTTCCAATCTTCACAAATAAAACGGATCAGAGGGTAACAAGTGCTGTTTAATATGACAAAATATGACTACACAATGGACTGTCACTTGGCAGCCAATTTCAATGCTGGGATATCTGCCTTATTGTTTTCGGTATAATAGACGCTTCGGCACTCTGTTTCCATTGTTGTAGACGGAACGATGTAATTGCATTTCATCCCTTTTATAATGCGAGGGTCAAAAATTATTTAATATTTTTTTATTAGGCTTCTGTTCGTGTTAAGTGAAATATAATGTTTCGAGTGAAGGTTTATAACGTTGAAAAATTACACGTGAGTTTTATTAACAGTGGAAATAAAGTGAAAGCAATAACTTTATAAAAGTAAAGGTAAAGTTTCTGGTAAACGTGATGTGGGGAGAAGGAAAACGTCATGGTTGGGGAATATCAGGGAGTGGACTGGCATATCTGAGTCATCCGAATTGTGCCGTCTAACCAGAGACAGGATGGACTGTACCACGCTGATCGTCAACCTTCACTAGTTGGAGCGGCGCTTTAAGATGAAGAAGAAGAATAAGTTTATGTCAATCTTCTAACAAACACTTGTTCTCATCGAGCGAATGAAGTTAATTACTTTATAAACCCGTTTAGACTTCATCATCATCTCAATCAACGGTTACATTATAATAGATACATATTATTTTGTTTTTATTATAGTTTCATTATTATTACTTTTCCTAATTGCATAGACAAAGGTATTTGTTGGTTGATGACGATGATGACTTGTTAGAATCTCCATTCGCATAGATTTCTTTCTATGCCAGACAAGACAAACAAACATTTCGGTAAGCTACAACTACTTCGTACCGCGACAATGGAAACACACTTTGACTTACGTTGAACTATTCCCAGCTAACAGAAGTCGCACCACATTGTATAGTTGACTGGAGCACAGTCGGTAAATTATCAAGTTTGCCCGACAGGCGCTGCGCCTTACTCCACTGTTAACAACTAATTTAAATATTTATCTTTTAAACGTATATATACTTAGCATATTATATTAATTACTTGTTACCGAGTTAATTGTACTTGCCCTATAATAATACTCGTGATATGACTTTGTAAGCATAAGAAAAACTTACTATTCAGACAAGGTTTTTAAGCGTTTAAAGTTAGCACTCGTTGCTAAGTATATAAACGTTTGAAACTTTAAACTTTAGTAAACATTAATTCTTATAAATAACGTTTAATATGTATTGTTGTAAAAGATGAGCGTGCATCAAGACGCTTATGAAAGTGGAGGAAGCGAGAGAGGTGTGCCAGGATCGTAGCAAGTGGAGAGAGGTGGTCTCTGCCTACCCCACTGGGAACGAGGCGTGATATATATGTATGTATCTATGTAAATGCTAATTCCACTTCCGTTCTGGAGATAACTAACGTGTAATAGCTGATTATAAGCGAATGCTTAATTTTTCTTTAATTCAAGGAAGCACCGAGACGAGCGGGAAGTTCACCTGATGGTAAGCGATACGCCTGCTAATAACAACGTAACGCTAGTTTAAGATGGTATTCACAGCATCACATTGCGCTCGTCACCTTGAGATGTAAGATGTTGCCTCGTTACCCCAGTAATGTCATTAACTATAGTGCCTTTCAACCGGAACTCAGTAATGTTTCTCGGCTGCGATAGCAGCTGCAAAAGATACCCTACTCGACCTAGTAACAGAGATCAGTGATCTTGAGCAAAAACCATGATCAACTGTCTTCGACAACAATACTGATAGTTAATCAATAAATAATGGCATACCATAACTGTGAAGATCTATTTATACCTTAAAGATCATTAAAAATCTAAACAAGGGTTAAATTTGATATTATGAAGGGTTATCTATTCTACTCGAATGAAAATGGCGAGTAAAGTGTATAACCGTTTAAATAAGGATAGGACACATTTTCTTTAGCGTATTATTCTGACGTCAAATGGAGCCATGTAGACATTCATCATCATTAGCCGATACGTCCATTGCTGGACGTATACCTCCCCCAAAGATGTCATCGATCGATCCTGCGCCACTAGCATCCAGCGGCTACCTGTGACCTGCCTAACACACGGGGTCGTCGTTTGTAAGGATTCATATGGGAGGATTGCGGTAGTACATTAATATAGTTTAATTGGAGCTATAGCCAATAAAATTACTAACCTATCTAGTTACCTATCATAAATCTTATATAAAAGGTAATTATTATTAATCTCCTGTAGATATTACGTAAATATAAGTGGTAATTGTAAAGTGGTCCGTTTCAACACAAACGGCACGATATTTCGACATTGACGTTGTTCAACTTATTTTTACATGGGTCAAAAGGTAAGGGGAAAGCCAATTAAAACAAAAGCGAAGTAAAGTCAAAGTTTTTAAGTAAAGTAAAAAGTAAAGCATCCTTATAAACAAAATAAAAACTCATTTCCAAAGCATCGTAAATTTCCGTTAAGTTGAAAATAACTTAGACGTCACTATAGAGCAGTTAAATTGTTGCCAACTGAGTTTAACGGGTTTCGCAAGCCTCGAGGTCTTCCACGAGATTCGATATTTCGCGAATGAAACCCTTCAGCCGCATTCTGCTTCTTGTTTGTTTCTTCGCTCCACACCGGAAATGTTCCCGTACCGACCACTGCCTTTACTTGAAATACTCATGTTTCATTTTGACTGTCATATAATTTAAACTAGATACTATTAACAATTAAAAAACATTGAACCGTGCTTCTTATTATTAACTTAAATAACAACTTATAACAAGAAGTTCTCAAACGACACAACAGATGGCGCCACCATGAACAATACTACATGAAAAATACCACGCAAATCCTTATAAGGATTAGTTACTTTTGTAAACACTGCCTATTACTGTATCTATTAATTGGATCTCTCTGGATCTCTGTGACGCCAGACCTTCGATCAGTAGGTCATTACGAAGTATACAACTGTATCCATTAAGTGGATCTCTCTGGATCTTAATAATACTAAGAGGAGACTGCTATTGTTATATCAGTTTCTGATCTCCGCACCTAATCACATGACTTCTACAGCGGCTTCCAACCTGGGGATGAGACTACGCAACTAATCATTATTAGCCGACAGACGTGCTGGGACATAGACCTCCCCATAGATCGCTACATCGATCGATCTGCTCATCCAGCTGCCTCCCGCAACCTTCACCAGATCGTCGGACCACCTGGTGGGAGGGCCTGCCAACCGCACCTGATAGACTACTTACAACCGTTTTCTTTTAGTTGAAAATTATTTTATATATTAAGCTACCAAATACATCATCATCATCATAAGGTGATGACCAGATTGAGAAAACCAATTCGATCCTCAGCTATTATTTTCAGCTGATGGTATTCCCCCCATCCACTCCTTTACATGCACAATGTAAGATATAACTATTATCATATATAAGAAAACTAAAATTAGTAGAGACGATAACATTGTTCCGGTTGAACTAATTGTTTGCGTAAGAGATCAAAACAACATCAGTAGAGTCTCCACCTCCTTTTTCTTACTTCACCTGAACTTTTCCCTGTTAACTTAGCCGATAGGAATCCTAAATTATCTAAGACTAGCCCTATTTATCGAAAATGTGATACATGACGTAGTAAAGATGGTAGTTTCACTTTTTAAATTGTTTTATTCGATATTTCTAGACCACAAGTGTAGCCGAAAAATAGTACTGTTCAAACATTACTGTGTTCCGGTTCGGAGGGCGTTTTAGCTAGTGAAATTACTGGGGTCACGAGACAACATCCTGTGTATACCATCCTGACTAGCGCCACATTGTTATCATCTGTCATCCGATGATCATCCGCTTGTTTCTTCCGCTCCGTAAAAAAAAACTTATTTATGATATAAGTGAAAAAAAAAATTAGTGTCGGTTTATCGATGGAAGAAGAAAAACTTTGTATTCTGGTCAATTTCTAAGAGTATGAGATGATGAATATATTGCAGAGAGTAAACAGAGACTATGAGAGCAATCACTCGACAATCTGTTTATTGATTGAAGCGTGCGTAGAAAACACACAGAGAGAGAGAGAGAGAGAGAGATTGAAATAAGTTAAATTGAAGACAGAAATAGTTAGATTTAATACAAGAATAGTTTTTATGTTATATATTTTTCCGGTTTCCGGTTTCATCTGGTAAACTAGTGGGCGCGCAGTGGGCCTAACATTGGAGAAGAATATGGAAACTATGTAGGAAGGAGTTCTTTCTCATTCTCTCACAGTCCTCGTGGTTATCTGCTTCATATCATAAATAAACCAGGTGTTAAGTAAATAAGTTGAGTAACTTACCGTTGTTTCAAAAATCATAAAAGCTCAATTTATAGCGGGATAGTTTACGTAGCGGCAGCTCTCTGTTATCTCAGCTCTCTCTGTTATTTCCGCCGCAAAACGTAATTGTGTTCCGGTTTAAAGGGTGCTATAACTAGCGAAATACAGCTATTTTCTATTATCCCAGCGGATATACTGATTAAATATCTTCTGTATCAATACTACGAACATGATACGGTATTATGAAATATTGGTCCTCATCGTAATGTATCATTTACCATCAGGTGAGGATTGTTTATACAAATTAAAAAAAAAAAAAACTCGTTACAATTTTAACCTCTTTGATAAGTACTCGCATTGTATTTTTTTTTTTAAATAAATGATTTTTTGAAAAGAACTGAACGTCATTACGTTTTCACATATAAGTTCTCATTATCTCTGCGAATGTAAAAATATCGCTATAGTTTTATTTTAAAGCGGCGACCCATTTTTTTTTATACAAAATGGGTTGTATGCTAAGGAGTGACGTGATGTCATTGTGTGATATCTACATCCAGCCGGAAGCAGCTTTCGATATCATCTCGGAGTTCGGCGAAATGGGCTGCGTGCAGTTTTTAGACGTGAGTTGTCCACCGTTGTCCGTCTGTTGAGCACCGTTGCGGTGGTGATGATGGTATTATAAATTTAACTGAGATTCACCACATCGCTTTAGTCAGGGCTTGTGATGGTGGTGATGAAGAAACACTTGTCTTAGTTATATCTTACACTGTGATGAACAATTGCAAGAGCAGAGAAAACAAAGCAAACGAACTGCGATAATAATTTCAAGTTGTTTCACAATTAGTGCTTTCCACCATTTTTCCGTCGGCGTTAATTTATAATTGAAACATTGCTTGCGACCTGATTGTGGAACCTTTGTCTCATTTATTCAGCCGACGCGATGTTTTATTTTACCTTGGCTTTATATCGCAGGCCAATCCGGACGTGAAGCCTTATCAAAGGAACTACGTTTCGGAAGTTTGCCGCTGCGCTGAGATGGAACGCAGGCTGCGTTATATAGAGGGCGAGATGAAAAAGGACGACATTAAAATACCAGAACTGGACCATATACCGCCTGCTTTGCAGCCACACGAAATGTCCCAGTTCGAAGTAATTTTTTTTTTGTTTTATTTATCTATTTCGTAATGTATTATTTACTTAGTTCATGCAGTAGCAGCAAAGCGTCCATTGGCGTCTGCATACGTTCAGGCAGGTAGTCTTTTAAACTCGTTATTACATAAAAGGTATTTGGGTGGAATCGAGACAAGACAGAACCCGACATGGGTGTTTAAAATATTATGATGATTATTGTTCCTCTATATTATTGGAGTGATATATTGAGGAGTATGGTTGGATGTGCTGTGACCGTGGTAGTATTAGCGAGAGCTTTGAGAGGCTATTTTTTGCATTACCCAAGCTGGGTCATTGGAGAAGGAGCGGTAGACAGTGATGCTCAACCTAAACCTGGCTTTTCCACAGAAGGTACTTTAGAAAGATTCAGTGCTAACCTTGCTGTGGCGTGAATGGTGATTGCGATGGTGAAAACACAGGAAAAGTGAAGTTTTTATTGTGATTTTAACTTTGTATTGTGCTTGCCAATCCCTCATTGAAAGCGTTATTAATATGGCTATTACGTTTGAATCGTGGAGACCAGGGTTCATATGCCTATACATATACTCCCCCCATTTCGACGAGACGGCGTGACAAATCCATGGCGTGTAATTACATATATGCGTTTTTTTATGCCATGAGTCCGGACCTTTCGAAATGGCTTGATCCAATTTAGATTCTGTTTTTTTTTTTTCAGTTTGACAGGTTTCAAAAGCGGATGTAATTACAAAAATATTTTTTCACCCTCTCGATTATTAACTCTGTTCTACTCCTATGTAGTTTTAAAAGTTGTGACCGTCACAGTCATTACATTCATATTGTACACAGAACTCGTTGGAGGAATGGGAGAGCGATATCGCGGACATGTCCGAAAACCAAAGTAATCTATTAAACAACTATTTGGAGCTGAACGAGTTGGCGTACGTGTTGAAAGAAATAGGGCCTTTACTAGGTGATGCAGAAATTTCACCGTATTCATTACTATCAAGGTAATATATATTTACTTCGAGTCTCATAAGAGACTATACTCTACAAACTGTGTAGGTACTCCTAAATTTCTCGAAGATATAGTGATTAGCATAGATTACAAGTATCAAAGATAAGATCTATTATCAGCCGAGAATGTCTGTCGAAAATGATAATAATGTATAAAATTCCTCATTAACGGTTATTCTTAAATACACATATATATATATATTATTATCACGGCTTTTTCCCAGTAGGGGTAGGTAGAGGCGAATACACACCCACTCTTCCCCAGATGTGGTCAGATTAGGTCCCATGTAACAGGGGGCGAGCCTATTGCCACTTTACTGGGACCACCACACACACACACAAAGATGACTCCAGTGCGGGTTTCCTCACGATGTTTTCCTTCACCGTTTGTATCTCGCTGTTGTAACTGAAGTTCACAAATGTACATAACTTAATTATTAAGTCATCGGTACATACCGAGATTCGAACCCGCGACCTTCGGAATGTAAGCCGCAAACTCTAACCATTAGGCTAGCGAGCTACTATACTATTCTATTTTTAGAGATAATAATTATAATAGTAATAATATACATACTTTTACGTCCGCCTGGTTTAGATTCTCGTGTATGAATTTCAGGAAGGGTGCTGGTGAACAACCTATAACTGGTGGTCGCCTGGTTATTATATCCGGTGTGGTGCATCGCAGTAGAAGCTATCCGTTTGAGATGATGCTTTGGAGAGTATCGAGGGGCAATATATATTATAGACAGGCGACAGAAGACGCCATACTTCTAGATCCAGGAACTGTAAGTTTCTCTCGTTAACAGTCGCACTTGCGTAAGATCTTAATTCTTTTTTATTTTCAAAAGCTATGTAGTAATGATTGAGTGTTTTTTGTTCAGGGCAAGGAAATCAGAAAGGTAGCATTCCTCGCTATTTGTCAAGGTGAACAGCTCAGCGCTCGGATGGAGAAGGTGTGCTCCGGTTTTCGAGTCAATGTCTATCCATGCCCTGAAACAAAAAACGAAAGATTCGACATGTCCATAAAGCTGGACAACAGGTTATCTGATTTGGAACAGGTAGAATGAGTGTTATTGTTTTAGAAAGTCTTAAATTTCTGATTATTCTCGAAGAAAAGTTTTTCATCTTCTCCAGATGTAGTTTTTTTTACTGTCGATGGTTTTACTACGACCTAGACTGTGTCTTTTCTGATGACGTATTAGAACCGTCATTTTATTTTGAAGAATTTTATAGGTGGTACACAGTAATTGGTATGTGATCGCGTCTTCAGAATTTTATAAATGCAATACACGTTACGTTTTCCTGATCCTAGCAAAAGTCGAGAATTGGTAGTAAATATTATACGAATGCAGACAATATTATGAATGTGCGTTGAAGAGGAAATTTATATAAATTCCTCACCGATTCAGGTACTGAAGAAAACAAAATTCCATCGATGTAAGGCTCTGCGTACCGTCGGCAAGAAATGGAACTTATGGATGATGCAAGTGAGAAAATCTAAATCCATATATCACACCATGAACATGTTTTCTCTCGATATAACTAAAAATTGTCTTATTGGCCAATGCTGGGTGCCGGATACTGATCTGCCCAGGGTCAAAGCTGTCCTTGAAGAGTGTTCGGTAAATATTTTGTTACTCTTATCACTTAACGTAGTTATTTTGGAGAGCGCAATTTTGATAATTTTCGATTTGTCAGTATTAGATCAGGAATTGTACGTGGATTGTGTGCAGTGATTGGAAATGTTTGTTATAGGTCCGAGTTGGTACTAACGTACCCTCGTTTATGTCCCAGACCGAGACAGATGCAGTGCCGCCGACATTTCATCGTACTAATAAATTTACTAACGGATTTCAACAGCTGATCAATGCCTACGGCGATTCAACGTACAGAGAATTAAATCCAGGTAATATCGAACGCGATCAAGTTATTTAAACATCAGAGCATTCACTTCAAAATGACTCAAGGTGGACTCTCTTTAAAATTGTACTATTTACACATTTTATACATGTTTGTGTATGTGGTTACCCCGTTTCTTAGGTTAGAAGACACGAGAAATCAGGTATAGTAAAATTATTTAAACATCTATGTGTACATAAAAATATCAACATAATTACTAAATAGTTATCAACGTCATCATCATCAGCCGATAGACGTCCACTGTTGGAAATAGGCCTCTTTCAAAGATCTCCACATCGACTGTGTTCCCGCGATTCTCACCAGATCGTCGGTCCACTTTGCGGGAGGCCTCCCAACACCACCTCTAACGGTACGCGAGTGCCACACGATCCTTACAGCCCTATCGGCCATCGGTCCTCCCAGCAATCTGCCCTGGCCACTGTCACTTAAGTCTAGTAATCTTTTGAGCTGTCGGTGAGCTTAGTTCTGCAGATTTCCACATTTCTGATTCGATCGCGCAGACAAACTCCGAGCATAGCCCTCTCCATTGCCCTTTGGGTGACTGAGCCTTTTTTTAAGGCCGACAGTAAGGAGCCACGTCTCGGTTCCGTATGTCAACATTGTCAATACGCACGAGTTGAAGACTTATGTTTTAGTCACTGCGGTATCTGAGACGAAAAGATGCTGCGTAGCAAACACTATAAGGCTAGATAAAATAGTGAGAGACATATTTATGTACAGGAAGACCACCAGAGGACATTGAAACTTATCCTAGCGCTGTTCGATGAAAGAGCGGCGAGGACATTTTATAATGAGAAAATAGCTGGTACAAGTTGTTGAGTCTTTACGCAAATAAATAGTACACAGAGAGAGGGAAATGTGTAATATAACCCTTTCATACAGTAAAGTTTACTGCAAAATTCTGTGTTCTCGTTGGCATCAACTAATCTCGGGTTCCAAGCCAACTTCACCTACTCGTGGTAGATCCTGCTGCTAATAAACGAGGCTCTGGCTCCCACCGACCTACATTGGGCTAGCGCGGTGCGAAATGGTCCAAATCCTTGAATTTGAACCCTTAAAAGCGACGGCTTCTGATGGCCGTCAATACGGGTAGCGGAGAAATGATCTATAACCAACAGTGGACGTCTGTGTGCTGATGATGATGATAATGACAGTTATTGTTAAAGAGTAACTCTAGTCGGTAAAGATATGCTTCTATGTGTAACTACTATGTGGACAACTGCAGATGAGTTTTACCACCGGTTCACTTTCAGTGATAGAAACAAAGTCCAGTATAAAATTTTTGATGAGTTAGGTTCCAGCTAATTTGGTTACAGACGCTTCATTGTTTAATTCATTCTCTTCAGGTTTATACACAATTATAACGTTTCCGTTCCTCTTTGCGATCATGTTTGGCGACTTGGGTCACGCTTTACTTTTGATCATATTCAGCAGTTGGATGATATGTACGGAGAAGAAGCACATGAATAAGCCATCTACAAATGAAATTTGGAATATATTCTTTGGTGGTAAGAGGAACTATTGTTTTCGACCCTCTTCAACAAATGTGGCATAGTTAATTCAGAGGGTGTAATATTTTAGCTACTATTTTACGAAATGTTGATATTTATTTATATCTGTGTTAGAACTTTTGCATGAGGAACTGGACACGGATCTACTGGGAATATGAACTACGAACCAACGAGACGTGAAATAAAATATACAACTGAAATTGTTGTTTAAATAATAATTTTCAGATAAAACGAGTAAATTGTTTCAGCTTTTGAAATAAACTTTCATGGTGCTTTGATGTTAATTATGAAAAACATTATTTGCACACACGTTAGTGAAGTCGTTGCGGAAAAATCTAGAATGTCGAGTCTCTAAAAAATGTTTCCTCACCTTGATCTATTTAAAAATGCAAATCGTTTTAAGGGATGACACTCATAATACTCAGTAAAACTTTATATATTAACAGGCGGTTAAGGTTTATTTATAAGAGATAGGGTAGTCTATATTAATTTATAAGTATGGTGCAATATAACCATGTCAAACTGGAAGAGATAATGATAGAGGAAAGTGTTTCACGTGTTTGCAACCAACTCTTGTTGATGAAATACGCTCTGTACTGATTTACTGATGTATGATACAGAATGTTGGGTGTGGTAAGGCAGCGGTGCGGTGTGGTTGAAGATGTAGTGACAAAGGTAGAGAAAGGGATGCTTAAATAGTTCGGACCATGGTGAAAGAACGGATGAAAGAAAATTAACGAAAGAGATCTACAAGGTGAGAATGATTGGATAAATCGATGTATATCGATCTAGGCGAGACATATTCCGATCAAATCGAGTATGTCCTAAAGAAAGGCCGGGTCAAGAGTGCTCCGCAACCGACGAGCATGAATGAAGACGGTCATGAAAGTGGAGTAAACGAGAGAGGTGTGCCAGGATCGTAGCAAGTGGAGAGAGGTGGTCTCTGCCTACCCCGCTGGGAACGAGACGTGATATATATGTATGTATATAAAGCGTTGTAGCTTGTAGAATTGAGGCAACTAGGTGTAATGGATCGAGTCAGGATAGTGAAACGTGGTGCTGGATGAATATCATAGCCAGCTCCTCAGTGTTATTGACAGGCGATTAATTCGCAGAGTGAATGCTAGTAGAGTAACTTTATTGACGAAACTAAAGCTTTTAACACAACGCGATGATCCTTGCAGGTCGGTATGTCATCCTAATGATGGGCATGTTCTCTGCCTTTTGCGGCATATTGTACAACGACATATTCTCTAAGCATATACATGCAATGCAATCATATTGGAAAAATATTTATACACTGGACGAAATAAAGGAGCAGGAATTTATGTTCTTGGATCCGTCCAAGGATACTAATGCACCTTACATTTTTGGTGTTGATCCAATTTGGGAGGTAACAGTTTCGTGCCGATTCCAATGTTATTATTAATTTTCTGCTCGTATTTGAATGAACGGTAACAAGTCGCTCCACTTCACGTTGCAGTTTGCCACTAACAAGATCATGAGCCAGAATTCTTTGAAGATGAAGATGTCCATCGTTGTGGGAATAGTGCACATGATATTTGGACTTATACTCAGCTTGTACAACCATTTGTAAGAATTTTCTTATTGATGCCTGTTAATGTTGAATTACACTGCACTAGGCGAAAAGCATAAGGATCGTTGTGGATCCGGAAGAAGTATCCGTACATATGTTTTAAACTATATATTTAACCGTTTCAGGTTCTTTAAGCGTCGTTACGCGATCTATCTTCAGTTTATACCGCAAATGCTCTTCTTATGTTGTATTTTCTTTTGGCTGGTTATACTAATATATTTGAAGTGGTTTCTTTTTAACCCTAAGTCGCGTGAGTGGTTTTGTTTTATATAATGCGCGATGTGATAAGAGGGATGAGTTAATTGAAAAATTTATCATCATTACATCTATTAAGCTATAATAATTACTAGATACCTGTTATGTTAATAGAGCAATGAAGGTATGTAAATAGTATTTTTTTGTATAGGAGACGGTTTAGGCCTCTAGGCTTTCTCAACTGCTAATTCGAGACCACGGGCACTCTGATGAACATAAAAATAGGTTTACCTGATGATCTTTTAAATCTACGGGTAAGATGTTGGTGTGTAGAAAAACTCCCAATGGTGAAGTGATAGTCTCTTACTAAAACATGTAGTTTTTACAATCAGTGTTGACGTTATTTTATTTAAGGGAAGGTCGTGCTTGGTAATATATGATTTATTCCGTTTCTAACTTTACCACTTTTTAATCCAGTCAATGAAAAGCGTCAGATAGCCTGCGCTCCTCTCATTTTGATTATCTTCATCGATATGGCACTGTTCTCCACGACGAAGCCCGTCGGCAAACAGTGCGATGCGTACATATTCCCAAGCCAGCACGTGCTGCAGCAGTGTCTTCTCATCATTGCACTACTGGCCATACCTGTCCTGTTCTTTGGCACACCGCTTTATATCCATTCAAGTAATAGCAAGAAGAAGAAGGAATTAATGGTAATTAATTTTGTACACGTGTATATATAATACTCATTGTCTTGTCTAAAGACGAAAGTCTTTAAACCAGTGTGTCCTTTCCACCCTCACTTACGGCGTAGAGATATGGCGTTTAACCATCGGGCTGGTCCACCGATTTAAAGTAGCACAGCGAGCGATCTAGAGACCTATGTTTGGCATTTCTCAAAGGGACAAAACTGGAACGACGGAGAACTGAAGTTATCTAAGTACCTCTCAAAATTTGCAAGCTTAAGTGTCAGTGACGGCCGATGGGAGAGAAGTCTTGGAGTAGAGGCCGCGTAGTCGCAGAAGTGTAGGAAGCTCTCCCTTCAGCTGGACCGACGACATTATCAGGACGGTCCGAAGTGGATGGATGCGAGAAGCTGATTATCGAATTTCGTAGAAGATTTGGGAGTGAGGGACTATATCCATCAGTATATAAACAAAGCCTGATATTGATGATAATGATGATGATATATCACACATGCATATAAAACAAAACTTCTGTAATAGTCAACAGTTTCTTGTTGAAACAGTTAATGTATATGAGATCTTTGAAATATTTTAAACTTCCAGAAACATATTAGCCAGTTTAGAAGGTATCAGAAGAGGGATACCGAAATGAAGAAAGCGGAGGAGAAACTTATGGCACAGGTCGCCAAGTACTCGGTGCCCATTGGGGAGATACTAATTCACCAGGCGATCCATAGCATCGAATTCGTTCTGAGCACCGTTTCTCACACAGCCTCATATCTTCGCCTGTGGGCGCTCTCATTGGCCCACCAGCGTTAGTATAGCAACACTTCTGTTCGTAATATATATATAGATTCTGTTCGAAACACGTTTGCTTATTGCACTTTACAGTAAACATTTCCCTTTATACTGGTGGTAGGTCTCTCTTGTCGGAGACCATCCAGGTATGTACCACCGCAGGTTCTATTGCAGCCGGCAAACATTACTGTGCATATGTTACTGCGTTTCAGTTTGAAGGGCATCGTAGCTAGTGAAATAACTTGGGCAACGAAACTCAACATCTTTCGTCTCTGGGGACGAGCGCAATCTGGTGCAGTATATATCATCTTAACTAGCGCCACGTTATGTGCACAGGTATCACTTATCATCAGCAGGGTGAACGTTCTGCTCGTCTCGTCGCTTAATAAGAGAAAATAAATTATATACTTTCGAATATTGTCGCAACGAAAACGTCGCAGCACCAGCGTCAGCGTTTTCAATTGATTTTAAAGCGCTGGCCTGCTCCGAGCTGATGAGGCTGCATTGTTCAATCGGGCACACGTAGACAAACAGCTGCGTGACTCGCGCGCCCGTGTACACTGATCTGTAAGGGTTGCGCGAATATGGCAAGCTACCGGATTCTTACCCCTTTTAGGTCAAGAAAAAACCGAGAGTCGAAGATGATAATGTCTCTTTAAAAAGACAGGAGTTCAGAGCGTTAACTAAAACATTTTATTAGTGGTCCTTTGAGCCGGATTTTTTTTGTATTAAATCACATCATCAGTGATGTCATCTACCTCAACCAAAAAATGCTTCTTAGTCGCACAAAGTCAGTTCACAATGAATAAACCTTTTCCCCCCACATAACCTATAATTTGGCGTTAGTTAGGATGACTATCATAATGCGCTCGTCGCCTTATGTCTCAACATAAGATGGTCGAGTTTCATTATCCCAGTAATTTCACTAGCTACAGCGCCCTTCAAAACGGAACACAGTACTGTTTGTTGGCTGCAATGGGCGCTGTGGTGACCTACGTAGACGGTATCTAGTACTACCACCATTTCTACACATCATTTGAGGCTTAAATGAAGAGTAAACTTTTTATCATGTAATTGGCCTTTTACACATTCGGTGCTTTGTGGATCACACATGAGACGTCCATCAGTGGACGTCCGTCGGTCGAAATGATGATGATGATGATGCACGTATATTTTCAGAGCTATCGGAAATGTTGTGGGGCATGATCATGTCGAAGTTGGGCCTTCGGGATAAGACCAGTTTAGCGCCAGTGAAAATATTTTGCATATTTGCCGTCTGGGCTGTGTTCACCGTTTCCATCCTGGTTGTAATGGAAGGTCTCTCCGCTTTTCTTCACACTCTTCGTTTACATTGGTACGTATTTCTTCTATTATATAACAAAAACTTTATATATATAAATCATACAGGTGTTGGTTGTCCGTCCGTCTTGTTTTTAATTAGTCTAGTTGAGTTCACTAGGTCGAGTATATCAGCTCTGTAGTCTCGGGATAGTAAAAATACTACTAAGGTAAGCCACGCCTATCGTAGAAGTCGACTGAAAGGGTCTAGGAGTTTTGCGAGCCTTGAGGGTGGCGGCCCTTATCACTTTATTAGGTGGACCTGCGTGGAACAGTCTACGAGGGTTGTGTCTCACAGACGTGTTCAAAGAAAGTGTAGAGAGACAGCGTTCTATTAGAGATCCCGGAGCCTCTCCGAATGCACCGATGCAGAGCACAGGGGTAGTTTTAGTGAGTATGAGTCTCACATAACCCTGACTTACCCCCAGAAGCGGGTTATCTTTTTAAGATTTCCCACAGAAAGCAAATAAAAAAAGTTGCGAGTATATGGATTTGTAAAATAAAGTGCGCTGTACATTCAACAGGGTGGAATTTATGAGCAAGTTCTACGAAGGGGGCGGTTATCCTTTCCGACCTTATAGCTTTAAGGAGCTGTTCACGGGCGAGAAGGAGAAAGGGCCCGACGCCGGATGTAAGAAGAAACAGTGATAATGTTTTAATATCATTAAACTTATTAACGATCTGGTTTCAGTGTTTGCATGTTTTGTTTAAGAAGTAAATGCGTTTGTTATGTTATTTAAGTTTCAAAGTTTTGTTTCGTTGATATTTTAAGTTAGGGGAAGGTGTTATATGTCGCGGGGCATTTTTGTGAATGCATCCACTTAGCTCCACGAAAGACTTGAACAATAATAATATGATTAAATTGTAAGTTTTTTTTTTTTTGCCCCCTTATCCTGTCAAAGTTATTCTGTAGGGTATAACAGGTGGTTACGACTGCAGAGCCTGTTGCAGCCGACAGTGTACAAACATTACTATGGTCCGGTTTGAAGGGAATTAGCTAATGCGATTACACAATCGTATATCTCGAGGCGATGAGCGCAATGTGGTGCACTGCATTTCAGTAACTAGTGCCGCGTGCTGCAAGCGTATCATTTACCATCAGGTGAACGTCCTACCAGTCATGGTGACAGATCACGTCATCATATTTACCGATGGACGTCCGCTGCTGGACATAGGTCTCTACAATGTTCCACAAGGCACGGCCTTGCGCTGTTTAAATCCAGTGCCTTCCAGAGATTCTTTTTGTCCTCTGGTCACGTAATGGACCACCTGCCAACGCCGCGTCTTAAGGTGCAAAGTCGCCATTCCAGCACTTTAAGACCCCAACGGCCATCGGCTCTACTAGCTATGTGCCCCCATAACTGAATAACTATGGGCCTCATAAGAAAGCTCGATCACAGCAGAGAAGACAAAGCTCTGCGAATCGCGAGGCTGCTGTGGCACAAGTAATCTCATGTGAATGAGAATCGCAATGATCTCGGTGTTGTAGGGAGCAGTATCAGCTCTGTAGTCTCGAGCTAGCAAGAATAGAACTAAGGTAAGCCTGTCTGTCGTAGAAGGCGACTAAAAGGGTCTAAGAGTTTTGCAGCCTATATCGCTTAACAAGCGAACCTGCGTTGGACAGCCTAAGAGGGCTAAGCCCCTCCTCAGAGAGGTGTTCAATCAAAGTATAGAGAGGCACCGGTACGTTCTTTAAGGGATCCTCGAGTCTCTCCGAATGCACTGATGCAGACCACAGAGGGGGTTTTTGGTGAGTAAAAATCTCACATAACCCTGACTTTCCTCCCATCAGCAGGGTATCTTTCGAAGATGACCTCCCGAAACAAAAAAGGGGGAGCGGTTTAACATGGAGGTTGTTAAACAATAAACAAAGCTCCGCAAATATTCATCCATTGAGGTCTGCATACGAGGTCCCCCGTTTCGGTAATTAACTGAAAGCTCGCGTTGGATCTGCAGTCGAACCGGATATCCGAGCCGCTCGATAGTTGTTTCTGCGAATACCGGACGGGTCTCGCTGTTTTGTTTGTACGTAGCGTGTTTATTAAACGTTGCGGGTAATGTAAATTGACTTGCCAACGTTGAAACCGTATTTAACCAAGAGCTTTACCCGATTTACGGTTGGTGTAATCTGATATATGTAGTTATTAGATGATGGGTCAACTGCCTCTAATCACTACCTGCTTGCTTTATAACTGGGAGGTATCCAGATTCGATCCGTTGTCGGACTTATATTGCGAACGTGCGAGAATCAAAGCTCTTAGCGAACGTGTCCCAAAATTTGAGGAGCTATCGTCACTTAAAAATGTGTGAAATTGCAGAATAGAGTTTTAGTTAATTGTTGTATACAGTAAATATACATCTTCCGTTTTGTAACCGTTGTTCTTACAGTTTATAAAATAACGCTCCCTTCGTTAAATTCAAACTGCCTAACTGACATTGCTATCTTCCATTAGAGAGATTTTTTTTCAACGATATAGAAAGTCGGAAAACTCGAAGCATTAATTACCGGAAAGTAAACAAACCAAGGTAAAGAGTTAATTAAACCATTGTATTTTTATACTACAAATTACCTACTACAAATAGGGTTGTCATGTTTCAAAACCTAATAGCCGAACAGAACTAATAAGTTGATGTTTAGGCAGTGTCTCATTTCATCATCATCATTTCGACTGAAGGACGTCCAATGGTGGACATAGGTAACAAGCGATACATATACCTGATGCTGAATAGCGCGTGCCCATAATAAAGTAGCGCTAGTTAGGATAATATAAACAGCACCACATTTTGCTTGACGCCTTGGGGTATAAGATGCTAAACTTCGTTACTCTAGTATTAACACTAGCTATAGCGCCCTTTAAGCCGGAACACAGTAGTACCATTAGCACACTACTGTTTAACAATAGCCAGCAAAGAAAACCAAAAAATCCATTCTCGAGCAAATCAATTTTACCACCATTTGCTACAAACGAGTCATAAGTTACTTCCGCCATATTGCCCGGAGACAACCGGATAATCTGGATAAGCTGGTTGTAGTAGGAAAGATCGAGGGCAAGAGATCACCGAATCGATCGGCTCGCCGATGGTCCGACCAGTTACAGGCAATCTTAGGCGCCAACATTCCGACTGCCTTGCAACGTGCCAAGAACAGAGCGGTGTGGAGGCAGCTGGTTGATGCGTCATTAAAACCATTTCAGGAGCTGCACCACCTTCAGTCATGAGGTACACGAAAGAGAAGAAGTTTGGCACTAGGAATAGGAGCTGCGGATTATCTAGACGGTCTGCAACAGCAGAGACCTACTACCAGCAAAGTTTATATATAATATCGAATTTCCATTGAACTACCGTCAGTTTCCATTAATATTTATATATATATATATATATATATATATATATATATATATATATATATATATATATATATATATATATATATATATATATATATTAAATCTTATATACTTAAACTAAACTGTGTCTTTACTTTTTCTCTGTTCAACCCTATAATAGATAATGAATAACACCCTTAAGCGTTAAGTTCATTTCTCTTTATTTTTTGTTAAAGGAAAGTAAAGTAAGGTAAGGTTTTAAATAATTAAATGTATAAACAAAGGACTTGTTTTTCTTGTGCTTTAAGGTCCTGAATGTTAGATTCGAAAACGAGCGTGTCCAGCTATACGGGCAGCCGTGAACAGTGCGACCGCGACATCGGAAAGTAACAGTTCCGTTTAACCCTTTAGCAGTTTTAGTTATGGAATATTAAATAGAGATTGTCTGAATACTCGCAGGTAGAAATAGAATTTCTACCTGCGAGTGACTTCTGGTATGCGATACGCTGTCCAAAAGGGTTTTTTTCTCATAGTACAAATAGTTAAATGCATCTGAATTTATGAACTCGCCGGCAAAGTTAGCGTCAAACGATCGTGTACACCATTCGACGCAAGTTTTTATGCACATGTCATATTTTCAAACGATGCAAAGGGTTTTGTAATTTAAGCGCACAGTTGTGAAACTGTCGCTGAACAATTTCCTTTAATGGATATAAAATTTAGCGACACATTTACATGTTCAAAGGGTACGGCATCCTTTTGTGTTTTGTTGTAAAATTGACGCTTTGTGAAACTGTTGAAATGTAGAGTTGTTTTTATATTGCTGTACCACCATACCACCCCTGCTTTTGTGAGGCCTAAACTGACTGAGGTGTAAACGATGCCGTTATGTAAAAAAACAACAATGTACGTTAAATAATTTAATTTGTAACAAGAAGTTTTCAAACAAACCAACAGATGGCGTCACCATCAACAATAGATCACGCTATCGTCTGATATCGAAATCCTTATAAGGATCGTACATCTTTGTGTACCTTCCTTTTGCTCAGCGCGTCATTACGGAGCTTACAATTGTATCCATCAACTGGATCTCTCTAGATCTTCATAATACTAAGAGGCGGATTACTGTTATTATAAGTGTCAGTTCTAGATCTCTGCACCTCATCACTAGACTTCTACAGCGGCGCCAAATATGGGTCTACAATTGCGCACTTCAACACCTAAAAGGGCCTCCACTATCAAAGCCCGCGAAACTCCTAGACCTTATTATTCGCCTTCTACGACAGGCAGGATTTTCCTTAGTCCTATTCTTACTAGCCCGAAACTACAGGGCTGATATCATTCTAACTAGCGCCACTTTGTTATGGGCAGGCGTAACACTTAACATTACGTAAACGTCCCCCTCGTCTCGTCGCTTCGTAGAATAAATAATGCTATATTGTGTTAGAAACAAGTTCTGTTCGACGTTTTATACGAGCTGACCGAGTTTCCACTCAAGGTTCAAATTCAATAGATTCCGATTTAACACTGGCGTTTTGTTGGCACTGTGGCATTTGTAATGCTTTTAAAGCGAAGAGTCAACCTTACGGAGTCTCGTGATATTCTTTCCGACGTTTTCATTTTTAAAATGTTGCCGCAAACAAACCGGGAGTTACTACACAAACTAATACGCCTTATTAAATTACAGGGTCTATATTGAATATTATCAGATGGTAATGTAAATGGCAGTGGTGGTAAGTATTTGTAGCCGGAAACCATCTAAGTAGGTATCACCGCAGCGCCTATTGCAGCTGACAAACAGTAGTATACAAACATTACTGAGTTCTGATGTGAAAGGCGCTGCAGCTAGTGAAATTACTGAGGTAACGAGACATAACATCTCAAGTAACAGGCGATGAGCGCAATGGGGTGTTATGATCACCATCTTAACTAGCGGCACTTTGTTATAGGCACGCATCGCTTACCAACGGATGAACGTCTCAATCATCTCGTTGAAAATAAAAATATTACTGAAATCTATATGATTACAAATTTAGTTATGAAGAATATCAGAGAGAGATTCTGTGTTGGTGGAGCTGGGCATCAACTTTTGGATACCACACTGGCAGCCATATTACTACCAGCGGTTTCAGCTACTCGTCTCACCTAAATTGGCTAAACTTATTTCGGTGGCAGCCTCTAAAGTTTACGTAAAATGGATCAATTCCTCTCCGTAGTCGACTTCGAGACGTCTTGATTGCATCTTTGGTCCGTGAAATTGGCAATCCATAAATCGAACTAGTTTCACACATCCTTGAATGACATCAGCTAGAATATACAAACAGGAAACTTCTAGTAATTGATCTACATACAATACAAGGATCGAAGGTTGCTGTGAAGTTTTTTTATTCCACAAACCAACGAATGGTACTTTCATCTGGTGGGAGAACACGCTAAGTAGTCGTTTGATCAAACTCACTTCCATGAACTTTCTTTTCAGCCTTGTTTGCAAGATCTACGAATACGTCTTCAATTGGTGCTTCTATGCTGAGCTTGATCCAATCGCAAGCGGTTTGAAATATTGAAATATAAAGAGCTTTGTTCTTAATATTAAAACTAGCCACAGACAAAAGCAATGGATGATTATGTACGGGAATTCAATCGGAACAAATTCGATTATGTACTCCGAACGGTGGGAATGGACTCTAATCAGGATCTGATGCAGTCTATTTATATTTCTATAAAGAAACTTCTCGCAAAGAACATTTTAGAAATATTCAATTTATAACTTAACTAGCTGTTCCTCGCGCTCTTTGTTGGCCGTAATATAAAATTAGACCGCAGATGATTTTCTGCAGCAACCTTTCTATAGCAACCTCATAAAAAATGCTAAAGGAAAATGTATAGAAAAGTTAATTAGTAAAAACTATTATGAAGGATCCATGAAATTTAAAAACGAAAATATCCCGTAATCGAATCATTCCGCGTCGATAGGCGCGTGTTTCCGCATCGATGCGTTCACTAAATTTCACGTGATTGGTGAACAAAGAAAACTAATTTTTATTGTATATATGTAGACTACATGTTTGCAGGTTGCCTGCATAGGTTTTTAACCGTTCTAACATAACAGTTATCATCTATTTCTCTTTTCCATTTATAAGTCACGATTCAAATGAACGAATTTAAAAAGTCACGCGACCAACTGCTACTGTTTCATCACATGAGATTTATACAAAAGAAAAAAAAAAACGTCAACCAAGAAGAGAACTGCATGAAGGTACTAATCCATTAAACATTGATTAGTGATTAGTTTTAACTATGCAATTAACGTCACCGAGTTTGCAGTGCGGTGTTACGTGAACACAAATACAGCGATCCTCCTTTAGCTATTCAATGTGTAAATATTGCACTCCGAATGTATTTTCTGTGAAGGCATTACGATAATGAAAGCGTCTTCGAGCAATACCAATACAGCTCCGAATTGGTACGTACAGCTATTTCTCAATCGAATCCGATGTATTCTATAATATAACGAAATTTTTATATTTTCTATAACTTACATATCCAATAATAGCCTTGTAAATCTAGTATAAATACCAAAATTCATTAGTCGTGGGTCTCTGTTGCCGGAGACTGTCTAAGTAGGTATCACTGCAGCTCCTATTGGAGCCGACAAATAGTAATGTACGAACATTACTCGTGTCTGGTTTGAAAGGCGTTGTAGCTTGTGAAATAACTGGGATAAAGAGACAACAACTTGGTTCGCTATGATACACAGCACAATATGGTGCTGTGTATCATAGCGCTGTGTCGTTATAGATAGGAGTATCATATACCATCAGGGCAAAGTGCCGTTTGTCTCCTCGCTTTGTAGAGTAAAATAAAATCTACATTTCATATGGAAATTTAATAAATAGTAAACAAAGTATAATTCGCTCGAGAGAGTTTTGTAAAAATACACCGAACGCCTTGCAGACGCTTTTGTTATCCTATTACATCGGCAGGCGACAGGAAGTAACAGGACCGGAAATAAGCGTAACTGGAGAAAATCCCTTTCGCTCGTAATAAAATGACATCATATCTAAATATAGACAGTAGAACCGGAACTCTTCGATAGTACACTTTGACAATAGTTGTGTGTATTTCAAATGAACTTTTCCCTTAGTAGTTATCAATCACATTCAAATAGTTATTTTAATGATCTGCTCTAAACCTTAATTACTATAATACATACTGAACAGATTTTGGCTAGGGTTTTTAAGGCCTGCTGCCTGCCGGACACCAACTCTGCTCGGGAATTATTGCTGTTGGAGTAGCCGCCACCTCATGGCTAGGGGGGTAAAAATATACAAACCCTTTATGGTCGCGCATTGTGCATCAGTATTGATAAATTTCCATAGTATACTGCTGCACAATCCGCGACTTCCCTCAGTCGGTTCATACGACATTATTGGGGTGAGATGGACCTGCTTTATTCTTAAGTCAGGATTAACACGATTAAAGATAGTAATGAGAATGAACGTGGATGTTTATAAGGGTAGAGGAAGACCGAAAAAAGTGTGAATGGATTGTGTGAATTCAGATATGACGGCAGATATGGAAGAGAAGTACATGCTGTACCGACCCTGCGTAGCTAGGAAAAGAGCAGGAAGATGAAGATGCTTTCAACCTTATAGTTGTGTAAGTTATGTTAAATAATGATAAAGCAGACTTTTAACAGGAATTTAAAAAACACGTCTTCACTGGTAGATATCGCTAGCCGAATATAAATTAACTACCAAGCAGTACGAACATTACCGCGGGCCAATGTGGCGTCGTAACTAGTAAATTAATAAGGCATTATCCTGCAAAAAATAAATAAAACAAATAGGGTAGGTAGGGTTATAAAGTACCAAAATAGTAAAGCGTAGTAAGGCTTGTCAGAGGCCCTGGTTTGCGAGAATACTTGGGCCTTGGGGTTGTACCCCATTACCAGAGTCACAATGGTCCTTGTCCGTTTCCAAGGCTAAAATCGGTGTGATTATAATAAAGTATTTATCATCCTACGTTAGGATATAATATTTAGTGATCAGATCTAGATTTTAAGAATTTTTAATAATAAATTCTCATAATCTAGCAAGTTCCTTATGAAGTAGAGCGAGCAACCTGTAGCCCTCAGTCCGCGGACTCGTGCAGCAATTCTCGATTTTCATTTAAATTGTATTGCTATTGAAAATTTCTAAAACAAACACTGAAAGCAATATATGTTTATTTTTAGGTTTTTATTTATTATCCACATTCACACGACTTTAACAGCGCAAAACCGTGCTTTATGGAACACATTACAAGAGACATGTCCAGCAGTGGATGTCCATCGATTCAAATGATGATGATTCCCAAAACTTGTTATATTAGGGGGACCGGAAAGTAATGTCGTTTTCTTACGCTAAATACAAACACATACATTTTTAACGAGTCTTTATTTTTAATCAATGATGTATTCCCCATCATTGTCAATAACCTTTTGCCATCTAGTGAGTAAATTTTCAATCCCTGATCGATAAAAATTAATTGGTTTTTCGGCAAAATATCTAGAGATGGCATTTTGGATATCATCCAAATTTGCAAATGTTTTGCCACTTAAAAAGTGTTGCAGCGCTCGGAATAAGTGGAAATCCGATGGTGCAACATCGGGCGAATATGGTGGATGAGGCAGCACCTCCCACCCCAATTCATTAATTTTTTCTAGAGTTCGCCTTGCGCAGTGCGGTCTTGCATTGTCATGTTGGAGAATGACGCCTTTTCGGTTGACAATCGCTGGCCACTTTTCAATTAAAGATTGATTGACTCGCTGCAATTGTTCGCTGTAGAGGTCTGCAGTAACAGTTTCTCCAGGTTTCAGTAATTCAAAATGAACAATGCCGCGAATACTCCACCAAACACACAAAAGCGCTTTTTTGGGGTGTAAACCTGGCTTAGCAGTACTCCGAGGGATTTCATTTGGAGAGAGCCACTGCCTTTTGCGTTTTGGGTTATCATACAGGACCCATTTCTCATCTCCTGTGATCAAGCGATCAAAAAACGCTTCTGTGTTGTGTCGTTGAAGCAATAAGTTGCATGTGATTGATCGGTTAGCCTTATTCTGTTCGGACAGATTATGCGGGACCCAAACACCTGCTCTGCTTACTTTTCCAATCTGCTTTAAATGTTCTTGGATGGTCGACCAAGGTTTGTTGAGACTGTTTGACAATTCCTCGATCGTCTGACACGGATTTGCTTCCACTTCCGCCCTTAACACGTCGTTGTCTAACGCTGATGGTCTTCCTGATCGATACGAGTCGGAAAGATCAAAATTACCCGATTTGAACTTGGAAAACCACCTTTGGCATTTACGAATGTCCAGTGCATTTGGATAAACATCGCAAATGTTTTTGGTAGCAACTGTTGCGTTATTTCCCTTGCGAAACTCAAAGAGCATGCAATGCCGGATGTGTACCTCTTCTGGTATTTGGCTGGCCATTTTACCCAAAATTACAAAAAAAAATTGTAATTCAATTGTCTATAAGTAAAGAAATCACTATAACCTCACAATGTCTTTGGTACGCCTCTGAACAAAACAATGAGCTGACAAATGACAATCAAGTATTGGCATGCGCAGAAACGACATTACTTTCCGATCCCCCTATTATATTAGCTTAGCTCATGATATAATATCCTTTTTTTTTTTTTTTTATATATTTTCACGCCTTTTTTCCAGTAGGGGTAGGCAGAGGTGAGTAAACCACCCACGTTTCGCCAGATGTGGTCAGATTATGGGTGTTTATTCACCTAAACCTTATTAAAGGCGTGATAGTATAGTGATCAGATTAGGTCCCATGTAACAGGGGGCGAGCCTGTTGCCACTTTATTGGGACCACCACACACACACACAAAGATGATATCAGTCTGCGGGTTTCCTCACGATGTTTTCCTTCACCGTTTTTGTATAAGTAAGTATAATATACTAATAGAGCAATATTTGTAATGTTATAATATTATAAAGCCCTCCGATGTCAATGCGTTCCTGCTATTTAATAATCCGAGTGCCAGAGCGACGCGGAATATTAGAGTTCTAACAAAGGTCAGGATGCAGGAAAACATTTCTAACTTTGCCTTTAACCACTCCGACATAGCTGGTGAGGATGAGCCCCCTATTTCGTCACAACGCTTTTAAGCCTTTTAAAATGTTTCTGTAAAATTTCTACAGCAATGTTTTTATGGTGATGGGTATGTTGCTTCCAAAATTTTCATTAGATTTCTTTTCCCAGTTCATTTGTAATTTACATTGAGAACATCCGGTCGCGCGGAGTACTCCCGGGCTCTCAGTCGTATGACTATTGATGAAACTCAGCGTTGCGACTGTAGATTGACAGAATGAGATTATAAAGAAGCTAGGTCTGGAATAATTAATTCCGATATGACAACTCCTTTGATACTGTGTGCTTTGTAGTAAGCCTAGGATACTTTACATATTTAATAAAAGATGGTATAATGCACTGCCGGAGACTCGCCATCAGACCGCACCGCGATATATTTTATCAAAGGAGGCGTTGCGAAATAGTCCACACGATGTGCGTAGTTACACTCATACGTTACTAAATCATGATGAAATCTTAGCATAAATATGTCTAGATTAAGTTATTTGTTTACAGTCTTATCTTGAACCTATCTTACATCAAATTACCTTATCAGTAAAAGGTTATTAAGGATTGTTGTAAAAAAGACATGAAACTCCCGATATAGACTACCAATCTATGTTGTACTTCTTTCAATGTTTATTTTATCAATAAAATCCTATTGTACAGTTTCATAAATCACTTTATCAATCTAATTAGTTCAGCTGTCACGGTTATATTTCATTATCATGATCAGCCGATAGAGGTCCACTGCTGGACATAGGCCTTCCCCTAAGATTTCCACATCGATCGGTCCACCTTGTGGGAGGCCTCCCAACACCACGTTTACCGGTACGCGGGCGACACCCCAGGACTTTATTGCCACATCAGCCGTCGGTTCTTCGAGCACTGTGCCCTGCGCATTGCAACTTAAGTCTAGCAATCTTGTGGGCTACGTCGATGACATTAGTTCTTCTGCGGATCTTCATATTTCCAATACGATCACGCAGATAAACTCCGAGCATAGACTCTACATCTTATCGTCTCAGGCACCCCAGTGTCTGAAGACAAGTCTTCAACTCGTGCTTGTTGCCAGTGTTGAGATATGAAACCGAGACGTGGGCTTTTACTGTCGGCCTTAGAAAAAGGCTCAGTCGCCCAAAGGACAATGGATGATGGTCGTATATACTTAATTTTAGATTATTGATCTCAATTACTACGAAATTGATGAACATGTACCATCACATGCCATACATTTCGATAACAATATCTCAACAGGTATCTTTAATTTTACTCCATGAAGTAAAAAAATAATATGTCTAATATTGAATAAGTTCCTAGTAATAATGCGCTGAATGGAACAAACCGCCGATAAAACAATTTGATTTCCATAAACAAAGCGAATTTAATATTCCACTCTGTAGTCCATTTCATTCGCCGAATTTCAAAGCCTGAAAGCTAGAACTTTCCCAAATATATGAAGTCTGAAGCCCTAGACTTTAACAAAGTTCTATCAACGTCGCACTGGAGAGGTTTATCAATTATTACTGATGCTATATTTAATGTGATTTCCATATAGTTTGTTTGTTAGTTTACTTATAAAGGGTGTCTGGCGGCAGATTTATATTTTAAAAAACGAATATCTCAATAATTTATAAACAGTGCGGGAGGATGGTGGTGTCATTAGAATCACCGATCGTGCGGATTTCTTAGTCACGATGTCGCAGTGGTCGGCTAAGCATCGCGCGTTCGCTATTGAAGCATTTTTCAAGAGTAACGATTCTTACGTACTCGCTCGCCGACAGTTTTGTTCACATTTCAATATTCAACGGATAGGCGACTGGCCGAGTGTGAATTTAATTCGTTCGTGGGTGGAGAGGTTCCGCGCAACTGCTTCGGCTATGAACACACCACGGCCAGGACCTAGTCGATCGTCAAGGACCCCCGAAAACATTGAACTGGTTGAACGCAGTTTACGTGAAAATGCACGACTTTCGATACGGAAAAGGGCAGCTTCACTGGGACTTCCAAGAGCATGCGTGCATGAAATTTTGAAAAAAGATAGAGAAGAAGATAGAGAGAAGTTTCATCCTTATAAAATTCAAATAATTCAAGAATTGAAAAAAATGACTTTGCGTCACGCAAATTTTTTTGTGTAACCATGTTGGAGCGTTTTCGCACTGTGAATTACATTTTTTGGAGCGACGAGGCTCATTTTCATTTAAACGGACACGTAAACAAGAACAACACACAAAATTGCCGTTACTGGGCTCTAAGAACTCGCAATCCTCGACTGAAGCACCAAAAACCATTCCATTGCCCAAGGGTAACTGTTTGGTGCGCTTTATCCACGAATGGGATAATCGGACCATTTTTTTTTGAAAATGCACGGGGCCAAGCGACGAATTTCAATGGTGAGAATTATCGGCTCATGATTTCGAATTTCTTTTTGGCGAACCTGCGAGCTCATTCATCATTCTCATCATTCTCATCACACACGTGGTTTTAACAGGATGCGGTACAGGTGCGACCGCACACACGGCCAGAGCTTGGATGGATTTGTTGCGAGAAAATCTCCCTCAAAAACTGATTAGTCGCTTTGGGGACATCCCGTGGCCACCGAGGTCACTCGACCTAACTGCAATGGATTTTTTTTTTGTGGGGCTACCTAAAAGAGGAGTTTACGCCAACAATCCGCGAACTGTTGTGGACTTAAAAGAAAATATTCGGCGAGAAATCAGCGCAATTGAACCAAGTTTACTGCAGCGTGTGGCACGGAATACGAGGCTCCGTTTCGAACAGTGTGTGTGTGTGTGCAACAGGATGGAAGACATTTGGATGACATTATCTTTAAAAAATGAAATCCGCATTTATACTCTATCTTTTAATACTTTTAGTAAAATTATATGTCAAACATATTATTTTTTATTTAAATTTGAAAACATAAATCGGCCACCAGACACTCTGTAGTTGTGTCGAGTCAAGACGTTTTAGACATATGAATATTTCATCATCGTCGACTAAATATTCTCTCTTTACATTCAAAGTGCTCAAATCATAATGGTTTTTAATACGGCTTGCAGAGCCCAAGTGGAAAGTTCGAATTGTCATCGATATTATAAATATTTTACCGTTTCTTGTGATTATCTAAGACGGGTTCAGATCGTCCACAATCACAATGAGGGGACGTACAAGTGCTAGTGTTCTGGTCATATATATGATGATAAATTGGGATGCATGTCGAAAAGTAGGCAATATGCTCCTATTATAAATTTGTTATCTACTGGGTCTCTACTGGTGTTCTTCGATAGGAGATCTAAAGAGTCTTACAGCGTTATTCAAACTTAACAAACGATTCCCTTGGCACCGGTACCAGAGAGGGTCAGATTATTCACTCTTGTACGTTGGAACATAAAGCGAAATTCCGAATACTGAGTAAAATGTATTTCAATTTTCCTCCTAAGACTTAAGTACTACGCTTCCGCCGTTGGAGCTTTTCAAACTCTACCATTTCAAAACCCTCTTGTACTCATCTGTCTTAATCTGTGCTTGCAATTTTAGATATTAAATCCAAGAAAAAAATTAAGTAGCTCTTGATTCCATACGCTACCGTTATATTTTTAACAACATCATTTAATGAGAAGAGGGTATTAATCCTTAAACATTCACAACGGCATCAAAGAGTAATAAATATTTGCGAACCACAGTTTGAGGTACAAACGCGATGACCCCTATGCAGGCGGTATCAGAGAAGAGAGCACATAAAGAGTGACATGAGAAAAAGAAAAATATTAATGTATTTGTAAGAATTTAAATTAACACCAAACCAGAAGAAACAGATGATATCCAATGTGATACTAAGGTGGTCCAAAGAAATATCTCCTCGCAGATTCTATTTCCTGCGAGGAGATTGGAGCGTTGTGTAATTAATGAAATATCGAAACGCTTTTCCTTTTGCAGAAGCATATGATCGATATAGATCGCAGGTTCATTTTGGGCTTATTTTTTTTTTTTATATTATGAAACGTGTTCAGTACTACATTGACTTTGGCTTTACGGTCACAAGTTCTTTTTCTACATTTATAATATGGTACCACTATATCATATTTATAACCCTTTCATATGCAGAATTGAAAACCTTTTCTTGGCTAAGAGGATAACTTGACTTTTTTCTGTGCGTGTGGTTTCTATGCGACTTTATATCAGCCCGGATAGACTTTTTCAATAGCACTAGTTTCGAAACCAAAATCATACTTGGAAGACGTCCACTGCTGGACATAGGCCTCACCCAAAGATCGATCGGTCCAGCGGATTCCTGCAATCTTAGTCGTTTGTAGGGATTCATATGGGACGATTTGGACCATTTTCCACCGCGCTATCCCAATGCGGTTTGATGGGAGCCAGAGCTTCGTTTGTTAATTATCAGGGTGCACCACGAGCAAGTGAGGATGGCTTGAGTTTCGTGAGTTGCTGCACTTGTGCTGCAAATGGAGATTCTGTGACCTCTCCAAATGCTGAAGGACCACTGAGGGGATTGTAGAGGTTAAAAGTCTCTACATAACCTTGACTTTCTCCCCCGAAGGCAGAGTATTTTTTCGAAGATTTCCCCTCCGAAACAAAAACAACGGACACCATGGGTTGTGCGGACACTTTATAGCCCTCGTGTTATAATAGTTATCATGTTGCTATAACGTCTTTTATTTAAACAATCCATTTCTAATTTATCAATGAAACTGCATTATAACAATTTTGGAAATTTTACATAAATCATTAATATAATTCAATCGTCATCATCATCATCAGCCGATACACCAAGTATACCTTCATTATTAATACTGTTAAGGTTCTTTAATAACACATTTTTTGGATGTTGTACTTTTGCCAGATTTCCTGCTAACTATCGATTTCTGATCTGCTTTTTCATCGTTCTCTTCCTCTTCGAGGCTCTCCACGGATATAGCGGGGGTAACGGTCACATTGTAGTCGCTGTACTCCGGGGTGTCCTGCGGCAGGTATATTCCGAAGCGGTCCTGTGAATGATTCAAACGGAAGCTGTGGAAACCTAAAATATAAGACCAGTTTGCAATGACGGTAGTACTGTGCACCGTCTGATGATAAATAATGCTTAATGTAGATATCGATGTGAGAGGCTCAACAGCCGTAAACTGGTTCTTCATCGTTACCCCGCGAGGGTTGATAGGGTGGCACGGTCAACGAGACAGAAAAATTCGTCTCGGTGAATTTAGTATTCAAATTACTACTAAACTTAAAGCACTATAAATTAAGTGGGAGATTAATCTGTTTGTGATACGTTTGCCTGTAGTAAAGAGATGCTGGTTTACACATTACCACGCAGAGTTAGACCACACAAGAAGAAGAAAGTGCTAGGAGTTGCCGATCACAACGAATGCAGCCTCAGATTTATTATTCTGGATAACCTATTTGTAAACTAATCAAAAAATTTACAACTTGCTCGAGAGGGTGCCCATAAAGTGAACGTAATTATTCTTTTATTAATGAATGAACTTAATAAAAACCAGAATTAAATCATGGTATCGTCCTGGTATTCCTGGGAAATAGATCCTGGTGCCTCCCAGTTTTAGGAAACCCCGTGTTATCATTGCTTCCATTTGAAAACTGATTAAATTACTCTATCGCTTCGAATTAAATACGTAGAAAAAAAAAAAACTAAATCCATCTTTCTAATAAACTAGTCTTAATTTAGCCTAACTTAGGTTTAGCTTTAGTTTTGAACTATTTATATAAACGAGGGTTAGGATTAAAATTGTTTAAAAAAATCATAACGAATTTCGCGCCTTTTAAGTTAAATATTTTGTTTCATAAAAAAAAGAACAGCGAGGATCTAAATGCTACTTTAGATGGTCTCTGAGAAAGAAATAAGTCCCTCTCTAAAAGCTTCTCGGTTGTCATCCCCAGCATTAGCAGAGATCAAGTTATTTCGGAACGCAACCGCGTCTTCTCTAAAGCTATACTGTGATCATTTAGGAGACTGCTTTTCCAGCTGCTACCACAATCACAACGATCGGAGACCACGTCCAACCATCATCTTCATCAGAGTCGATTGAGCAATAATAACCTCTATCTTAATCTCAGCAAGACATTTTATGAAACCCCTCAAGAAAAAAAATAAAAACGTCAGAACCGGATCTGTCCCCGCCGCTGTCGCGCATTACGTTATATAAATCTAACTTTCCCGGAGTATACGAAGCATTTACTTAATAACTTATAAGGTTGCTAGGTGACTTGCGATCGTCAGAGATGGCGATTGTCGAACTTTCTTAAACTTTCTGAAAATGGACGCCCTCATTGCAATATTATATTTGCTAATGTACTAAAAAAATGTCAGAAAATAAATACGACTTGACTTCTTGGAGTCACCGAAAATAACCTTAGTGCTTTATAGGTCATTGTGTAGGAGGCTCGCCACGTGACAATGCTGGTATGACATACATCTGAAGGTTGCGCTACAATTGTCTGTAGATTATCTAAAAATGTAATGTATTAGTATATATATATTAGTGACTTTAACTAGCTGTCCACATACAGCATTTAATTGTTCTTTTTATGTATTATTACCTATATGAATGAATCATAAGCTGTAGTATAAGGGGAGTCTTTGTTAGCTCCGTCTGGCTAGTTGCCACTCATATCGATCTGGTGCCGTACCAGCATTACTGCGTCCCAGCTGTCAACACATGAGAACCAGGGTCTGGACGAGCACCCAGCACTTTTCACATGTGTTATCTACTGTAGATAATATGAAAAGTAACATGCAACGCACCTTAGGGTATCGGTTATAATGGTACTGCGGGTGGCAAATGCACGGCCGGGGTGGTGGTATTTTGTAGCTTTCATGAGATGATGGCTCGCTCTTCGGCGTCGGCGGCGTCACGTAACCTTAATTAAAACAAACTGTTGATTCATTATTGTTCAATACGAAAAAATAATTAATCAAAGTATCCCTTGTTATCTCTACGCTATGAGTACTTCTGATAGTCTTGGAATAGGTGTACATATTATATATACATTATGTCACAACAGAAGTAATTATCTCAGAACTGTTTTATATAACGTGTCAATCCTTGTACATAGTACTCCATGGTGGTAACAAGCCAACAGTTTTTTATCCACTGGAGTGACCTTCAAGCAGGAATAAATAAGAGAAGACCAACCGGATATATTATGTTTATATATTCACCCGCGAGCGATAGAGAGAGCGATGCTCATTGTTTCTACACGATAGAAATGCTGAGATGCGTACAAAGCCTAGAACTGTCGATACAGTACTACGAATCAAAGCAGCAATGGATACGGCAAACGGCTCATAGAACCGATGGATATTTAGAACTAGGATGTGCTGGAGAAGCCACAGGAAGAGACGGATTCACCTGGCTATTACAACACCTATGTCCACAATACAAAATTTTTTGTTACTCTATATAACCTATACAAAAAAAAAAACCAAAATGCAGGGGTTCATTTAAATTGAAAATTGTATCGTTGTTATGGACATATTGATCGTTCAGGCGCGGCGGCACGTGCGCCCGACCAATAATGCCAAATTAGGAAACTATAATTACACGCGCGTCATTCATATACACCTTATGGATGTAATGCCATGACAGGCTACGGAACTGACATGTTTCATATCCATACATTTACATTTTAAGCGTTAAACAGGCGGCAATTATTGAAATTTATATATAAATAGATCGCTTTAGAGCGGGTGTATCCGAAATGGTTAACGCCAAAATTTTCCGTGCCTTTATGACGATATACTATAAAAGTTATCGTCAACAATCTACAAGTTACATCTAAGATATACAAATACAACAGTTTCCTTTTTAAAACTTAGGATGTTAGAATATTGATTTAATGGAGTGGCTCGCTGGCCTAATGGTTAGAGCGTGCGGCTTTCATTCCGAAGGTCGCGGGTTCTAATCTCAGCATGTAACTATAACTTAATATTTAATTTATGTACATTTGTGAACTTTAGTTACAACAGCGAGATACAAACGGTGAAGGAGAACTTCGTGAGGAAACCCGCACACTGACATCATCTTGTGTGACCGAGCAATAGCGGTATAACCATAAACCCGGTCAGCCCACTGGCTGGATGAAGCTTCAGCAGCCTTGAGGTATAAACAACCTTTACAATGCCAGAGTCAGCCGTCTATAATAATTCTATTAATATCCATATTCCCTTAACTTTTGCAAAAGTATCCCGGTATGATCAGTCATACAATTTCTCTTAAGCCATATAGAGCTTGCAAACGTGACGACGTGAGGACCTCGACGGCGGGTCCCAAGTCGTGCGTCTAACAGTTCGCGTCTTTTAAAACCAATCGTTAAAAGTTTGGATAGTGACGTGTCACAGCAAGCTCCCAAGCGGGAGAACTCGCTGAAACTTGGATGGAGATACGTCTGCCATTTGTTACATTTTAGATATTGCAAGCGTACAAAGTGTGCATGTTGTGACACCCAAACCTTACCACTTACAAAGACATTAAATCTTTCAACAACATGCATACGTCCAGACGTAAGACGAGCATCTTATCAATTACAATAATAACAAACAGTCATATTTATCTTCACATTCCGAGCCTTCCCTCCACTAGAGAGTCAAGCAACTATTTACCCTCAACACTGGCTAAGTGTAAATCCAGATATACCTCTGTTCTTGGAAGATCTCTGAACAGTTTCCTCGCGATGTTTTCCTTCACCGCAAGCTGAAGTTAGGTTGTGAACGAACCCGCACTATCTTTTAGCTGCATTATTATGAATTTTAATATTTAAACGTGAATAATATTAGAAAGAGTAGTGCATATAATATAAAATGAAAGAAAGAAAAAAATACCTTTGAAGTTATCCATCCGCCGTAGGGTTCTTTTCAATTTCTTTCGCATTCTTCTTTCCCATGCTCTCTCAGCGGCTGCAAAGCGATTAACAAATACAGGAATTTGCTAGACGAGAGCAGTCTCGTTGAACATTTTGCTTCGTAATTCATTTTTATATTAAACCATTGGTAATGTTAGACGTGGAAATATCATCGCAGTACACTTAAGATCACGTATTACCCACAGTCATTAAATTCAATTCACTACTGTCATTATATTCAAACTGTATTAGCGGTGATCGGTGGGGTGTTGATAATTTATGGGCTCAAACTAATCAGTGCTCAAGGAGGGTATGTATTTATTTAAGAAAAAAATCTTATAACTTTCAGAAGATGTAAACCATTGTTCAATTTTTAAGTTAAAATATTCAGTTGCGTTCAATCAGCTGGAGCGAGGAGTGCCGAGATGCCTTTCGCGTGGCACGAGGCGCGAATACAAAAAGAAAACCCATTCCATTCGTTAAATTCTGTACCAAATGTGAACTTTCCACCGTCCTATACACATTTTTACATACGGCCGACGTGATACAGGAGTAAATTATATTGCAAACAAAATGAGCTTCATTACGTCTGATATGATTAGTTGGGGGAACTATGCGCCTACTTCCCGTGAAACATAAACGAAGTCAGGTCTCGACGCAAATTGATTTACTCAAGGTAAATTGAGTTGTATTTCAATTGCATTAGTTTACAGAGTAGAAAATAATACTTTGATACAAATTATTAACTTATTGCAACTGTTTTCACGATATATACATTCTTTCTCTTCATCCTTTCGTGATCCAAATCAAACGTTTACATAAGTTTTTTTATAATATAGTAAACTAGCTGTTCCCCGGCCGCTTTGAACTTGAAATTTGTCTAAATTATTCCTTGAGAGCAACCGCAATCGCTAATGACTTTTTAAAGCAACCGTTACTATAGTAACCGCATAAAGAATACGAAATGAAAACGTCTATAAAATTTAATTAGACATAAAACGATGAAGGATCTATGATTTAAAAAAAATAAATAGCCCGTAGATATGTTCACCAGTTTTCACGTGATTGGTGAACAAACGAAACCCATTTTCATTATATATACATATATATAAATTGTTATATTAATGCAATAACAACCGCCATTACTAACCGATCTTTTCTTTGGCCATAATGTCTAACTCAAACATTGTGTACGCCGCGGCGATAAGCTCAGCAATATCCAAACGGATTTCGATCACCGGTATCTCCATGGCCTCCTCCACCGCCTTGGTCAGCTCCACGTAAGCGGTATCGTAACGGATTATCTCGTCGTTCACGTGCTGATATATCGCTTTGTCCACGGTGTTTGAGATAACAGCGAACATAGTCTCCGACAGGGTCGGCTCGGGTGTCGGTACAGCCTCTAATTTAATTAAATATATATTTAACAACTTATTATATATAACTCTGTATTATACTGCTGTTAAACAAGTATGCTACATAGAAAAAAACTACTTTAATATTTGCACGAACAAATTTATAACTTGACAAGGTGTATATTAAAATTTCATCCCTAGACGTAAAAGATCAAAACGTGTCTGTCACGTCATTGTAGGAAATAAACAGCAACCTGTCTATTTATATTTGTCCCCTACAGACGTCTCAGGGGGTTTTCTTCAACTTCAACGAATTCAATACGTCTTACTCGCTTTTATGTTTAATGTTGTGAAATTGTCAACTTAAGAGTTTTAGTTTATTTATATTAAATATCGGATCTAGCTCCATTACTCCGGTCGCAGAGTAAACGTAAAACTAACCACTGTACCACTACTGTGACATTCACCTGGCGTTGGGATGGTGGTGTCAGATGTAATGATCGACAAAAAGGATGATGATATCGTGTTCAAGATGCTGACGCTCGATTCGGCTGACAGTAAACTCGCTGGTGGATAATATTTGTCATAAATGTCCTTCAAGTCATTCTTAATATTTTCATCGTTGTATTGGTAAACAGATTTGCCTTCCTGTCGAGGAAATTAATCAAGAAACGATTTCTAATTCTCAAAATGATAACAGTAGTATATCATTTATCCGAAAACTCATCTAGCCAACATAAATATAACCCAAAGTCTATCCTACGATCATCCGAATATGGTGCTCTGTATATCTGCTAACTAATCATCAGCAGTTATGGACATGGTTATTTTCAAGCATCATCATCATCGGCATATAGACGATCACTGACAGACAAGTTTTCCTCAAAGATCTCCACGTTTGTAGAGGTTTATATGGGGGGTGTTTGAGCCACCACGCTGGCCTAATGCCGGTTGGTGGGAGCCGGAGCCTCGTTAGTTGATTAGCAGGCTGCACCACGAGCTGGTGAGGTTGGCTTGGATTCCGTCAGTTGTTGTTCGAGACCCATTCCATCCTTTTTTTCCAAACATGATTCCGGTTTAACTTCTTTACTTTCCTCTACCATTAACTTTCTAACTCTTTATAAGATTAAATATTTCTCTTTGCAACATTTCACTTCTAGAATTTAAGAAAATTTCATCATTAACTTTATGATAACTTATGATTTTGTAATCTCACCTGTATGTAGGGCCCATCCGCTAATACATTGAGTTTTTCTCTTATTTCTTTATCGAGAATTTCATACGGTCTCGCAAAATATTCGGCAGCTTCTTTCAAAAGCCCCTTCCTCTTCGCTATGTGGATCATTTTACTGATGAAAGATGTCAACATCGCTCTGATCTTAAACAACACATCTAATTTTACAATCTCTGTAAGAAACGCTCTGTAGCTATTTATTAGATATGTGTATATATATATTTTAACTCCTATACTTTCGTGTTTGTATGTGTAAAGAAAACGTTTAGACGTTTCAGCTAATGTGATCGCTCTAGTTCAGCTAATCTGAGTGTGTCTAATTTGGCTTTGGTAAGAGATAGCTCGATTGAACATATCAATAATCTGTTTAACGTCATCAATGCAGTAGTATGCTAGGATATTACAGCAAATCACTTAACAGCTCGACGTTATCTGAAAGCATCCTCTTTGATATCGGTTGAGGTGTCGTGGATGCTTTAGTAATTGCTTCCAGGTATTAGTTGATTGCTTGCTTCAATGCAATTTAATTGATCCGGTCTTTCGGTGCCGGCTTAAGTTACAAACAGACACAACTTAAGCAAGTTAAATACCTCCGGATGCGTAGTTAAGTAAGCCTCCTGTTCCATCTGAATGGTCATTCCTAATCTGGTCACACATTCTTGTTGGCAAGGGTTTAACGCTTCCCAGTCGTTCTCAAAAATTCCTTCAGCGGCCAAGTTGCTCGATGGTATACCTTTCATAACTTGCTTAAGAGGCATTTTAAGTTATTACAATATTAAATGGTTATACTCCTAGAAAAATAAGTTATTGTTATATGTGTCTACTAAAATATAAAACGTCATTAGGTTTATTTTTAATTGTCCATTGTTATTTCATAATAATACGCAATGTCAACGAAGGTAAAGCCTTCAACAAAACAAGTAGAACCTTTGTAGTTTCTGTTTAATAAATGTTTTTCCATGAAATTGTGAAGTTTTAGAACAATCTTTATGTTGAATTCCAATAACAGTAAAATGTTTGCTTCAGTGGGCATATCGAGTTTATTGTAGGAGTATCTCAGAAAGTATATCATTTCATCCCTCTTGTAACTTCATAGGGCTGGAAATAATATGTTCTAGGAAAATAAAACGTGATAGAAACTATTTTACAAATAATACGGCATGTAATATTATTGCGATATTGAATAGGTATTTTTTTCATTAAAATCACCCCTCCGTTCGTCGCGCGATTATTTGTAAAAGTAATCCTGTTGGAATGTAGTTATCAATAAAAGCTACCTCATTTGTTATTCCCCTTCAAAATTGCATTATTACCCCTAAACAAAAAATTCATCATACTTAATCAAATTTAATTGAATTTCTTTAATTTGTTTTCCTATTTAAACGTTTCTATTAGCGTAAATATATAAAACTTTATTGACGTTTCTTCTTCTTCTTCTTAAACTTCTCCAACTAGTGAAGGTTTGCGATCAGCGTGGTGGAGACCTCTCTGACTCTGGTTCGGCGGAACAATACGCACGCCGTAGATGTATCAGTCTATACCCTGGTTTTCCTCAATCATGATTTCCACGCATCAGGAAATATGAAATGGATATTATGATGTACCGATGCATGATGATTTTGTAGTTATAATTGTAATCCATATTTTATGTGCTGAGAGTAACACAGCGGGCGATGCTTGGAGTATCTCTGCGTGTTCCTATCAGAAATGAGGAGGTCCGCAGAAGAACCAGGGTCACCGACATAGATTTACGAGTCCGAAAGTGCTTATGGGGCACATAGCTCGTAGAACCGAGATACGTTGGGATCTTCCAGTGCTGGAATGGTGACCAAGCACCGGAAAGCGAAGGGGTAGCAGACCCATCACTAGGTGGATGGAGTAAATAAATAGAATCGCTGGGAGCCACTGGATACAAGCAACTAAATAACTTGCTTTGTGGATCGTTTACAAGAGACCTAGGTCCAGCAGAGTTCATGGTTGAAATGATGATGATGATGATTCTCTTAATTCCTTCAAGTTTATAGAAATGTTATCAAAGCGGTACATTTTACATATCACAGCGCTAGATGTATTAACTTGATTTGAACTAGCGGTAGGTACGTGTTGCTGGAGACCATCTGGTTAGGTACTACTTGCTGCCGACATACAGTATTGTGGAATTACTGTGTTCCGGTTTGAAGAGTCCTGTAGCTAATGTAACTACTTGAGTAATGACAACATCTTACGTCTCAGCGACGAGCGCAATGTGGTGCAGTACATTATCCTGACTAGCGCCACGCTGTTACAGGCAGGCGCATCACTTACCATCAGGTGATCGTTCTCGTTCTCGTCACTTAATAGAATACAAAGAAATCTTTAATTCTATTTGATGAATTGTAAAATGACGAATCAGAATCTAAAAGGATCATGATGATCCTTTAGACCCGACTCCTATGAGAACGTTACCGATAACTCTTGACTCCTTTATATACTTCTGAGTATATATTGTTTTTGATGTTTAACCATAAATGCGAAACTTTTTGAAACTTGGAAAGGCCACAACGAACTTCAGCGTCATGAGAATCTTCCTTATCCAATATCGGTATTGTTCAGTTTTATTATCGCGGTACGTGGGTTAAATTGTTTGATAAAATAGACACTTGTCAAGTTACTTAAGTACTTGAGTACTTAAGTTGTTGTCTGTCCTCTTACATCTGATGATGTGTAAGGCATTAACCTGGTGCTGTGTGATAAAGTCAGGTATTACATATCACATATGTTGTTTTAGAATCCACATTTATGGACTCTAGATATTGTGTTAGATTTTTTAGTATAGAAAGTAGAATATCTACATAGTACATGAAGTTAACAACTTAACTACAAGTTACTAACTTGTTTCAAGTGTACGTAAATGATGTATAAATGTTGCCTTTTATCCTCTTTGAATTCCACAATAATTCTTGGTCTCGTCTTTGTCCTGGGTAGCGGTGACATTTATCATAAAAACATTAGTCCTGTGCGAATATATCGATATCGCAGATGTTTTTTTTTTTATCCAATAGAGCGATGGAACAAGCGGTACGTTCATCTGATGGTAAGTGACACACCCGCCTATAATAACCCGACGCTAGTTAAGATATTATACGCTGCACCATATTGCACTCGTCGCCTTGAGTTAGAGGATGTTAAGTCACATACCCCATTTATTTTACTAGTTACAACTCCCTTTAAACCGGAACACGGTACGGTTTAGCGACAGAAATAGGAGCTGCGGTAGTACCTACCAAGACAGATTGCGGTATTAAAAACCTACCAGAGAAAGGCCTATCACCAAAAAATTTTTCTTGTATTATGCCAGTTTCCTCACAATATTTTCCTTCATCCTATGTTCGAATTCAGTGAGGATCGTACCTGAACCTTCCAGACAGCCTTCCGTTTACAATCAGAGCGATTACGGGTACAGAATAAAAGTATTTCTATAAATCAAATGCTTGTTGATTGCTTTCCACCAAATCCTATATAATTCCCAACACAATCAATGTGGGTATCTTCAGGGGAGGCCTATTTTCAGCAGTGGACTTCTATCGCCTGAAGATAATGGCAATTGATTGTCATCTCTGGAAAGGTTTGGGACACGTAATCATAATAGGAATATCCTATTGCTAAAAAATCTTTGACATAAACGATGCGTGTCTCGTATCTGAGATGCGGTTAAGTAATTGTTTTGAAGCTAATTAACATACATTAAAATTACATTTCATTAGTAAAATACTGTCTATGTACAAGTAAGTATAAATAATAATATGAGTATGAAAACATGATGCGAACGTTAGCTCCCGACCCCCGAAAGGACCGCGTAGTTTTATTAAAAAGCCGGAGCAGACGTTCCCAGTAATACCTTTGTGGTTATTTGGAACAATAATACTCCTACAAACATGTGGGGGAGGTTACACAAGCCGTGTTGCTTGGAAAAACGTCTGCTGATTTATTTTATTACATACCTATTCAGAAAGGTCACCTTTTATAGAAATGTTTAAGTTTATTGATTGATAGAGACATTCGAAGTATCGAGTTATATAATGAATGTGAAACGCCGTAGACAGCGTATTTCGAGAAAAAAATCTTATTCTTCGTTCTGGTAATAACATACACGTGATGCTATCCTCATTGCATTATGAAAGGCTTTACAATTTTCCATGTATTGCACTATCTACTAGAATGGAACTATTATCATTGACGTTGGTATAAAAATTCTATGATTATATGGTTTGGTACATTATATTATCTATTATATTTAAAGATAATTGTATAGCAATAACCATCTGTTGTACTAATCATAATTTAAATAACTTCCATCTAGTTAATGTTACACAACTCCTATGAAAATGTATAATATTAAGGCAATTCTGCAAGATAGTTTTACAAAATCGGTAACCAAAATAGACGCTATCTTTGCAAAACGTTGGTTAAGCGCATTGATTTTCTTTTAATCGAATATAAATGCATTATCATAACTAAATATAAATTACATGTATCATAAATTTATGATCACAATAATATTACATTATCGTACAACAATATAATTATTTAGAAGTATATTAATACTTAAAAAGCGCCTGTGAAAATATTTGTAGCAAATTTGTAAAAATGTTTTATAAAACTAATGACAGGAGTAGGCGCAATCTTTGATATATTTGCATATATATAGTATTACTAGTAATATATATATTATATGTAAAGTCAAGAATTTTTTAATCGTTAAATATTTGTTGTATATGGATTCTGAGTTCAGAATTTACGAAGTTCGTAGTTACGAACCTTCTTCGATATATTAATTTCAATTAAATTTTTTGTCTAAGTATTAAATTATGGCTATGAAACCTCACTAATCTACCCCCCGCATTATTGTAACATTCACCCTGAAAGAAATATTTAAATTTTGCAGTCGGTTTCCGTATCATGCAAGCGTTTATATTGTCAATAATAATTTGTTACGTAGCTGAAAAAAATGTGTGCGAATACAGGGGCATAGCGATAAACACGCTGTTAGCCCTGAGGGATTGTATCTGCATTCTTGCTTGTGAGTGTAGTAACACAGGGGTTGAATTGCACATTCGCATTGCTAATTTTAGGGTAAAAATCTATTGATCTTTTTCGTCTCAATGTTTGTATAATGACTAATTCGGTCCGCTGTTTCGCTCGCATAGAATTTTTGTGGACGCGAGAATGCAATGGGTCCTTCATCTCTAATTACTGTTGACAACAACAGATATTATAATATGATAGATATACATACTAACGTTTACATTAACAAATACTCGTTTTCAGCAGTTAAAACAAGTCTTATAACACTGGTCAATCATCGGTTGTTGTAAGTTATTTCCGTTCCGATTTCGCAAGCGTCTCGTTCGTCAAACATTTCTCCGTAAAAAAGTTTTAATTAGCGGAGCTATAATTTGAATGTTGCAAACAATTTCGCAATTTCAATGAAGTGGATCACGTTTAACTGCCGTTGCTTGCTCGCAAATTTAATTATAGCCAGCTTCTGGGCAATGTTTCTTCATATTTTGTTGGAGATAGTTTTGCATAAATTAATTATTGATTGAACATTTTTATATAACTCCTCATTTCATATTTTAACATCAATTTTACTAGACACAATGACTTTTAAACCGGAATCTAGAAATATTTGTATAAGTTTTTACTGGTAGGTTTGCCGGGAACCGTCGAGGTAGGTAACACCGAAGCACCTATTGCAGCCGACAGACAGTAGTGTGTTAAAGAATGCTGTACCTAGTGTAATTACTGGGGTAACGAGGTTTATCAGCTTATGTCTCAGGCGACGAGCGTATTGTGGTATTCTAACTAGCGCCACGTTGTTTTGATTAAGCGTACCGCTCACCTGGTCGCTTCGTCGATTAAAAAAAAAACGTCTAGAACGTCCTCGACAACAGACATCTACGATCAGTAAACGATAATAGAGATAGATATTTAATAATAAGATTGTTTTAGTTGCTTAACGTACATTATGCAAACATAACAATGTTTCTCTTAGATGAACGACGACGCCAATGTAGTTACGTTTACTATGTATTAATGAGTAGACTGAAAGACTAATTGTAATGTGAACCTTTAGAAATTTACTATGGTAATTAAGAATCGATTTATTAAGAATAGACGACTAGATTTATTAAGAATCCATAAGAAAGATGTACAGTGGACGTTATAAAATATATTGCTTCTATCCTTGTTATTTGCTCCATTGGAGACACCGTTCAAGCCTCGCATCTTCGATTTTGTTAAAAATCTTTTGGTTTTCCTCTCAATTATGTTTAAACGGAACAGAGTAGCCATGGAGAGGTCCATTCGTACGTCCAAACCTATTTTCGCACGACCGATTGTCCGTCTGGGAAAGATCAAACGTCGTTTTCTATGCAGTTTGTTAGATATTTCTCTAAATGTTATCATTGTCAGTATCTACGGAGAAATTAATATAATGGTTTGTTTTAATAATTTGAATATACATATATATATTAAGCAGATATACTTGTATATCTGGCTTTAATATTCAGTTAAGTATAGCTCTAAAAATAACTAACTTGTCTTCTCTGTCTGAGTAACTACAACTAAACAGGAAAAAACATTTAGGTCTCTCACCTCGTGCTCGAAGGTTCTAACTATCACCATAACGTTGTTATAAAGCGTGTCTGTTACCGGTAATTCTGGATGAGTTATATTATTATTTTAAGTATCTTTATCGTGAACTTGATATAGTTTTATTAGAATCGCTTTGAGAGGTCCGACGTACAACAACGTAAGCTACACAGACTCGACTAGACGCATTCTCAACAAAGTTTTCGCGAAACACGAAAATTTCGTTAATTAAATTTTCACTGCAAACTCCGATGAACCGGTAACAACATTGTGTGTATTTACTAATTCAGATACGAGCCGAAATCGTTTGATAATGTAATAGTAGTATTAAAACAAAGGGGAGCGGTCCAACGTACGGTCAATTACAAACTAACCGACGGGGGTGAAGTTTTAATTGGTGCATGATTAAATTTTAAGAGCAACAATGTAAGGAACTAAGGGTGACATTCTTATCACTCGGCATCCTGTGGACCTCTTAACACTTTTTATACTATGAGGCAAGGAGATCAGCAGGACAATCACCAAGTGGTAAATGATCACTGTAACGTTAAGATGCTAGTTATAATGGTTACAACGCTCCTTTCTTAAAATATTGCCAATAACAATGTACATATTTTACCGCCATAACTTTAATGGATTTAATATTACTCTACTACTACTTGTTGGTACTAACAGGTTATACACTTGGGTGACCTTTAACTGCGTAACAGTAAATTTAGAGATATATTTATGATACAATAACATTAGCTTATGAATGATTACTGCCATGAGATCATTAATCATCAAATTATCAGGCAACTTGGAGACGCGATAACGAAGATCTTCTTACAATTATATTTATCATTTTTTCACGAGGTGATAGTGTACATGAATCAAATAATATAAAGTCGGATGTGAACTGGCGAAATTGAACCGGAATCATTTATAAATGGGAGGGGAATAAAAGGGACCGGAACGATGTAGGTGGGGTGAGGTGAGGTACTGCATTTTCCATGAGCACTACGTTGGTTACCCTATACGCTTTATTTCTCTTCACTTACACGATACAAATAATAACCGGGCTTGTCGAATTTGAAACTCTAGTTATTAGTACCGACGTACAACGAATACTTCAGCACGAAATGTGTTTTATTCACTTTTATTGGAACCTTTGAGGGAAATCGTCATCCAGCCAAACAGGAATTATCCACTTATTTTATAGTTTAATCGAAACATTAATTACCGGAGTAATACTGATCGATCCGGTATAGTTTCCGCTGTTCAAGTCAGCGAGTAGGTGAGGTAAGTGCGGTGGGGGTAAGAACAGAACTTTAAAGTTAATAATTCCACTAAATTAGCAAACGTATAGTGTTAGTCCATCATCATCACCATCATCATTAATAATAGGTGGACCGGAAAGTAATGTCGTTTCTGCGCATGCCAATACTTGATTGTCATTTGTCAGCTCATTGTTTTGTTCAGAGGCGTACCAAAGACATTGTGAGGTTATAGTGATTTCTTTACTTATAGACAATTGAATTACAATTTTTTTTTGTAATTTTGGGTAAAATGGCCAACCAAATACCAGAAGAGGTACACATCCGGCATTGCATGCTCTTTGAGTTTCGCAAGGGAAATAACGCAACAGTTGCTACCAAAAACATTTGCGATGTTTATCCAAATGCACTGGACATTCGTAAATGCCAAAGGTGGTTTTCCAAGTTCAAATCGGGTAATTTTGATCTTTCCGACTCGTATCGATCAGGAAGACCATCAGCGTTAGACAACGACGTGTTAAGGGCGGAAGTGGAAGCAAATCCGTGTCAGACGATCGAGGAATTGTCAAACAGTCTCAACAAACCTTGGTCGACCATCCAAGAACATTTGAAGCAGATTGGAAAAGTAAGCAGAGCAGGTGTTTGGGTCCCGCATAATCTGTCCGAACAGAATAAGGCTAACCGATCAATCACATGCAACTTATTGCTTCAACGACACAACACAGAAGCGTTTTTTGATCGCTTGATCACAGGAGATGAGAAATGGGTCCTGTATGATAACCCAAAACGCAAAAGGCAGTGGCTCTCTCCAAATGAAATCCCTCGGAGTACTGCTAAGCCAGGTTTACACCCCAAAAAAGCGCTTTTGTGTGTTTGGTGGAGTATTCGCGGCATTGTTCATTTTGAATTACTGAACCCTGGAGAAACTGTTACTGCAGACCTCTACAGCGAACAATTGCAGCGAGTCAATCAATCTTTAATTGAAAAGTGGCCAGCGATTGTCAACCGAAAAGGCGTCATTCTCCAACATGACAATGCAAGACCGCACTGCGCAAGGCGAACTCTAGAAAAAATTAATGAATTGGGGTGGGAGGTGCTGCCTCATCCACCATATTCGCCCGATGTTGCACCATCGGATTTCCACTTATTCCGAGCGCTGCAACACTTTTTAAGTGGCAAAACATTTGCAAATTTGGATGATATCCAAAATGCCATCTCTAGATATTTTGCCGAAAAACCAATTAATTTTTATCGATCAGGGATTGAAAATTTACTCACTAGATGGCAAAAGGTTATTGACAATGATGGGGAATACATCATTGATTAAAAATAAAGACTCGTTAAAAATGTATGTGTTTGTATTTAGCGTAAGAAAACGACATTACTTTCCGGTACCCCTAATAGCTCACAGCAGTCCACTGTTGGACTATTTGTTATATATCAATTTGATATCATGGTAGTTAATCTAGCATGGATTTTCTTCGATTTAAATTTAGATGAAATAAGTACTGCATGTAAAGTTAGCGATGAATATTTGGGTGATAACCAAAACTGAGAATTAGGGTGAGTTTTTCATAAGGGTGCAGGTAAGTAGTATGGGGATGGGGGCACACGAGGCCCTGGAGTCGGCGGAGCTTGCATATTGCATTAGATTTAAATTGTTTAAGTCGTTAAGAAAGAAACTTCCCCCCGAAGTGGGAGAAGTAAGAAACTTTACACGGGTGGCGGTAAATTTAATTTAACGATTTTTTTTCTATTGCAACTATATACATTTTAGTTTAATGGTTTGTTACAATTGAAAAATCAATGTTAAACAATGTAAGTACTAGTAACGATTTTGATATATCATCATCAATCATAGATGACGGGAGGGTATTTGCCACACTCGCTACTTTTTTACACTTTGCTTTTGATACATAGTAACTTTAAAAAACAAATTAACAATAAAGTGTATACGATCACATCACAATGGTTTTAAGGTAAACTTCTTAATAGGAATAGTCTATTTGAAACCTAATTACAGTGCAGCTAGTAGTAATACAAAATGTGTTCCTTAGTTAAGGGTAAGGGTAGTGATCAAATTTGCTGTTTTCTTACAAAATATCCACTTCATCTTCATCCGCCGGAAGTAGTGCTGTACAAAGATCTTTATAACAAATAGTTTTGGAAAAATTAAAAAATAAGAGGAGTAGAGAGAAGAGACTTTCACTAGTGGTAGGTTTTTATGGTTTAGGTGGGTCTGCCTAGACTAGACTCTAGACGCTCGCTGATAACAGAATATATTGCAGCTGATACACTGTGCCAACATTACTGTGTTCCGATTTGAAGGGCGCTGTAGGTAGTTGAAAAGGTTCTCGAGTGGCGGCCACATACGGGAAGATGTAGCGTGGGCAGACCCCCCACAAGGTGGACCGACGACCTGGTCAAGGTCGCTGGCAACCATTGGATGCGGGTGGCCCAGGACCGGTCTGAGTGGAAATCTTTGGGGGAGGCTTTTGTCCAGCAGTGGACGTCTTCCGGCTGATTGGATTGGATTGGATAGGTAGTGTAATGAGACTTCCCGTCTTATATCCAAAGGCGATGAGCACAATGTGATGCTGTTCATACAATATTAATTACCGCCACTTTATGGGCAGGCCTATCACTGATCGTCAGGCGAACTTTCCGCTCGTTTCGTCGTTATGTAGAATAACAATAATATTCTTGTATTGTTTGTTACATTTTGTTATTATATAGAAGTTAATCTATCGCAGGGAATATAATTATATTCAGTTGTTACTATGCTGTAACATTGTAAAATAGTAGTCGATTACTAATGATGATCTGATATATGTTATTGTAATTATAATAATGATCCAATTAAATGGAATATCGATAAACGAATAATTATTATCGACAGAGGATAAAGCAACCTTCGGTCGAAGATAGATCGATTAAATATTATTTAAAATTTCACCGGCACATGAAAGTGTTATGAAACATTAACTCTTGAACACAATGTAACCGCGGACGGTCGCAGAGTCATCTATTTGTATCTGACAATTGATGTATCTCCATTGTTCTCCATCCTAACATATACAATATAACTATTAAACACATTACGTTATTAATAATGTAAAACAAACTCTCACTAGTTCACATGTAACCGCCTGAAGAACATATCATGCGGAGTATTCTAATATTTTCCATCATCCTAATGTGTCTACATAGAAGTGCCGGTGCTAAAGGTTTCCTGCATTACGTTACGGAGAAGATGAACGACTTCGCTAATTCGGTAATGAGCACCCTAAAAACATTGGGCAACCGCGTGACCAGGTTCTTCCAGAATCACGTCACCGTCAAGAAAGGAATAAACATGTCCCCGAGGAAAACACGATATTGGAGGCAGAGCACTTTGAAACCGAAGAGTCCGTCTAAGGAAGCTGCGGCCGTGGAAACGGCCAAGTCGCAGCGCTTCAAAACGAAGGTGGAACCGATGACGTTCATGAATACACCACAGCTGATAACGCTACACGGTAAGAGAGTGGAATCGCACATTGTACTAACTGAAGACGGCTACCTTTTGACTTTGCATCGTATAATAGTACCGAACATGAGAAGCACTGCGGAGATCAAGAACAACACTGTTCTGTTACACCATGGCTTGCTCGGCAGTTCTGCAGACTGGGTATTGCTCGGCGCGAAGAAATCGCTGCCGTACCTTTTGTCGAACCTTGGTTACGACGTGTGGATGGCGAACGCAAGGGGCAACGTTTACTCCCGAAGTCACGTTACGAAAAACGTGAACTCCTCAAATTTTTGGAGCTTCTCCTGGCAGGAAATGGGACAGTACGATTTACCGGCGATCATTAACTACATCAGACTCGTCAAGAATACAAGTGATCCAATAAATTTCGTCGGACACTCTATGGGTGCGACGGCGCTTCTTGTTTTACTGTCTACGGCACCAATTTTTAACACATACATTAGAATAGGAATACTGTTAGCACCTCTAGCGTTTATGGTGAACAGTCAAGGACCTTTAAGAATGTTCTGCCCGGTAGCTTCTCGTCCTCCGCCGCTGCTGCTTCAAGTTATGGGTAACGGTGAATTTATGCCGTCCAAAGTAACACCAGATTGGCTGACGTTTAGACACTGCGCTGGACCACAAGTATTTTGCAGGAACCCTCTACTGTTTCTAGCTGGTGGGATACTTCAAGAACCATTATGGGATGAGGGTTTGAAGGCTAGGGTGCTCAACCACGTACCCGCGGGCGGTTCCACTTACACGATACTTCATTACGCGCAAATAGCCAAAAATGGTAAATTTCATAAGTTCGGCGATATCATTAGCGAATTCCCCCTGAACAGAATAAGTTTGCCGATCGCCTTGATAAGTTCGAGCGACGACTGGCTGGCAACCGTACCGGATGTTAAAAGGCTGTATTTCGGTCTCTCCAATCCGATCGATCATTACATTATTAAAAACAATTTGAGTCATACAGAATTTGTATGGGGTCCGACCGCCGATGTTGTTGTGTTCACAAAAGTCATAGATTATTTAGAGAATGGTTTAAGTTTGAGTGTTATTAAATTAAATGAAGTATAGCAATGTATTTTATTAGAGGAATTTTACTAGTACCTTACATTTAGATGTATTATGTATCGTTTCATTGTTTTTGACAATAAAATTAATTACGTGTTTTGAGGTGTTTCATGTAATAAAATATTTGATGAGACCCCGCTGCGAACAAAGTACCGAATAAGATTGGCGGATGCTGAAGGTATAGCTTACTTTTTATTGCTCCACCGGCTTGATGAGAAAAGTTTTATTTAGTTGCACCTATATCGGAGGACTTTAGCTAATTCTCTTACAAGATTAAAGGTGTTCTACTTAATAGTACACATGGTTCAAACATACTTCACTATTTAAACCTTATACTTCCGATATCTAGTTGTAAAGAGAGTGTCATGGTTATCTTTAACCAGATATCGTATTGAAGTATTACGTAAAACAATTTGTTTCCGATATGATAATTAGAGTTTATGTAAGCAAGGAGTCTAACTTAAATCTTTCTTCAAAGTTTTACTGCCACAATAATCGGCAAACATTACTGTGGTCCAGTTTAACAACTTTATAGCTAATGAAATGTTGTACTTGGACGTATTGTTATAAAACCATAAGAGCAATGCGAAGATATCTAAATATCTATACTATTTATATTACTCTTGCTTAGTCACGAGGATCTTATAATTATTAACTTGTGCTTATTTTTTTTCCTTCATTAAATATTAGGAACTTTTTGTACTAATTAGGTTTCTGAAATCGCATCCGGCCGTTCGCACCTCTTTTAGCTGTACGTCTTCATTATTTTAACTTAAAATACTTTCGGGTTAAAGTGTAAAACACTGGAGGGTATTAAGCTAAAAGCCTCCTCCAATTGTTAATTCATTCAGTTTATTTCGCTCAGTCTAAAGCTAAACGATGGAGTAGAATAATTATACCCTTTATTTGTAGAAAACAATGAAAATTATATTAAATATATGTCTAGATATCATTTGTAAAGAATAATTTGCGGAGCCATCTGCATTCATCCTGTCTAGAGAATATTGTTCGTGCTTTATTGTTTTTTTTTCAGAGATATTTCATTAAACTCCCTATCCCTTACCGCATGGAGTTCATCATTCTTTAAATAATAGTAATAAGTTATGAACATTCAGAATCGAGACGTGGCCCTTTACGACGAAGGCCGACGCCTTATAGATTAGCTCAAAGTCACCCAAAGGGCAATGGGGAGGGCTATTTTTAGAGTTTCTCTGCGCGATATAATCAGAAATCTGGAGATCCGCCGAAAAACTAAGGCCACCTACATAGCCCAAAAGATTTCTAAATTTAAGTGGCAGTGGGTAGGGAAAATTACTCGAAGGACCAACGATCGATGGGACAGTAAGGTTCTCGAGTCGCGCCCGCGTACCGCACGTAATGTTGGGAGGTCTCCGACAAGGTGGACAGACGATCTGGTTAGAGGCTTGCCGGATTCGAGCAAGGCGGGACCGATCGATGTGGACCTTCGGGAGATACTTACCATGACACGATCAGCTTACTCTTTAACTTACCTGTAACAAAAACCATGTCGAGTGAAGCTCACTGTGAGCTGTTAAACTTTGGTATAGCTAGCTTAATTTAGGGTGTACGTTCATTATTTAAATCATTAAATGAATAGAGATTACATATAACTTATCAGTCGTGGAAATCTTTGGGAGCTGGATATAGGTCCAGCGGGGGGTATTTATGGAGATTTTAATACTGGGGTTTGGAGAACGAAATTACTAATTTGTAATAAAAAGGTTATACTCATTTTTGTCTAAGTTACAAGATATTTATCCTCATTATCTATACTTTGATTACTAACTATATTCATTATCGTCATATTCATTTATGCCTTTTCATCTGAGGATCTGGATTCGATAATGTGAAAGCATTTTGTACTGTCTCCTGTAGAAAATTCTCAAAAACACGAAAAAAAATTGTAGTTTATTGGAGCAAGGTATAGCGAATACAGATGTCGTATGGTTTCTAACTGCAACTCATGAAGAAATAAACGGTTTTCCGTACTGCGTGAGATCAATAATGAGGTAGATCGATTCACGTGTCGGGGCTGTTTCACTGTCAGTATCGACATCATTGTTCAATGTTCGACACAGTAAACATTTGCTGTTATTCATTGACCAGATAGCAGAAAGCTGTAGTGAATAACACAATGAAGAGACTAACGAACAGTTAGTATTACCTTTTTATAGGTAAACTTTGCTATAGGGTACTGTTGCGGGGTTAGACCTGGGGTTAGCGATAACATTTTTACTTACAGTTATTATCAAGAATTCACATTTCATCACAAGCAACAATAAGATCAAATATTTCGTTCATTTCTGTACCGATTCGAAAGCCAACACAAGTTTCTTTTTGCAGATCTTCTTAATTATAAGACACCCTTTACTCGTAATTTTTTATCTTGATGATTTAATGCAAATGAGTCATTATTGTAGGTAGGGTAGCCTTGAAATATTTCGTTAATACCTGGGTAGTTTCACTAGGATCGGATTCCGCGATCTCTTTCTATTAAGCGTTGTTCACCTGCGTGGGCAGTCTGTCGCGTGGTTAGATCTTCAAGTCGAAGCTTTTATCACTAAAGTGTTTAAATTAAAAACGCATGTAGCGTTCATCAGCAGTGTCATCTCCAAACCCAGCGTTGATATCTCTGCCGCATTACCTCACTCACACAGCGAACTGGTATTCATAAATTACTCAGATTTTCGTAATATCTATCTTTCAGAATTAAGTTTAATAAAAAAACCACAATTCAAAGGTCGTACGCAGCACATTTTCAGAAGAAGAATCTTATAGGTATCGTATGAAAAAAGTTTCACTCGAAAATCTCCATACCAAGAAGGTTTTATCTCAATTTATATTATAACTTAAATCTTATTATTGCTTTTCGGATGATAATGATGATGATTTTTCTCAAAAGCTTAAATAGTTTTTGAGAAAAGTAACTTATTTATTATATTATTATATTCTTAAGAAACTTATTTTTTCTGTTCTCAGGTATTCTTTTCGATTCTCACGAACCTCACCAGTACATCTATTCCTAGAATCAATGTGGTATTGGTTTAAAATTTGCTTATATATTTTCAACAATTGATCAGTCATATACCAAAAGTAAATTATTTAAGTATTTTTTTTTACAATTCCTTCACTCCTCGATCAGTAAGACTTTGGAATGAGCTTTTATCTAATATACGGGCAGCTCGCAGTAAAGCCTCCTTTAAGCGAATGCTGTGGGTACACTATATATCTCTATGAAACGTCTTTTACTCTTTCACTTCTTGGTCTAATCTTAGCATATATAATACTTATTATTACAAACTTTAATAACATATTTATAACATGTTATAAATATCTTTTATCTTATTTATCTATCTATCTTTTTACACACATTCTTTTCCTCTCTGCTCAATCCTAGAGTAGACTGAGAGAGAATGTCATTAGGCATTAAGTTTGCCTTTTTCTGTATCTATTGTGTAAAAAGTTTCTATCAGCGAAGAATACGTTTATATTTACAGAAAGCTCTAACAAATGATATATATACAGATATTTGTATAGCGTTGGCCCATCAGTTTAGTTTTTATCTAGCATAATCAATAAAGTAATATTTAATAACATGATATTGTTTATATTCGATAGGCACTACAACTATAGATCAGAAAGCAGCCGCTAGATATGTTTACGTTATAAGTGTCTTTATTATCTCAAAACTAATCCATTGTCTTTGATATCTATTACCAAAATATAATAAGCGAATTAGTTGTCAAAAATAAAAATGTGTGTGCACTTTCAATTTAGGATCATGCCTCTAACAACGATGTACTCTTTTCTTATCGGCGTCTATATTATTACATATCAAATAATTCCCCTAGACTGCGGAGTGTTGACTAGACTTCTATGCAAAATGGGAAGTGATGCAGTCGATATGGTTAAAAAATTAAAAGAAAACATCAAATCAGTGATGAAGTGTGTGTCTTGTGAATATCAAGCGAAGAGGAATGAGCTTAGGGTTCGTTATAAAGAATTCATGAACGAAACCATTGTAAAAGTGTTGAAGATTGTTCCCATACGCGACGGAAAAGTGGTAGACGAGAAGGACATGGAAAATGATAATCAATATATTATTAACGACACGAGAATAATAAAAGCGACGAAACGAAACAAAACAATAGCGACGATGAAATCTACGAGAGAAAAATCAACAGTAATCACAACAGCTACACAAATTCCAAACATTTCGTACGTCGCGAGACGGATGTCACAGCCGATTAATCCTGTAGAGGAAGTTAAAAACCGCACGGAGCAGATTTTCGGAACCTATTTACGGTTAGACGCTGTAAGTCATCACGGTTATAATTCTGAAGTTCATACCGTCATAACTCCTGACGGATATTTGTTAACCCTGCACAGGATCGTCGGGCAAACAAACAATAAACGGAAAAATCTAAACAGGACGGCAATTTTACAACACGGTTTATTAGGAAGTTCCATGGATTGGGTTTTGTTAGGTCCAAATTCTTCCCTTCCGTATATGTTGATAAATGCCGGCTTTGACGTATGGTTGGCTAATTCTAGAGGAAATAAATTCTCAAAAGCCCACCTGACGAAAAGTGTGCACTCATCGGAGTATTGGGACTTCTCGTGGCACGAAATCGGTTTGTATGATTTGTCATCAACAATAGATTATGTAAGAGATAAAAGTTCGGATAAGTCTCAAATAATATTCGTAGCTCATTCAATGGGTGCTACTGCTTTAATGGTCCTTTTGTCAACATCACCTCAATACAACTCAATTTTGAATTTAGTCATATTACTAGCGCCGCTGGTGTTCATGCAGCAGGCAAAAGGTCCATTTCGTTTACTATCAGAATTCCAAAAGTTAGATTTTAAAGCGACGGAGAAAATTCTCGGTAGGGATAAATTCAATCCATCGGAAGCTTTTATGAAAGTTTCGCGTAGAAAATTTTGCAGACAAGAGGATAAAATGTTATGCCTAAATCCTTTACTCCTGCTTGTGGATGGAGGTAAAGGAATAGCAAACGCTAGGCTTAGAAGAAATATTCTAGAAAATTTACCTGCCGGCGGTTCAGTGAAAACGATACTTCACTTCTGTCAGTTGATAAACAGCGGGAAGTTCGAAATGTTTGATGGCGGGTCGACGATGAATATTAAGAAATATGGTACGGTGTCGCCGCCGATGTACCACCTGAGAGAAATAAAGCTTCCTATTGCTCTGTTCAACTCTCACGACGATTGGTTATCGACAGCTCCCGACATTGTGAACCTGTTATCTTACCTTCCTAACCCCGTGACTCACCGCGCCGTGCAGACGAACGACGAGTTCGGTCATCTTGACTTCGTATGGAGCGCGGACGCGCCCGCTTTAGTTTATAACTATATATTTGAAATATTGGATCAATATTAATCCAATTAAATGTTTCATAGCTGTTATATTTTTTTTATTCTAATCCACAAGACTAACGAGGTATTCACGTTGATGGTAAGCGATACGGCCGTCCATAACAATGTGGTGCTAGTTAAGATGGTTTATACATTACATTGGGATCCATCGTCTTGAAACATCACAAGATACAGCGCTCTCTAAGACACACACAGTAAGTCTAAGACAGACACATTAAAGTCTACATACTACATGTGGCGGAAATAGGCACTAAGGTGATACTTAGTCTCTGGATACAGAGACCTACCATCAGTAAACAAATGAACAAAATGTCAGGTTTCCGAATAAGAGACAAGAACAGACTCGCCAAAGGATAAAGTGAAGTTTCTTTGATAAATTATCTTCATCTCTCCAAAGAAACTTTGAAGACTAAAAACTTTTTTAAACACTAAGATATATATTATGATATATTAGAAAAATATCATGATGAGAAGTGGTCCTCATTATCCCGATGGATCTATCGTATAGAGATGTGTAGTTTAAAATTTCATCAATCTATACAGTCTAAATTATCAAAGTTCTTGTGTATGTTTAATTAACACCCCTAATGTAATAATTAAATAATTTGTGTGTGGTTGTGGTGGCGACTTTCGTTTGCTATACAGTCGGCGGACACCGGCTGTTGATTTCCCGAGTGGACGATACGCGGTGTACGCCGACGACTTTACATTACACATAGCCCGAAGCGTCTGGTCTGCGGAAACAAATATTCTGATATTCAATCAATGTACGACAACTACTACAGCTAGCCTCCACCACCACCACCATATGGTAGTAAATGACATATGCTTCAAAAATATTATAGTCTACATCGAAAGATACATTTAGTACTTAACTACAAATTGGAAGTGCCAATGGGGACGAAGGGGTCCTGTGCAGCGACTCACGACACCCAAGCTAACCTCACCTGCTGACGGTGCACCCTGATAATTAACAGACGAGGCTCTGGCTCCCACCAGAGCACCAGGAGCCACACAGGCGTTTAGTTACTGGTAGAACATCGATGTTTCTGGACACTATCTGGTTCCACTCCAGTGCTTAATTCTGTAGTCAAACAGTGGTGTGCCAACATTACTGCGTTTCTGTTTGCAGGGTGCTGTAGCTAATATAATTACTGGAATAATGAGATTTAAAATTGAAAATAATGTGATCGTGACCATCATGTCTAACGATGATCTTGGTTCATCTACATATCTCAAAGCAAAAGATGCGCTTTTTGAGATCATAACGACTAAGTTGGTATTAAGGTGCTCACTCCCAAAGAGGAGGAATGCTTCATGTGAAGCCCAACATGTGTTCTGTAGAGCAAAAACTTTTCCGTCGCTGAATTACACCGTACTGATTACTCTAAACTTTTTCAAACTCACAGATAAAAGGATAAAGCTTCATGTGATTCCGGTGCTGACTATATGGAAAATTACAATCTCTAGTTTTCTAATACTTTTAAAGGGCATGAGCGGTTTCATCAGCGACGAATGCGTCAATTCGTGTTGAAGCTTTGAGCTGATAAAATATATAAGGTAAAGATTTCATATGATACACCATACAATATTTTATATAATATTAATCAATCAAACGAGCGGAACGTTCACCTGGTGGTAAGTGATACATCTGCTCATAACAACGTGGCGGTAGTTCGGATGATATAAACAGCAACACATTGCGCTCATTTTAAACATAAGTGTCGTTACCCCAGTAATTACAATACACCGCCTTTCGAACAGGGACACAGTACTGTTTGCTGGATGCAATAGTCGCTGCGGTGATACGTATATATATATACACGTAATTTTTATTTCTTATAACACTTTTATCAGTATTTTTGTATAAAGTTTTTATATGAAAACAAGTGGAGGACATGCTGAAGTTGTACGATTATAAAGAGGTCAAATATCATGTGTCTCCCCGGGTTGTTCTTGTTAGCGACTATAGATTGGCCCACGCTTGACAGTGTCGTACAAAGGGTATTCCACCTGAACGGCCTACTGCAGCCAATTAAAATAAATTTTTCTTTCAATTAAAATTCCTGTATATTTGCATACGTGTGAGCGTAATTATGAGCCTGTTTTTTCTCGCGATTGTACCTTTTTTCCTCATTACGAACATTTCCGATATTTCATTCTATTCCAAACGATTGTTATGATTGAAATTTATATATAAATCATTAGCGACTGTACGTAGGTCTCTCATAAAGATTCCGACACGAGCGGGTAGGGATTCATATGTGGGCATATTTACCACGCTGGCCTAATGCCGGTTGATGGGAGCCAGAGCCTCGTTTGTTGATTAGAAGGCTGCACCACGAACAGTTGAGGTTCACTTGGATTCCGTGACCTGTGATGCGGGAAACCATCTACACCTCTGAAGTTTAAATTGTATGTAACATTTCATGGCAAGACAACACGAGAGAGACGACAAAAAATTGTAGTTAAATAATCAGGTATTACAGAATTCTAAAAAGCTGGTAACTAGTTTTTAATAAATAGTAAAAAAAAAACTACAAAGGTGTCATAAAATGCTCTCATCTCTTCAGTAAAGTTTCGCTGATGTATAAAAAAATCTATTACAAAGACATTGACCGTACTCTGGAGTCCCCTCTCTTTTCAATCCAAGCGAATAGGTACTGTTTTAAAGACTGCCATAACTTAGAGTGTGACGTAGATCAGGTGTTTCGAGTTGGGGTAACTTAAGTGTGCGGTTATAGTGGTAAAAAACAGGTACAGGGTAGTAAGTTTGAATCTGAAGTGTCGGCGTTTGGGAGAATTTCACTTGGACCCTATGTGAACATTTCTTTCTGTTTCGGGGGAATTCTTCGAAAGATACCCTGCTTTTGGGGGACAGTCTGGGGGCGAACTTATTTAGATGATCTCCAACAACAGAATTGTTGCTAGTAAATTTTTTAAGGTAATAAACTAGCGTTCGTTGCGCTTTAGGATCGAACCTAGAATAATCAGTAAAAGAGCTGGTATAACGCTGATTGCACATAAAATACGCAGAAGTTAGTTAATAAAATACGAAACAATGCAAACAATTGTTCGTAGAAAATTGTTATTGAAACTGTTGCGAGTATTGATATTAAATAAATATTGTAGTATAAATTGAACAACTGTATCGTATGAAAGAAACCTCTGAATTCTCTATAACTGTTTTTCAACTAAAAAAAAAAAACATTTGCTCTATGAAATATTGAAACGTATACATTTTAAATCAACGTTGTGTTTATTGTGTACACAAGTTCATATAATAATGATTGGTATAATGAGACCCCCAGATGTTGTGACTAAGTCAATGCACCGACGACAACGGTATGATTATATGAATATAAAATAATGAATTTATTGTATCCAATTAAAACTAAATGGTTTAACATTAACACAAGAATTTACTTATAATCAATCAAAGTCTGAAACTCTCTCTTAGCCGCTAGATCATATTAGTATTAAAATTCACAAAAATAGGCTAGATAACGATTGAGTCGCTCTAACTTATTGAGATCGAACGAAAGTGGAAGGCGGTTTAATACAAATCGCTCGTCCACCCGCTGATCCTCTCAATGCGATCGCACCACATCCGCCCCCCAGCATCCTACCCCATAACGTTATCCAAAAAGCCGAACACGACCGCGCCAAAACACGCAATGAAAAGGTGCTCCCCACTCCGCCCTGATCGATACAGCAAAGGGCTTATTGATAAACATGATAAATGAGAGGTGATAACACCAATGTATGATAAAAGATGATGCCGTTCAGTCTTTCCTACTAACAACGGGATCAAAAAGTCGCCTAATCCCATCGATTTCACATATACCACTGGAGCGTTCTGTTAACGTCACCTTGAGAGAGCTATCATTGGGGGTAGGTTCATTTTCCCTAAAGAAAGCTGTCAGAAAGTAGTGTGCAAACATTACTATGTTGTAGTTTTAACAGCACCACCTATTTACTGCAGTGTATTAAAGCAACAAAGCTATCGAGAACTGTTATAAAATCTAGGTTTTATCTTTTAGTCGACTACTAAACTGAATATAGTAATGCGTGCTTGTGCTTAAACGGCAAATTTTCAATGTAGAGCTGGTGGGTGGTGAAGCTTCGTAAGAACCCTAAAAACATCCAAAATTAGAACTGCTGCTGCATCAGGGAAGCAGTTGAAAAGTACGTATATTAATATATATGAGGAGGTTGTCTTGTTTTAGAATTGATTAATGCAACGCGGATCGAGGTTTTTGGCTTGATGGCCTATGTCCAGCGGTGAGCGTCTATCGGCTGATGATGATGAATGATTAAACATGCATGCAATTAGTAGAATATAGAACATGAACGTATAACTATTTGTTTAAAATAAAAAGTGATCTGTCTGACCGTCAGTGGCATAACTAATGCACCGCAGCTGCATAGCCCGCTTTTATTGCAAAATAAAACATTAAATATTGCAATAGCATTGCAAGGGGTGGGAGAGCCGGTGCTTGTGCAAATAAACCCCCGTGCACACCCCGCACCGCACAAATAATTTAGCGTAACATATATAATATGTATTTATCATATAATGTAAATTCAAACAGATCTATTTCATCAGCCGCTTCACGCCCACAACTGGACAATGAAGATGAGGGAACAGTAATTGGGAGACATCTTAAGGCTAGATTGACACACATGTTTATTTGTTGAGTTGGTTACGGCCAAGTGTACACGACTTTAACCTGTTGACCGAGCTGGACGTATAAATACGTCATCATCATTATCAGATATCCACAGCTGGACATAAGCCATCTAAGATCTCCACATCGATCGGTCTTGCGGGCTGATCCAGCGGCTTCTCGCGACCTATAACCGTTCGTAGGGATTCATATGGGGGGATTTGGACCATTTCCCACCACGTTGGCCCAAAGCTGGTTGGCGGGAGGTAAACAAGGTACAACACAAATACATATGTGCAATATATGTTGCGTCCTGGAACGGGTTGGACGTATAGTATAGACGTTCTAGTGAAAGAGCTCGCGCACGTTATATCTTACGGAGTTAAAAAGGAAATTCCCCGGTGCAAAGTTTAAGTTCCGGCGGATGTACGCCTGTGTACGTATGTTAACAATAGTCCACCCCGTCGGCGTGGGCGATAGGTCTGCGCCGTGGAAGCGACGGATTAAAGTATCGGTCAGCGGCGTGAATCAATAACATTTATTACAGACGACGCTGCCGTTCGTTTGTACTCAGTTATTGCGGACCCTCGCTGCTGCTGGGGTTGGGACCGCACGTGTTCTCGTTCCTAATAATAACCATGTATTACGGCTTCGCAACGTGCATTGGCGGATCCCGACCCTCTCCCTCCGCCCGTCACTTGAGCCTGATCCCTACACTGATATTGTTTACCTCTGCAGCTCAAACCTGTTATTCCATTTTGCGTAATGCCGCCACTGCTCTCAGACTGTCTCGACGGCGTCTTCAAAATTCATATCAAATCTTATTCGTAGCAAATCTGCTGACAACATTGCTGCTTGGCTTAAAGTGTGCTTGTAATTGTAAGATTTCGTCTTCCCCTTCCTCTTCTTGCTAGACCCTGTCCCATCTTTACTTAGGGTCGGCCTCGTCATCCTTCTAAATCTATCTCAATTTTGTGTCAATTTGATATTCTTTATATCTTTATTTAACATCCTCAACCAAGTAGTTGGACTAATTATTAGATATCTTAATTTCAGTAAATTAGGTTCTCCGATGATTCAATATTGCGATTATGAATTCATATCATACTTATTCGAATAAGCGAGGAGGCTAGCTAGGCTTTCACCTGTTTGTAAGTGATACACCACCACATTGCGCCTGTTACCTTGGGACCTAATACATCAAGGCTCTTTCTATCTCTCGCAGTAATTTCACTAGCTATTGCGCCCGTTAAACCGGAACAATGCTGTTGGCTATAGGCGTTGTGATGGTACCTACCTAGACGGTCTCCGGCAAGAAAAGATCTGCCACCAGTGCTATGGAGGAAAACGTGAATTTTTAAGCACGGAGGTATTTATATTCAAAGAACTTTGAAGAGGCACGGACGAGAATGATGACCGGAAAAGAAATGACAATGTTAAGTAAGATGGCGGTGTCCCAGCGGATGTTACCGGTATCGGAAAAAAACAGGAAACGTTTACACAGTACACGAAGCATAATTCAGTGCGTAGTTTAATTCTATTTAGCTCTGCTATGTGTTTCCTTGGAGGAAATTAAGGGTCGTGACTTGAATGAAAAGCGTTGCATTTGGCTTTAGGCAAACCAATAAAAATAACTAGCAAAGCTAATGCAATAATTGGTCAAGCGTGTTCTTCGTTCATGCCTTGAATACTATTTTTTATTCGAAGCATTAAGTCTCCAAGTTTTCCACAGACTTCCCTTCGGTTTAAGTCTATTGTTATTTAACTACCTATAAACATATGTTTGCTGCCTTATTCTTTAAAGACATGCATTACTTTAAGTTATTTTATTTAACCACTCTTTATATATATATCTGTTTAAAGTATACAAATGTATATCCTTATCATCAGGATCAGGATCATTACAGAATGTTTATATATATAAGAATTGGTGAAATAACAAAACTGTAAGGGTATTTTTTACACGACTCGGTACGTCATACTTAGTATTCACTAATGAGTCCTGCGGTCACGTTACCTCAACTGGAGTATTAACCCTGCATCCCCTAACGCTTGTCTCGTTGACATATATGATATACCTAATAAAGTAACTTAACTAAACATAGCACCCTTAAAATTATCTCTAAAGTACTTGGAGGCGGAGGGCAGTCATTTTGATACATATATCTAAATAACAGTATCTTGCAATCTCTGTCGCAGTGTGATTATTATTATAAGAATATATTAGTTTTTTTTACTTGTATTTCAAACTAATCTTCTTCTAACTTCAAACCGGATCAGAGTAATGTTTGCATACCGCTTACACAGATTTAAATGGTCTCCGGCAACAAATGCCTACCAGCAATAAATGGAAACGGATAGGAGGGTCAGTTTAGCAATAAATTCACTCAAAACTATAAAGTTCCAATCAGGGTAGTTTTAAGTATATATGAAGTAAATCTACATTAACTAGGTAATTTGTGAAATACCAGTTAAATTAGGAGGGGGTGAAACTTAATATAACATCAAGTTAAATTAATAAGTTAAATAGAAATATATTCCTCAATACCGGGCGAGATCATTATAAAACAATTTGACCCCTGCACAAGTATAATTCGTTTATAGATTTTCCTCACCCTCAAAAACGTTACGGACGGGCATTTGGCCACGCCGGCCAATTTGGGGGTTGATAACGTTGACATCTTTCGCCGCATTCACTTCCAGCCGCCGGGCAAATGTTAAACGGTGTAAAAGCTGCTAGTTTCGAAAATAGCTGTTAATTAAACCATGGCAATTAATAGTGAACAGTAGTGTGCAAACATTACCGTGTTCCGGTTTAAAGGGCGCTGTAGCTACTGGAATTACTGGGGCAACGAAACTGAATATGTTATGTCTCAGGCGACGAGCGAAATGTGGTGCTGTGAATACCGTCCTAACTAGCGTCACGTTTTTATAAGCAGGCGTATCACTCACCATCGGGTGATGGTTCAGCAACCCTCGTCGCTTAATTAAATAAAAAAAAAATACAGACTAAAAATCTATTTCGTATTGGTCATCTTCATTTCACCCTCTTGATTTTTTTTCCTTCTGTTATCCAAGACTAGGTATTATTAAATAATAATAAAAATCACATGAATCAACCAACAAGTCCGTAGACGGGGTGACTTATAAGCCTATAAGATGGTTACCGCTACACGGTAGTGTTCTGATGGATGAGGATATGGCAGCAGTGTTATAAATTGTACTACTAATGAACCTTTATCTCATAAGGCAGAGCATCCGATCCTGGGACGAAGGTTTGCCTGTAGCTACCAGGATCACTGGTGCTAGGTCTCTGTTGTTGAAGAGCGTCTAGATAGATACCATTGCAGCGCCTATTGCGGACGGTAAACAGTAAGGTGCAAACATTATCCTGTTCCGGTTTTAAGGGCGTTGTATCTAGTGTAATTACTGGGGTAACGAGACAGATCATCTTATGTCTCAAGTGGACGAGAACAATGTGGTGTTGTTTATACCATCTTAACTAGCTCTACCACTACTGATAACTAATGTTATCTTAACTAATATTTTTTATGCAAATTTTCTTGGTAAGTGTGGTGTTAGTACTACATTCTCTCTCTTAAAGTAATTTCAGTAGCTACGGCGCCCTTTAAACCGGAACGTTACTAGACACTAAATTCAGTTTTCAATGTGTTATACCTAAATCAAACTGATAAAACGTATACTATATTGCTGGACCGTTTGAGATGTTAAAATGATTTACTGTCCTCTTTTTTTCGCCCTGGAATTCATTCAGACGGTGGCAATCAGCGTCAAATCGTGCAGAAGCTCTTCAGAAGTCATCACGAAAGGAATTCGGCCAGGAACGCCCAGTACCCCGCCTTCCATCCCTTGTGTTTTACAATTTTGCTCCAGCCCCATTGTTTCAACAGGCCAAGATGTATCGATGTTTTTACGACCTTGAGAACTATTGAAGTGATTATATCTATCGAATGAACGAAACCTTTTCTTTTTTGGATCTGATGAAGCCATGAGATGAGCATAACGTTCACCTGATGTCAACTGATACGCCTGTCCTTAACAACCGACGCCGTAAAATCTTAGGTCTCGATACCCCAGTAATTTCACTAGCTACAGCGATGCTACGGTAGTACATACGTACACGATCTTCTACAGCGGAGACACAACCAGTAAAACTTCCATTATCATCATCATCAGCCGATCAAAATATAAGGTGTAACGCGTCCCGCGTAACCACTCACGAGACCCAATCCCTGCTAACCAACAAACGAGGCTCTGGCTCGCACAAGCCCGCTTTGAGCCAGCGTGGTGGGAAATGGCCCAAATTCCCCTCCCATACAACCCCTATAAACAACGGCCTCTAGTTGTCCGATGGTATGAGAGACCATGCTGGCTGTGAATTGATCGATGTGGTGATCTTTGGGGGAGGTCTCTGCCCAGTGGACATCTATCGGCTGATGATCGATCGAAAATACGTTACTAATAAAAATATAACGTTTTCCGCTAAAGTAATCTAATGATTTCCAGTTAAACGTTCAACTAACTATCATAACGCTGTAAATAAACAGCTTCAACGGGTGTACGCTAATGGAAAAATTCAATTTGTGAAGTTATTTCGCCTGTACAAATCGAACCGGTTAATTTAATCTTACATCAAGGGCGATGTTTCAATAAAATCAACCAGCCAACATTTTATATAAATTTAGAACTTTTAAATTGCTCGTAGCCAATACCTACATATAGAGGAATAAGCAAAACTGACACTCAAGTTCATAAGTAAATAAGTGATACGAATAACCATCGTGTCGTTAGTCAAAGATTATATATACGGCACCTATATTGCGCTCTTCAAGACATTGTTAAGTCTCGATACTCCAGTAATAACACTAGCTACAGCGCCTTTCAATCTGAAACACAGTAATGTTTACAAACTACTATCTGACGGCCAAAATGGGCGCTACGACAGGAACTAATCTAGACAGTCTCCAGCAACAACGACCTATATAAAAAGCACTGTAGTTAATGAATGAGATCACTTGGCGAGGAAAGAGAACGTCCTCTTCTCATTCCTTCTTTCTATTATTATCTATTATCACGCCTTTTTCCCAGTAGGGGTAGGCAGAGGTGAATAAACACCCACATTTTCCCATATATGGACAGATTAAGTCCCATGTAACAGGGGGCGAGCCTGTTGCCACTTTATTGGGACCACCACACCCACGCAAAGGTGATTACAGTGTGCAGGTTTCCTCACGATGTTTTCCTTCACCGTTTGTATCTCGCTGTTGTAATTAAAGTTCACAAATGTACATAAATTAAGTCATCGGTACATGCCGAGGTTTCGAACCCGCGACCTGCGGAATGAAGGCCGCACGCTGTAGCCATTAGGCCAGCGAGCCACATTTATTAAACTACACGTACGTTCGCGCTGTAACTAGGAAAGCAACATATTAATACGCGGATTCATCGCGAAATACGAGTGGCGCATTCATACATGTTGTGTTGATATTTACAAAACTTTGCGGGCGCTGACTTTAATGTACAATGTTTGTAAGAGAAATTTTTAATATATTTGGAAAGTTCCACGTCGGCCGGCGGCGGCGACCGAGCTTTCCTACTTTAAAATTTTCCGTATGGACCATTTCGTTATATCAGTTTCAGTTGCGCGCTTTAAAATAACTCTTATGATATGTCAACCATGGATAACTCAGGAGTCTGATCGATTAAATATATCTCTCTAACCTTGCTTAACAATCTGTTGTCTGTCTGTAAAACATCGTTTATTTTTACATAACTTTAACAGTAGTTATACCCTAAAACAGTCAAACAATATATAAGACAACTACGTTCATCACACAGGACGATATTTTAATCAAGATTTGATGAAGTTCGCACGTAATAACTTAGTGAAAGGTGCACTCCAGTAATACGTGCAAACGATAAAAATATTACCCTCAATAAGTAACTTGCTAAATACATTTTCAATTGAAAATACTTTATTCAAGCGTTAATGTCGATTTTAATAGATGCTAACTATTTCACTGTCAAGCTGTATAAAATGTTAACATTGCAATGTACCTGTCAACTTAAAATGCAAGAAAAACGTCGTCGCAACGAAGTCGAATGGAGTCAATAAATACTGAAAAAATAACTATGCTTCACAAGCAAATAACTTGAATTGTAAAATTGAAAGGTAAATTTAAAAATGTCAAAAGCATTTTCATTTCAGTTAAGTGTCAGTAAAAAGTTATAACGTGAAATATAAAGGAGTCTACTAAATACAAACGATTTGTATAGAAATTAGCAGTCGATTGCTCTCAAAGCTGTCACGTGTCGTAAGAAAAACATGAATAGGTAATCCGATGATCCCCACAAACTGGTATATCCTTATCTAATGAGGATAATCGCTAAGTACGAATGTTAAGCTTGTAGTCCATTAAAAAGCTCCTAACGCGAAGGAGACACACTTGATCTAGATACGAATAGAAAAATTTGCATCATTTTGGTTTACATATAAAATCGAGTACTTTGATACGGTTGATCGAGGTTCCCAGTTTGTGTGCGTTAAATTAATGCAAACAATGCATTCATACTCCGAACACCATGCGGTTCCCACAAATATTTGTTTGAGGGCAACGGCAGTCGAAAGTTTTGGTACAGAGGGTGTACCATAACCGTTCGTGGAGTTACTTAATTACTGTTGGATACATACTTCAGTTAATGGCAACTAACTGGAGTAGTCAAAGGGAACCCTGTTGTTTTGTAGAATTTTCACACAAGCAGTTCTCATACAGTCACGAGAAATATATATCAAAAATACCGAAGCGGTGAAAGTGTCCGTCGGCGGAGAAGATGTTGATAAAGCCGTTTCATAGACCTCGCTGGTTATCATATATAATATCTACCACCATAATATCATAAATGTTTTCCGGTTGTCATATATATGGTTGCTGGCTTTAATTTATCAGAACTATGACCGTCACTGAATCTACACAGATAAGCATTCATATTTGTATTTCTTGATATATGTATATAATGTAATGGTCTTTCTGATAACAATTGTTCATTACGTTTGTTCGTTTTAATAATAAATCCAATCACCGATCAAAAGCTTTTATTCGCTAAAAGCTCAAAGAGAATAAAAATGTAACGTTTAACATTTGTGTAATTACACAGTTGATTTCAAAGGTAACGTTCAATCCCATTACTTGATTACGACGCAAACGGAACTGCAGCGAGCTACGGCACATTATACGCCGGAAAATATATAAACTGATTCTCTTTTAGTTTTAAAAATACTTCTATTTGAACTCCTGTAGCAGTTATTAGAAAACAGGAAACCGGAACACTGCTGACCTATGTCACCACATAACTGTTTAACGACAGAAAACGGCGCGGCTTTAACTTGCACGGTTTCTCTATGGCTTGAGATTTACACTCATTTTAACGAAATATTATTAGAAATAATATAAAGTAAACAAGTATTTTTTAACTAATAAACATTTTCTATCATTTGAAATGTTTATAAGCGAATGTATATTATTGTAGAGAGACATACAAAGATCAAATCGATGCCGTCGCTACGGCGTAGGCGCGCGTACACAGGACAATGTAGCTGTACAGTATTCGTTAAACTATACAGTTCACAAAGTATTATAATTCGCACAACAAATATGTAAATATATACAAGTTTTTTTTATTACACAAAGGTTCGACACAAGCATATGGTTCATCTGATGGTGAGGGACAAACCCGATCGCAACAATGCGGCGTTAATTAGGATCATAAACACTATATTGTTCGTCGCTTTGATATATAGAGATTAGCATGGTAAGAGCATGTTATGCAGAGAGATGAAGGACATATAACAAAGAAAGTATCGAAAGTGACTTCGATGGTTATAAGGATAAAGAAAGACCGAAGGAAGTGTGGATAGATTGTGTGAAAGATGACATGTGTAAGAAGAGTGTGAATTCCGTTAGGACGACTGATAGAGAGATATGGAAGAGAAGTGTATACTGTGCCGATTCCATATAACTGGGGAAAGGGCCGGCGGAAGGATGGAAGCTTTGATATATAAAATTTTCATTATAATAATTTTATAGACTATAACACCTTTGTAACCAAAACTTCTAAGTTACTGTTTGGCGACGGAAAGAGGTATTTAAGCGTTGTACTACAAAGGAAACCTATAATAGATATACATTTCACAACATTATTTATATTTTAACTGTAAATGGACATATAGCAGAAGTTAAATATATGAAATATTGACAAAACTGGTGTGACATCAATAGCTACATCAGAGTTGATAAGAAAAACATTATTATACTTATAAGATTTAAGTTTATTGTATCACAGTTAAACTAATTGTATGATAAGAACACTGTACATCATAAAATCTCGTAGCATTTGAAACGGATATATAAAGTTATATTATATCGTAGACAACGATTTTTGTTATCAAAATATTGAATTTGTATTAGTGAATATTACACTTAAGTATTAGTTAACTTATGCACCATCACAGTTTAATTAATGAAATCAAGTTATGCTACACACGAGTGGAACTTCTTGCCCCCGATATACAGTGAACGGTTGTAGCAACGTGTGAAACAGACGTATTGGAAAATAAACGCTTATCACACATATTTTACTGACGGGAAGTTGTAATAAAAATCTCTTCATCTATCTATATTCAAGCTTAATTATTGTTGTTTAAGATTTTGGTATACATTTGGTTTAATTTCTTTGCAACATCACCATTCCGCTTTTATGAATGAAAGCTCCGTTGACACCTAAGTTACTCCGTAAGCGATATATCTTATTGTAATTTGTATAAACAGTAAATATATCTGATTACGAGTATATGTATTTTATAGCTGACAAGACGCCGTATATACCTGTTTCATTTACTAGACACATCGTCGTCCTCAACAGGTAATACTAAGGCAGTAATAGCTTTATCGAAAACAACTCGATTAAAGCATGCATCCGACGTAAAGAGGAAACGTTCACATTATTAGGAAATTTACGAAGCGGAAGCCGGAATAGCTTCCTTATTAACCGCCTTTTGAGGCATGCCGAGGGTAAAATAGCGTTACGTACATCGTAACTGGACTACCGTACGGAACATGGTGACTACACAGAAGTGATACTGTAAATAATTGCTACAGTATAGTGCATACATTTACTAACGTAATAATGTTACACTTTGAGATGAAGAGCTGCATGAACTTTGCGAACATTGCGCAAATGTATCTAAAACATATAACCAATGCGAATATTATAAGTATTATTGAATAAAAATAAAGAAAAATGTATTATTTATAATGTATAATAGCAGAGAATGTATTATGTTAAGTATTTAGTAGTTATATTTAAAAATGTTTCCTCTCCCGCATCAAATTCATCTCCCGTCGGCAACGCGACTACGAGAACAGCGAACATGTAACATAACTTATCTGTTTCTAAACCTTTATAAACAATTTGTTTATTGTTAATTAACTAACTAATGTAGTAAAATACACAATAATATCCGTAAAAAAATAAACAATCGATAAATATAAGAAATATTTAAACAAAACAAGGAAAATGTAATTAAACAGATAGTCCTTACTTCTGTGTGTTGTATTACAACATATTTTACTTACTAATCAAGTAATAACTTATTTATATATTAACATATTGCTTATTGCCCATCAAATTCACTTCCCGTCGGCAAAACGTTTACCTTAAAAATATATCGATTTATTAGCGCTATCGGTAATCGATTATTTTACGATAAATACTACAAGAATATACTTTACTTCAATACTTAAATGAATATTTTAAAGCTTTTTAGAAAAAAGAAATGTTTTAAATTATGTTCTAACCGCTTAAAAACAAGATCATTAAAATATTAACTTAGCGCAGCGGATAGTTTATAGTAGTTTATATGAAATTTTAACTTTACAAGACGCTATAGCGGATATTAAACAATAAGGGTTGAAAAATTACTTTTTCAGGTTTAAACTTTGAAATTTGAAATATATAATCATTTTTCTATAAAATTTATACGAAAATATCGCAATTTCTAGCTCTTTTCAGCGATTTTCATGTCGATTAAAAATACTGAAGAAAAAAGCTCATAAATCGTATAAGGAAAAGAAAATTGTTTTACTCACTCAAAAAAATGATGGCTCCTCCCCTTAACGCGTCACTGTGGTGAAACTTAACGGTATCTAACTTAAACATAAGTTTTTTGATAAGTCAGTGTTTAAACGGTGGGGTGGCGAGGGTGTTACAGGTGGCCGAGGGTGTGAGGCGGGCGCGCTAGTGATGTTCACTCACCGATGTATCGATACACTTATTAGATTTATTATAATTTTCAATTCGTTATCAGTGTTTTTTTTTTTCATTATATTTTCATTTATTTAATGATTTAGTGATGTGCCTGAAATTTTTTCATAATAATGATTTTTTTATCGCGTTGTGAAATAATTTACCCCCATTAACGTAGGTTGAAAATAATGCTTACGTACTCGTAAATTTTTAACATACATCAAGCATATAATATAATGGTTTTAGTTAATTTCTGTTCGTCTGTACCGGAAGTTACTGGTTAAATATTGGGTAGTTTATTTATCTACAGTCTGTATGGCAATGGGGGTGGTCTGTACAATACTGTTGGTTAGTTCTTTTCGTATTTTATTGCGTTTGGTAATTTTTTTTAAATGAGCTTTTTGATTTGAGCCGATGCAATTAAATATGAGTCTTGTGGTGATGGGCGCAGGGTGTAAAATAGGGTGCGCCGGTGAATTTTTCATCGATAGCGCGGTCGCGCACATCACTATGAAGCAACAGGGTGCTAGACGCGTGCGCGTTTCCGCCCCGGCGACTATAAATGGGCCGGCGGCAGCGTTCGGTCCTCAGATCCTCGCCAGAGTTCTACTGCGGAGGTCCCTTGGACTCCCGGGAGCATCGGACCCTCGGCAGCCGGTGTCGTGTGTAGCGCGAATATTGGACAGAATTATTTGACTTGTGAGCCAGTGCCGTGACTAAGCAGTGGGTGATGGTGAAGCCGAGCGGTGACCGACAGGCGCTACACTAGGCAGCGGTGGCGGTATCCAAAGGTAAGTTTTAAATTTAAGTTGCGGTTACTTATTTAAACTCTCCCGCGCCGCGAGACCGCTCAGTAAATAATCTCAAGTTAAATTTCGTAGTTTTCAAATTTTTTTTTTTTCAATAGTTTTTATTAATTTTCTCTTTAAAAGTGAAGTTTAAATAAAAAATATATTGCTAAAGTTAATAATATTCTAGTAACTTAACCGTGCGCACAAACTTTCGAATTTCTAACACACGCGTATCCGGCCGTATGAAAATAAGAAAAAGCTGAAGAAGAACTTAGCTGCTGTAATTTTAAGGTAAGTATATATTTTTATATTTATTAATAATATATTTATGCTTTTTAATTTATTGCTACTGATGTGGTATTTAATTTTTTAAATTAACTTATTATTAATGTGATTTTTTTTTATTTTACAGGATTTGCCTCTCAGCTAGCGAAGCGGTGTTTACACGGCGGGGCTACTATCAATATGAATTTATTATTAAAGTCACTTAAAAAAAAAAAAAAACTTTTTTTATTTGTGTACCCTCTTTGCAGGTTTCTTGATGTATTGTATTTAATTTTTATGTGATTTTTTCATATTCATGTGTTTTAACAGGTATCGTTAAATACGTACAAATATTCAGGCGGAGCACATACATTCACTAGCTGGCGCAGTAATTTTTTTTTATTAATTCAAGCCACGAAACGAACAGAATGAGATCTTTACCATACCCACCCACAGCGCCCTTCAAACCGGAATACTGTAACGTTTGCGCAGAACTATTCGGCGGTAGAAATATGCGGTGCGGTGGCACTTAACTAGACAGTCTTCGGCGAGAGAGACCACCAGTAAATCTTTTTAGTAAAACATTGTAAACTTTTTTTTTAAATCGATCATGATGTTAGAGGATTGGTAGGTTCGAACTTGGGACTACACCTTCGCAATCCACCCCATACGTGGGCTATAGGAGACGAAAGACTGTTAGATAAAATTACACATCATTGCTGAAATATCCAATTTCAACTTTGAAGTCATAAACGCTCGCTAAGTAACACGGATGTCTCTGGTTCGATTCCGGGGCCATTACAAGTTGGGTCGGTAGTTGGGGTTTTTTTGAACCCGCCTGGCTAGCTACTACCCTCCTATTCCATATCGAGTAGAAGTAAATAGGTTCAATATCATTAAAAAAAATACTGCTCTTTAAGACAATAACATAGTAGTTCTTTAAAAACGGTCATATTAGTATTGCGGGAAGCAGCTGGATGCAGGCAGTTAGGATCGATCGATCAGAGCTTTAAAAGAGGCCTTTGTCTAGCCGTGGAAGTTTATCGGCTGATGATGATGATCATCATTAGTATACAAAAAGTTTGGGAATTATATAGGCTATTTGAATATAAAGAAAACAAGTCATCAATCGGTAGATTCTTTTATACGATAATTGACAGACAATAAAACAGTTCCAATAAAAAAAAACTGATGATGTACAGAAATGAAGTTTCCGAAGAAACTAAAATTTTATCAGCATCAGTCTCTAGACGTCCACTGCTGGACGTAGGCCTCCGCCATAGATCTCCATATCGATCTGTCCCGGTAAGGTTCTCGAGTGGCGCCCGTGTACCGGTAGGCATAGTGTGGGTAGGTCCTCCCCCCACAAGGTACACCGAAGATCTGGTGTCTACTGTCTACCATTAAGGATATTATACTACTCATATATATATATATACACACATATGTATAGGAGATAGAACGCTAATATTCTCAAGTGGCGCCCGCGTACCGGTAGGCATAGTATGGGAAGGTCCTCCCCCCACAAGGTACACCGAAGATCTGGTGTCTACTGTCTACCATTAAGGATATTATACTACTCATATATATATATATACACACATATGTATAGGAGATAGAACGCTAATATTCTCAAGTGGCGCCCGCGTACCGGTAGGCATAGTATGGGAAGGTCCTCCCCCCACAAGGTACACCGAAGATCTGGTGTCTACTGTCTACCATTAAGGATATTATACTACTCATATATATATATATACACACATATGTATAGGAGATAGAACGCTAATATTCTCAAGTGGCACCGCATACCGGTAGGCATAGTATGGGAAGGTCCTCCCCCCACAAGGTACACCGAAGATCTGGTGTCTACTGTCTACCATTAAGGATATTATACCACATACATACATAGATATATATAGGAGATAGCACAGTAAGGTTCTCTGGTTCTCGAGTGGCGCCCGCGTTCCCGTAGACGTATTGTTTAGAGCCCCCCTCCCCCACAAGTTGAATCGATCCACGAGGAGATCTTTGGGAGAAGGCTATGTCCAACAGTGGACCTTTATTAGCTGATGATGATGATATGAGAGATTCATTGATTTATCACGGGGGAGTGTAAGTGTTTCCAACCGCACAATAACTCACGGGTTCCAAGCCAAGCCTGCTCATGGTGCGCGCTGCTAATCAACACTGCTCCCACCAACCTACTTTGGGCCAATGAGTCCCTACTTTACCGATGTGAGAATCTTTGGGGGAGACTTGTCTCCAACGGACGCCGATCAGCTGATAATGATTTAAACACAAAATTTCCGAAACTATTAGACATTAACTCTAATTTTTTGAGACATTGCTTCTGCTGTTCAGAGATCAGCTAAGAATGGATTTTACAAAATTCCTACCCTGAAGGCTAGGTAAAGCGGGGGTGATAGGCAAAGCGGACGCGAAATAATTAATTTTAAAATCTTATAAATGTAGTGATATTTCAACATAAACACTTAAAATAACGTATAGTACAAAAAAGTGTTTGTATCAATTTAAACCCTTAACGGCAGTAAACAACCGGAACAAAGGGGGGTCCATGATCGTCCCTAAACTTGTGAAGCGATATTGCTCCGAAACTCGCAGATCTCTTAGCGCGTCGCAACACGTACTTTAGAGTGATACATTAAAGTTGAAACGCGCCCAGCATTGCCGTGCTTAAATTAAAACTTTCTTCATCAATAAGCGCAACACATTTCAAAAGTTTATTATTCAAATGTTAAAGTCCATTTAAAACAATATATAAATATATGTATATATATACACATATATATTATATACGTGTGTGTGTGTGGGTGTGCGAGGTTCCGCCCAACATCTTACGGGGCCCAAGTCAACCACACCTGCACGCGGTGCACTCTGCTGAATCTGGCTCTGATCACCCACCAACCCAGCACTGGGCCAGCGTGATGGGTTACGGCCCGATTCCCCTCAATGAAGCTCCTATAATTTTTTTTTTACTGCTTGGACGAAATATGTCCATGACATTATTCCCACTGATGGGTTTAAGGGTCTACTATATCATATCCATTCACTACCCCGGCCAAGTGAGTATTAGGCGAATGTCCCAACTCTACGAAAGCTGTTCTTAGATTTTTCTAAAAAATTTTTTTATTCGACGAAGAGGCAAGTTAGACGTTCACCTGATACCAAGTGATACGCTTACTTATAACAACCTGGTGCTGGTCAGGACACACACCACCATATTGCACTCGTAGCCTTGAGACAAGATATCAAGTATCGTTACCTTAATTTTACTAGCTACCGGAACCAACCATTTAAACCGGAAGACAGTAATGTTTGTCGGCTGCAATAGGCGTTGAAGTGGTACCTAACTGGAAGTTCTTCAGCAACGGAGACCAAAAAGACAGAAATAATGGAAATGTTTTCATTGTTACTCTTTATGCTGTACTCTCCCGGCGAACCTAAGGGATTAAAAAAAATTATAATCCATCGCATCCGCGGTTGAACCTACCCCCAATTTACCGAATCGGTTTTGACCACCCTATATCCGGCGATGGATTAATCGAAAATTGCTATGAAAGTTTTTTAATTGAAACCAATCCATCGTTTTCATAATCGAACGTTTACACACAAATCCTCCGTTCTCTGATGATGTTGAGCACTTGGTAGTCGTGTTGACTCTTACACCTCATCTGATAGTGGACTACTGGACACGGGTCCACGGCTTGCACACAAATCCAAGAGACGTTTTACATAAAAACCTTAAATTACTGGTGGTAGATCTCTGCTCCTGGAGACTATCAACCACCTGTTTACCTCACAATACATTCTTCTTCTTAAAGCGCCTCTCCAACTAGTGAAGGTCGGCGATCAGCGTGGAACAGTTCTTTTTGTCTCTGGTTCGGCGGAACAATTGAGACGCCTTAGATATGCCAGTCCAGTCCCTGATATTCCTCAACCATGACTTTTTCGCTCCACTTTCTCTAGTATGTAGTAATCAATGGAGAGTTAGGTCATTGTAACATGAAAACTTAAGACGATAAGTAGAGTCTGAAGTATCTATGTTTTATATACATAAGTATAGGTTCATCGTCAACTGATAGACATTCACTATTGGGCATAAGCCTCCCCCAAAAAATCCCCACATCGATCGGTCCACCGCTGCCCGCATCGTGCGGCCTCCCACAACCTTCAGTCCTTTGTAGGGGTTTGTATGGAGGAATGTGGGCCATTTTCCACTACGCTGACTCAATACGGGTTGGTGGAAGTCAGAGCCTCGTTTGTTGTTTAGCTGAGTCCACCACGAACACTTGAGGTTGATTTGGATCCCGTGAGTGGTTATGCGGGACCTCTTGCAAGTATAAATAATAATGACGCCGTGATTGTAAGTAGTTCATGCACATTTTAAAAGATCAAGTGCTATCCACTACTGAACTTAATTTCCGGTGAGTGAAACCATCGTAAAGAAATTGACAAGTTCAGACTTAACTCTCTCTTTGTGGGAGAAGGCCATGTTTCCGTGCAGTGAAGTTCCATGGGAAACTCTTTCAGTATTTATTCTAGACAGAGTTTTAAATTTCAATAAGATGATATTGATGTAGTAATAAACTTGCATCAGACGTCATTTCCTGTTTATCTTATGTGACATAGAAGGAATAGAACGAGCTAGCGCTGCCGCACGAAAGGTTATATCTAAGCGCAAATCAGATCAGACTAGCAAGTGGCACTCTCGCACCGATTTATTGCCAACTTTAATAGATTTCACGCGAGCAGGTATGCGGATGACCAGCTCCCGTGATCTTTACGGAATCCCTATTAAAAATCGAGCTCGATCCGTATATATACTATACCGGAATTTTCTATCTACCTTCGATAACTATGGCTGTTGAAGATATCTCTTTGTTCAAAAAATAAGAGATCAGTGTACTTGATTAACTGCGCTTGTTCATAACCAAGCTGGTATTTGGCGTGGGCAGGCAAGAGACAGTTTACCATCATGCAGTACATACATAGTGCTTACGTCAATCTATTTGTCTACCCCCCGAGGGTTGATTCATTACTTCGTTAATTATACAGAAGCTGATTTCCAAGTTACTTGTAATTAGGGATTATTATTTCGTACCCCCTCATAGAAAACCTTGTTAGAAACTATTCTATAATTTATTTTAGAGCGACAAATAAACGACGGTGTTTAGATGGTAGGAAGGACCCATCATACCATATGAACCCCTACACGGTGGAAATATTAGAAGCGCTGACGCTTAACTGGTTTGTTGAAAGTCTTCAAGCCGCGCAGAGAGCAATGGAAAGGGCTATGCTCGGGGATTCTCTGCGTGATCGAATCAGACGTGAGGAGATCCGCAGGAGAACTAAGGTCGCCAACATAGTCAAAAAGATTGCTAGCCTCAAGCGGCAATAGGAAATCGCTCGGACTGGCAGCCGATGGGACACTAAGACCATCGAATGATGACCGCGAACCGGAAGAGGTAGTGTTGGCTGCACCTCTACCAGGTGGTCCGACGATCTGATGAAGGCTGCTTCATTTCGAGCAGCGCGGAATCGATCAATGTGGAGATCTTTGGGGGAGGCCTATGTCCAGCAGTGGACGTCTGTCGACTGATATTGATGATGATGATACTTAATAACATTTTCTCCGGAAGTAGCACCACAGTAAACACGCTACCCTATTGTTTCACGATTGGCATGATGTAAATATTTATTTGCCGGGCGCGGAAGAAACATGGTCACCATTAAATTCGCTAATTAATATTATACTGCTCGGATAATTTACCGCAATTACAGTTGGTTCTGATTGCTACACCGCAAATTTAATTCCCTCGATACTTTATTGTAGAACCCCTTTTTAATTAAAGTAACAAAGGGTTGTTTTTTAACAGCATGGTCGTTTCATTATGGGGGTAACGTATCTGACGATATATAGCAGCGTTATCGATTATTATAGTTTAAGTCGAGAATTGAAACCGGAAAAAGGTTTTTGTTCATATTATTTTAGATGTAATGGATGTAATGATAAATTATCTTGAATGTAGATAATAATAAGTTTGATTCTGCTCTGACATTGACACATCTGCTAGGTCTCTCTTGTTGACGGGGTGATCGTCAAGTGTGAGGTGGTCGCTTGCTTGTAGCAAAGAGGCAGCCGTGTGTTCCATAGGAGAAGCCAGGCCTCCCCGCAACAAAGCGAATATGATCATCGAGGGGGTTTTAGTAGGTAAAAATCATACAGAAATAAGTTATGATTTTAGAAGATCCCACCCTCATTATAAATAAAAGGTGTCTTGTCACAAACGGTCACGGTATAGATCGTCTCTCGTCTCGTCGCTATTTCTTTATAGCGAAGAAGAGAATGATGTATTGAATTACCGCTAAACAGTACTCTTGCATTCATGCCCTCCAGCCATGTGCACACCAGCCAGCCAGTTGGCATCAGACATGGTTAAATATGAAAATTCAATTTCACCGGAGCGATTTTATCAAACTATAGGTGTAGGGATAGAGCTTGAAAATAGTTTGGAAACAAATAAACGACTTCGCCCGCTCGTTTTTTTTCTGCGTCGAGTTGATTTATGGCCGGGGCCGTGGGCGACCGCCGGCTCCCGCCGCGAATCCTGATCGACGGGGCATTTCAATTTATTTTATGAGTCGACACCTTCAGTGAGGACTTGTGCTTAGCAGAATAGCCCCCATTCCGGCAAATTGACGTTTAATCAATCATTGCTTCGGTTAAGGGGTTGCTGCAAATGTTTGTTACACATAAACACTTTTAGAAAATGTTGATTCTTCGGAGACGTTTCGTCATCACCATTGCATCTGCAATATCCTAAATATCGTAGATCCTTTAAAAGTGAAAGTAAACATTTCCGCAAGTTTACAGTACAAAACGTTCTTCACCATCATTACATTAGCGATATCAAATAGGAAGCTCTTCTCTTAACTTATGTACATAGCTTTAATCTCTAAATGTCTGCAAACAATTAACTGCTTCCTGAATTTGAACTGTTTACTTTCCCATTAAACAGATTTTCCTTAATCTTTACGCTGTCCGTTGTCCGCTTTATAAACAAAGTAAAACATTAAGTTATCTTAATTAAAACAAAAGTTAAACTAGACATAAACAAAATGTGCTGAAACATCTGAAATCATGCTTGATAAGCTTACTAACCAGTGATAATTTCAAGGATTATGATTACAAAGAATATCAAAAAGAATAACTTTAACTCTTAAGTTCATATGTAACTTATAATAAAGCAATCCGTTATGTTAACACGATTACTATGGTGATTTACTGGTGGTAGGTAGGAGATGCCGTAGTATGCAAACATTACTGTGTACCGGTTATAAGTGCGCTTTAGCAAGAGTAATTACTGAGTTAACGAGACTCAACTAACGAGACATAACAATTGTATAGACAATAGTAATAATTTAATTTTGACTGAATAGATTACTTTAAAACATTACAATCCTACCTACTTGTGATATTATCCTGTTTAGTACGGTTATAATTTATAAGAAACGAGCAGAGCTGTCCATTAGGATATTTTCGTAATTATCTCCTTACTGATATTATTTTAATACCAACAACAACAGCTGAATCGTCTGCATATAGGTACTAGTTTATTTGATATGGTCCTTCAAAAACATATCTTTACCCTAAAGGACTCAAGTTGGATGATAAGAATACAAAAATAAGATAAGATTTTCAGTATAAGTTTAAACAGTATAACAGTCATGATAGATTTACTTTTATATTACAAAGTATATATAATATTTAAAGCTTTAGTTGCCCAAAATGATTCAGGTGGACCATCGAGAGTCTAGAGGAGTCTCGACAAACGTCTACGATGGATCTAATTTTCACAATTTTTTGTCTAACTTTAGCATATAATAGAAATGTAGCTGCAGTGGGACAGTCGGAAGCATCTAAAGTTTGAAAGTGGTTCTTTAAAGAAAATAAGTCTAGAAACCTTTGATTTAAAGTAACAAATAGCTGATTGATGAAGTAAGTAGAGAGGGTAGGAGCAAAAAGGCTGGGAACATTAAACGCCTACTGTAATTAAATAATTGTATCTAAAACCTCGGAGTGGCTGGCGTCAGGACAAAGTCGATGGGAGAATTTATTAATGGTGTCGCTGCAGGATGGGAAATATGTTAGTTTGTTTTTATGGCTGTGCTACGAGAGTCTCGTAGCAGCCGCTACACGTTGCAGACCTTTGATGGAATCAAACGGATGATTGTTATTTTCTGTCTACGAAACGCCTACGGCAGGAATCTTTAAGTTAAATATAGAACAAATCGATCCCCTTATATAACAAAATGAAACATTATTACGCTCTGGTTTTATTTAGATAAAAAAAAACTAGTTGACGTGTCTATGGCAGTAGTTTGCATACATATTCGAATAAAATTTAAAACGTGCGGTGAGATTGTCAAAGTCCCCACCTAGCAAGTATTAAAGCAAATGAAATTACAAGCATGAGGAGGCTTAACATCCTAAGTCTGAAGGTGACGAGTGTAATGTGACAATCTATATACATAGTAACTAACAGCATTTATCATCATCATCGACCGATAGACGTCCACTGCTGGATATAGGCTCACCCTAAAGATCTCCACATCGACCTTTTGTTATGACAAACGCAAATACTACTTCTATCTTCAGCCATTTGATAAACTAAAAATATATAGTCCATATCCATATACTCCACTCATCTCCGTGTTCCGGCATAAAGTCATTCCGTTCAGCGACCGGACGCTTTCAACCCTTTTGGAAATGGCGCCGGGATTTATCGCGCGCCAACAAAAGGAAGGTAAAAACGCGTAGTACGGACACGGCCAGTGTAAACAAGTTAGCGCTTTCAAACCGATGTGAATTTTAAACGGGCGTGGGCGGAACAACTCCGGCACCAAACCCACGTACTGAAAGGGTAAATGGGTCATAAAGCCATATCAATATTGACCGCTCGTGTCCCGCACAGCGCACACCGCCCCGCCGTATTGACCATATCTCACCTTACGACGAGACACAATATCTCTGCACTCTTGTTTATATCCGTGTGATGTTGAGCTTTTTTTTACATCCGGTACTGGAAGCCCTTTCCACAATATTTGATAAGCTACCCAGCTTATTCTCATCCCTACTATCGCAGTGACTAAAGACAAAGGTCTTTAATTCGGGCTTGTTGCGAGTTGATGACTTATCCCTCCCAATATGGATCTCTGCAAACGATGACCTCTAGTACCTGGCGGTTTATCGAACAGCCATGTCCAGCAGTGAACGTCTAGCAGCTGATGATGATGATGAAAGATCTATAAGGTCGCTTAACTATTACATTCGTCGCGGTGGATCAGTTCTTCTCCGCAGTCGATGTAAATGGATAACAAAACGTACCTTCGAATTATCAACCCATTGCGGACCAAACCTTCAGATATAGGTACTGTATACAAATTTCAACCAGATAGTTTAGGGTGCCCTTTATGAATCAGCGGTTTTGGTTTCGATTTGGGAGATGATTATTATCGAAAGGGTGGAAGTCCAGTTACACTATACTCGATGTAACCAAACAAAAACTTTTCAATAGTTATTTGTAAATTAATAAAGTAGTAGTAAGATCTTTATAAAAACATAATAGTCCTTGTATACAAAAATCTCATGTCATACATCATCATCATCAACCGATAGAAGTCCACTGCTGGACATAGACCTTCCCCAAATACAGTATCTATAACGCCGACACGGAAAAAGAAAAAGGACCAAAATCTTTTTATAAAATACTTACTAAACAAAATCTATTTTAAATTACCCCTTATCCACCCTTCATAGATAGGATTCATGTTAAGAAAATATAATATATAATAGCTTGAAAAAAATATTCATTGAGGAAACCATTTACAGTCTGTTATTAAAGCACTTGATACAATATGTTTCATTCAATAATACGTAAGCTAAGTGAGCACTTAGCCACTTAGCTGCTGTCGATTCGTGCACTTAGCAAATAATGACTGACTATGAAGATATATTACTATGAAGATCTATCTTCTTCTTAAAGTGCCTTACCAGCTACCACCACCATCTTCACTAATAGGTTGGTGATTAACGTGGTACAGTCTTATCTGTCTCTGGTACGGCTGAACATTTCGGACGCTTCAGATATACCCAGTCGATTGCCTGATTTTCCCCAACCATGAATTTTTCCTTCTCCCCACCTTTCGTATTCAGATCTATAAGAACTTTACAATTTCAGTAAAAATAACCATATCCTTGTATATACAGAAATTATATCCTCTAAGCACAACTATAAGGTAAATGACTCAGTGTCAGATCATAGTGAACATTGGCGAACCTAACAGATGAGGGTAAGGGTTTCTACTTTAAATAATGCTGCCGATATAAATAGTAAACTTGAGGGTTGTTACTTTAAAATGTGTGTGTGTAGCCAACATTATAAATCTGTAATATGTTACGCTGAAAAAATATGTCGCAGCGATTAAGGGCGTTAATGGCCGCTTGGGAAATTGCTTTCCCGAGTGGCTACAATGGTCCTTTATCAGAGCACAATGGACAATATGACCACCTGTTTAAAGATAAAGTGGACCTATCTCTTAAAGGCTTTTCCCCTTTCACATTATGTATTATAATAGTTTAGATTTCAATCTAATTAATCATTCAATTAAACCTTTCATTAACTCTATGTATATATTAGACAAAGAGGTTTGATATTTGCTTACATTAATAGTTAAGTTATACGCAGACGTTAATGAAGTTTAATATATTGAAGTAGTTTAAATGGGAAGATTTTTCTTTTAGATTAATTAACGTCGATTATTTTGGCAAGTTAAAAACAGTCGTAATTATACAGCGGAGTGAACAAAACAAACGCAATTACGTGTAATAACCGCGAGGCTGAACAACCCCATCCCTTGATACAGCGACAGGTTAAAAATGACCGAAACGTTTAAACCCTTGCCCGTTTATGATTATTGCGGCTCTGTTTAAACAAATGTTTAGAATTAACCGTAATAATAATGTTTATAAATATTATCCGTTGTAACAAAGAGTGGAGGGCGCGGTGGTGGCGCGGTGGTGGTGGCGTCGCGCTGCCTGGTGGAGATAACGGCGGGGCGTGAGTACGAATACGTTAGCAGTCCGGCCACTTCCGGCCACCACACGCTTCTCTGTATAGCATTATGCATGCCGAAATAAATACTGAGAGCTCAACAGTTGTTTAGATATAACATCAATAACAACATTTATATGATAAACGAAAAGGACTAATATGATAATATAAACTGTAGATACTATTAACTTAACCGTTAAAACGATAACCGTTGACTGAAAATCTTAAATCGCGCTTTGTTTCGTCGTCGTATTGTATTATGACAAAGAATGAAAAAAAAAAAAAAAAACTCAAAGTGAACCACTCCAAAAACTCAGGTAAAATACACAATTTCTATTATAAGAAGTTTTCACAAAGGGCTTTTATCTTGGCCAATGTGCTTCTGACACTTCCGCTTTTAATTAAAGCCGTGGATCCGAAAGGAGCGGTTCAGATGGCGAAGCGGAGGGGTTTAGTAGGAGAGGAGGACCGGGAGGGGATGGTGGATCGGCTGTGTATCATAAAAAAGTAACGCTTAGCAACCGCAGCGAGTTAAGCTAAATCAATATTCCAGTTTGGTGGCCGCCGTTTCACTTTAATACGGATTGATTTAAATTCATACAGTCCCATTTGAATTGCACAACCCACTGTTTTATTTGGTGTCGACTGGCTCAGCCAATCTCAATGCTAAAAGGGTAAACTGATCAACATATTTAAACTTCTCGTTATGCTGAAGTTCAAACTTGACATCAGCGATGCCATTATGAAACGGTACTATTAGCTTATTCCAGCGACAGCAATACTACGTATAGTTCATTGAATTGTAGATTCATTATCCTCCTTCGTCGGCATCACTCTTGACAGAGCGGTCGTGATTATAACCTCAGGTGTTGCCAGCTAACAACACGTCATTATTCTTCTCTGATGACGGCCGTCCTAGTGGATTTATATAGTGGTAACGATGATAAGCGATTTACAGCCGCCTTTATCTGGTCAGTCCATTTCATAGGCGTTCTTCCTCGTGGCCTGGTTACCTCAACCTTTCCCTCGACTACAATTCGCTCAATAGCTGTAGTAGTCAGTATACGAGACTGTACCAAAGAAGAAGTAGTTGGTACAAAATTCGGTCCACGATACTTCGAGCATTCGTCTCCAGCACCACATCTCCAGAGAATCTATCCTTTTCTTATCTATTTCTTGCAAGGTCCAAGAATATAGGGAATATAAGTGTCCAAACTAGCCGGATAATTGTGATTTTTATAGATATATAAGTAGTACTAAATTCCTCATGTTTTATACGATACGGTTGTAATGTAATAAAAATAAAACGTCGCGTCAGGTATGGGAAGTACTCCGTCTTCAGGCCGATATCGACACTGTCTCTAAGTCACATCCGCCGATGGCCTGTGAAGAAACTTAGGAGTGAGAATTATCTTCAGCCGAAAACCATTAGAATAATAGCGACGCTTTCTGTGTGAGCGATAAAAGTGCATCGCGACTTTGTAACCAACGGATTGGGGATCCAACTTTTAAAAGCGAAGAGACGGGTTTACCTTTCATCTCACTCGCTGCCGGATAGCTCAGAGTGGGGCTCATTATCATTTGAATTTTATCAGGAGCTCGCTTCACTTTGCAGTTTTAAGGAAAAAAACCCGTACATTGAGTTCATTGCCCCTTGGATCTTATTGAGCAAGTCGTATCGTTTGAAAACAAATTATATTATTATCAACATGTTTATAATGTTCATATACGATTATAGAGACTGTTGGATAATGCTGTCATTAAAACCAACAATCACTATAATATACATGCATAACTGTGGACACCAACCCTAATCACTTTGCGGGCCACTTAGGAAATGCATCATAACGCCGCGGGGGTGTACCTACATAGGAAAGTATACAAAATAATATATGCTCACATGCTTTAGGTGGCGTGGCCACAAACTCACACCCCCACCCGCCAATATTATCCTAAAATCATATTCAATCTTCACTTCTCAATATTTCACCGAATTGAATACACCAACGTATACAACGCTTTCGACATTTTTCGTTATTCTGGCATATTATAAAGCAAAATATATATTACAATAGTATGAGGATATATATATTACAAAAGTCGAGGAATGTTCAGGGTGTACAGATGACCACCGATGATCACCATATCGATAGATACGGATATTGAAATCGAGACGACGGTCGCGGACCCAGTGTTGAGTGGGAGCAGGACTCCGGAGGAACGAGATAGACAATGACGGAATGTGTGACCAATTTTCTAAACCTTTATCCATTAGATTATTTTAAGTAAAAAAAAAAAAAAATTAAGTTACTAAATTTTCACAAGCACCGTTCTTGATGTAACGAGTCTCATGGCTATTAGCTTTTAGCTTTATGCCCCTCACAACTTTTTCGCTTTAACGTAAATTAGCTTATGATTGCCAATTGAACGGCTCCTGATAGTCTATAAACTTACATTCTCTAAGTAAGAGATTATGCAAACTTTAAAGTTTTATACTTAAGTTTCTTATAAATGGCACAAAAGTATTAGATGAGCGAACGAGTTCCCTGGATTCCTTCAGCCTATTAAACTGCCTCAATCTTTGTTACAGATAGCGAAGCGATTGCAAGCTCGATCGTTAAATTACACGGTTCGTTATCGGTAATTGGTTCGATACTGCACTCGATTGTAATCAATTATTGAGAACACATTATAGTGACGTTGGTAGTTATCGAAATAACGACGGTGAGGTGACTTTGTCGTCACACGTTGTGATAGTCTTATAAATGTTATACTTACAACCTCATTGGTATACATCATGTATTTCAGATAACCGTCCCTCTTGCGTGTATCAGATGAAATAAGTTTTATTATACGAAATATTGGGTGGATATGATCCTCACATTTAGTGGAAGAAATTGGGGAAAGCTTATATCCAGCAGTGTATAAACAAAGACCTAAAATGATGATGATATATAACATACCGATTATTAATATACGAGTGTGGCGGCGAACGCATAACTATAGTAGAAATGCAGTATCGTGATAGCATGACCGGAAATGCTGACATTTTGTTCTATAAAATTTTCTAATTCAATTTTTAAGCGACAATATAGCCGGATAGGTGTATTGTGCGCATTGTGCATCGATTTGGTGCATATGCGGTTAAACAAGAGAGCTCACGTGCCGCATTGTGATAACAGTTTTATGAGAAGAGTTCAGTTTTACAATCAATAGCGTCACCGTTGCATCAATGCTTCAACTCCTTAGTATCTGTAAAGAACGACATGGTACAACTTAAAAGTAGAGTATCACTAAGACAATACTAACATATAGTAGGACTTATTAACTAATATATATAGAACTTCATAATATACGAACCTTATGTATATTGTCTTCCAAAGAAAAATGATCCGTACTATCCGTTCGCCCTAAAAGTTGTTATATATGTTTTTCCCTATTGAATTAACCGGAGACGGACGTCCACCAGTGGACGTCTATCCGCTGATGATGATGATGAAGCAAAGAGACGAGCGGGATGTTTATCGGCTGATAAGCGACACGCCAGCCCATAACAACGTGGCGCTAGTTAAGATGATATACTGCACCACGTTGCCAACGTCGCCTGAGACGTGAGATGTTAAGTTTCGTCACCTAAGTAATTACACTAGATATAGCACCCTTCAAACCGTAACACAGTAATGTTAGCATAGTACTGTGTGTCGGTAGAAATAGGCGTTGCAGTGGTACCTACCTCTTTTTTATGGCGGGGAAAATCTTAAAAGATACTCTACTTCTGGGAGAAGAGTAAGTTATGTTCCCATACGCTCTGGCTAAAACATCCCACGGTAGGGCAAAGCCCTCAGCATCCACACTATGCTACGACAAATACAAGACCACTATGCATTTGTCGTCTTCCTAAGGCTCGCTTATTGAGCTTCAAAGTCCACGAACCCTTTCAGTCGCCTTGTACGACAGGCAGGGAATAATTTAGTCCTATTCTTCATAGGCCGCGACTACAGAGCCTGCGGTACCTATCTAGACCTATTTGCATATCAATACTAAAATCAGAACCATCATTTTGTCGTCGGCTAGAAATATTCGTGAAACTAGTGTCGATGGTAAACAATGAAACAAGTATACGTGTTACATACGGAAGTAGCCGGGGGTGGTAAAACCATGTCAGTTCTGCAACAATTCCGGACAGCGTCAATTATAAAAGCTTCAAAAGTGTACGGGACTCGCCTACGGAAAGTTAGATTGTTCCTTTGTTAAAATTTTCAGCGGCAGATGCATAAAATTCAGCTCGCTTGTAGGCTTTCAGAATTTATTATTCGAGCCATACGAATATTAAATCGGATTTCCTTTCGTGTTTTATTCTTGGTGGTGACTTTTTCAGGTTCGCTCACAGAACAAACGTGTCCTGTACAACCAATTCAGGACTCTAGCGCGATAGCTCTGTTATTTAAAGATCAATTTACATCACAATGGTTCCAAATCACATTCCGATATATCTGAATCATAAACTATGTCTTTTTATACGACGAAGCGAATCAATAACAACATCGCACTAGTTAGGATGATGTACTTGAAAGTTCCTATCCAACAAAAGATTGGCGATCAGCGTAGTACAGTCCTTTCAGGATGATGTACACAGCACCGCATTGCGCTCGTCGCCTTGAAAAATAAAATGCAACGTTTCGTTATCCCAGTAATACAGAATAGCTACTTCCTCTCAAAATGGAACAGTAATGTATGCAGAGTACTGTTTGTCGACTACAATAGGAGCGGCGGTGGAACCTACCTAAACAGTCTCCGGAAATAGAGACTTTCCACCAGTAATACTCTCACCGGTATACATCCATATCTTAGTAATTGAACTAGTTAGCCCACTACTGCATCACATTAGACATAGACACGAAAACGATTTATATATGTGTTGCTGGGTGCTAGGTCTCTGTAGTCGAACACCGTCTAGGTACCAACGCAGCACCTATTGCAGCCGGGAAACATTACTGTGTTCCAGTTTGAAGGTAAGTAGTTAGTAAAATGACTGGTGTGACGAGACGTAGTATCTTATATCTTATGATGACGAGCGCAATGCGGTGCTATAAATAACATCTTAAGTAGTATCACATTGTTACGAACAGGCGTGTCACTTAACATAAGGTGAAGGTCTCGCTCGTCTCCTCGCTTCGAGGAATAAAAAAAAATCTATAACCATTCAATTTAAAAAAAAAATATGCTTCATAAAGCTTTCTTTGATAGATCAGTAATGGAGAATGCTATCAATAGTCTCCATTCATCAGCTGAACGCTGCTCGTTTCTATTATGCATATGCTGAAATAAATTTCATTGTTATTCTATTCCTCATATATCTATAGTAGTTTATAATCGCAGTGCTGAATATACGATATTATTCATTAGGCACGGAATTAACTGTGAGGGTGCGCTGCATCGTTAATCTGCCATTACGTGAAACAGGTTTTTCATCCACGCCCGAATTATTTATACGTCTGTGGCTCCCTCTTAATCCTTTATTGGCCGAATATACCTTTTAGATAACATACACGAACGTCCATTAAAGGATTTAAGGAATTATACAAGTACCCTCCAGGCGACGTACTAATGTATTACCTATTTAACCGTACGAGACTTTGTCTATCACCGTATAGATATTAGTAATGGAACTTATCTATAAAGTTATTTCTTTTATTACAACTTCAATAAGTATCATATCAACGCTTTAACTTGAATTCGTGATATAAATTTCCTTTGAATGTTTAGTACTAAAGGTTGAGATACACTATTCAAAATCAGTTCGACGAATGTGAGGCTTAATATATATACGTGCGCTATCCGTGGAAGGTATATAAAGTAGAAAAAAAAGAGCTTTTATTCCACCTAAGTGGAGTGGCAGCGTTTTGTGAGATAGATCCAACAATAGGCTTCAAATCGCTTTGATCTACTCCCCGAGCACAATATACCCGATAATTCACATCATTTTGTAATGCACCTTTACTTCTCTCTGTTCGACTAAAAGATGATATAAAACTTCAAGTGATATTGAACTTTGCTACATACAATATAAGAGTTTCTTTACTTCTAACGTATTCACAGCCGTCGGTAACAATTTATGAGCTATTGATATTAAATGTATTATTTAAGTACAATCGGCTATCTCAGCTCGACAGTCTCCGAGTGGTCCTCAGAATAAGATCTGGCTGAGTCTAATGATTTAAGAATATTATTTTTATACACCAATTAAAGTAGACTTAAAGAGAGGAGCCTCATTCCCAATGATGGACCATCGAAGACGTGGATCACGTGGGATCTACCTTTTTCTCAAAGAAGGTCACATCCAGTGTTACGACCGTTCTTGAGCTAAGGTGATCATCAGCGTGCTCGTAACTATTTTGTTTCGTTTCTCAGTTGGAGAATGTACATGAGAGTACATTAACGTGCTGCTAAAATAGCGTCGATTCGTGAACTCTTTTTGAAAAAAATTTAACGCCCATGACGCTTCTGCGATTAGTCTTTGAAGATTTTCCGAGTGGAAATTGTGAACTCAATTCGAAATTGCATCCGAAACTCATTCTGACCTTTCCGGATGGGCATTTAATCCCGTTAAGGAACATTCTCACGAGTGCATGCCGGCACGCCCCATCACTCTGCGAGTGCTGTTTTCTGAAGAGAGAAAAAAAATTTTAAATTGCCTGAAAGTGTCCAAAGCTTTTTTTGATAAAAGACACCTATCAAATACGTACACATATAACTGACAATTAAAATTCATATCATCATCAATATACATATGTATTATCATTATATAACATACAATGATGTATGTATACGGTACAGCAATACATACACCACCATCATCAGCATCGGACTATAGACGTCCACTGATGGATGTGGGTCTCTCCCAAAGATCTTCGCATCGTAAGGGTTCATTTCACTGAGGGTTGGTGCTAACCAGAGCCTCATTTGTTGATTAGCAGTGTCCACTATAACCAGATGAGGTTGGGCTGGGTCCAGTGATCCGTTACAATGGAATCATAATGAATAGATAACTTTATACTTCTAGTAGATGTGTTATTGTTAGTAAATAGATGTATGCGATTTCATCATCATATCCGTCAGGTGAGACGTATTTCCAGCAGTGGACTGCTGCGGGCTGATGATGAAATTCCAATACCACTTGATGTTTTGCTAACAAAAAATTCTCAAAGATCTACACCAGTCCATTGAGTATTATATTTACATGTACTGAAGTTTCTCCGAACACATAAGTATATCATTTTGAAACAATATCTGCGAATTGATCAGATATGTCTTCAAAGGCTATTTTTTAAGTGAACATCAAGGCACATTGCTAAGGGTTAAGTGGAGAGGGGAAGAGGGTGGGCACTCGCGCCCTAGTGAGCATATGATTTTTAAGAGCGCCATGAGGGATATCCAAGGGACTAAGGAATATTTCTTAATGAGGGTACACAGCCCCGTTTTCATTGTTGGCACGTATGACACTAAAGCACTTCGACAAAGGGTGTAAAGTACTTATTATAATAAAACCGTGAAAAATACGGATAACGGAATAAAACCTCTTTCTAACGTTTTGTACAAAAAGGAAGTAAATGTTATATATTTAATGGAACTTATGAATATTTCATTAAAGCTTTTTTTTTTTTGATATTTACAGGGCGCGACGTAGTATTTAACGGGTGAATTATTCGACGGGAGTTATTTGTGAGGCATGTTAAGCATCATAACTTTATGCACCTTCTCCAGTGAGGTTTAAATTCGCATAACTTACACTCTAACGGGCGTGAAATGTGGAAGGTGCAGTGGGGTGCAAATTTTTCGTTCTTTATATTAACATAAATATGTATTGATATATGAACAAGATCAATTGACTCTATATAGTTACCGATATAGCCCAAAAGACTGCTAGACTTAGCTTTACTTAGACCGATGATCCGGTTAGAATCGTGGGGCCGAATGATGTGGAGATCTTTGGTGGAAGCCTATGTCCAGCAGTGGACGTCTATCAGCTGATGATGATGATCAAAATTATGAAAGTTATTATTTATTAAGTAATTTAAGTTGGCTTGTTTCAATGGTGAATTTTATAAGATCTAATGTTTAATAACGAACGATGGAGGGGCGATGTTCGGAGTATCTCTGCATGATTAAATCAGAAACGAGGAGATTCGCGGACGGATCAGGGCATTTCACCTGAAAAACTAATGGCCTTTGGGGAGTTAAAGTGGCGATGGGATGGCGACCTTGCACCGGAAACCGCAGCAAGGTATATAGCAGTAGGGAACAGAGTGGCCAGACTTTGCTTAAATAATCACGGGAAGCTACTGGACTCAAATAGCTCAAGATTGTTTTTGCTGGAATACACAAGACCCATGACCAGCAGCGGATATCCATCGTTTGAGATGATGAATGATGATTTTTTTAACATTATATATTAAAACAATATATTATTTGTTTACGTAACGTACAGTAGCTATGGCTTATATGTGAAATATTTAATGAAGTTGTAGGTATGGAGAAATGTCTGAGCGAGTTTCTTTGAATTCTCATTTCTATAAGTTTTCGCATTTTCTCGCATCAAATTGGATCTGCAGTAATTTGTTGTAAAATACGAATAGAATTTTTGCAAAATTCCCTGTGCAGTCGATCGTTTAGGTGAACTAGATGCAAAGTGCAACGATTTGGAAATCAGGCGGCTTCGGATAGAGGAGCCGAGTGCCGCATTATCGTAATACTCGGCGGGGTATATCAGCGATGGATTGCGGAGGTTAATGTTAATGGGATCAATTTATAAAGCACATAGGTATTTTATTACAATTGCTATCTATTTGACATGCTGATCAAATTTCAAGTATTAACATTATTTAGAAACTCATTTCAACACCATACATATGTCTCCATCTCCATAAAGCAATTATAACCCAAGCATATTTATAAGTAAATAACAGTAAGCGTGTAAACAACGCGGAACCGATAGATGTAGAGACTTTTCTGGGAAGCCTATGTCCAGCAGTGGACGTCTATCGGCTGATGATGATGTGTAAAATACGGAAATGTTTTCATACGTAATCTTCCCCGTATGGGAAACACATTAGAACAACCCCAACGCCCCCAACCCTAAGAGTTTCGTAAAAGGCGACTGAGGATTCAATTGCATATAAACTCCAGCAGTTTTTCCTGCGGACGGCGGATATGCCATTCATCCCCGTATATACAATGTGTGGGTAGAAAGATATTTAGACGTGAACATCAACAGCTTGAAGAGTTGATGAAGGACGATTACAACGTCTTGAATCAAGATGGCCGCAAAAAGGGACATCCGTGTCACCGGCAGGATGTAAGCTTCTTTATTTGATGTACGTACATAAATTCGAATTAAAACGGAAAGAGGCCCGTCGAATAAATAATGTTCCCTCGTTTTTCAGAGGTCTTAAGTCCTCCGTCCCACTTTATACGTTCGTATTTTTTTTCCCCCGTATTTATAAACTCCGGTAATTATGTGCAAGCAGATCCCGCGCCTTGGAAATTCGTTACTCTGTGATTTTTTTTTTCTCGCTCCTTGTAATTTAAAGGGCGTGTCGGATGTGAATTAATCTAAATAAACTTGAAATTTTCAAATGCTAATAACTTACATTAAGCAAATATAAGCATGTAACAAGAGCGAGTCCTTTTTGTTCTTAACCTCAAAACATAAACAAATATATAAAAAAAAACATAATTTTTAACTTTTTAAATTATTTGCTTCCTTATTTACCTAGGCAGGATCATTACAAGAGATTTTTCTTTATATGATATATAAACCTTGAAGAATTTCACTTCACAGCGAATATCCACGTATACCTATGTCCAGCAGCTGATGATGATGATGATGATATACCTTCAAAGCTACCTACATCACACACTTATTCTCTCTACCTGTTCATACCACCATTCCATATTACTATTTAACTTAACTCTTATTGACACACGAATAATTCGCATTAGTAATGAACAAAACTATAATTGTTATAACAACATACTCATATTGCTTTTCTGTTTATATAAAACGGTAATTAAAAATGATATATGACAAGTAGCATCCTCGCGTGATGGACTCTCCATTCAGACTATAGGATGTTACTATAGCTTACAGGGAAAAAAAGATAGGTTAGGGGGAGGACACGGAGGTACCGTTAGACATTGGCAATAATAACGGCTAGGTAATAACGTGAAACATATTCAATAAGAAAAGGTTTTATATCGCGCGAATCACGTGGAGTTATACCACCAGACTACCATTTAACTTGATGATAAAATGATAACATCAAACAATCCTTAACCGGGAGCGGCGACGAAAAATTACAAGCCGGTTGTAATTTACCCGTCGCCGTCCGCCATCCGGAAATAACCGCAGCTCATACAATGCCGGATGCATATTGCAACGTCGTTCCGCTGAGATTTCACCCCCCCCTCCATTTGTGTTTAAATGGAGAAATTAATATTAGACTACATCCACCACCGGTATTAAGTGGAAGTGGCAGTCTAAGTGCAACGCACATCCGTCTGTAACATCCTAATATTTAGTATCGATCGTGCTAGAATTTTCAGGTTAAAAAAACCTTTAAATATCTGAAACATGAATTCTATATCTAATATTAGGAGGACCGGAAAGTAATGTCGTTTTCTTACGCTAAATACAAACACATACATTTTTAACGAGTCTTTATTTTTAATCAATGATGTATTCCCCATCATTGTCAATAACCTTTTGCCATCTAGTGAGTAAATTTTCAATCCCTGATCGATAAAAATTAATTGGTTTTTCGGCAAAATATCTAGAGATGGCATTTTGGATATCATCCAAATTTGCAAATGTTTTGCCACTTAAAAAGTGTTGCAGCGCTCGGAATAAGTGGAAATCCGATGGTGCAACATCGGGCGAATATGGTGGATGAGGCAGCACCTCCCACCCCAATTCATTAATTTTTTCTAGAGTTCGCCTTGCGCAGTGCGGTCTTGCATTGTCATGTTGGAGAATGACGCCTTTTCGGTTGACAATCGCTGGCCACTTTTCAATTAAAGATTGATTGACTCGCTGCAATTGTTCGCTGTAGAGGTCTGCAGTAACAGTTTCTCCAGGTTTCAGTAATTCAAAATGAACAATGCCGCGAATACTCCACCAAACACACAAAAGCGCTTTTTTGGGGTGTAAACCTGGCTTAGCAGTACTCCGAGGGATTTCATTTGGAGAGAGCCACTGCCTTTTGCGTTTTGGGTTATCATACAGGACCCATTTCTCATCTCCTGTGATCAAGCGATCAAAAAACGCTTCTGTGTTGTGTCGTTGAAGCAATAAGTTGCATGTGATTGATCGGTTAGCCTTATTCTGTTCGGACAGATTATGCGGGACCCAAACACCTGCTCTGCTTACTTTTCCAATCTGCTTCAAATGTTCTTGGATGGTCGACCAAGGTTTGTTGAGACTGTTTGACAATTCCTCGATCGTCTGACACGGATTTGCTTCCACTTCCGCCCTTAACACGTCGTTGTCTAACGCTGATGGTCTTCCTGATCGATACGAGTCGGAAAGATCAAAATTACCCGATTTGAACTTGGAAAACCACCTTTGGCATTTACGAATGTCCAGTGCATTTGGATAAACATCGCAAATGTTTTTGGTAGCAACTGTTGCGTTATTTCCCTTGCGAAACTCAAAGAGCATGCAATGCCGGATGTGTACCTCTTCTGGTATTTGGCTGGCCATTTTACCCAAAATTACAAAAAAAAATTGTAATTCAATTGTCTATAAGTAAAGAAATCACTATAACCTCACAATGTCTTTGGTACGCCTCTGAACAAAACAATGAGCTGACAAATGACAATCAAGTATTGGCATGCGCAGAAACGACATTACTTTCCGGTCCCCCTATTAATAAACAATATATATATTTGCGATTTTTGAAACTTTGGTTATTACTGAAGTAACAAAGCGGTAATTATCACTTAGATTACGTTTGTAACTAACTTTACCACTTGTCTAAGTATCATAGAAAATTTTGTATATGCTAATAATTTGATTACTGATATAAACCATATCCTTATACATACCTTCCATTATGTCCTCAGACACGAGGGAACGACCCTAGACAGACTGATATATATCCATATAACGACCTGTTTCATATAAGATTAGAAAGAATGAAGAAGAGAATGAATAATGTCAGTTAAAATGCTGACGGTAATTGCATTTTCTACGCCATTGCTGTACGGAGCAAAGAGGATACATGTTTGATGAAGTTAAGGTTAATTTCCGCTATCATCCAAGCTACTACCTCTTTGATCGTTTATCAAAAGATTTCATTAATATTTCACAAAGTACTGAGAGAAAGCTCCAAGTTACCTATTAAAATTGTTCCGGTGCAGTATCGATTAGTTGCTCGTTTACATCATGCATGATGCTGTGCTGAACTAATACTACAATAAGATTATAATCGTTAGGACATACCAAGACACACAGACCGATAACGTATGACCTAGTGATGGTAGAACAGATGCAGGTTAGAGATGAGATTATAATAAAGTAAAATTATGGAATGAGGAGATCCGCAGAACAACTTGAATCACTGAGGTAGCCCTACGAGTCACGAAGGTGAACTGACAATGGGCGGGGAACTTAGCTCTTAGAAGCGATGGACGTTGGGGTCTGAAAGTGCTGGAATGGCAACCCTCCACTAGGTGGACAGAGTCCATAAAGACATACACTGGTAACCACTGGATTCAAACAGCTCAAAACCGTGCTTTGTGGAACTTACAAGAGATCTATGTCCAGCAGTGAACATCCAGTTGAAATGATGATGAAAATTATGGAAGTTATTTGAATAGTGAAATTTAATAAGATTTGATGTTTAGCAGCTAAGGATGCAAGGATCGATATTCGGAGTATATCTGCATGATGAAATCAGAAACGAGGAGTTCCGTGGAAGGATCAGCGCATATAATTCGTAGAAATCATGGGCGTTAGAGTCTTAAAGTAGTGATGGAATGTCGACCCTGTACCGGAAACCGCGGAAAGGTATATAGCAGTAGGGAACTGAGTGGACAGACGTTGATAAAATATTCGTAAGAAACTAGTGGACTCAAACAGCGCAAGATTGTGTTTCCTGGAATACACAAGACCTATGTCCAGCAGTGGAAATCTGAGATGATGAATCTTGATGTTTTTTAAGATTATGTACTGAAATAAAATATTATTTGTTAACGTTAAGTACAGTACTTATAACCGCTTAGAAGCAGCTCGTGCTCGCATTGTGTTAGGATTATCCGCTCTTTGAACCAGCTGATACACCGTTAAGCCGATAAACTTTAAACAGCACGCGATTAATGGATATTATTTGAAATATCATTACATTTTCATTCATTATCATTATCATCATCTAATATAAACAGACTAGATCACTACTTAAAATAGACATCTTAAAATCATCAAACGCAAGCGCATATTTCTGTTGACGTCGAAGGAACTACTCTATCCAGGATTATACAGAAGTTCTTGTAGCTAATGTAATTCCCTGGTGCCAGGTCCTCGCTGGAGGCTGTACTGGATTGGTACCATTGCTAGGCTTGTTCCGTAGTAAGGCCTTCATTCAGGCACAACATAATGCTTATTCTCCCTCTTATCTGATCCATGTATGTTATTCTAAGTCTTCCCCTTATTCACTTTCCTTCCATGACGTTATTAAATAGTATTTTAGTATTCTTCTTCTTCTACTTACCGTACCTATAGTACTAATATCTTTTACATCTCCTTGCTTTTTTTTTATTTTACTCATTCTTAATTTTCTTACTTCTTATCTAACATACTCTCTCCTTCTATCACTCTTCATTATCATACCATATAGTTAATCGTAATCTCATCACTTACCACTTACCGGCATCTAATCGCGGCATTGCAAAGAGAATATGTTAAAAATTATATATGCTACTACGAAATATTTTATTCATGTTCATGTTTAAACAACTTCAAACAAGTGACATAAATTACACATCCACACAAACCCACACACACACACACACACACGCAAGTCCGGTCATATTTTTCCATCTTGTTTATTTTCTCTCCCCGCGGGTTAGCCGCGACGCGTTTAATTTTATTTCACGCGGAATGTTTTATGCGCGTCCACCCCCACTTTTTTGCACCGGAAACTGTGCGCAGAACTGTCCACTGTCGACGTCTGCATTTGCATACGTACCGAGCTATTTCATGCCGGTGGTGGGTCTCTGTTGCTGCAGACCGTCTGGGCAGGCACCACCGCAGCGCCCATTGCAGCCGACGAGCAGTACAGTACTGTGTGTCCGATTTGAATGGCGCTGTAGTTTGTATAACTACTGGCGCAATGAGACAACTTATGATGATAATGATGATATATCATCCTAATTAGCGCCGCATTGTTATAGGCGAGCTTATCATTTACCATCAGGTGAACGTCTCGCTCGTCCCTTGAATAAAAAAATGCTGTCTTGGTGAAGTTGAAATACCCACGAGTTAGTATGCGATTGCTCGCTGGCCTAATGGTTAGAGCGTGCGGCTTTCATTCTGAAGGTCGCGGGTTTGAACCTCGGCATATACCGATGACTTAATAATTAAGTTATGTACATTTGTGAACTTTAGTTACAGCAGCGAGATACAAACGGTGAAGGAAAACATCGTGAGGAAACCCGCACACTGAAACCATCTTTGTGTGTGCGTGTGGTGGCCCTAATAAAGCGGCAACAGGCTCGCCCCCTGTTACACGGGACCTAATCTGACCACATCTGGCGAAATATGGGTGTTTGTTCACCTCTGCCTACCCCTACTGAAAAAAAGGCGTGACAATGTAAAAAAAAAGTATGAGATTTTCACATCCCGTCGCAGAGATGAGAAGACAAAGTTTATCCTAAGAATGCTGCAGTTTAGGCTCATATTTTTTTTTTATTTAACGAAGCATCGAGACGAGCTGGACGTTCAGCTGATGGTAAATGGCACGGATGCCCATAACAATGTGGCACTTAGAATGGTATATACTGCACCACATTACCTGGAGACGAGATGTTGGGGCTCTTCACACCGAATTCCAGTAATGTCTGAAGACTATTGTTAGTGTAGTGGTACATTATTTTTTTTTGGTTTTCGAAGAATATCTTCGAAGGATACACTGCTCCTGAAAGGAACTCAGAATTATATGATATTTTTACTCAGTAAAACCCTCTCAAAGGACAGCATCATTACGTTCAGAGAAGCTCCGGGATCGCTTATATACCGCACCGGTGTCTGTCTCTCTACACTTGGTGTTAGCACGTTTCTCAGAAGCCTAACCCTCCTAGGCACTATCGCTGAGCCACACGCTGTCCCAAGCAGGTTCGCTTGTTGAGCGATAAGGGCCCCCACCCTCAAGTTCCGCGAAACTACTAAACGTTTTTACTCGCCTTCTACGACAAGCAAGGCTTACCTTAGTCCTATCTTTAATAGCCCGAAATTACAGTGTAATGATACCTACTTAGATGGTCTTAGGGAGCAGAAACCTACCAGTAAAAGTACCCAGTAGTAAGTAATAAATAGTCGACTACTGGAGACATATAACAGTTCTGATATATATAGGAATTAATCCTTTTCGGCATCTATTTAAGATTCCGCAGGTAATCCTATTAAACAACCCTCTCTATATTACTTTTGACAATTTCCGAATAATTGGACGATGTTTTCGTAAAGCGGAAATGGCGTAGCGAATAGACAATAATCCAAAGGAGACACTGTCTTCCTCGGGACACAATTTCCGGCTGCTCGAAGAGACCGAATGGATTTTTTTTTTAATTTTAATCGTGTGCACACGTTTTCAAGTTTATTGCGATGCATTGGAAACTTTCTTGTAACATATCAAGAACTCTGTAAATATACACATTTTTTTTTACGATTACATATTGTAATTATATATGTAGACAAAGCGTTAGTTCCAAAAAAAAAAATATGAAAATTTCGGTATACCTGCAGCAGTCAACTGGAATTAGAGCAGATTATTTTTCTTACTAATGTTACTCTGAATTGAACCAGAGTTCTCTGTTATAAAGAAACCGGGTTAACTGCTGGTGGGCACCTAAATTAGTTAACCTGTAGACTTTATTTGCTTTTATATATTTGTGTTTCTCTGATCGCGAATCACGTGAAAACAAGTGAACGGGAACATTACACGTGAAATGATTTGTAGATTATAGGCTACTTATTATTCAATGTCATAGGTCCTTTATCATTACATTTCTAATTAGTTTTCATAATAATTTTTATTCGTTAAGTTACGTGGTTGCTATAGCAACCGTTGGTATAGTAAGTCATATCCGGTTGCGGTTGCACTCAAGAAATGTCTTAGATATATTTCAAGTGTGATTATATATAACGGCCAGCAAAGAGGGAAGGGGACAGCTAGTGTAATATAAATGCGACACAAGTCGCGGCGGTATCTAGTCGATCTCCTAGATCTGACCGTAGGCTTACAAAATTCAACCGGATATTAACGTAATTAAGGCTTAATTTTTGCATATTTCAAATAAAATCTACATCAAATTGCCATCCATAATGGATTATGTAAAGCATCAACGACCAAAATTGCCCGGATAACGATCGTTTATTTTAATCACTCGCCCTCTAAATAATAATAGATGTATTAGCAAGGATACCTCGGGGTTCAAACCCAAACGTTGTAGGCCAGGTAGAATGTAGCCTTTCTCCAAATTGATTGATGGATGATATGGTCCAGCACCATACGATACGTACCTATATCAATAGAGTACAGAAGCTATGTCGAAACGGATTTGGCGTATCTCAATAAATGTTAACAGTAAAACGGGGCGCAGGGATGGCGGCGTGGGGTGGGCGAGGGTATCCGGTGGTTAACCGTATACGATCACGTCATATGTTACGCGCTATGACGTTTAGACATGACGTGACGTCTGCGGGTTGGAACGGAAAATGCCGTCAATGTCTAAATTACACGCGTTCCCATTCAACTGACACTCTTCGCTATGAACAAATAGATCCCTCTCGCAATAGATTCCCGTATTTTATTTACGGCTTTGAGCATGTTTTCTACACCCCCTCTTTTTTGTTCACTCGTATATTTCAAAATCACGTTTAATTAATTGGAAGTTTTTTTTTTTATTCACTGAAAAGACTTTGACTTAATGTTTAAGGGTTACGTTTACTAATAATAACAACATTAAGTTACTATTAAGGACTGGTAAGGATGATAAACACTAAACCATACAATATTCAAATGTTTAAATGTTAGGTTTCATTATCACATCATCCATTCGTTTTATAACCTACAAATCTTTAAACTAGGTCATAGTAAATTTCTCTCAGTAATCTTAGACATTATTTCATATAAACGCGAACAAATTGAGTATTTACATTATAAAACATCATATACAGGGGGTGTTAGGGTTCCCGTACAATAACTCATGGGATCCAAGCGAACCTCACCTGCTTGTCGGGAACCCTGGTAATCAACAAACGAGGCTCTGGTTTACACCAACCCGCATTGCTCCAGAGTGGCGGAAAATGGCCCAAATCCCCACATATGAATCCCTACATACAACTGCCCCTAGTGCCATGTTGACTATAAGTGGAGATATTTGGGCGAGGCCTATGTCCAGCAGTGTACGTTTATCAGCTGATGATGATGATAATGATGCACACGTTAAGTTACTTTACTGGTCGTAGGTACCACCGCAGCGCCTATTTCTGCCGCCAAACAGTACTTTGTTCCAGTTTGAAGAGCACTGTAGTTAGAGAAATTACTGGGGTAACGAGACTGAACATTTTATGTATGAAAGCCACGACGACGGCTCCTGGTGCTCGGCAGGTCGCAGGACTGATCGATGTAGGAATCTTTGGGAGAGATCTATGATCAGCAGTGGATGTATATCGGCTGATGATAACGATGAGTTGGATCTACAATCATTATAGATCATGCTGACAGTGATCTTATAACGACCATATACGTAATCTAAAAGGAATCTCGTTTTTAAAGTGTACCACAAATTACATTTTCCGAAGAAACGAAAGCGATCGCTACGAATTAACCACATCGACCTGCGCTGAAACTGTTTGCAGCCGGTTGCCTAGCAACGGCTTACGGCTAATCAACTTCTCTAAACGAAGAGCGACATTAAAACGAAAAGCTACATTAGAAACCACTTGCGCGAATGTACACATACATATATATATGTTATATACACACCGCCACCGGGTAAATAGGATAGGAGCATCTACGTATAATTCCATCTTGAAGATACTCTAGAAGAGATTTACTTATCATACAATCTTTGTTTTTTTACTCAAAATGTTTATACTTGTAGCCTATAGTCTAGTTATACAATGCGTTCAGGACGATGATGGATATACTGGGTGCAGTGCTTCAGGCATTTTCGCAGAGGATCATCTTCAGAAAAAGTTGCTGCTCTGATTCGTACCTGTCTTCACTTTTTTTGTCTCTCATATTATGATTTACGATCTTTCACTATACTTGAAATGTTTATTACTATCATTATTATTTAATTAACCGATGAGACGATCACAACGTTCACTTGATGGTTAGTGATACTTTGCTACGTGGCGCTAGTCATCATGATGTACTGTGCCGCTAGAACTATATGATGTTCAGTTTCTCCCTTCACCCCTTTTTTTTGTGGGTTCGGGGTAGAAATCAGGGTTTTTATTTGTTTGAATATGCCTCTGAGGAGTGATTTTAACCTCCTTTGCTGTTCCACACAAGTTCCCTGTTGAGCAAATAGGGACCCAAGACCCGCGAAACTCCTAGACTCTTTTAGTCTGTTTCTACGACAGGTAGGGCTTACCTTAGTCCTCTTCTTACTAGCCCGAGACGACAGTGCTGTCTCGTCACCTCTAGTAACCTGCCTAGACGGTGTGCAGCAACAGAGACCTGCCGCCAGTTTGTTTCAGAGGTGATTATGTTATTGTAATGCTCAAGGTATGAGAGAGAAGAAACCAATAAAAAATGTAATGTTCCCCCCGTATACTATTAAATTTGCGAGATTGCGAAGTGAACAAAACCGCACAAATTAATAACACCGCTGAGAAATAAATAATGTCACACCTTAATAAATTAGATCAGCATTCGCGAAGGCTTTGAGGGAATATTGGCGCTTAACACAAAATACGGGGACACGAGGAAAATTACCAACTCCAACGTTATACGGGAAATTGAACATATTTCAATAACGTAACTCCGAAAGATCGGAAGTATGATTAAAATGACAAAGGTTCGACAGGATATGGTATTCGGAACGGAGTGGTTCGCACGAATTAGAACCTTAATACACCCGGATCTCAATGCTGTAGGTTTAACTTTTGAGCGGCAACGTCTTCACTTAGTTAATGTGACTACGCCGTATGCCTAATGAGGGTAAGCTGAATGCTTCTCAGTAGTTGTTTTAAAATTCTCACTTTGAATATTACTATTATATATATACAATCACTTTATATTTTTTTTTCTCAAGTAAACTACGCGACGAGTTGGATGTTCAACTAATGGTAAGTGATACGCGTAATATATAATTCACCAAATTGCTTTCGTCGTTTGAAATATGAGATCTCGTTAACTCCAATCAATTCACTAACTACAGCACCCTTCAAATCGGAACACAGTAATTTTTACATAATGCTGCAGTGGTACCTGCCTAGACAGTCTCCGGCAACAGACCTACCACCAGCAAATGATATAACAAGTGTCCTCTCCACGTTAATACTTAATGACTAGCTTAAGATAATATAATAAAGCTTAGTCGTATTAAGAGGATATATTCATCAGTGAACCACCATATCCTGAGAGCTAAGACTTTCAATGTGTAGTTTAGCCCCTCAAAAATATATACAGCGCCGGAGACTGGAAGTAAGCGTACAAATATAATCATAGCAAAATATTGAAAACGTGCGGTTGGTTTTAAATTACGTGAATTTCTTACCCCAATACAAACAGCGAGCGAGTTGAGAGGGAAAACACAACAACCTTTTAAAGCCTCTTTTGATAGTTGGAGGGGTGGAACTATATTCGCGATAAAAGTAGCAGATGAAGAATTATCCGAATTATACAAAACTTCCTAAATGTAGCTTCGAATTAACTTATATGAAATTTAATTTTATCACGAATAGATAGCACTTGGCCTTAACTTCAAATCATATCGAATATTGCGAAGCTTTAAACATATCTTGATAGCCAGAATGCTTTGTCTTCTTTTATATTGTTCATTACCATTGGTGTATTTCCTAATATTAGGGTATTTTCATGACCTATTTTCATCATCAGCCGATAGACGTCCGTACTTCTTCAAAGATCTCCATATCGATCGGTTTTACGTAGCTTGCATCCCGTGAGTTCCTGCGATTCTCACCAGATCGAGCGGTCCACCTTGTGGGAGGCCTCCCAAACTATACTGATACTCGGGCGCCACTCGAGGACCTTACTGCCCAATCAACTGTCTATCCTTTGAGTAATATTCCCTATCTATAACACGAAGACCTGTCTACTACTACTGCAATGCTAACTTCTTCCAACAAGCTATAGTGTGCAAAAATTACTGTTTTTCGATAAAACAGCACTGTAAGTAGATAAACTACTAAAGGAAGTAAATTTTATTTCCTATTATTGACGCCTATGGAAAGGCTCCAGGAAGTAGGATCCGTTTGTTGTTGATGATTAAACATCAGGTGTATTGTTCATCCCGCCGTGGTGTTTGTATAGGAATATAAATAAATAGATCGCTGATATAATAAGTAATTTAGAAATAGTTTCAGACTATCAATAACATCATCAGCCGATAGATGTCCACTGCTGGACACAGGCCTACCCCTAAGATCTCCACATCGATCGGAAAATGAATCATCAATATACCAATTAGAGAACCAGAACTGAATTAGGCTTGAGATGAATAATGTATAAAATTATGTAGATGGATATTCATCCACTTCCCTGGTCAAGTATTGATTGGAAAATGCTAGATACAATTTCCTCTTGATATTTGCATTGAATAGAAACTAAAACTCTATTTGGATGCTCGGTAATAGTTTAAAAAATTCTAGTTAACATAGCAAATGTATCATTTAAAGACGTTTAAACAAAACTATTCAACAGCATTTTCAATGTTTCATCCACAGTCTCTGCCACGCACCTGACCGGTTGCTTCCAATATAAAAATGAACCGTGAATTGAATTTACGTTATATTTTTTAAACGGAAGTAAACCAGAACGGCGGAGCGGAGGTGGCAAGATAGGAAGTCGTCTTTGCGTATTTACGTGCCGAGTACCACAGGCTCAACCGCTGGCTTATCGAATAGACCGTCATTTCCTTTTGATGAGTACAAATTCACATTACTGAAGATTTTCAAAGCATCCGCTTCTGCGATTGGAGATTCAATCGCATTTTTTTTTTTGTCTCGTAAGAAATCTTTGGGATATTATTTAATGGGGTAAGAGTTTACAGATCACCCTCTAAATTAATTTGGCGGAAGTGAAAACAAGATTTTAGGTAAAAAGATCTCTTTCGTGCGCTTCATTACTGAAGGTTCTGTTTTTCTTGAAATGCCTTGACGTATCCACCGGCTGCTTCCACACCGTCCTGTCTTCGGCATGTCTCTGAAATATTAAGCCCTAATAAGGCCTGTAGTAAAGATTTCAATATAACATATCCTATTTAGTACAATAAAAAAGATTTTTTTCTGTTACTTGGTTTCTATTAGTTGGGAGGCCGTCTAGGTAATATGTAGCACAGCTGCGCGCCAATTTCTTCCACAAAGGAGATTTTTTTTTTTATTTTCATAGGTGAGCAGACGAGCGAGCGGTTCATATAATGGCAAGTGATCTCCGCCGTCCATAAACAATTGAGCCGTGAGTTGCGTAGCAGGCCTTTGAGAATCATATAAGCTCTTTTCTTAAACTTGATTGAACAGTCTAGCTCAGAAGCTCAGATAAAGTACTCATGTGCGGTAAGTTGCGTTTGACAGGCAAGCGAAGATAGCTCATCTTCCAGATGGAGGGAATACAATTTTTCGATGGATCGCGTACATCATCATCAGCCAATAGACGTCCACGGCTGGACATAAGCCCCCAAAGACCTCCATATCTGTTAGTACAGCGCCGGGTTCTAGGAGCTGTAGTTTGTAGGGGTTTGGGCCATATTCCACCACGCTGGTCGATTGCGGGTTGGTAGGGATAGTGCTCTAGTGTGGTGGAATACATCTGGAATGAGATACTAAAAACAGAACGATTTCCCAGATTATAGATCCATATTATATGAGTGCATACTTTATCAGATAAAAATGATAAAGTGATGTCTGCACTTACCGACATGTATTAAGATTTCTAGAAGTAACTGTTGATCCTGGAGTAGGAGCAGTTGATGGTTTTCGCAGCCAACGACAAACTAACTGTACCGACTGAACTGCTAAAAACATTAATCAGAAAATTTGTGCAATTCCACAGTCGCATTGCGCGCACTAATTAAAACTATCGGCTCTAGCGAAGTTAAGAATAATTGATATTGTTAACTAAGTTAAGGGCGTTAAATAAAGTTTTATGATCAAACTTCGCGAGAACAATAAGCGAACGATGTATAACTTCGGGGAGCGCTGCAGCACGAAACGTTTGGCCAATGTTTTCCGGTTTATTGGTAAATATACTTTCTGTACCGAACTTCCGAAGAACGGGGATCGCGTGCTGCCGGCGGCGGCGTTCAACCGTTTTCTTCCATACAACAAAAATAAATTTACATGGTCTTTATATCATCGGACCGGAATACGGCTAGTGTTATTCGAAACTATCTCGAGAGACCTTTATACATCATCATCCATCATCATCAGGTATCCTTTTCAAACAGAAATTTAGCGATCAGATTGAGAGAACCAACTCGATCTTCAGCTATTCTTTTTAACTGATGTTATTTAAACTCGGTCCATGTCCAATCCTGTATGTCGTCAAACTATTTCTTGCGCTGTCTACCAGGTGCAAGTTTTCCAGGAATTTTACCCTCCAGGATCAACCTTGATAACTCATAAAGGAATCCTCTTTAAAGGTGTCCGAAAAATGCAACCTTTCTGTGCATGACGGTCGTCATCAACCTGCGTTTGCAGTTAGCTCTCTCAAGGTCTTGAGCATAGGAGACAAACTGCTTCCACGTGATCGTAAACATCCGACGGAGTCCCCACATCTCAAATGCTTGTATTCGACGACACTCCTTTTTAAACTCCACGTCTCAAATACGTATAAGAAAACGAACTAAACATAACATTTTAAGACGCGGTATCATCTGGGATAGAGTATCTCGGGGTAACATAATACTATAGATCTCTATACAGCTGTAGTAATGAACATTTTGTAGTCTTAAAAATAACATTGGTTTAATTCGTCAGCTTTGCGAAATACGTAAGAGGCGTTTAGAGAGGGTAGTGTTTGTGCGTCTCGGTACATATTTATTACCCGAACACGAATAACAACGCCAACTCATTTGATTTATGGCGCAGTGGGCCACATTTCAGTGGGTGAGCTCGTATTGCAATATTGTTCGCGAACTTTCACAACAGTGGTAGATTTCGCCCCCGGCTTACAGCGCCGGGTTGACCACTCGTTTTATTTCCTTCCGACGCTGCTGTGCTTCGACTTTGTTCACCAGATCGCACCGTGTGTTAATTACTCACTCTTCGCCTCTTCTCCTTTTTGAAGTTAGTCCAAAAACTTTCCGAAATCGATTTCACACCATGTGAATATAATCCCCGTAAGTATTTTCACCAGTAGACATTGTTTATAACTATTTAGATAGTTAATAATGGATACTAACGCAAAATGAAAAGACAACGCAACGCAAAATTAAGATTTTCGGGTTTAAAAGAATGAAGTATTGAGCTTTTTTCTTTCGTGGTTGCTGCTGTAACTTGTCACAAAGAGCAGTCTACGGCGTTGTTGGTTTTACGTAATTGGTTTTCAGCGTATGTATCATTATGAAAACGCAATGTAAATAAGTTTCCACACCCCCAGCGTAAATATTGAACCGCAGAACAATAACACGCTGGCGGCAGATCATTTGTATGAACCAGCAAATATTTATCTGCCTGCATCACTGTTAAACAGCTGCAATAACTTCCTTGCAGTAACCAATCTTATTGCTGAAGTTGTTACAGTGTAGTATGGGATAATTATGGTTCTTAATCAACGAAGACAAAAGCCACTTGTTTCAATAGATCAGATAAAACTATTCTAGTAAATAAGTATCAAGATGTTAATAAAGATTTAACCCTTAATAACATTCTCGTAAATTAGAGGGAAAATATATTTTCCCTCTTGCTAAGCAGACTCACATGCGTATTTATAATTTTCTGTGTCTACGAAATTCGTATTTGATTAAGTCTACATGTATTTACCGAAACTGTAATTTTTTTTTACTTTATTACCCTCCGTTATAACGTCAGTGAGGGAGATTTGTTTCCGACAGGTATTTTATCCACCCTACGACCTTTTAAGATGTTTACAGTAACATTAAAAGAAATACAGCGATTGGGAACCTCCATTTAGAAGCGACGTTATTTTTTTTTATGTAGAAAACATAAAATTAATTTGCTTTAAGAGCAAACAATGTAGACTTAAGAAATTTTAGCGAAAATTAATAATAGATAAAGGGAGAATATTTTAAATATTCTATAATTATCACCCCCCGCCGGGTCAAGTGGTAGCGTAGGAGGTAGCAAAGGAGAGGGCGAAAACGTGGGTCGTGGGGCTAGACACCTTTACGACTATTGCACGTATATACTGGCAGTAATTTTTGATGAAATTGTATTACATTACTGACGTAGTTCCATGGTGGCTCGGTTTTATTACCAACAGACGAAAGACTTGGATCGATGCTTTGTAAACTTGAAACGTTTTCAGTACATTTTCAAAGGAAATCGACTCGATCTTTTCTATCAATGCATTGTGAGAGTCCACGGAACCGTACGACATCAGATTCAAACATGCAATCCTCGCACGCGATATATTACGTTTGCTATCACTGTTGCTAGTAAACATTTTATACAATTCAAAAATTATGCTATTATTAGGCCAAGTGTACAATTTAATTTCCGTTTTCACCCCCGGCAAGTTGTACTCCGTGTCTCCCTTTCTCAGCCCGGGACCTTTGCAAATTGAAATCGCGAAGGGTTTCCGACGTTGCCCGTCTATAAACATTCGGGTAAAGGGAGACGTATCATTGTTCTGTGCGCATTTTAATTATTAAAACTTAGCCCCGGGGGGCCCGTTGCGTACTAAATGTTCTAATGGAACCCAACGACCTTTACTTCGGCCCAAGAAAACAGACAATTAGATATTCTTTGATGTCAGCCGTAACATTTCATTTGAAACCTTGATCATTGGGAGCTTTCATCGGGTATTAAGTCCACAGCGCGACGTCAGTCGGGTTAATGATGATTTACTGTGAAATTTCAATGGTAATGATCAATAAATATCAATGGTGAATTATTTTAAAATACCTACCTGCTCATTTGTGTCGTTTATAATAGAAATGATATAAATATTACAAATTCACGTTTTTTAAACATTGACTCGTTCAACAACTCTAAATATGTATATCATGAAGTTAATACGTGTATATAATATGTAAATTGGTCCCGGACAAAAAGTCACGTGACCCAAGCCAACCTGATCTGCTGGTGCACCCTTCTAATCAACCATACGACACCATTGCCCAGCGGTGCTTGAGGCTATGCTGACTGTATGTTGAGATCTTTGGAGGCCTGTTCAGCAGTGGACGTCTATCAGCTGATCATGTATATATTAATGAATTAACGTCTTGTTTCCTTTTTAAATACATTATTGAACTAAAAAGTATATTATTATAAAAAAAAAAACTTTCTGATGTAGATCTACATCATTATGCATCACGCTTACTATTAATACTGTAAACTAAGTACTATTAAACGATTGTCTTCGAATTAGGCTTACTGCAGCGTATGAAAAAATCTGACTCACGAGACATTACGTTTGTTACACGACCATTGTATGGTGCCCTTGCAATTGGGCATCTTGGACTGTAATCAATTGGCAAATACAGGCCAATGTTCGAAATCACCTACGCGCATATCTTTTGACAGGAGCGGATGTTGCGAATCAAGTCAGCCAAACAATTACGAAACTCTCTAAGATAAGGCTTTTTTGGGACACCTTTTTGGCGGTTAGGTTTTTTTTCATAACCACCCAAGAGTTGACAACACAGACAGTTACGCCATATTGTATACCGTGTTTATTAAAATAATTTACCAAAGACAGGGATGTATAAACATTATCGAAAAATCCAACATGATTGTTCATCCTTGGTATAGCTCTCGCCAAACGTATGACGTTATTTATTATTCCGAGATCAGGCTCGTCGGGTGGTTTGTCTTTTTTTTCTCCTTGTCCAGAATAGATCTTAAATCTGTAAGCATATCCCATAAGATTACAGAGAACAGAAAGCTTATAACCCCACTTGTGAGGCTTATCTAGTAAATATTGCTTTAGGAAATGTGCAATTTTAGTTGAACACATCTGTTCATCTATAGAAAGTCGTTTGTCTATCGCAACTGATGAAAATGTATTTAGCTGTTCTATCACAGGCTGAATCTTATCGAGGTGATCGTGATCAGAATGGTCTCGCGGAAGATGTTTATTATTACCGTTGAAATGTAAGTAGCTCTTAACCATCTCAAACCGATTTACCGGCATTGCGCTCTTTACAGGATCGTACCTAAATTCGGAATGCGAGAGTACACTAGAAAAACAGTCTACTGGCATGAATAAAGGAATTCCTATGATTTTTTTTAACTCCCCAATGGTAATAGTAAAATATATTGAAGGGTTTTTTGTACTGCATATAAGTTGGTCTCATCAACGTTTTGAAGAAACTCAAGTGTGAAGTACAAAAAACATTTATATGGTGTATCAAGTTCAGTCATAACAGAGTCTGTTGTACTTGCTTGGTGAATTATTTTGGATTCGTCATACAACAGTCTTTTTTTCCAGATGAGTTTTCTTATATCAAACTCTACAAAATGTTCATGACCTTCTTGCATGGATAATGAAGTAATAATTTGACTTGATGGACCAGGAAAATTTTGAATTGATAGTGAATCGCTATAGATAGGATCTTCACGGTCCTCTGCGTCCTTGTCTTCCCATTCTCGAATTATTTCTCTAGCATTAGCGTAAACGGTTTCTTCATCTTCACTTTCATCTTCCAAGTTATCCACAGAAATATTTTTATCTTCTATAGCCGTCAGAATCTGTACTATTTCTATATCTGCCACATTTATAGATCTATAACAGATATTTTTTACCGATTTTGCATACTGATGTACATCACAATTATAACGCCGATATTTACAAAAACTGTTATTGATTTCTAAACAAAACCGATGCAGTGGGTTCTGCTTACCTTTATCCTTTCGTATATCACTTTTAGCACGTAATAATATTATTTAGTATCCATCATCCATTACAATTTTACCGCCACAATGTGTATTTGCGAGTGGCGCGCCAAGCTGTCAAATTAGGACAATTAAAAAAGTGAACTGTCATATCATGAAAGCTTGCGTTCTAAAACCAAGATAGATATTTTCAGCTAATAAAAGAAAGAGTTACTGTTTAGAAATTATATAAGGGAGTAAACACTGATGTATGTATAATATATACATTTCCATGCATTTAAGGGTTAATGAAAGTAAATAAAATAAACTTCAGCTCTAAAGTAAGCTCGCTTGCTCTCTCTCCGTTCAGATATCTATATTGAAAGTTAATTTGTATCAGGGAATACAATATGTTAATTAACTTGACTATAGACAGTTTACATCTGAAATAATGTTCAACACACCCGTTAAGATACTTAGAATCTTCTTCTTCTTCTTAAGAAGCCTCTCAGACATCTCGGGGATGCTTAGAATGGATACTTAAATTTCATTTACAACCGCGATGAACGTTAAGTGCGATTGTATTTGTTTGTTACGAATGAATATTGAGTGCGGGCCACTTGTTTGTTCAGCGCTGGGCGTGGCCGTAGCCGTTTGAAAATTATTCACTTTAACGTTTGGTGTATAGATTTTTTTTTATCAAAAACGAATTTGAATGATACGCTTCGAAACGCAATGTTTTCAATGGTAACACAAGCCAATGCCTTGGGTCAGAGGTTGTGTTCGTTGTATATTAAAAAATAACAAAAGAATTATCTCCTCTTCTTCCTTCCTAACCTCTGATCTGTTACGAAAGCGTTAATTAGAAATAAACAATTACCATATTGTTTGTTTAATTACGTATTTGATTTGATATGTTGTGGGTGCGACTAGAAGAACGAGATTGAACTGCAGCCAGGCAATAGCCTACTCAGAGAAGTATACCTTACGAACGGTCCTTCTTCTTTTTCGCACCGGTATCACTCTTGACGGACTGATCGTGATCATCACTACAGGTGTTGGTCGCAATCTTAACAACACGTCGCCATTCCTCTTTATGAACTTCTTCCTAGTATATTCAAATAGAGGTACTGTCTTTATCTAGTCAGTTCATCTCATAGGCGTTCTTCCTCGTGGCGTGGTGCCCTCAACCTTTCCCTGGACCACAAATCACTCTACAGCTACCACCTATCAGCGGAATACATTACCTAAAAAGGTGAGGACACTAGACTGTAGCACGGATGGTCAAAGCTGCTCGATGTCGAGTTCTCGAAGTATAGACTCTTTGGTACGGTACTCCACGGTTCAATTGTTAACGCCAATATTGATGCATTTAAATAACCGGAATTCTAACACACTTCCTTTAAAAAAGTGTCACTTGTACCTCGTTACTTTCTTCCAGTAAGAAACGCGCTGTACGAGTAAAACATCATGTTATACAGGCTCACCGTAAAACTAATGAAACGATGAATTGGAAACTAATACAAAATAACCCTGTTATTTATATACAGAGTTTATACACCAAAGGGTGACGATTTGCTCCGCCCTGATCCTCTTTGAAAAGAGGTCTGGGAAGCATAATAGCGTGTCCTGCTCTTAGAGGGCTGCTGCGTTTGTCCCAACAGGTGTCTCGCCGGCTACGATGAGTAGCAGTAGCCTACCTCATTCCATCATGGTCCTGAAGAATATTATCGCACATAACAAGGAGATGCGATAATGGAATAGTGGCTGTATTGGGCGTATTCTTCTGAGCTGACGAGACATAGAGTATGGGGTTATTTTTACTCATTAACGACACATCGTTTTTGGGGTTGCGATCTAAACCCCCCATACTATTAGTTCCTGTAGGCAATCCAAAGCGAGGGCGATGTCAAGCTTACTTACCAAGGATCTTGATCAATAACAGCATAGTTTAATGAAGAAAAGGTACCCTCGGATCCGCAGGTGATGACAAAAGGGTTTAGAATCGTTATTCTGAGAGTCTCCTTGCCTGCGCAGCAGTGTCCTGGTCGTTGGCAGACATTTTTCTCGACGGCACAGGCTTATTCAGACTACAAGGTTCGTTCGTATCTTCATCATGCACTACTAGACACTCATTTCGTTATTTCTATCATATTATTTAATAAAGAGAAATATTGTTATGTCTTTAGACTTTACCGCTCCTCATGTCCTCACGAAGCAACTTTGTTTTCAATTACGTTTATGAAATTGCGCGATTTATATGTTCCTACGTATTTGTATCAGCAATCTCCAGCGACTTTCAACGGACCGAATAGGAAATTGAAAATAAAGTTCTACCCCCAGCGAAATAAAAGCTAAATTGATTCCGGAAGTACTGAACGTATTATTATATTTTACGTGCGAAACTAAAATAGAAGACGTCGGTTGGATGTTAGTTGAGAATATTGTTAGGTTGACGATGACACAAATAACCAGATCCTTGTAGTGACACAATCAGGATATATTTGGTTCCGTGTCGGATCACATCGAGAGTACCGAAACGTACAACGGAAATAATCCGAACCGTAGACAAGCGTAGCGTACGCGCACTGGATTCAATTACAGCTTGCGAATGTTATTTGGGACTTCCGTCTGACTTTATAAATTTATTTACACTAGCAAATTGTGCAGTTATTGCCATACACGAAAATATTGCAATAATAAAAAAAACTATGTTTCTTCTACTACATGAAGTACGTACAGTATCTTTCAATATTTCAACTAGTCTCGTCATTGTTCTAATTAGTTGATTGGTTTAGGTAATAGTTGTATTGCACGTGCTATTTTGCATAGATTTGCTGCTATCAAAATATCTAGATTAGATATTTAACATTTTATATCTGTATGCTGTTAAAACATATGAATTATCTTGATAATGTTATGAGCATACGAATAAGTAAACCCATGCGAATTTATCTCAGTGCTTCGAAACAGCGGTAGTTGTTATAGTTTATGTATTATATTAATATAGTACACTGTACATAATCATTAAATAACTATCTTTTATATATATATATAAAAGAAATACATAGATTTATAGGATCAGCGGTAGTCCGTGTTGTATCAAATCGTCGCACGCGCTCGCGGCGATCGGATTGCGAGCAAAACTTTGAGTTTGCGCGCTACTACAGAAAGCTTATTAAATCTTCTCATTTGTTATTGATTAAGCTATAAGTTACTAAGTAATAACAAGGTATAATACTGCTAAATATCAATATATTTGTTGTTTCGTTGTCCGCGGCGTGTTTCTTTAAACAGCGTCGTTACTTAACGGTACCGACTGCCTGCTGCCGGCTAGCTGCGCGCGATTGTTCCCTCCATAATTGTTTCGTTGAGGATCAGGAGCGACATTAATATGCAGCGCTGCGTTTTAAGGCACTCGGGTGACACAATTCCACAGGATTGGCCGGATATACCGTAGGGGTACGTGTGCGGGTTGCGCAACGAGAGCGTACACAACACAACACATCGGATTAGTGCGGCGCGCCTAATCAACGTGTTGACGCTTACACTAGCCTCGGTGTTTACACATTCAGACCCTGTACGGATCCCCAACGCTGGCATACGTACGCCGAGACGGATTCCGTGACGTACATCCGGCGGACGGATCTGGAACAGGCTTACGACCGTCACGCCCGACGTAGTGGTGTACGCCGGCTCAATCTGTCTGAACTGCACTTTGATAGATCTTCTGACGTTGTATTTTACGTCTTATTGTTTTTTTCTACTTCTACGCCAGTACACAACAACAACAACACTGATCGTTCATCTAGCTTCAAATGTTAAGCCAATTGTTATAAACTGTCTACATCTAAACAGGAATCAACAACAATTTCATAGATTATGCATTCTCTATCGGTCCTCAACTATGGTTTGGTTTGTTGTATATCAAAATAAAAAGTTTTCAATAATTTTTAAACATACATATGAATGTTTTATTAATTATACTTATTAATTACTTATTAATGGTATGATGAAGTCCAAAATTTAATTCCCGTACCGCAATCTTCGCTCGTCCTCAGTAGTTATTAAAAATATCAATTCCAACAGTTCCCGGTCACAATAGAGGAATCCTAGCAGCTTTCTTCTATTATTATGAGATTACGGTCCGCCTCAGATCCTCACTACGGTACGGAGAAAAATTCATAGCCTTTCAATAATATTACATTTGAATTTTAAGCTTCCTCTGCCCCTAATTCTGTTATTCAGGGTTACGTGTCTCATACCCCCGCACCCTCGCTTCACAAATAGAAAGGCTTCCTTTCATCATACATATATTCTTAAACTTTAATTTCAATATTCTTTCCTAACCATTGACACAATGTATAGTACATTGGGATCGATAAAGGGACCTCTTTATTTCAGCACTAAGAGAGCCCACCTGCAGAAGATAACCTGAAATATGAGCTGCTTCAAACTGTATAATTTTCCCTCGACTTGAGGTTTCACTTTACGAAATTTTCGATGGATAAAAATTGAAGAGGTGTCTAAGTTACAGCATAAGTAGACGTCCAACGGTGTCACATTTCCATATCCTTGCTCCATTGATTCCTTGAACGGTTTTAAGACGCTGTTGCTTTACAATTGATGATCACTGTCTTTTGAAGCCAAGCGTAATGGAGATGGTGCATAATGACGACTAATACGTTGATTGATAATATAATTTAATAGCTGCTTATCCACAATTATACCAGCAGGTTCTTCAGAGTTAGAACTAAGCATAATCATGACCGATTCACATTTCCGAGAGAGAAACCGGTTCTATAATTTCGAGCTTATGATGTTAAACTCATATGTACAGACAAACGTGTTCAAATAAAAAAAAACCTTCTACAGTAGGAATCTACTCGAAATCTTTTCCGAAGCGACAATAAAACCGTTTGAAATCTATTAACCGGAAGTACGGCCACGGACAGTTAGGTTTGCGAAGTCTATTTTTTAAAATGCATCGGACTTCATACGTGAACGCGATTCAGAATAGCTCTCTTTATGCTGAATTTTTAAAGCCCATTGTACAGCAGATTCTGCTGGACTGCTACAGGAGTAGACTTCGCAATTACTGCATTACGTTACCGACGGAAGGTAAAATTTACTGGCTTACTGTGATCGCAAACATTACTGTATTCCGGTTTAAACGGAACTTCAGTTAGTGTAAATTGTTTTTTATACGCATCCTCTCCAGTTATGTGAGGCTAGGGCCCTGTCTTCTCTAATCATCTTACCGTATCTTTCGCTCACATATACTTCGAAAACATATACGTCTTTATTCCTACAGATAGTGCAAGGAGACTCAACATCTTATATCTCAAAACGACAACCGCTATATGAATACCATAACTTATAAGGCATAATGGCTGAATTATATTAAGGTACTATGATTAAGAGCGCCGCGAAGCTGATCCACCTAGCGCTCGACAGCAATGGATTTGAAGAACTGGTAGCCAATCTTCATTAGTATTTTTTAGAATCATAAAACATATAATATATTTGGGAATGTAGTTTAGATGATGCAAGATATATCTGACTACAATAGATAGCAATTAATCGAACTATAGCGAATATACTGCCTAATCACCCATCAGGTACTGAATTCAATCCTCGCTGATGGAACTGACATTATCATCGTGACAATGATGGACAATAGGAAATAAACTGCCGTTTAACCTCAATTGGGATCCTTAGAAATCAAACCTGTCTTCGGGTCGATTTTCGCTATTGAATCGCAGACAGTCTGCATTCAAACCCTGATAACCTTAGGTGGAGAACAATGGAATGCTGATGGCATATCTAGATTTGGAGGCTTTTGTTTGCCTGATTGCAAATCACGCCTCTTTTAAAAGTTAAGAGTTTACACAACAATACCATGACAGATATTTTTCAATTCTACTCCATTTTGTACTTCTTATTACCAACCAAATTTTACTAATGACTGATTACTTATTAATGATAATCATTCTACTACCACCTTTTTTAACTACTATAGCTACTTCTTATACGTAAACAGCTGGAAAACAAACGGACTTATAACATGATTGGTAGCGTCTGATAGTTTTGTAAAATCCGACAATCCAAACTTCATCAGATGTGATCCTGGAATCGAATCAGGGTACTCCGAGTTGCATGGCATACGGCTCGCCGCTGAAATACAGAAGAAATTAAACTATAATAATACATGAAACGAGCAGTTCATACCATCAGTTGATGCTTCATTCTGCATTCGCCGCTGAAGAATCTTATTGTCCTCAAATATGTGACAAATTTTTCATGACGTCAGCGGATTCAAGTTCCGTCGTATGGAAGTCTACCAGTAGGATATCAGGATATTCGTATTAATCATGATCATTTATATATCAATAACTCATCAGCTGATAGTCGTCCACTGCTGGATATCGGCCTCTATAAAGACTGCCACATCAATCGGTCCTGCACTGCCTGCATCCAGCGTCTTCCCGCGACCTTCACTAGACAGAATAGCCTCCGGTACCGGCGCTGGAAGGTGTAGTCTTTATGGGTTTATAAAGGAGTGATTTGGACTACTTCCCACCACGCTGGCTTAAAGTTGATGAGAGCCAGAGCCTCGTTTGTACATTAGCAAAATGCTTTACTAGCAGGTGAGGTTGGCTTGAGTCCCGTGAGCTGTGCGGTACCACTCACACCCCTTTATTTAATTCTTCAAGGGTTATACTAAGTTAATAGTAACTTATTTAATCAACACACAAGTGCCGCCAGTTATAATAATTTTATGAGAAGGTTACACCAGATTTAATTTTACCTATATACCTACATATAAACATCTATTACTATCAACATCTAAACATCTTAATTACGGAATTGTACAGTGGGAGCGATGTGGTGAATTAAGCCTGCCGTGGGGCCACGTATGGACCTGATAACGTTGGCTGAAAATGATTAATGTATAGTTACCCTTGTCCTGAACCGTCACGTCATCCCGCCGCCGAGTTTTTAATATAATTACCGTTGGCTTTTGTTTACAATCTGTGTTAGGGGGAATAACGGATATGCGTTTATATTAACACATATTTAACGAAAAAAAAATTATCTGCGTCCAACTGAGTGATAAGTTAAGTTACAGGGAACTTAAGTACATTTCCAGGAGATCCACCGCAAAATTGCCCCTATAGATAATGTAGAGAAATTACCATTTTAAACTTTTATGAATACTTCCTTCCTTACGCGACTCATCAACCACTTCCTCTTCAACTCAGCTAAATTTACTTTTAATGTGTCTAGTTCTTCTATTTTACTTCATATTTATTATGGTATCATAACTTAAGCTAATTACTTATAATAACTATTAATTATGAAAATAATTAATAAGCAGTAATGAACTTAAAATGACCAGGTAAAATTACATTGAGGTTAAGTCCGAGTTTGCAAGTAATCTTGATGTTTGTCTAACATAAACATTGGTATTACTGATGGTAAGTCACTGTTGTCGGAGACCGTATAGGTAGGTACCATCGCAGCATCTATTTCTGCCGCGAAACAGTACTGTGTTCCGGTTTGAAAGGTGCTGTAGCTAGTGTGATAACTGAGGTGACGAGACTTAAAATCCTATCTATCAAGCGACGAGCGCAATGTGTTTTTTAGTGCTACGTTATAGGCAAGTGTATCACTTAACATCAAGTGAATGTCTCGCTTGTCTGGGCGCTTGATTGAATAAAAAAAAATATAAAACAATCGATGTTTCTGTACATTTTTGACATCATACAGCGACACATTCATCTTAAGGTGAGTTAAAGGTGTAGATGTAGGTATTAACCATAGTCCGTCTAGGTTAAGGCTAAGTTAGGCGTCAAGTTGGATTTATCCAACTTATAAGTATATATTAAACAAAACAAATTAATTTCCCTAATGACGTGTTCAGGGTAAACAATATAAACTGAACGAAAGGTTTCATGCGATAATTTCGCTGACGCTGCCGATTACGCCGTTAATATGAAAAGGGTTCCGTGCGGCGTTAAAATGCAAATGCGACAATCGTGCCGACAATTTAAGCCGATTTACGTGTTGGAAAACAAAAAAAAAAAATACAAATTCGTCTACGATATTAATTTGTATATTTTTTACACGTACGAGTGTTTAAAAACTGTTATCACCTTCACAACATTCAGAATTTTCCTTCACATGTAAATAATCATCAAGAGTTGTCAGTTGACTAGACGAGCGGAACGTTCACCTGAAGGTGTGATAGTCCTGCCCATGACTGCGTGGAGCTAAAACAGGATAACATACACAGCATCTCATTGTGATCATCGCCAGAGATAAGATGTTGAGTGTCCTCATCCCAAAGTCAGTACTGTTTGTCGGCTGCAATAGGCGCTGCGGTGGTATCTACATAGACGGTCTTAGGCAACAGAGATCTATCAGTACACCATTGGAAATAGGTTCTTACTGTCAAGTGAACATACTGTCGCATTCTGTAGATCTCGCCTCTCATATTACTTAACTAAAATCACTTATACCTTTTCAACGTAGTATGCGTCAGTACTGGCAAAAACGATTTCTATGTTTCCCCTTTAAATATCTTACTCGAGAGGAAATGGTACATGTATACAATAAGTATTCATAATTATATAATAGAGAGGAAAAATCTTTAAAGCAAACGCTCTAATATTTCATATCGCCAGTTAGAAATTTTCTCAGCGAATGCACAGCATCGTACAGCTCCATCCACGTTTATTTCACGTAGCCGAAAGCCGAAACGGTCACAATAATAATTTACTATTGATTCTTTTTTTTATCTATAGAAGGGGTGGGCAAACGAGCGTAAAGTCCACCTGATGGGAAGTGATCACGGACCTCCATGGACAGTCGCAACACCAGAGGGGTCGTGACTGTAGTCGACCTTTAAGGGAACAAAGGCCTACAGTAAAAATACAAAGAACAATTGTGTGATACACCAACCATTAATAAAGCAAACGTTACGATACTTATACATCACACTAAACAGCGTGTCACTTTATTCTAGTAATATCATTAAGTACATACCTTTTGGATAAAAAGCATAATATACCTTTAGTAACTCTTACAACCCTGCTACACAAGCCCGCTTAAGAATCATGCAGTTTTCTTTTATTCGATGAAGCTACGAGACGATCAAGACTTCACCTGATGTTAAGTGACGCGCCTGTCCATAACAATGTAACGCTAGTTAGGATGATATTCACTACATTGTACTCTTCGTCTAGATACACAAGATGTTGTCTCGTTACCCCTGTAATTTCTCCAAGCACAGCGCTCCTTAAACCGGAACACAGTACTGGTATCTAACACCAGTACAATAACGTAACGTATTATATTAGGGGGACCGGAAAGTAATGTCGTTTTCTTACGCTAAATACAAACACATACATTTTTAACGAGTCTTTATTTTTAATCAATGATGTATTCCCCATCATTGTCAATAACCTTTTGCCATCTAGTGAGTAAATTTTCAATCCCTGATCGATAAAAATTAATTGGTTTTTCGGCAAAATATCTAGAGATGGCATTTTGGATATCATCCAAATTTGCAAATGTTTTGCCACTTAAAAAGTGTTGCAGCGCTCGGAATAAGTGGAAATCCGATGGTGCAACATCGGGCGAATATGGTGGATGAGGCAGCACCTCCCACCCCAATTCATTAATTTTTTCTAGAGTTCGCCTTGCGCAGTGCGGTCTTGCATTGTCATGTTGGAGAATGACGCCTTTTCGGTTGACAATCGCTGGCCACTTTTCAATTAAAGATTGATTGACTCGCTGCAATTGTTCGCTGTAGAGGTCTGCAGTAACAGTTTCTCCAGGTTTCAGTAATTCAAAATGAACAATGCCGCGAATACTCCACCAAACACACAAAAGCGCTTTTTTGGGGTGTAAACCTGGCTTAGCAGTACTCCGAGGGATTTCATTTGGAGAGAGCCACTGCCTTTTGCGTTTTGGGTTATCATACAGGACCCATTTCTCATCTCCTGTGATCAAGCGATCAAAAAACGCTTCTGTGTTGTGTCGTTGAAGCAATAAGTTGCATGTGATTGATCGGTTAGCCTTATTCTGTTCGGACAGATTATGCGGGACCCAAACACCTGCTCTGCTTACTTTTCCAATCTGCTTCAAATGTTCTTGGATGGTCGACCAAGGTTTGTTGAGACTGTTTGACAATTCCTCGATCGTCTGACACGGATTTGCTTCCACTTCCGCCCTTAACACGTCGTTGTCTAACGCTGATGGTCTTCCTGATCGATACGAGTCGGAAAGATCAAAATTACCCGATTTGAACTTGGAAAACCACCTTTGGCATTTACGAATGTCCAGTGCATTTGGATAAACATCGCAAATGTTTTTGGTAGCAACTGTTGCGTTATTTCCCTTGCGAAACTCAAAGAGCATGCAATGCCGGATGTGTACCTCTTCTGGTATTTGGCTGGCCATTTTACCCAAAATTACAAAAAAAAATTGTAATTCAATTGTCTATAAGTAAAGAAATCACTATAACCTCACAATGTCTTTGGTACGCCTCTGAACAAAACAATGAGCTGACAAATGACAATCAAGTATTGGCATGCGCAGAAACGACATTACTTTCCGGTCCCCCTATTATATATCGTTATCATATTAGCCGATTTCGCCTAAAGATCTCACAGTCATCATGGCTTCCGGTACCGCTGGAATAGATGCTGTCATTTACCACCACGCTAGCCCAATGTAGATTGGTGGGAGGTAGAGCCTCGTTGGTTGATTAGCAGGGTACACCACGAGCTGGTTAGGTTAGCTTAGATCCTGTGAGTTATGCGGGAACCTTAATTCTTAAATCAGTTAGTCTGCAGGGCTCGCGTTGGACACCGTTGATATACTAATAGAAATTTTTTCGCATCCATTCATCCCTTACTACACCCACTAGGAAATACAGTACAGTAAAAAAAAATCCCGTAAGCTGTATTTACCTTATTAACAAACTCTCCTCTGTCACAGCCAACAGAAAAACTTCCGCTGCATAAACGGCGTCAAATTGAACTTCCACTCTTCTAACAAATCCAATAACATGGACGCCGGTCCGTGGTAGGTTTGATTGAAAGTAACTTCAATTGCTCTTTGCCCCTACACATCGATTCATTGTAAAGTACACTCGTGCCTCGAGCTGAAGGTATACCTTTCTATTCTTGAGATCATTATATTACAGAAAAAAATTACGGCGTAGGCGTATTTGAGTTTATCTCTACAAGTGTTTTTAAATTTGTACATTACGTCTCGATGAATTGTTACTTAGAAATATCGCTTCAGTAACATCTGAAGATGCTGGAGAAATGCTCTAATCGAAATCTATAAATGGAGAGTATACGAAAGCATTCACCTGCAATGAAACAAGTGAATCTGAGCAATGCCCAAACAGATCTCTAACATTAGTACCGTTCAGGTTTTTACTATCGCCCGGATATCTCTCTAATGTACGAGAAAGAAATTAAACAAAACAATGAACCGGTTAATGTTAACTATTAACCAGCAGATGGGGCAATAAAAATATTTCACCTGTCTCTTCCCATATCAGCGGGCGGCGGGCGGTCACGCGATGCCGTGTCCAGAGAGGCCATTAGTACTAATTTCGTTGGAACCGGTACCAATTTACGAGCGAATAGCCCACCACGTTGTACACCGTACACTCCGACACGTTTACCGCTATAAGGATAGATAATTACTTTTGGTCATCCTAATAATAATTACTAGAGCACAGTAGTTTCAAAAACATCTTTTATTCTATCTTCAATCAACTAACGTACGATTTCTGCTCTACTTTACATTATGTTTCAATAAGATACGATATTGTGAGGTTACTAGTGATTTTCATTAGATTTATTAGTATTCCTAGACAACTTCAAAAGTACTGATGCTGATAAAATTGAACCGGAATTAATATGTTTTATACTCATAGTGATGATGATAGGTTGTTGTATAAGCTACCTAACACTTAAATGTTCTACTCGTCTTGTTGCTCTTTCATATCATCATCATCATCAGCTGATAGACAACCACTGCTGGGCATAGGCCTCCCGCGTTTCTCTCATCCATCGGTTTCCCGCGACTCTCATCAGATCGCAGGTCCACCTTGTCGAAGACTTCCCAACTCTACGTCTACCGCTATGCGGGCGCCACTGAAGACCATCGGTACTTCGAGCAATGTGTCCTGCCCACTGCTACTTAAATCTAGCAATCTTTCGGTAACCTTAGTTCTCGTGCGGATTTTTCATATAAAAACAATTATTATGAAGTAATTATGTGTTGGCCATAGGAAAAACACATACCAAAAGTTGTACTTGCAATACTATCTCTGGAGGAATACAAATCGGTATGCTTTATATCAAATAGTCAACCGGTAACCAAATCGAAACTTGTCAACACTAACAATGGCGGTTGAGTAATAACCGAAGATTCAACATGTCCCGGTAACTAACTGAGTGCATTCAATCACCGTAGATACCACACCCGCCCGTCCTGTGAGGTGTAAAGCGGTTCTCAAATGTCGCCTTCAAGTTTACAAATTGATATAGCGTTACCAACCTGGTAGACGGCGTGTGGTAGAGGAATTATTCTTCTTCTTAGCATTTGTCTTATAGCGGGGTCTACTCTACTTCGCCTTATACTGCTAATCGCTTTTATTGAGATTACGGCTTTATCATATCTTTTGTCACTACGATAGAACGATGCAACACCGGTCTTACCCTCTACCATTTGTCGGGTACGTCGAGAGTGTGTTTTATTCTCTATATATTCATATGGTATTCCTTTGACATGCACATACCATAATGATATTCTTTTTTTCCTACCTATGCCTCGCTTCTATAAATGAGATCCGGTCTCATGATAGACCAGCCAGACCTTTAAGCTTATTAGTTTAGTATAGCTAGTAACACTAGTGAGCTCACCCCATTTAAGCCTATCGGATAATATACGGCGAGGGGTTTTTTTTCGGATTACGATTTATATTTGGTAAATAAGATAACATTGAAAATTATTAAGATCGTAAGCAATTGTAATCCGGTTACGATTCATAACGTAATTTATTTGAACATACTTCTACACCGTAGCGCAGTCGTAGCGCCGCCGTAGGGCCGCCGTAGACGAACCGCAACGCAGCGAAATCTGACAGTTGACGGGAGCTACGCCACAATGGATACGCCGCGCCACCCTTATCGCCGGGTGGAAAATAAATGATAGCACATTTCCCAACTCCCGAACGAGTCACCCCCAGGTTTTACATTACTTATTGTTACATTAAATGTAATAATTTCAAATTGTATCGTTTCACTCTGTGTATAGAGCCCTCACTTGTTTTAAAGTGCCTTTAATACTCTCTAATTGTCGAAAAATTATTTGCGCAACAATGAAAGTAATTAGCATCTAGATTGGCTCCATAATAAACTTTTAACTTGCTACGGCTTCTACATTTCGCGTTACCAATTTATTTTTAAAATAGCTAACGTTTGATTCTCAAACAATCACGAAGTTCCATGATGATAAACGTCCTCCCCTGAAGAACCGAAGCCCTACGCAGTCCAATGTACTCTCAAACGGCGAAGTCTGACAAAGCAAATGTTTTCCACTAAGCGAACCAATCACATTAACCGTGTACTTATTTCAAACTTCAATTATTTTCAGTATTGTTTCTATATATTCATAAGTGATGACTTTATTACGCAATACGGTTTTAAGGTCGACTAAGGTCCTTTTAAAAAAAAGAAAATATTAAGAAGTTCGTTAGGTCAAGCACCAACCAGAAGGGTCGATCAGATTAAATACTCATCATTCATCATCAGCCGACAGACGTCCATAGCTGGACACAGGCCGTTCCCAAAGAACACATCAATCGATCTTACGGTATCTGCTTCCAGCTGCTTCCTGCAACCTTCACCAGGCCGTCGGACCACCGGGCGAGGGGTCTGTCAACGTTAAGTCTTCCGGTACACGGTAGCCTTTCGAAGACCTTGTATTCTAACAGTGCAAGATCGTGTTTTGTGGAACACATTACAAGAGACTTATAAGACGTGCCTCGGTCGAAATGATGATGATGAAATGATGAAACTTTAATAGATTTGTATAGTTAAGTTATAGATTAATTAGGCGAAATGTTACTAAATTTTACAGGTGCCTTTAAAGTTTAATTTCTAGAGCGGACAACCGGAAGTAGATTAAAATAATTATTTGTCGCACTTCCTTAGTTACCCTGAATACTTTTATCGCTAAGTTGGTGATAAATAATCAGATCGTAATGAACATTATATTATATATTAAAGTGTGCTATAACGCTAGAAGCTAGCAGATTCAAGTGTAGCACTAGGTTCTCAAACTTTCCAACAACTTTTACTACTTTTTTACTTCATAAGTTTTAAGTACGAAAGTTGAATATTAAACGGCACTAAAGTTAAACTATTACAACATTTTACATTAAATGTACAGCGAAAGAAGGCAAAAGCAACGAGAGGAATTGCTTTTCACGGATCGACTGCTCCGCCACCGTTCTTCCGGTTGACAGAGGTGTGGTGGGGTGGAGCGGGGTGGAGCGGGGTGGCGTTCCAACGAATGAATTGTTTTCGGTTTGCCTAGCGGTAACATTAGGTTATTGCGTACCTTTGTGGCTTTTAACTGTGTTTAAAGGATTCCGGTCCAGCGGGCCCGGAGCGGGTCCCCGGCGTATCGAACAATAACGATTGCGCGGTGCGATTCATCTGAAAACATCCCTCTTTTAAATAACGATCAATGTATATTTACAACATCTGCGGTACGAATGTTTACTCATCGGTCCAATACAATCTGTTTCCTTTTGTTTTTCGCCATTTTTATACGTATTGTGTATCAAAAATTCATATATACACGAGAGTAACAAGTGTAATAACACCAGTATGATAGGTAATATAAAAAGTAATGCTGAAATCAAAATTCAATACAAATCAGAGTTGTAGCATTAGGATAGTTTTTTTATTATAACTTATTAACACTTGATGTTTTATGGATATGAAAGAGGATATTCGGAGGTAGATAAGTAATAAAACACAGCAATGCTGGATTGCGGGAACCCACTGGATACGAGCAACGCGGTACCGATTGATGTGGTCACCTTTGGGGAAGGCATATTTACAGAAGTGGACGTCTTTTGGCTGGTAATGATGATGATTATGAAAGCTAGACCAAATTTTACAGTTTCTACTTCAACTTGTTTTGTTTAAAGGTAAAAATATGATGTGACAGAATGAAAACCGACAAAGTATATGGAGATAAAACAAAAGAGCCAATGTCCCCAAATTGGGTAAAGATGAAAAAAAAAATGCCGATTGTTTAGCGAATACCACAAACACATCTCGATCTAAAATATACAAAGGGCGGAATCCCTTCCGAACAATCGTTTCATTAAAAATCTTCTTGTTTGCGTAATCCATACCCTCAAGGCAAGGAATGGTACAACGGTTAAGGGTGATCAGTTTCGTTTAGAAACTTTTAATCCACTGTATTAAACTTGTGTCGTGAGAGCGACCGATAGATTTAAATGGGACTCGTTACCTCATTTGAAATTCAAATTTCACCAGAAATTGTAAACAGGGACTTACTCCGACATGTTAGAAGTGTATGGGATTTCTAAGTTATGCTTATCCATTAAGTGACATTTAAACATTTTCCTACTGCATTATTTGTTTGTTAAACGATAATCAGTATATTTCTGTTTCTAATCTGAACTTTTACATTGCTTTGATGTACTCTAATTGAATGAATAATTAAGATTTATTTCATCATCATCATCATTAACAGCCGACAGACGTCCACTGTTGAACATAGATCTTCCTCGATCCTACGCTTCCAACTGAGACTAGAAATCGTTTGAACTATCTCGGTGACCTTAGTTCTTCTGCGGATCTCCTCGTCTCAGATGGATTTACTAATCAATAACCTTCCTTTCCGCTGTGATCACGCCATCATTACCATCCGATAAGTATTAACCTTATTATCTCAACATAACCATCGTCTGTTTGGAAACGACAATTTTTGTTGTCTCCATTAACGATTTGTATAAGTCAACGCTTAAGTTTTATCTTAAAAAACGATCATCTCGCGGAAGCTGTTCAATAAATGAACTGAGAAGATTGAAAACATTTCTCAAGTGATGAACATTCGAACATTCCGCTGACTCTTATAATGTGAAATCCAATTTATAACAATAATTATCCAGATACTTGAGATGTTTTACTCGAATCGTAAAATTTTGAATCAATCTACGCATCAACCATAACATTAAAAAATAGTATTTCTACTAGATTATCGAATATATATATATAAGTATATAGCGTAGGCTTCACAAATGCAGCATTCTTCAATCGATCAGACAAACTCATATCCAATCGTTAAGTTACAATCGTCGAGTTTTGTATTTCTTAAACCGGAAATAGAGGGTACAGAAATAAATACATGTGACGTTTAAATTCCCTTTTGTTCTTTGAGTCTTAAATCCATCTTAGATAAAGATTGGTGCAGGCACGCCAATATCCCGGAGGAATAAAGTGTGCATTACCAGCAAATGGCTCCCCATCCCCCTGGAATCCTTCTAAAATATTTGCTATTCTCTTTGATATATAACGTATTAGTATTGTTTAGTGACATAGTACTATACTCTTATTGTTCGTTAATAATGCTATAATGGTCGCTTCTTCGAATAACGTGTTGGTTTATATCCATAGTAATAAGTATATAAATGTTCACATTAAACGTGTTTCTAAAGTATAACGTTGATATTACAACATACATGTACTGTTTGTTAATTATGAACTGTTGTACAGTAGGCAGTAACATTAATTTACTGCGGCGTATTTTGTTTGACACTCGTTAGTTTATATCATTAGGAGGAATAAGATTCCGTGTACGCCTCGGGCCCTTCGTCGAGACAAGAGTTGCCACGCAACCCCCGCCCTGGTCCAAGGGGTTTCGTATTGAAACGCCGAATTTAACATCGCAATTACCCTTACAAGCAGAATTATTAAATAATTATATATACCTTTTTAAACTTCAATCATACTGATTCAGACATTAATACATAATGTGAAACATCAACACAATTACTAGTGTTTCGGTTCAGCATAGCGTTCACCTGATGAAATTACCGGAGTAACAGAGCGTACCTTCAAATGTCTTTAGGTATCGAAAGGCTGTACTATGATTATTGAAGATTACTCTATTACTATTTACCAATCCCTATTACTAAGAACTAAATAAGCTTAGGAGAACTAAGGTCACCGGGATAGTCCAAAAGATTGTTGGCCTCAAGTGGCAATGGGCCGCACACATCGCTCTGACAGCCGATGGGGCATTAAGGTCCTCGAATGGCGACCGTGTACCGGAAGACGGAGTGTTAGCAGGCCCCCCACCAGGTGGTCCGACGGTCTGGTGAAGGTTGCTGGAAGCGCAGGATCGATCGATATGGATATCTATGGGAAACACCTATATCCAGCAGTCGACGTCTGTCGCCTGATAATGCTGATAAATCTCTATTACTGTAACCTGACGAAAATTCTACCCCTTCGTTTAACATACTACTCAATGAGTTTCTATAGAAAAAATAATTCGTCGATCGTATCCGGTTTAATCCATAAGAAGGTAATTTATACAGTGGAACGGAATTCTATTCTCTATGACCGTTTTACATCGACAATGTGTCAGTATATCAATAAAGGGGGGCGAGGAATCCGGCATCACCCATCTATTCGTGCTCCCCTCGGCGCGAAGATCTATAAGTACTGATAACACTACGTCTACTTTCTTACCTTTGTGCAAATTGAATGTAATAAACGTTTTTAAGGCTTTCAGTGGGGTGAGAGAGGGAGGGGTAGGATATTAGCTTATTCGCGCTTCGGTTAGGACTTTTACAGCCCGATATATAAAATGAGGCTTTGTGAAATTCCGCTTCAAAGAAATTTCGCTTCTCTACTTCCACCTCCTTTATTAATACGGGCGCATAATAATAAAGAAACGCTTTGACGACTTTTGGTTTTTTTTTTTTTTAATTAACGTATACCTATAGATGTTGGTTCGATACCGCGTTACGACCCTCGCTGGTACCGCAGCAGCTAATAAACGTGGTCGTTATGTTGAATGAAGAAAATATTCACAATATCAGCGCAGATACGTAAAAACTAAACGAGGCCACTGAAAACAGTTTCGTATAAAGCTTATGGTTAATATTAACCACACGCGAAACCCAACCAAACCTCAACTGCTCATTGGGCACCCTGCTAATCAACAAATTAAACTCTGGCTCCGTTCAACCCTCATCGAGCCAATAAACGAAGCTCTCAGGAAGCCGGTGGAAGTGGACAACATCTATGTGCAGATCTTTAAAGGAGGCTTGTGTCTAGCTATAAAAGTCAGCTGATGATGAAATCACGCTTAAAGCAGTGTTCCCGTAATTTCGCTTCTTGCTGCATATTTAAATAACAGTTCGATTTCTATGAAATTTTCATGGTAAACAAGATATTTTGTACTTCATAGTATATTTATGAGCTTACAGCGATATAAGGCGATGGTAGCTTTATTGATAAGCTTAATATGAAAAGTAAATTCTTTACAACTGAGACGTTGTTCTTATCCCCGCTCAGCTTGAGCTTTCGGCGATGGCAAACATCTTGAGATAAATTATCTGTCCCGTAAACAGCAGCTTCCGAGGACACGTGGATCAACGTCTATGGCTCTTTATGATGGAATTCCGCGAGGGGTAACTGTGGAACGTTAACATATAAAATTTCTTGACCTCTTTCGAGAAGAGAAACTTTATAGAGTTTGACCATAGTGTTACAAAAATGAACAAGGTTGAATGTATATTAGGTTTCAGCTTCATACCTTCCTAACCATCATATTTTCGTCTGCGGGATTTACTGAACTTAAGTCGAGTTAAATGTGTAAATTAATAACCGTCAAGTTTCCTCTTATACTTAAGCATTTTAATATGCTTATTGCGCTCTCAAGGAATGTATACCGATTAAATGAATGAAACCACGGTGGTTGCAACATGCTGAAGTTAAAGGAATAAGTTTAAGTCTACGCCATTAGCCCCTGTTGTAAAGTGTAATAGAATAAAAACTTTATGGGCCATTACGAAAAGCTGTGCATCGAGTAAGGTAATTTCCTATTTTATTGTCCTACCAAACTTGAATTCCTTCCGTATTTGGGATAAGTTAGAACTTCTATATGAATTTCTACCGATAGTTACTGTTTCTAAATAATACATTATAAGAACAATTAAATGTTAATTAAGATACATGGCAACATATATACAGCATCATAAATATACATACATAACTATCGAAGAAAGCAACATTTGTATGTTACGACTTTGTGGTGGAAATAATTTTAGTAAATAGATATCTGTAATAATGGGGTAGTTGCTCTGGCTATTTATATGAATATTGACCGGAAACATATTAAGTAACCATCGTCATCTTCTCTGTCTGGTAGTTCAGAAATCTTCGACTCCCTACATCCGGTATATCCTTCTATTATCCTTCACGGAAAAGGAAGAAAGAGTTGATTAGGAAGGTAACGATCCCGCGGTAAGAGAAGACCAGCGAAGAGGTGGAAAGATGATACTGCCAACAATCGGGTCGAGGTTCGGCAAGAATGGAATAATGGAGAGGAGGCGCATGTCTAGCAGAAGACGTGTATCGGCTGATGATGATGATGATGATGAAATAAATTTAAAATATAATATGTTAAGTAAATATCGGTTAGTACACGAAACGCATATCTTCTGTATCAATACAGTTTACCCTATAATGAAATGATGTAGAATATCCATCCTTTCTCATTTCTCATTATTCTCACGAGAGTTTCTATCTGTGGTTTGTTTGCAACTCGTATCCATCAAACGATATTAACATCCCCGGTTCAGGATTCACTGGAGTCCACAAGTATTGAAGTAGCGACTCGCAAATCGAACTTGTTATAAACATGTTTATAACATTTCACATATTCCTCACGCCGTGTAAGTACCGACGCGCCACGCAACTGAATATGTCGCCGCCGATAATCCCATGATCCTTATTTACTGCCGCGGGCCACCTTACTATGCTGCAGTAGGAGTATGGCTCGTGCCATACTTATCCTTCGAGTTTTGCAGATGTTTCTCATGGATACATCCGGCGCTAATCCAGTTTGTTACAGGTTCCGTAAAATTAACTGTTGATAGTTCTTTTAACCGAATAAACTAGATTTTTTTTTCTTTATGATTAAATATACGTTTGATAATATCTTACAACGTTACTAATAATTAATTAAATTACTAATGGTAACATTACTCGAAGGACTGACGGCCGATGGGGCAGTAAAGTCCTCGAGTGTCGCCCGCGTATCATTCGAAAGCGTTGGGAGGTCTCTCACAAGGTGGACCGATCTGGTGAGGGTCGCGGAAACCCACAGGATACTTACGTACTAGATTAGGTACTGGAGATCTTTAGGTAATGATGATGAAGTAACATGACAATCGGTAAAACAAATATTTAATTTGACTTTCAAATATAACGGGTGGTATACGTTTCTCTTGGATGGATACATGACGCACATGGACGCACTAAGATAATACTGGATCTGATCCTGTCCTTTGTATTAATTATATATACATTAAGGCTGTATATATATTTGTTAATAATATTACTATAACTTTTATATCGTAAAATTATTAACCTACATATTGATTACCTAGATAAAGAGCTTTCTATTTCCAACGATCGCTATATTTTGTTTGGCCATTTGAGAAATACGGACGTTTATCTCACATATATCTTTTTAGTACCGATATAATAAACTTCCTTTGTTGAAAATCCCTTAGATATCCGAATGTATTTTCTGACTGAAGAGTCTGACAAAGTAAACTTTTCCACTTAGCTCGCCGATCACATTATTCGTTGATCTCTACCGGACATCAATTATTTATGGTGTTTTATCTGACATGTATAAGGTTAGAATGATTTTGATATAGCCACAGGGTCAAATTTAAAAACTATGGAGTATTAATAATGCAATCCCATTAATTGTATTACTCTACGCCATCATTTGCAATCGACGTCTCCTTGTAAACTTGTATACTTAAAAGGTATACTTATCACCAAATTATTAATTTCACATCAAGAGAAGAAAACAGTATTTCAAACTTCGTTATATTCAACGTTTCAAGAGAATCTCGGGAGATAAAAAAGGATAATGGATTAATTCACCGAAATCTCTGGAATTGTTATAAATCTCATTTATTTACTGAATACTTAAAAGCTCTTTTACAGGGTAACCTTTGAGGGTTGAAACATTTTTGCAGACTAAACTTTGATGTTAGGTAGATCGTTTTTCTCGTTAAATAATAAGTTTCAAACAGATCAATGGTTTCTAAGAACAAAGTGAAGCCATTAAAGTTTTATAAAAGCTTAACTTGTGCTTTTTATTTTCATGTTTAGACAACTTTAAACATTGTGTAGAAGATAACAAATGTTTAATTGTTTGCCTTTTAACGTACTGATAGAGTACAAGTACGCTTCACCTCCACAACGGTATCAAGAGTAACTGGAAGAGATCAGAACATAAAGATACTTAACAATGATATTCAATATGTAACATTGTAACATGTATCATACTGTCTTTAATTTAAAAACAAATCAATATTTGTTTAAAATAAGAAGCGAATGGAATGAGGGGTTGGAATAACAAAGTAAGGGTTGCCGTTGTGTTATTCATCGGACATGACTCTTAAACAAATTTACAATGAAATTCTACAACTGATTGAAATTAAGTATTCATTCAGTTTAAACAGCGTTTTGGATAAATGGCCTCGACTCTCTACTGGTGAGAAAAGGTTACCAGTCCCTGTATAGGTAACATTAGGTAGTGCTGGAAAAACATTCCGGAAATCAGTGATATTTTAACGGAAACATTAACATTTTCTACACAATAACTACACCGTGGCTCTTTGTTAAAAAATTTATATTCTAAAAGGGTGATTCATTACTAAATTACTACTGTTGAATAGTAAAGAAGTGAATTATCGTTTTTACGTATGCGGTTAAGTAACAGCGGCCATGCGATGTCGCCTGACATGGATTGTACCTTACAGTAATAAATATGAAATTAGTTTATTACACGCAAAGGTAACATCTATTGGTATAAAATTAGAAGCCTTCCGAAAAACCTTTGAAGAAGCTCGGGAAGGTCAGGCTTGTCTCCACACTCCAACATGTCTTGATGAAGGTTTGCGTGAGGCTTTATTCTACGACAGCTTTCTTTATACGTGTCCATGTAAAATCTTTAAATGTACGTGAAATCGAACCAATAGCATTGGGAAACGATTGGATGTGTGGATGGATTGTGTGAAAGATGACATGTGACGAGAGTGAATTCAGATATGACGGCTGATAGAGGAATATGGAAGAGAAGTACATAACGCGCCGACCCCACATAGCTGGGAAAAGAGCATCAGGGAGAAATGCAACAGACCAGTTGAAAGAAAACTTTAATTGTACCGTTTTAACTTCTTAAGAATAAACGACGAGAATAGGTTGAGCAAAAAAATACTACTCGTCCTTCGCTTGAGATGATGATGATGATAACCGATCTGTTACTCATCAAATAATGTCATACATGGACTATCCTCAATCTATTTGGTTACAAATTTATGTAATGTAAGGATAAGTTTATGATGAAAGTGCACCGGAAGTGTTGCTTAGTTTCACTGCTCAACTGTCCTTATCATTATCATCGGCCGGTAGATGTCCACTGCTGGACATAGCTTCAACTGTCATATGTATGTTATAGCAACAACAAATAATGACTGTTATTAATAATCGAAAGCTGTATCTATAAGACCATCATAAGACCTATCTTTTTGTACGGCAGCCAAACCTGGATAGTTACTCAGAAGAACGTGTATACCATCCATATTGCTGAGATGGATACGTGGTGTGAATAGGCTGGATAAAATCCGTAAGGAGTAGGGGCGTGGTAGCCTTGGTGTGCTCGACCTCGCCGACAAAATGCAAGAAAGGAGGCTGTCATGGTACAGATATAGCGACCACGCACTGCAACTCTCTCTTACGAAGATCCAAAGGCAAACCCAAAACAAGATGGAAAAATTTAATGCCGTGTTACTGACTGTAATGTTGAGGACAGAGCCAATGGAGAAGAAATATAAATAAAGCTAACCTCACCACCATATAAGACCTAGGAGGAGAAAGAGAATCGTAAGCTGTATCACAAACCACATACGACCAGAGATAACGGTTCATAAATGCAAGTCTCCAATTACTCAGTATTAGTGATTCGGTTTGAAGGGCGTTGTAGCTTGTATAACTGGGGCGATGAGATTCAACTTATGTCTCAAGACGACGGGCGTATTATGGTGGAGTGTACACCATTCTAGCGTACCGTTGTTTGGGCACCCAACAACATCTCGTCACTTAATTGAAAAAAAAAAATATTCCAATATACGGTTAAGTTGTCTAATTATACAAGGGTAAGTATTACACGAACGGAATTTCTGTTATGTTATAACAATATCAAAATTAATCCGAACTCTCTTCAAATTCGCTCAAGTTTCGAAACTTTGTACTGCTGTTATAAATTTAAGACACTTCCTTAACTCACGCTGTAAAGTTTAATACAATACACTGTGAAGCAGGTGAACTGTATATGATTTTTTTGTTACGTAAATATAAGGGATCCGGAAAAAAGGAGCTGAGCGGGAGGAAAATAAAACACATTTCTATAAATTACTCGTAACTAGAGGATGAGATATCACTCGTAATAAATTTCTCAATGCCCAAGACGATCGGCGCTACCCCCACCCCTTCCGTCTTAGAAAAACAACTAATCCCGTTGAGAAAAATAAACGGGACTGCGTTTTGTTTATGTACGGAATCGAATCGCGGAAGTCAGCGCGGCAGGACCGGCGGTGCTCTATAAACGGAGGAACAGCAAGGTGTCTAGTATAATCGATGTTCACTTAAACGACAGATGCTACAAACGGGCACCATCAATCTATCCCCACGCTCACTTCTCCCCGTTCACCCGCCGCCCACCTTCTGATTCGTGCCCCCTGAGGGCCGAATTGTTATTCACGTTCCACTACCTCAATTTTTTAGAGAGGAGGCGCCTAAAAGGGAACCCTTTCACTCATTGTATCTCATCCCTGAATGGGACGAGTGCTATCGTGAAATTAAATTTCTTTTGATTATTCATTCCTCCCCCACTCTTCTCAATGTTCTTACTCCTCGAGTGCGACTCGTTTCTGTATTGTCTTAAGAGATATAATCTTCGATATTTCTGTTTGTTGTGGCATGTCGAAATGTTTGGACCTTCGCCGAATACCTTCGATGTCGACCATTTATCCCAAGTAAATATCGAGTCAGGACGGTGCACTACCGTCTTAACCGTCTGAGAATTATTGATAGCCGCGCTGTTTGAAAAAAAAAAGGAAAGTTGGGGTCTATAAATCAGAGGCAGCGCTCGCGCGACTGAACTTCCGCGAGCGCGACGAGAATTGTTCAGCAATCGATTAAAGTGTTCCGCACGCGTACAGTAACCGAGCAAACATCGATGATCCGAAGGTCCGGATCAGCGGCGACGTCGGCTCACTTCTGAGGGATCATGATTCAATAGGATATGATCCAAACTTACAGTCGAAACCGTTCGATCCACTTAACCAATAGGGGTGCTATTGAATCTGCCATATATTTATAACAGCAGTACGATTTCATTTATTAGAAGAAAATTAGTTTTAACTGGTCCAGATTACACGATGGTTTAACTAATCAAATTGCAAGGATATCAGTAACACATAACTTGTTACTGATATCCAGCAATCCTCGAAGGAGTAATTCGAGCGAAGTTCTTTCACGTGAACAAAATCGACAGACAAATTTAACCAACTTTTAATATTAAAGAATCATAACTATAATTGCTGCCAAGGAGTTCCTCCACTCCAAAAAAACTATTGATCTTAACCATGGGTTACATCCCATAGCTGCAAGCAAAGCAGCGCTTCTTAAGTGATGATAACAGCATCTTTTCTCACCAATCAACCTTGGAGAATTGTAGCTTAGCTCCAATCTTTTAAACATGATATCCATTATATATACTGTAATGCGATAAAGCTGAAGTTCAACAAAAGGAAACTCTTAATACTTTAATATGCAACGCGAACGTTTTAATTAAAACCGAGTGTTCAGGCGCAACGCAGAGCTACAAAACGTCTAGATAGTCATATCTGTGTCAAATAACTCCCACATCCAATTACCTCTGAAAAGAAATCCTCGAGAAGAGTTCTCTATAAATGTGAAACGTGAATTTCTTTTTTTTTTATCCAAAGTTGAATATGTTTTATAAATGATTGTGCCGCGGCAAAGTTTAATTCGAGTGTGTACCGTAGCACCGGAAAGTTTGAGAATAACTGATGTTTTCAGTTTACATGCACATATCTGCATCGCGAGTGAAGAGACGTGAAAGCCGAACGTCTAAGAAAAGTTTCTTTAAACAACTTCCTTAGTCTTCATAGTGCTATCGCATTGCCTTGTTTATTTCTTTGTATCTTACTACTTCATACTACCAGCTCAGCGGCAGCTCTTCAGCTCTGGAGAGCTTTCAAGCTTTCAAGTATACACCGGTGTCCCTATCCGTGAAGCGCCGTGACTAGTAAGGGTATTGGTTCAACGAGTCACATCATCAGGTCCCTTTGTTTGTTTATGTGGCATTGGAGTCATCAGGTATGACCTGATCATTTCAGCAGTGAATTTGATAAAGAAATCTTATATCAAACCATGGGTCAACAACCTATTGTCATATGGTCGGGATTTGGCGTATTATTTAACATATTCAATATAAACTACTTGTAACCAGACATAACTCACATCAACATGGCGTCCAGCCGCTGAAATATTATAATCATCGTCAACAGCCGATAGAGGTCCACTGCTGGACATAGGCTTCCCCCAAAGATCTCCAGATACAATTAACATGGCTTCTATTACCGCTGGGTACTAGAGACTGTTGTATGTAGATCCTATGGGGGGATTAAGGTCATGACGCTGGCCTAATGCGGGCTGGTGGGGGCCATAGCCTCGTTTGTTGATTAGCAGGCACTGCGATCTGGTGAGGTTGGCTTAGATGCCGTGAGTTGTTGTGCGTGACCCTTTACACCCCTTCAAATGTTATAACGGTCTACATTCATTTGAACTGAAAAACACGAAACGTCCATGAAACCGGACGATAAACAAACACCTTATTATCGGGAATATACTAGCGTATTCAGGTTGTTGAGGCTGGAAAGATGATGCAGCATCTCAGGAACATATGCTGGGTATACAGTAGGTTTCCACCCCATCGTGTACAAAGGGTTCTTACCGGAAACCTAGTTAGATATCACCGCAACTGCTATTGCAGCCGATATACAGTGCAAACGTTACGGTGTTCTCGTTTGAAGGGCGCTGTGGCTAGTGTGGTAACGAGATTGCCGTGGTAACGAGACTCAACATTTTATGTCTCAGGCGACGAGCGTAATATAGTACAGTCTATATTATTCTAATTAGCGCCACGTTGTTATGAGTCGACGTATCACTTACTATCGGGTTAATGATAATAAAAAAAAACCTCCGTGATGTAGCGCCCTCGAGATGTCTCCAATATCCTCATGATTGCCTCCAGACCCGATTCCCTTAGAAACAACCAGGTGCATGTTATTAGAGGAATAGTGAAATCATTTCCATAACATATACATTAATTGTAATTATTTTAAAACAGTCAGTTCATTTGCTGCAGTGTAACCTAATTACGGTCAATTTGTAGCAGTCGAGGGATGAAAAAAAATTTTTAACCGGATGTCCGGCTTCGGGCACCGAATAAAATGAAACATTCACATGCCGCTGCCGTATAATCGCATTAAGCGATAAACTTGTTTTTTTTATTCAAACAATAAAAAACCAGACCCAACGTTTAAAATAGAATAATCCGATAACTGGAGCAGTTTGTTTACTTTACCTATCATCAGCGGTGACACTACTCCAGATGGATGGTCAGCCACAGGAGCTACGGAACAGCCTTCAGGGAATTTAGTCTCCATACTTAAACAGAACCAAGACGACATAGACGCCTTCAAGAAAAGAGCATATTATTCCCGTGAGGGTCGGCAACGCAGCAGCTACCCTTCTGGTGTTGTGACTGTCCATGGACGTCAGTGATCACATCACATCAAGTGAATGGTTCGCTGGTTTGCCAACTCACGTCCACTGCTGGACATAGGCCTTCCCCAAAGACCTCCACATACAGTCAGTATAGCCTCCGGCACCGCTGGGCGTTAGGAGTTGTCGTGTGTAGTTGTTTATGTGGTGAGGGTTTTGGTCAATTGGCACCACGCTAACCCAATGCGAGTTGGTGGGAGCCAGAGCCTCGTTTATTGATTAACAGGGTGCACCACTAGCAGGTGAGGTTGGCTTGGATCCTGTGTTGTTGTGCGGAATTCCTTACACCTCGTTATCCAACTAATGGGTTTTAATTAAAATCTGGTACAGTCTGATGCTTTAAAAAAGTTACACGTCTAAACGTGTCATCGGTTAAGTTAAAAACCATGTAGTTGCCCGTAGAGTTTGAAAGGACGGTGGCATCAGCGATTCCCCGAATAAAACGGGAACAACTTCCGGCTTTCACACTTATTTTTATGTAACTCTATCAGTCTCGCTGTCGTAAATATATCCGTGTGTATATATTTGTTTAAACAAATAAAAAAACTATTATAATGGGAGGGTTTGAGCCTCAAATTACTGAATTAATTCTTAATTAGAGGCAGGATTTGGGTTATTTTTTTTTATTCCATTAAGCGACGTGAACGGGACATTCACCTAATGGTAAGTGATACGCCTGCCCATAACAACGTGACGCTATAATGGTATACACTCCATAATATTGCGCTTGTCGCCGCGAGATATTAGATGTTGAGTTTTGTAGCCCAATAACTACACTAGCTGAAAAGCCCTTTAAACCGTATCGCAGTAATGTTTGCACAGTACTGTTTGTCGGCTGCAATAGGCGCTGCAGTGGCACCTAGACGATCTGCAACAACAGAGACACTACCACCAGTAATAAGTTAGGTTAAGCAATGGATCCACATATCGTGGTGTAATTGTTTTAGTCTAGAGCAAATAATTCATCATCATTATCAGCCGATAGACGTCCACTGCTGGACATAGGCCTATAAATAATTCATCCTTTATTAATCAGGGATTGTTATCATCCCTGGACGGTGACCGCTGAGACAGTTAAGATCGTTGTGTCTACGTCCAGCATAAAGTATGTGTAAACATTACCGTACCGCGAGCTGGTCTCGGGGAGTACTCTACGTGTGTAAACATCAGCTCACTGGCGTCTAGTCGTTATGAGTGGACGTATACCGTCCGGCGAGCTTTAAGCTCGTCTCTCGCTATATAAAATTATAATAATAACAACAAATTGTCGCTCCGTCCAACCCCATTGCAACCCCGTCAAATCAGATCGTGCACTGAACCGTCGCGACACGCCGGTGCGGCAGCGCCGTGTCGGCTTACCATAAAATTAAGTTAGGTTCAAGAAAACCGATTCTAAAAATTGAAAAATTACCTGTGTTGCGCCGTTATATCAGCGATATTCAGCATTGAACAGGTGCCTTGACATCAGTCCATCATCACCATCACAACAGCCTATTGATATACATTCAAAGGTAGCATTTTCAAAAGGGAACTTTAGCGCTTGGTCGACGAACTAACTGCTGCCTTTTCCTTAGCTTCTAGCTTTTTAGTCTGACTTTGTTATATTTAGGTGACATCCGATCGAAGCCATTACTTACCTGGTCTGGCTTGAACTGTTACCGCCGTATAAAACGTAATGTAATAAATTTCCTACCGAAGGTCACCAATAATTTAACTGTAACGTAAATTTCAACGTCGGTGAACGTTTAAATGCAACCAATACCCATTACTATGTAAATTATCATTGTTCACAAAAGAGCTAGCAATGTAACATTGTTATATAAAGAAAGTCAAAAACCTTCATCACCATCGGCACATGGCATAGGATATATAATCCCCTCCCAAGTGTCTTCACTTGGCCCAAACTCTGGCGATACCCTAGTCGTCAGTATAGCCAAAACCACTTATTCATCTTTATTTTTTTGAACCGGTTTTTATGGCACACCTATGACCACTCCATCCATTCTAATGACTACCATCCACCCTCATCCCTAATCAGTATGGGTTAGATCTTAACTACCACATATTAAGTACAGACAGCTCAAGTTTTAAACTTTCACAGTGAAAGGTAAATATATTTTTAAAAACAACAGAGGAAATGCGGCGTCTAATCCGCTTTCCTTTAAAGCCTTCCGTCAGTTCTCTCCATCCGTTACTTAATATTTTTTTCATCCCAGCGATCTTCCATCTTTGTAATACTGGAGAATCCTTTTTAGACACTCTGATAGAAGATTTAAGAGATAAATTCATTGCAATATAACGACGTAGACCTCACTGTTTAATTAATCATAACCATATAAAACTTTAGTACAAGTCATATATACGTACATACTAGTTATATAAGTTAATACAACTTTAGCTATCATTTCATACAAATTATTAATATATGAAAAAGTTAATTTATTTTAATACCTATTCACTATATTTTCTCAGTTTTAATACATATATTAAATATGTATATATATGTAGTGACATTAGAAATTTACAATAAAACGTCACAGGTACTCCTTAGCCTTTTGACTTTACACGAACAATCGCCTTCAGGTCAAGGTTCATATAAGGCTTAAGACTTTTGCTTTCGCGTTAATCGCGAACAAAGCACCTTTGAAGTCACTACACGAGATCTTGAAATGAGGCACTTAATACTATTAACATTTAGAAAGCTATTTAAAAAAAAATTGGACAAGGTTCAGGTGAATGAAGGATAGATTGATATTTGCACAGGATTGAAACAAAGTCTATTCATCTTTACAAATAGATAGAATCTATGTTTTTGGACGCTCTACCTCCTGATGGACCGACGAGATCATCAGAGGAGAAGCTGAGGTTCGCATGGAAGACATTGGGGAAGGCTGATATCCAGCAGTGGATAAACAAAGGTTGATAATGATAATGATATGTTTTTAGTAATATAGTATAATAAAAGAATGCATGTCCGTTCCTGTGTCCTGAGATACAGGTTAAATTCTTAGTTCAGGCAGCAGGGGTTACAAGTACTAAAGGCGTAAAATAATGCAATAAATTATCTTTAACTTAAGGGGTGTAAGGGATTACCTATCATCTTACAGAGCCCAAGTCTAAGTAATAGACGAAGATCTGACAATCCGCCAACCCGCACTAGGCTAAGGCCTAATTCGTCTTAAAGAAATCTGTGGAGATCTTTGGGGGCTATTTCCTGCAGTGGACGTCTATCAGCTGATAATGATGATGATAAACTTTGAAGAACGGATTTCTTTTCACTATCTACCCACAACAATAAATTACCTTGATAACGGAATATGAACTCATAATCTCATAATTTATGATCGAGAAAGATAAAAAAAAAAATTCCTAAATCTGAAAACTGTCCAAAAATAGATGATTTAAAAAAAACTATTACTTCAGCTATCTATCAAATAGTCATTATATAAAATATACAACACATCATGTAATATTGTTTTTCATATAAACTTATAAGCTTTCTTGTACTTTTGCTAGTTGTTTGTAACGAGTGATCGCCGAGATGGCTGGACTGAAAAATACATCATCATCATCATCAGTCGATAGACGTCTACTGTTGGTACTAGGCCTCCCCTAAAGATCCCCACGTGATCGGATAGGGATTCATATGGGAGGATTTGTGCCATTCCCCACCACGCTGGCCCAATGCGGGTTGGTGAGAGCCAGAGCCTCGTTTGTTGATTAGCAGGCTGCACCACGAGCTGGTGAAGTTGGCATGGGTCACGTGAGTTGTTGCGCGGGATCCCTTACACGCCATGACTCATATAACGACAATAAAGGTGATAAGACACGATAGGCCGTATACGCATCCTGTAATTTCTTAATTAAGACATTATCTTTCATTATCTAATCTAGTCTAGTGGGCAAAGTTGTAACTATGTCTATATGTTGAAGATAACGGATATATAATAACATTACTATAATTAGTGTAAATGAAGCGTTACTTGGCAATTAGAATGTTATTACGAAAACAACACCTACCGCTTGTATCCAATTAAAATGACATAATCAATGTATATTATCGCAATCGGATTATTCTACAGTGTGTTATCTCGCTCCTACCCTCAGCCAACGCAATGTAATTGCGTCTTCCCGTCTAGACTGCATCTAATTAGGACCCGACAAAGGTTACATATTATTAAATTACTACGGTGTGACCCAAATCGAATTATTCAATAAATGCTTATAGTTCACTGGTGCTTCGTGATACCCTACAGATGATTCCAACAGCACCACCTCTTCCCCACCCACCAAGCAATACAATTTCAGTTAGGAAGAATACACTATGAGTAGACGTATATCTTTCCATCAGCTGAGTATCCAGCTCGTTTTCATTGCTTCGCCGTATGTTATAAAGTATAATATATATCTGACGTTACGCGTTAAGATATTTATGTGTGTGGCGAAGTAAGTTATACCTCTGGATCACAGTAAATGGCCGACCATAATCGCCGCATGTACACCAGACCTTACTTACGTAATTTCTTACATCTACGTTCATGTCACTCAACTTTACTGCCACATTAACTTCATCCAATATAAAGTTACGTATACGTTACATGATTGAAAGGTTATACAATATTTTCATTTGGAAATATAGATCGATTAAATGAAAGGAGAACCAAATAGTGAAGTGATGATGAGGACTAATAACCAAAATGATCATCATTATCCGATAGACGTCCACTGCTAGACAAAGGCCTCCCCTAAGATCTCCTGCGTTGCCAACATACAGCTGCTTCCCCCAACCTTACAGTCAGTATAGCCTCCGGTATCGTCAGGAACTAGGTGCCGTCATTTGTAGGGGTCGTATGGGGGATTTGAACCATTTCCCACCATGCTGGCCCAATGGGAGTTGTTGGTAGGGAATAACTTAAATAACAAAATGAACTCATTAAGATATAACATATACAATATGTTCCTACTGATGCGACACCAACCATCTCGGTGACCATGTGCAGGCTTGGGTAGAATCCTGTACATGGTTTAGTGACTTATCAAAGATTCTTTCATTCAGGTAATTCGTTCTAAACTTATCTGATACCGCTGACAAAAAAGCTCAACTTGCTGAAAATTCGCGAAATTTCTCGCTTCATTACGAGACCGCAGGGAATGAATGCCGCCCTGCACGTAACTTAAAAACTTAGTCGATAACTTGGTATTTACGTATACATTACATTCACAATGCTCCGGGGGAATTCCGTAAAAATGGTAAGCATGTTTTCCACGGTGCCGTCTTGATACTTATTACTGCCGCCAACAAGTATCATTTTCAATGACCTTAAAGATAGGATCTGAATAATGTTACGTCCAGAAATTTCAATCATCATCAGCCAAGAAAGAACATCTCACTATCTCTTTATTGTTATAGTTACTACATGCCACTGCTGAGTAGTAAAAAACCCTGTTGAAGATTACTTTTGTAGTATAAACTGAAATGCCGCCAGGTAGCGAAATTCTGCGGCGGTATTCCCACTGTTCTGGTGCGAGGATCACACAGGACAATCTCCATTTTTTTTATTCAATTGCAGAAAATAATATAGTCGGTTTCATACTCTTCTCTTTTGAGAGCACACAGTGTAATATATTCTGACAATATTCACTTTTAAACGAGTCACTATGACAACGGGAAGTTACAACTGAATACGTGTAGAAAGAGGATATCATCCGTTTTCTTATTCATTTCGATGTAATTTTATGAAAGTAAATATTTTTCGAAGCAATAGGCCGGCAGCTATGGATCATTGATAAACACTACAAATAGGTTTTAATCTGACTCACCTTTTTAATGGGTCGATGGCGTGGCTTCCTGTAACGAGATGACAGTCAACACAATTGGGTGACGGTAAGATGAAAACTGAGTATGTAAACTATATCCTCAGTGTTGTTCCGGTATAAAGGTGGCATGTTCGGAAACTGCTAATTGTATTTAAACAATTGCATCATGTCCGTGTGTACCTAACCGTAGTTTGAAGGTGATATGAAAATGATATTCAAATGCGCTAACAAACGAAATTACAAGCTGCCAACTCCGTAAAGCGTGACAGTGGAAGCGCGTGATATGCATTTACATACTAAATAATGTTCCGACGTGGGCCGGATATACGTCGCGGCTAAGCCGGCTGCGGTTACCTGGGTACGAGTGACGCGCGCTACACGCTGCCGCTGCTCGAAGTTTTCAATTTCACATCCGGTTTTACAATGAACCAACATTCAAACATTTTAACATCGACTCCAAAACAGAGCTTATATGATCTAGACTATATATTAGCTATGAATCGCATAATCTATTAGCGGGGTTGGAATGTAACTATTTGTGGTTAAACAGAAATCTTCATCTCGAACGGGTGAGGATTCATACGGGGGACTTAGACCATCTCCCACCACAATGGCCCAATGCGGGTTTTTGGGAGCAAGAGCCTTGTAGTTGGCTTGGGTCCTGTGAATTCTTGTGCGTGACCCTTTACACCCCTTATTTAAATATAGTTTTATTATATATGTAGACTATATCTCACATGAGAAATAAGGTCGTGTTAAACGGTTGCAGAAAAAAAAAATCTCGAACATATTTAATTATCTCCAAACTTGGTTTAGACCACAGTATGCACTGCGACCACTTTAAATGGACCTCCGAACTGAACAATACCTCTTAATTACACATTTGGACCCTTAAGAGAGGTGCAAACGTCCGCAGGAAAGTTTATCAGCGGTCAAGCGTGCGATGATTAATTTATATATGGTGATGAATGTTGATGTTGTTCAGGTTGCTGTACATCATCATCTTAATCAATTCAGCTTATAACCCACTACTGTCCAAGAAGTGGAAGGGATTTGCTATCCACCACAATTGAAAGGAATTGTGCGGGAGTTGAGGGTGAATAAACCTAATCCTACCCGATAAATTTTAAGTACATAACAGTAGGATCACACTTAGCGACAAAAATGTGGTTCTAGTTAGGACGACACACAGAGCACCAGATTTTACTCGTGATCATCAGACGTCATGATAAACCTCGTTACTCCAAGAAATTTCATTAGCTACAGCGCCCTTTAACAGTGAACACAGTAATGTCTGTATACTACTGTTTAGTAGTAGATTCTTACTCACTCAGTGGTCTCCATCAGTGCAATCTTTGAGGCTTCGGGGTCTCTTATAGAACACACCGGTGCCTTTCTACATTTTATTTGAACTCATCTATGAGGAGGGATCTAACCTTCCTAGGCACTAACGCAGGTTTGCTTGTTGAGCGATAAGGGCGCCAACCCTCAAGGCCCGCGGAACTCCTAGACCCTTTTAGTTTGCTTCTACCACAGGCAGGGCTTACCTTAGTTTTATTCTAACCAGCCTGAGATTACAAGGCTGACGGGCAACAGAGACTAACCATCATTAAAATTAAAAACCCCAAACAAAAATTGTGATTTATAAAACATCCCCTCTTTAGATGAAAGTAATAAATGAGAGCCGCCTTTTCAAATTATCCGATAAGTTTTGATGAATTGCTAATTATCACCCCCGCCGGAGATAAGTCTTGGTTTAACGGAAGAATAAATCATAATGACAAATTTTATCGAATATAAACAATCATACAGCTCAGGTGGTAACACCACCACCACCACCACCAAAACTGAGAAGTAATTTTAACATTTTTAATATTTAGCTAGATACCATCGCAGCTATTGCAGCTGATAAACAATACCATGCATACTATACTGTGTCCCGGTTTGAAGGGTGCTGTAGCTAATGTAATTACTGGGGTAACGAGCTCTACGCATCTTATATGTAATCGTAACTAACGCCACGTTGTTATGGGCTGGCGTATCACTTAAAATCATGTGAACTTCCCGTAGCTTAATCGATTCATTCAACATATAATACTTCAAATAAGAGTCCATGAAAACCAACACAGCTGTAAAGGAAAAATATATAATCATCAGCATTATCAGCCGACGTCCACTGCTGGACATAGACCTCACCCAAAAATCTCCAGATGCAGTCAGCATGGCCTCTGGTACTGTTGGATATTAGAGGTTGTCGTATGTAGGGGTTCATATGGGGAGATTTGGGCCATTTCCCACCACACTGGCCCATTACGAGTTGGTGGGAGCCAGAGCCTCGTTTGTTGATTAGCAGGCTGCACCAAGAGAAGGTGAGGTTGACTCGGCTCCCGTGAGTTGTTATGCGGGACCCCTTACTTACCCCTTATATAATATGTATAGTTATTGTACTCCTGTTCAAACGGCTTTCGACGATCGTCTCCTAACAAGCAGTAAGGCACGGCGACACGCGACTTAGAGTGAGCAACATGTTTCAATTATTACGAACACTACTGCTGCTAAGTAAACCGCTTAAAATTTAATATTACTAACGAAGTTAAAGTCACCGGAATAAAAGTAAATTTGACTTCGAAACTTAATTAAACTTGTCCGAAATTTTATTACTTGCTAAAATATTCTATCGGGTGGGGGGTGGGAGTTTTATCTTTGAAATAAATAATTTCAGTCGCTCATAACTTGTCGCACCCTTTGTGTGTAAAGTTATTTTAGCTAATAACTGTTAAACTTGTTTCTCTAATGCTTAAATTGAAGCTCGCCTCGATGTATCAGTTAGGGGCCGTCGATCCTCGGCCGGCAGCGGATCGCCCCGTTCTAATTTAATTACTACAGATTGCCAGCTCCACTTAAGGGTTAATCTAATTTACTTCGCTCCGATCAATTGTTAAGCAATAAAAAAGGAGTCAGAACTGAATTGTGACTCAAGGAAATAATGTTTAGTGAGTAAAATAAAATAAAAATAAGGTTCACTGGTGGAATGTCTCTGTTGTTGAGACCGTCTAGATAGGTACCAGCATCAACTCTATAGGCTAGTAAGAATAGGGTTAAGGTAAGCCCTATCTGTGATAGAAAACGACTAAAAGGGTCTATGAGTTTCGCGGGCCTTGAGGGTAAGAGCCTTATCGCTTAACAAGGGATCCTGCGGGGAACAGCTTAGGAGGGTTAAGCTCCCTCCTCGGAGAGATGTTCAAGCAAAGCGTCCCGGAGCCTCTCCGAATGCACTGACGTAGACCACCGAAGGTGTTTAGAGAGTAAGAATCTCATATGCCTGACTTCCCCCCAGAAGCAGGCTTATGAGATTATCTTTCGAAGATTTCCCCCCCCGAAATCAAAATAGGTAGGTATCCAATGCAGCCGACTAACAGTACTGTGCAAACAGATTGGAGGGAGAGTAGTAGCTGGTTAAATTACTGCATTATGCTATATATCACCCTAACTTGAACATTTTGTCGATTCGTTTCGTTTCGACGAAGATAAAATAAAGTTAGTTAATTATTTGAAAATTTTTAACCGCGATCCATAGAACCATGTTAATGTGTTTTACGGCAATCTTGTTGGGGATGATCTTAAATTGATATCAATACTGAAAACGCAGTGTAGTTATTACGTCAACATATTGATAATTAAATAATCGTATATTTTACTATTACCATTCAATAAGTTCAATAATAGTAAACAATGTATGCGCCAGGAAACAGGTTACAAGTTCAAATCCAATCGTCCTAGTATTGTTGTGGAACAACCCTGTGCGCAGGAAACAACTTTAGATTGGATAACCTGAATTTCACTTATGGCAACAGCTTGCGTGTGTAAGAGAGAAAAATAAAAAAAAAAACATTTCTTAACTTCAGCTGACGTTATTATAAAATATGTACCCTTTATGAAAACATATCATTGTTTACTTTACGACCCCAATGTTGTCCTCTATTATAACAGCTTTATAGGTCTCTGTTGCTGGAGATTATCTACGTAGGTACTATTGCAATCAACCCTGTAGTCTCGGGCTATTAAGAATAAAACTAAGGTATTCTCTGCCTGTCGTACAAGTCGATTAAAAAGGTCCTCGGATTCGTGGGCTTTGAAGGTGTGGGCCATCAGAGCTCAATAATGGTGGTCTTGTATTTGCCGTAGCACAGCGTGGGTGCTGAAAAGAGCTTTGCCCTTCCGTGGGAAGTTTTAACCAGAATGAAGGAAGCACCGGTGCCTTCTCCTTCCTTCTAATGCACTGTGGGAGACCACCGAGAAGATTCTAGTAGGTAGAAGCTCCACATAACCTTTGCTTCTCCCTAGAAGCAAGGTATCTCTTAAGAAGATTTCCCCGCGAAAAAAAAAGATAGCTAGTTAGGTTGGTACCGCTACACTGGTACTAATCGCAGAGACATATGTTGTACCTCAATAATTACACTTGCTACAACACCCTTCAAACCAGAACACGGTTCTATTTGGCGGCAGAAATAGACGCTGTGGCATCTACTTACCACCAGTAAACCTCAAGTGGTTTCTGCCTACAATATCTCACCTTCCAGTGTGGATTGGTAGAGTTCTAATAAGGCATTGATTCCGCTGTGTACTCTGTGTGCCGCAAGAATAAACAAATATATTAAAAAACAAAAACGTTATCGCATAGATAGCTTGCTGAACTGATGACGTCGGTAGATCAAAGGCGGACCGATATGACAATGACATGTGACTCAATCCCTGTGGTTCCTGTCCTCAACCGATACCCTCGACACCAAAAACAACATATGAATACAGATTTATTCACGATACATTCCATACAGACTGTTTTACATATATTATGTAGTGTTTTGAGATAAGCGTTTATATATACTCGTCGAAATGAAAAGAAGGAGAATGGGAGGGGAGAGATGGTTGAATGTGTGTGGTTACTGGTGATAGGTCTCCAGAGACCACTTAGGTAAAGACCACCGCAGCGCCTGTTCCCGCAGTCAAACAGTAAAGTGTAAACATTACTGTGTTCCGGAATGAAAGAAGCTGTCGCTAGTGTACTGAAGTAACGAGACAGGCAGACTCATCACTTACTATCAGGTGATCATCTCACTCGTCTCATCGCGTAATTGAATAAAAAAAAAAATTTTTATTCCTTTTTATCTCATAACAATGAAGCGCTAGTTATTATGTCGATTAGTTAACTACAGCGATCTATAGATCTATAGATCGTATATCAATACGGTAAAAGAAATACTTTAAATAAAATATTTCAACTAGACCGTGATCTTAATAAGTGGTACACAGCATCCTTAGTGCTTTGCTAAGATTAATCCCGAATGTGAATACTCTTCACGTTGCTCCTGATGTACTGATACTTCGAGGATCACCATGAACAGTGTCCCGCCGCCAGTACCAAAGTGCCATCGACTCGCCAACAATCAGAGCGGTGAAATTACTTTCGGCACATTGCTAGGAGTAGTGCCTGACTGAATAATTATAGAACTTGTAATTGTTTCAGGCTGCCTCTGACTGCCGCAGCCCCCGATTCAGTTTTATATCTCATTATGAGTCGACTTCCCCCTAACTCGGCGAATCAGTTTTAATAGAAATTCGACGGAAATATTTCTTATTGTCTCAACTTCGGAGGGTGCTTTCATTTTTTAAGTGATTTCATTAAATCTTGAACTGTTATAATTTAATATACTTTGTCAAGTAACAGTTTCAAGTCGTAGTATACAAAGTTATTCGTTTACGAATTTCATTCATTAGCATCCTATGGCCCCAAGATTGGGTAAAGGGCGTCCACAGTGATTCTCCATCGCGTTCGGTCTTTGGTTTCATCCTTAAACTCTTTCCACGTCTTCCCGATTTTCTTCGCCTCGCCTGTAACTGAACGGTGTCGGGTTCAGACCCGTCTCAGGACGACCGCGCTTGCGTTTTCCTCGCAAATTCCAACCAAGTGTCTGCTCGGAAACATGGCTGGGATATCTTCGTAGAGTATGGCCAATCCACTTCCACTTCCATACGAATATGCGTGGTTTAATTAATATTAACTTGAATTATATGAATCCTGTCTTAGCGACGGGCTAGAGATTTTAGGATCGCTTTAATATGCTTTTAATATTCAATAATTACTCTTATATATTTTAGTATAATCTATGTTTAAAACTAAGTATACTTGCGTTCCCTAAACGCTGTAATAATATCCATGACGATTTTGCACAACGTTCACCCCGGGGCAGGTGGGGTTGGCTCCCTTCCAAAGGCCCGTACCATCCATTATCATATACGTTGCACAAATTCAATTAAAATGCACAAAGGTCCAAGTTTGTTCTCACATTTGTAATATTCGAGTTCTATTTATATTTCTAACACTATCATTTGCAACAGCATATTCAAGTTATATTCAGACCTAATTGGTGTTTAATTATGACCTTTCACTTATACCCTTTGTAGGTACATATTTCAACCCTTTAACTTGAGCTAAAACATGAATTAACCTCTCGTTTATATCGCCACCTTAAACAGTTTAAAAATATTTCTCAAATATTATCCTTGTCATTGATTACTAAAACATAACAAGTATCACAATAAAAGCCTCTTTTATCAGGAAAAAAAATCACACAGGTCCGAGAGCGATGCTAATGGATCCCCTAATGGAAATTTAATAAATGCACTTTCCCTTTATAATTAATAATGGAGCATCCGCTGCGCCACTGTTAAAAATGTTTCAGTATCATTAAGGCCTTAATGGATTCCCATTTAAACTTTCACCTAAGTATACAGTAAATAACTATCAAAGGAATTACTTGTACGTGTATCGGAGAAATTCCGTAGGAGACCTTACGTTTTTTTGACGTTTGAAGCAATGAAAAGTTCCATAGTTCCACTGTGAGCTGACGGTATGATGAAGATCGCTGATCGGAGACGTTTGATGGAGAGCCATGTCCAACAACACATATGTAGCTTCTAAAATTTTATTCAAGCCACCAAGCAAATATTACTAGATACGATCGTTGTGGCTAGTGTATAGGAACATAAAACATTATCATCAACAGCATCTGTATCGTAACCATCATTATGCTCTAAGAAATAATTATTACTAACAACTTTACTAATGAACTTTCGTCTCCTCGATTAGTTTTTAGATTTTTCGAGGATGAGACGACATCGTACAATTGCTTCTTCGTATATAAAACACAAGTAAAACTCCGATCTATCGTCAAAGTTTAATATGCAATTATAATTATGTTCTCACGTTGATGGACGTGGTAACTGGTACTATTGACTAACAAACGACACTTATTACTGCGTGTCAAGTTTATAACCGCAACGCGATGCGCACTTATGTAACTTTGTTAAGTACACACAACTAGCATCTAACATTATTTGTGCTAACATTTGACTACAGTTTCACCTGTTGGGTAATGTGTTCTTCAAGATCATTCTATTGATTACAAGAACATAATGAGTTTGTGGATACCATTTCGGGTTGTGGACAGGGAGGTCACCATCCACACTACATTCTGACCCGCGAATAAGCTCGGCGTATAAATACACGGCAAGTTTCAAAGGTGCCGTGGTATAGCTATTATTTGAAACGATTCATCAATGATAACTATTAAGGTAATTAGTTAAATAATCAATAGCTTTACTGTAAAAACTTCGCTGTCACAATTACCAAGTGACGGTGGCGTTGGAAAGCGCACTAACCGAGGCCGACCTCCGCAACAGTAAAGTCTAGCCGACTACAACATTTGCATTTTATTGGCAAAGTTTTCCGACCGCACTGAGGACATTTTTATGGTAAACATATTCAAATAACGGGTGACGTCATAAATCGGTAAAGGGGTGTCCTGGCACAGGGGGCACTGAAAAGTTTACTAGTAACCTTCGCCGCAATCGGCGCGCTCCCACGAATACTGCGACCTACCATCGCTGAGGGAGAGTCGCCAAAAGTATAGAAGATAAAAAACAAACGGAACACATAGACTAATAATAAAATACATTATTTAATATACTTTTATAGCATAAAATCTATTTCGCAAAGAAAAAAGTATTAACATAAGTTAAACTCGTTTAAATTTCCGTTAACCTACAACCACGAACATTCACATCGTTACAGGTTTACTTTTAAACCTTTCACGTTAAGTGTTTATTTAATTACGTCAGTTAAAGTTTTAGTTTGGTAATTTACTTCTATTTAATATGTTTTTATATTTAACTTCAATACTGCACTAAGTGAAGGTTAAAGTTAAGGGCAATCCGTGAATTATGTAGCCTATAAGTCTGATTACTTACGTCAGGCCTAAGTACCTCGGAGTGTTGACCAAAAATACAATGTGCCATAAATTTATCATAATCCTTAACAATGTTAAAGTTTGTTGTAAACTTAAATTGAGTTCGCGTTCGTTCGTGAATACAATAACTGGGGAACCTTTCGAGATGCACCGGAAATTGTCTTGTATCCGTGTTACTGAAGCATCGTTAGAATACCACTGGGCGGAATCCGACTGACATTTTATAGAACTGAACCAAGGTGAACTCGTCTATTTAGCGATGTAAATAATTTATTGTGGTGGTCTCTTGTTCAGCTCTACAATGCCTCTGCAGTAGAAATAGGGACTATTCAAATATTATAGAAGTTTACGGGACACTTATATCCATTAAAAGTTTCCCTGGTCGTGAACAGTGGCCCGATTCATAAAGTTTTAGATCCCCGAACGACCACATTTTAAACAAAGCGACAAGAAAGAGTAATATAACAAATAAATTTTCGACGTATTGGGCTATGTCCAGCAGTGGACATCATTCTAATAAGGATTTTATTAGATATATAGCAATTTCATGAATGCAAGCAATCGTGCTATTTTACAGTAAAAATAACTGATCAAAACAAACTTTCATTGAGTTAGTTTTATTACAGTATCTTTAAACATTCGTTACACGAATTAATTATACCACAGCGCTCTTCACACCTTAAAAATGAGTGATGCTGTTTTTTCTAGTAAAAGCATTAAAAGCACAGCTCGTTGACCTCTTAACGGAATAAGTCAAAAGGTCACTTTATAAAATGTTTACTTAATAAAATTTAAGCAAACAAAAGTGAAAGCTCACAAGTAGCGGAAGTCAACCTCTGTAATCGTTGAAAGCGTTCTAGTCTACGTTTACTTTTAGTTTTATAAAAAAAAAAATAACTCGTACAAATTAAAAAAAAAATTCTTTCAACAAACTACTGATTTAATAAACTATAATAATGACCGTTACTGAGAAATTTCATTATTTGTATAGATATATATATTATAAACGGGGTTTATTTGAGTGGATTTAGGCCATTTTCCACCACCCTTACCCACTTCGGTTTGGTGGAAGCCAGAGTTTAGTCTGGTGATTAGCAAGGTGCATTACGAGGTGAAGTTGGCTTTGGTCACGTGAGTTGTTGTATGGGACTCCTTATAACCCTCTTTCCTACAAGGTGGACCGACGACCGGCGGAAAATCGCGGGAACCCACTGGATGCGAGCAACGCCAGACAGATCGATGTGGCGATCTATGGTAGAGGCCTATGTCCAGCTGGACTACAAGTCCAGAAGGAACTACGATAACTATACATTTGTACCATTAATCTATAAGTTGTTTCTCGAAGAGCCCTGTAGCCGGTGATTGAAATGGGCTACCCCTTGAATTCAATATTACACGAATTTAAGTAACACCATCATCACCAGCCGATGGACGTCCACCGCTGGACTTATGTCTCCCCAAAGATCTTCATATCGATCAGTCCCGCGCTGCCCGCATCGCCGGATACTAAGCGCCGTCGTTTTTAAGGGTTCGTATGGGGAGACTTGGGCTATTTCCCACCACACTGGCCCAATGCGAGTTGGTGAGAGCCAGAGCCTAACTTTTCAGGACATATCAGATGGTAGTTCTTATCTGAAACAAATCTGAATATTCCGCATGTCAAGAGAAGAGGTTAGACGCTGGAACGCTATTGTGTAATGAATCTTAACCTTAACTGGAGGTAGTCCAGTGTAAAGCGTAACGACAAGTAAACGTTGGAGATGTTCCAGCGTTTGCCGGAACCAACCGATGCGCACACGTTTATTATTTCTTACTACAAACGGAAGTACAGAACGTGCGACGAAAACCGAATGAATTATATAAATATAAAGCAAGTATTTGTAGTTGTTCTACGATGTGAAGGAAACGATGGAGCTATCAGTCGACGTTGTGTAGGTTTGATGTAATTGGACGATCGCCTCACAGTTGGTTGGTCTCTGTTACTGGAGACCATGTATATAGGTACCACCGCAACGCCTATTGCAACCGACAAACAGTACTGTGATCCGGATAGTAGCTAGTGAAATAACGTCACGGAACTTATCCCTTCTTGAGGTGACGAGCACAAAGTGGTGTAACATCCTAACTAGCTTGTCGTAGGTGTATAAATTACGAACAGATGAATATCTCACATGTCGAATTAAAAAAATATTACTTATCAACATCACGTTCAGACACAAAGTGGTGAATCAGACTAATGTGAAACTGATGACCAAAACCACCCTTAACACCGGCACCGTACTCCAACAACTGTAAATATTTGCTAGCGTTTAATGTAAACACTTCTCTTCAATTACAACCGGATAAATCTGGTTAAATCGTACTAATTACACAGTTTAGTCGAAAACCATTTAACCTACTTGCGTAGCGCAGTGACTTATCGCTTGTAACACGGTTGTCCCTAGTTCGCATCCGGAGCCAATTGTTTGATAAAGTGTTTAGGAACCCGCCTAGTAACCGCCTTCGTATTGTAAATCTGCACCGGTTGTCGATGTGTGAAGGTTGCAGTACTCTGAAGCATACTTCAATATTTATTACCTCATCATCATTAACACTATATAAAGTAGAAGATTCTAGCTTATGTTTTAAAAAAAAAAAAAAAAAAATTTTTTGATATCGAACAAGTATTGTATAGTAGTTGGTATTGTGTCAACATTAGGGTGGTACGAGTGTTTCTGTAACAATTAATATAGATCCGATTTTAGACGCGATGCTCACTGAACCACCCTCGGTGTTGCCTGCACCTATTCTAATTAATTCCCATCGCACCGTAAAGCTGATAACTTGCTAGAGATTATTAAAACTAATTTAAGATTAACTATATATTGTAGCTCGCTGGCCTAATGGTTAGGGGGTGCGACTTTCATTCAGAAGCTCGCGGATTCCAGGTTCCATATCGGCATGTACTGATGACTTAATATTTAAGTATTACGCTGATCGCGAACCTTCACTAGTTGGAGAGGCACTAAAAAGAAGAAGATATTCCAGATTTTTAATTCAGATCCAGTATCAATTTTCTATAGAAAGAAAGGCTTTGGAAGAATTAGTTTAATATCAAAAAACTAATTGATGGTAGGATTCTGTGCTTGAAACAGTCTAGGTATCCACCTGTTAGCGTGTTTGAAGGCCGTTGTAGCTAGCGAAATAACGGAACATATCGTGTGTGTAATGGCACGAGCACAATGTGATGCAGTGTACGTCATCCTTTCTGGTAAAAGCCCTTCTCGTTTTGTTATTTAAATTCATTAATTAGATTACTGGTAGTAGATCGATGAAAACCTTTTTGGACCTCCGCAGCACCTGTGCAAGTGTACTTTGCTGTGATATAACAGATGGAATTGTACGAACTATCCACTTGCAGACAGATATGATACAGTCGAGATTAAGTAGCATTCTGTTCTTTATTTTCCACATAGTCTCTATACATACAAAAATCGCTTAAAACTACTGCAAACAACCCTTCCTTCTTTCCTCCCTCCTGCCTTATTCCTAGCTATGTGGGGTCGGCACAGTATGTACTTCTCTTCCATGTCCCATATCATCTTTCACACAATCCATCCACACTTTCTTCGGTCTTCCTCTACCCTTTTAACCAACAATTTTCATTCTCATTACTTTCTTTGTTATATGTCCTTCATCCCTCCGGATAGTGTGCCTGTACTACAAACCACCAATCACAGTAAAACGAACTATATACATCAACCAATCACAGCGCGTACATTTTCGACCAATCAGGAGCCGAGTATAGACAAGTGGAATGCCTGGTCGCGGGACCAGCATTGTATGGGAGATTGTCTGCCTGGTAACATCTCCCATAAAGTCAACTAACAAGACAATAGACAGACCACCAAGTGAACACTCATCTATTATTGTCACCTGGTTGTATATCGATAAATTCTAGACTTCTACACGGTCGAATAATTAATAAAGTAGAATAACTTACGTCAATTATAACAGTTTGAAGATTAAGTTATTTATTTCGGTTATTTTCATAGCACATATGCTGAATGATTATTAGTTAAAGTTAATTAAAACTTAAGCATGCCATGTTGCGCTTCCGTCAGTGAAGTTCATTTAGGCTGTACGGAATACTTTCAAGGTACTGTTGGGAAGGCGGGAGAGAGAGGAGGGTTGATAGGAGTCAAAGTTTCCCCTTGGAGCTGTGACTGTAGCGGAAACTTCTAACTGAGCAATTAATATTTTCTACGTGATTCAACTATTCAGTGTGTGAAGTGCTCTATATCTTTATTATCATTAGTTTTATTTACTTATACACATATTGTCTCTTTTTTAATGTCACGTGAAGATTGGACCCATCAAGTCCTCCTGCGGAACGTATCGCTCTACCGCGATCTTGACTTTGTTACCTTCTACAACAGGGGAGTTAGTCCTATTCTTAACATCATCATCACCAGATCGTCGGACAACCTGGTGGGGGTGCCTGCCAACATTGTCTTCAAATATGCGGTCGCGATTCCAAGACCTTACTGGCTAGCAATCTTTTCGACCTTAGTTCTCCTGCGTGATCGAATCAGAAATAAGGAGATACCTTTGTCTTTAAACATTGCGTTAGTTGGGACTAGTTAGAGAGCACCATGTTTATTACTTCTTTTCATTGTGCCTTGTGTTGACAAGATAAGAATCTTTAACTACAAACTGCTTCAACAGTTTCCCACAGGTAACCATTGCACAACATTAGAGTACCTATTATTATTAATAGCTACACCACGACAATGCTGCTATGGCGGCAAGGTGAGAATCAATAGAAGAATAGGAGCTGTTTAACCCTTAATACTCCCATTGTTAAGAGCTCATCTATCAGCTAAATGGTCCCAGTATCAAATCACTCTTCTAATTATGACTGGCAGAATCGCGGGATCGATCGACGTGGAAATCTTCGGGGGAGGCTTATGTCCAGCCGTGGACCTCTATCGGTTGATGATGATGATTAATTCATCTCAAATTTATTTGCGAATGGATCGTAAAAAACAATAATATACGTTTTTCCTTATACCAAAATCTTATTTCAATAATGTCAAATTAAATTGCACGGAACAGTGAGGTATTCCCTCTGTCCCTTGTCGGCCACGAATGATTGAGGTTTCTTACAAATCTGAAAGATAATTCTCGCAAAGTTCACTCCCTAAACATAAAAAGGCTTTTACGGAATAAATAAATTTAAATCTAAATTGATTTCTCTTAATATTTTATATGGTCTTGACACAATGTCCCGATTTAGAATTTCCTGATTTTTATTTCCATCGAATTTTGTAAGGATACTCAAGGCACTCGTTAGTATAAGGATATTGGCGACATTTTATAAAGCCATCCAACGGTTCGATGTGATGAACCTCACAGGTATAATGATGTACTCATTTATCGGTCCTCAACGAGGATACTAACATAATGGAAAACGATGAGACACCTGTTTACATGTTTGTTTATTTCCAGGCAAGATGAGGCGGCTGGCGCCACTAGTGATGCGACTGTTGGTCGTGTCACTGGTGGCGCTCGTCCTGGCCGAGCCGGGGACGGGCAAGGGCGGTGCTGGGCGCAGCGTGGTGACCGCCTCCGTGGGGCTAGGGGGCATCCGCGAGCCTCTACGACCCGTGCGGCCCACCGCGCCCATGCCGCGCACCAAGCAACAGCGTCGCCAGGGCAAGCGTCGCCGCCTTAAGACAAAGACGACCACGACAACGACCACCGCCGTGCCGGGCGACGACGACAACGTGCCGACGACGCCCGTCACCACGACCACAATCGACCCGCGGTTCTTCGACCACAGTGAGTATTATACATGCTTGTTATTCCTACCATTTTACTATCTCAATTCCGAACTTGAATTGTGATAAAAAAAAGATTGCCTCAATAGGCACCCCTAACCCCTGGAGAATTCTGTTGGAATGCTCCACGTTCAAGTACATAATACTTACAATATAACAATTCCGTTGAACACATGTGAGCGATGTTCAAACAAACAACCCGCCGACCGTTTGTTTGCATAAAGAGCCAATAAGGAGCTACCAACCCCCTGGCCTCACGGACTTTTACATTCATCCCCAAGAAAATGTCAAGCGTGAAACGTCGGTGAGGTGTTTTGATGACACCGCCCAGGCAGTTCCCGCTGAGCGCATAGTTTCCCAAAGGCCCGCTACAAGAATGTCTCCTCGACGTGATGACATCCAAATTGCTCGTCTCAAAGCACCGTACGGCCGTTTATAGAAAGTAACTCTGCCGGGGACGGAATGTGTCCTTTCGCTGCCGCCGCCCGGCTGCTGCTTCGCCGGAAGCTGCTCGGTTTACACAAATACATTTCTTTGAAGAGTAGTATGGTGTTATTTTTTTTTTATTTCAATTAAGCGACAAAACGAGATGTATCGCCTGAGAATAAGCGGCGTAGGTAGAATGTTATATACTGCACCACATTGCGCTCGTCGCTATAAGTGGTTGAGTCTCCTTACCCCAGTAATTACACTAGCTACAACGCCCTTCAAATCAGTATCGCAACACAGTATCGTTTGCTCACTGCTGTTTGGCGGTAGAAATATGCACTGCGGTGGTATCTACCACCTGGTAAAGCTTTTATAACTGAGGATAAAATTGGTGTAGTAACGTAAACAATGATATTTAGCTGTGGTAAAAGACCTAATGGTGTTTAACCGGCTAAACTGGCGAAGTTTAATTATAGTTAAGAACTTAACCGAATCAACTCTTAAATAAACTATTCTGTAGTTAAAAATCAGTTAGGCTGCTAACCACCCGACCTGATCGAGTGAAGCGAAATGTTTACAATCAGCTCAACTTCCCTCTCGTCGCCGCGTGATTTGAAAACAATCAGATACCGTACAGCAAAAAAAAGTTTACCAACGTATTGAACTTGAAAAGTAACTTAATAAGAGGATATATGCAAAAGCGAATGTTTAAAGTAAACAGTTAAATAAGAGCACACGTGAGTACCGCTGTGGTGAAACACCTTCACTCAGCAGGAGATATACGAACAGGGGTCGGTGTAGAGCGGTGGTGGCAGCACCCCATAGCGCGCCCCGGTGTGGGGCTCATTTCACGCCTCTTGAGCGCGCATTGAACCAATATTAGGTTTATTAGATAGATGGGCCCCCATAAAAAGCGATTATTCATTTCTTTCCTCGCAACAATTTCATCAGTTCCGATATACCCTTGTAACCTTGCAATTAAAAGATTTCTTAATTTCCAATGAGTAAATTACATCTTTACAGCTTAAGATAAAAAGATAAAATACCTCACTAGCGCTTAGCAGTAAATACAAAAAATTAAGTATATACTCAAGGGGTGTAAGAGTTCCCACACAACAACTCACGGGATCCAAGTCAATCTCACTTGCTCATGATGAGATAGCCTAAATCCTCCCATATGAATCCTTACCAGATCGTGTGGGAAAGACGTTCAGCAGTGGAAGTCTATCAGCTGATGACGAGTCAAACTATGCCAATTATCCTTTACATAGAGACGTTTTCACAAACTGTACATAGATAATAAATTCTACAGTTTTTCTTCATAATATATGTATCTATGTTGTATATATGTAATATTTTTTTAACCGCCAACTTTGTAGTTTGGTAAAGGTTAAGATAATATAAAGTTGTTCATTTTAAATGGAGCGTGCGGCGTGTAGTATAGTTGAATTCATGTTCAAACATACATTACTAAAGTTTTGGCCGGCTTTCGAAGGAATGTTGGAAATTTTATGTATTACATTCGTGGGGTTTTGGCACGACGCCACTCAGCCCCAATATGGTACCCCGCGTGAGCAACGCCCTCGTACCCCGTCGCCGTCACCCCCTAATATCGCGTGTTGCTGCACAAATAAAACTCGTGAACAAACGACCAGTGTAAACAGTTACGTTCGTATATCGACATATCGATAGTATATACAACAATGTTAAAGTATTCACTAGTGGTAGGTCAGCCCTGTACTCTAACTAAGGTGTTCCCTGCCTGTCGTACAAGGTGGCTAAAAGTCTCCTTGAGTTCGTGGGCTTTGAAGGTGATGGCCATCAGAGCTCAATAAGCGAACCTTAGGAGGACGGCAAATGCATGGTGGTCTTGTATTTGCTATAGCACAGCGTGAGTGATAAGGAGGGCCTTGTGTGTGTGTGTTCCGTAGGAGATCCCGGAGTCCCACCTAATGCAGTCCCAGATACCGCCGAAGGGGTTTAGTGAGTAGAAGCCTCACATAGCCTTGTTTCTCCCTCAGAAGCAAGGTATCTTTTAAGATTTCCCACGCGATAAAAATAAAAAAAATTACCGTCTAGGTAGACACCACCATAGCGCCTATTCCTTTCCCCAAACATTACTATGTTCCGGTTTGAAGAGCGGTGTAGCTATAGTTAATGGGGTAACGAGACTCAACATCTTATGTGTCATTTGACGACCGTAATGTGGTGTATATATCATCGTAATTAGTACCATGTTGTTATAGGGAGGCGTATTACTTACCATCTAGTGAACATCCGACTGTAAAGGGGCACAACCACTTACGGGACTCGATCCAACTTCATCTGCTCATATGTCCAGCAGTGGACTTCTATCGGTTGATTATGATGACGATAATGAACATCCTACTTGTTTCCTCGCTTAATAATAAAAAATCGTATAAATCATGTAAAAAAATAATAAATGTTGACCACATATTAGAAGGAAACGTAAAAAACCAGTTAGCGCACTGTCGGTCCGCAGCTTGAAAGCGGTTCAGCAAAAAATTAAATTTACGCTTCGTAGAAAAAAAAAAAAACTCGTAGTTACAAGAGGAAATTGGCGAAGACAATGACAAATTGTACAACCACTATGAAGGTAGTCCGGCTCACTCTAACACACCTATGAAAAGCTTTTTTTATCCTTCTTCACTCTTGAAAAGCTGACGGCGAGATATACGTTTCGTGCGTTTTAGCCGTACTACTACTAAAGGTATTTTTTTTTAGATTTTTTGTTACTTTAATACAATTTATCTTACAACAGTTGACTATAGGATACTAAAATATTTAATTTACAGTTTAAATTGTTATTTAAACTGTAAATTATACAATTAGTTTCAAGTATGAACGGAATAAATACTTATATATAATAACATCGCATACTCCGACATGCTATTGATGGAAGTAGAAAGCAAAATTTTGTAAAAAAAAATTACATTACAGTTCTATTACATGTGACTGTTGCTTTACTTAATAATTCATAATATAAATATATATTCACTTATATTTTTCCTTTACAATATGAATGTATAAAAACTCGCGTCTTACTTTTGATGAATAAATAATAACATAGTACAATATCTTCGTTATTTCTACTTCAACAAAAAAATATCTAAAATATGTAAGAAAAGCGCTTTATTAGTATATATATTTTATCCGTATGCTGTAGCAGAGGACTTTCTCTATGTAAAAATCTACGTTTCACACAACTACCTCCGTAAGCACGTTGAATACCGTGGGCGCGTGAGTGTTGGAGTTTCTACTGAAACCGAATGCGACCTCTACTTCCGTGTGTCCTCATCGTCACAACTGTCACGTATAGGCAAACTTTACGTGCGGTCTAATAACTAACACGTTGATGCCAAGCTCCGATGTTACAGTTACACAAACTCACCCGGTTCAGTAAACAATCAATATTAATAAAGCATTCGGTATCGGCTCGCTGTTAGCTGCCGGGCCGCTTGCTGAAAATTAACCGTGAACAATGAATTAGGGTGGAAGCGGACCCCACAGCTTATTTCTGTAACAAATTAACAGAGTCCGATTCAATTAAAACTCAGTCGTAGCCTGGGCGTGCACGTAAGAGCTGGCGGTGGTCGGCTGGACTACAGCGCTTAACGGCACACCACAACCGTACAGTCTAAACACCGCCGGGAAACGTTTCCCTTTTAATTACAAACTTCACTTCATTTCATTAACACCCCAAATATTTTTATAACTTTAAGGAACTCGTAATTATTTTCTATTCATAACTGAAGCCTCTTACTGATTAGTACGGTAAACGATATTAATAACACGCTAGTTAGTGCATACTTGAGACTAGATAGTACTTAAATTTCTGTTGATTCGCCCTTGATAGCAGAAATGGGTGCAGCGAAAAATGTATAAAAGTAAACTTTAAAAATGTGAACCTGTCCATCTTGTTAGTTACATAATTAAGTAGAAAACATTACGCCTGCTTTATATAACAAAAAACCGGATGTACGTTAAAGCGCACTAATGTTGATATTTCGTTATCAGTTCCCGCAACGACGCCTCGGTACGAATTAAATAGGTATTTCAGTAACCGTCGGCGTTTCACCCCCGACGCGCTTTATTGAAATACCCTACGTGTTATTATACCGCAAATTGTGTGAACATGCCCCCATACGGTGGTCAAAATAATCGCGAAAACTTACGTTAATTAACATTTTCAATTATAAATAAATTACAATGATATTACGAGATGTGAATCTAAGTCGAAGTTTACATGCCCGACAAATAGACGCATCGGAAGCAATAACTTCATTGATCTTAAGCGCTTCTTATAACAATTATACATCGACAAAGTAGGTGCGTTATTCACTTAGAAATAAGTGATTTCTCTCACCGTCATCAAATATCGATATCCTTTAAAAAGTGTTTTTACATTTTGCTATTCACTTCTTAAAGAGAAAAGTAATGATTGTAACTGTACAGTAAATTATCGACAAGGATAGAACTCCTAGCAATATATTCTTAAGATTGACTTTAAGTTAGTCTTTATTGATAAAGCCTATATAAAGACAAAAGATATAGATATAGATTTCTCATGAACTTAGTTACTTAAGTAATAAATTGCAATACTTACGAATAAGTGCAATGTAAATATTATAGTAATATTTTACCGTCTTTCCGGATAAACGGAAATTTCGCTTTAGGCCTTCATCATCACGGCCACTGCGACCTTCAGTCGTTTGGAGATTTTCATATGGGGGATTTGGACCATTTCTCACCATTCTGGCCCAATGCGGGTTGTGGGATCCAGAGCTCTCACCGCGAGCAGGTGAGGTTGACTTGAGTCCCGTCAGTTGTTGTGCGGGGACCTCTTACAGCTCCCTTTAGGCCATCACGTCAAGTATATTATATAACTGTTTGTAAATATACTTTAAAAACAATAAGCGCACACTATCGACCCTAAAGGTTCAGTGCCGAATGTATCCTTTCCTCCTCCTGTTCTTCTTTCCAAAGATAAATACATTTCTGTATCAACTTGTTTGTCTTTCACTAAGATTATATTAAAATTTCTTAATAACGGCAGCTTTAAATTATCCTAACGGCGATGTACCTCTTTGAATCTTCTACACTATCACTATATTCTGTCACCTAGTTACGTCTCCCAAGATACCATCAACCTTACGAAAGCCCTCAACGAGCTGCACAAGCAGGTCAAGCGACTAGCATCATTAAACCACGGAAGACCACTAATAAAACATATTCAATAGCAGTAAAATCTAACTTAATCGATCCCATTTCCAGTATCAGGTATAAAAGCCGGAAGTAAAAAGTCCGTAACATTGCTTCCGCTTTCTCTTAACTTTTCTTGTGAACGCTACACTGTAGCAGAGTCTGCTCGCTCCCGTGCAGCGAGGGGTCGTGGGGTGGCAAAGCGGTAATAATGACAAAGTTGCCCACCGTCACACGGCCGGAAACGGAAATTATTTGTAATCATTTGATAGAATTACACCACCTTCAGTATACACCAATAACCCTGACTGCTTAGGTGATTCATTTAGCTTAGCAATTTCATTGATCTCCTAACTAGGATCTGTATGGATCATTATATACATCCTGTTTAAAATAAAGCTCTAATACTCTCCTTATGGATGAGTAACAATAATCGATATCAGGTAACCAAGAAACTTTACTGTTAAACAGTCAGATAATCGTATCGTATTTATACCTTAGCTTTAACACGTTCAATTTAAAAAAAATACTTGTTAATACATGGCTACTGCTCTGAGAAGTTTCATCATCATCATCAGACGTCCACTGCTGGACATTTTGGGACTGGTTTTCCCCAAACATTCCCTTGCGATTGGTTAGAGATTCATATAGAGAGGTTTGAGCCATTTCCTACCACCCTGGCCTAATGTGGATTTATGGCAGTCAGAGCCTCCTTGATTAGCAGGGTGCATCACGAGCTGGTGAGGTTAGCTTGGGTCTCGTGACTTGCTGTGCGGTAACCATTCTCAATAAACGAAGTAGTATATTAGAATAGAGCGATATTTTTTTTATATACAATTACACCCTTCCTTTTTGGCTACTACACCCTAGTCCTCTTTGTCGTTCGCATCACCAAGTCAGCCTGCTTGACATGAAATGGACGTCAATGATGATTTTTCTTTGTATCTGTAGTTTACCACATTGATATGTCGAAATTAGTGACCACAAGCTCTTAAATGACGGACTGGATAACCTGAGTCATCGATATACGGTGACTAATCTCTCGGTATTCTACCAAATACATTTTTGAAGAGCTTACCTAGGTTACCACCACCACGGCACCTTATATCAGGACAAAGGATCTCATGTCAATTATCAAATGCGAAGGATTGGAATAGTCTGCCGGTGTCATTGTTGACGTCCAGGTATGACGGGAGTTATAACAGATCAGAATACATCACCGCTTACCATCAGGTGGAATCGTATTCAAATACTAGTATACATGGCATAAGAATAATACTGTAATTGAGCATAATTTTCACTAGTGTATAACTTCCGGTATCTCTTCCTGTTTAAGCGCTTGAATTAAGCTTGAATAATTGTTGCATGGCGACGTTCGCTCGTTGCTTAACTTACACTTCCGGTATATGATTTATTAAATTTACTAGTTCGTACATCCCCGACGGCATTGAATACTGACAATAATTATCACTGTGAGAAACTTCAGGGGTGCGGCGGTGGGGATGAACAAAACGATTACAGCGGAGAAGGGTCCTTTCGTATCCTCCATTAAAAGTTCCTTTAGACCATCCCGCAATGCGACTTACGCCGTAAACTCCATTGAGATTATACTAGAGGGTATACAATTTCATGTGTCCTGCTAACAAACGGAGGAGTTTCCATTTAATTTCTTCAACTAGTTTTGTTTGAAGAAACTAATTTAACCTTCAGGGTTCAAAGAACAGAACTCTAAACTGGAAACGGTTTAATATATTTTTCGTCTTAAGTCTGAGAACCCCGCGAATTCTTGGTCGCGTCAACTTTGGAACAAGAAAGTCCTACATCGGTTCAGCCATTTCTATCTTACAACTAATATTGTCGTCAAGCTCTAAAGTCTTCTCCGTCACTATTGTCTATGTGTCGCAGCCACTAACACCTCATCCAACACGTAGGAGGTTCTAGATACAATTCTGCACCTATTTTCAGTAAAATTTAGTCGATGACAATATTTCTTTTGAACTCACCCGGATATGTATCTCCGTCGTGTTAGACATCTCCCTCCATACTAATGTAAGTGTTACCACTGTTATTATGTGAGAGGTAGATTATTCTAGATAAACACTTCACAATCTACAGTATCACCCATACCAGAACAAAATATATAAAATAAGAAATGAACAGACACGGTACCAAGCGTATAACGTAAGCAGCACTCAATGGGAATCGCGCTTTTTAAACGAACACCATCTACGTGAATGTACGCAATATTAAGTGATGCAATTTTTCTCAAATGAGATGATCCTGTGGAGCGGTAAACCGTGTCGCGCCTGGGGGTGAGTTCGGTGAGATAGTAACGAACTTACCGTCTGCTACGTCTCCCTTCTAACTCTAGTAAGAGCAATCAAACTCTAACTTTTATAATATAAATTATATGTATGAACTTCTGCAGGATAAAAGATCTCCTTCCATTGTGGGAACAATCTCTCACTGACTCTACCTGCTCCTCTATGTCGTAAAATAATAACAGATAATCAACGGCAACAGACTCCGATCTTCATAGACTTAATAACTACATCAGAACACATTACATGTATCTACGAGATAAGTCAGATGATAACTTATAAATTTTAAGTGATAAGAAAAAAAAATTAAACATCCCCTCCAAAGATCTGGTACATTGTTGGAATATAAAATTCATTACGCCCCCGTCAGATTCCACCTCAATATCCGGTTCGTTTTTCATGCGTTATTATCTTTCATAATTAATTCTACAACCTTTAGATCTACCCTCCTCATCTCTACTATTCACAGCGGCAATTTCTCGTCTTGAATTAAATATTAAGGTACTTGTGGATGGATGTTTCACGCTTTAATGATACTTCGACATATCAACCCCAATAGTCTACTGATTTTTCATCATTATCATCATTAAAAACTATTGCAGATTAATAGAGAAGTGTGTTCATAAAGGCTACAAAAAAGCTGGTGACTATATATCACCATCACACTGTCCTCATCAAACTGAAGTTTGAAGATCAGATCAGAAAACAAATTCGATCCTCAGCTGTTCTTTGTATAGTTGTTCCTATTAAAACAGCTTTTATGACTCGTTAAATGTGGAGGAAGCTGGAGATATTCTAATTCTTCTTCCATACAGCTTCAAGTGAACAGAGATAGAGAGAACAGAAAGGGACTGTAAATGAATGATGATGATGATGATGAAAGATAATGTTTTGTAGATGAATCTGTTGCATAAGTATTTGTTACGTTGACTTTTCTCATATTCAACCATCACGTCAGTCGCTACCATCAGGCATGCCTGAACCTTTCAAACTCACTACATCATGGGATAATCTATCTACTGAACTTTCATCAGGGTCATCGTGATGACACGTGTCACAGGCGATCCAAGATTAAAATAACTTAAAACGTAACATTGAAATTACGATTTTTTCTTCTTCATCATTATGATCAAAATATCAGGTGCGCTGGATCTCGCGACGACACAATTACCAGTAATTGGGAGCCCCGTCCTCATTCACGCCTCACGGAAAATGTATCGAAGAAGAAAATCAAATAATTCATCATGTGTGCATATTGAGGGCAAAAAAAATCCGAATTTCGTACGTTCTCTCCTAACCCCCCCACCCACCTCCATTAACGTTTCAAACGTCCCTAATTGCCCCGTTTGGGTCTAATTTGTATTCGCGAAATGGTGTAAACATATAAGCATATATAAAAGTTTATTATTCAACGTGTTTACCTTCAGGTTGGCGAGAACTCTGTCCTCTACCAGAACCTATTGGAAAATATAAAACCACATTGGTTTTTTTTTTTTTTAACAAACTCTATTATTTTGAAATATGTCGTTCGCCCTGTCATTGCTCTCGCTGCCACGTCCCTTTGATATAGTAAAAACAAAGAGATATCCGTTTTCCGGAAATGTTCCGGGAGCAATTTTCCCCACTTCAGAGCCCGGTACCAGCTCACCACCTAGTGCTCTTTAATTTTCCACATGTAATAGAAAACTTCACATCGACCGTCATGCACAGAAAGGTTACATCTTTTGGATCCCTTTAGGATATATATATAATAAAAATGAGTTTTGTTTGTTCGCCAATCACGTGAAAATTAGTGAACGTGCATTCGACGCGGAATGACTGTTGATGGTTATTATTATTATCCTTTATCATTTTATTTCTAAATAACTTTTATAAACGTTTTCATTGGATATTTCTTAAGCGGTTGTCATAGTAACGGTTGTTATAGAGACTCATTTGCATTCTAATTCTTTTCTTAACGCGGGCAGAGAAAAGCTTGTAGATTAATAAACAAAACGTTAATGGAAAATATCTATCTATATGAAATCCATGGCTCCATAAGGAACTAGTTAATAGAGTACTACTCTGGAGCGTTCCATTAATGGCGCAAGTTCCATCTCATTAATAGGCGCAATTATGGTGAGGGGAAAATGTTGAGAGGCACAACATCACACTTTTTGAATCATGGATGTAATTATCATTATTTACTGCACGAGCAGACCGTTAACAGGCCGTCCACCGTTATAACGAGGCGCTGGTTAAGATGTTTACATTTAAACTCCATCAGTACGAACGTTCATTAAATGTTTAACGGAGTTCGCATAGCGCGCACATTCATCCTCATCATCAGCCGATAACGGTCCACTGCTGGTCTGCCTCCGATGATCACCACATCAATCAGCTTTTCACTGCCCAGATTCCAGCGCCTTGGCAACGTTCGCCATAACCTTCAGTACCGCCGGACACCAGGGACCGTCGTTTAGTCAGGACTTGCTTTATCTTATTTTCACGTTCGTTTGCTTCTTTATATAATAGCCCCTTATTTTTTTTGATTAAACTTAAACGTTTTTATATGGCTTTATCAAATTTATACAATTACGGAAAGTTTAATTGAATAATCCGAGATTTCCGTCGTGAGTAATGAAGTAATAGAAGGAAAGAAAACAAGCTTCCTCCTCGAGGACCCTCATTCGAGTATTATGAAGTTAAATCATGAAATAATTGGAAGGTTTAATTTTGAGAAGAACTTGAAATATATTTGATAAAGTCGTATGAAAGAAAATAATGTATTTTTTTATATAAGACAAAAACTCTCATCTTATAAATGTATCATCATCAGCATCAGATTATATACATAGAATGAATGTGATGAATATAGGCCTTCCTCAAATTCCTTTACTATTTTTTACACGTAATGAGCTAACACTCGACGACAACTTCACACTGTTAAATTAAAATGAATAATGTGTGTAATAATTAGTGTTAGTTAACAGTCGGAATGCAGTTTAATAAACTACGGATATTAATCAGGTGGGTGGGTAAAGTACATCACCAATATCCACACTCCAACATATACTACCTCAGAATTCAACTGGAACTTCCACGTTAAAAGCAAGCACACAACCTTTGCGCCATTGTTACTATTAACTGGAGACATTAAAGACCTTGCTTATCCTTAGTCAGGATATAAAATGAAGAGAAGAGGATTTCACGAAGAGAGTTCATTGAGAGGTACAGAGGTTACACCATCGTCAGTCAATAGACATCCTAGGGTGAGAATAGGCTTCATCGAAAGATTTCCATGTCGTTGTTACTATGCAGTGATTTCCCGCGATCTCTACCTTCTCCTTCCTCCTGCCCTTTTCCCACCTATGTGGGGTCAGCACAGTATGTACTTCTATTTCATATCTCTCTAACGGCCGTCATATCTGAATTAACTCCCTTCTTACACATGTAGTCTTTCACAAAATCCATCCACACTTTCTTCGGTTTTCCTCTACCCTTATAACCATCCATGTTCATATCATTCATCCCGCGATCTCTATCAAAGTATATATAAAAAAAATTCTATTTTACGAAGCGAGGAAACGTGCTAGACGTTCACCTGATGGTGATAAGCCAGACGATAACTACGTGGTACTAGTTAGGATGAAATACACTACACAACATTGTGAACGGAGCCCTTCAAATCGAAACACAGTAATGTTTGATAACCTAGACGGTCTCTGGCAACAAGGACTCATCACCAGTGAAAAAGTGAATTTCGGGCATATAGAAAAGTATAAAAAATATTAATATTAAACAGAGCATTGTTTATATAAATATATTGTATGTTATAGTAGTAACAATGGTACAAGGTTATGCAAATTGTGAAGCGCTCATTGAACGGCTCCCGCCATATTATTTTGGCAGCACGTAGCTGCGAGGTGCGGGGGCGCGACGTAGCTACTGCGGTACCGCTGCGGCACCGTCGGCGAATTTATGTGCCATTGAGCGTGCAAGTGTAGGTGGGTGAGTGCGGAGCGCCGGAGCACCGGAGCGCCGGGGCGTCGGCCCCGCGGCCCGCCGCACGCCGGCGTAGGGCCGCGAGCAGTCGGACGGCCGACGGCGCCGCCGGTACGCCCGTAGTCCCCGGGGACCGACCCCGCTCAAATATTAAGTTTCGCGAGAATATTAAATTACTAACATTAGAAAGCTGAATAAAATATTTACACTGGTATACGAGTGAACGCGCGGGGGTTTGGAAACTGTTGAATTTTTAATAGTTTTACGCCTTCGCAACTGAAATTAATTAACGTATTACTAGTACGACGGCACGCCGGTGGCGCTCCGCCTGTACCTTCTAATGATTGATTAATATAAAAACCGCCAACCGGCACATGTCAAGCAAAATTAACAATTCCAAACCCCGACTCACTACAGGTCTTATTTATTTAATAATTATTAACTACTACGGATAAAGTTTTTCTTATGCTTTTATGTATCTTAGTAACTAAACTATTTAACCGTTGTAAATAACAATAAAGCGGCACGAAATAATCATCACAACCTAAAAGCCATAACATATTATTATTCTATGATATCTAAAAATTCGTCGACTCGTCATCATCATCATCCGATAGACATCCATAGCTTGGCATAAGCTTCCTCCATAGATCCCCCACATTTGTAGGTGTTCATATGGGAGGATTTGGACCATTTCCCATCACGCTCGCCCAATGCAGGTTGGCGGTAATGGTTTTATACAATATAAAATCTACAAAGGATACTTTCATACAACGTCACGGCTAGTACGACAATCCCTCCTTGATCCTTCCCAAACTCGTATGTTCAGCTGTGGACGTTAATAGGCTGAAGGGATAAGAAACTTTCTCTTGTACTTTACTCTTGTAATTTGCTCGTTACAAGCGAGCGCAAAGTAAACTACATGTTTCATAATTAAAGCGAATTTATCAAGTACTTGAAGCGGATACTTTTTTTTGTTTCCGGTACGAAATTAGAACTACTTCGTCATTGTGAATTACGGCTACGGCATACATATCGCATTGCTTTTATGCTTCATAATTACAGTTTTATTACACACCAGCTCCGGTTTAAGGTTTTTATTCAGAACCTAATTAAAACACTTGACGCACACGATAGAATTAACTTCGTAAGGTTCAACTGAAATAATAACTATGTTTATTTGTTTGTTAAGGCCAAAGGTGGCATGCTTATTAATGTACCTCATGTATATTTTTATAAGGTTCCTCAATAAGTTTATGGATGATAAGAATCTCTACCTGACACAGGTGGAAATACCTCAGTTGGTGTCAAATACAGCTTTTAATCTATAAACAACCAATGTAACTTGACCTATAATAGTGCATTCCAATTTCGATGATTTTTTATGTAGTGTAGCTATTTTCGTCCATAATTAATTAGTTTTTTTTTTTGTTTTTCTAAAATATTGGAATTTTTTCTCCTGACAACCCTTAAAGACCAACATTGTCTTAACAGTACGAGCATAGTGAGCGATGGGCTCCTAATCCACGGCACCACAGCGACGTTACGGGGGCGAATATAAGGATCAAGGCGAAAACTAACAATTTGTTACCATGACAAGCGACAAGTTACATGTGATCCTGTAGGCTTGAAATTCACTTATTTATACGTGTAAGCTCATTACTAACTTGTTTTTATCTTGTTTTTATCATTTAGATAAGAGCTACGAAAATATTCTAAATCATCAGGTGATAAGCCTGCTTGTCTGATGCTCTAGATGAATAAAGAAGCTTTAACACTATTATAGATTCTAGTATTCTAAGAATACAACTCTCTGTTTCTCTTAACAAAACACCAACGAGCTGACCACTCTCACAAACAATGAGGTTAAATAACCTTAGTAACACAGCTAAACAAATGGAACTCTGAAACAAACCCGTTTACGGCTACTGGGTGACGCTACCTGAACAGTTTACTGCAAAGGTTAGGTACTTTCGGTTCCGTATAAACCACCTTACTAGTGTCCACATTATTATGAGAAACATGCACCACTTAGACCTGTGTAAACACCAAAAAAATTTAAACAAAACTTGAACATCAACATCCCATAACGAGGATGAACACGGAGTCCAATACCTGGTAAATTTCCATTGTACCGGAAACAGGTTCTGATATTCACGATATAATGTTCAATGCTCGGCTCCAGGGTCAGGCTAGTAGTGTTGCACTGCTGATGTGGTGGCGGTGCAGCCGCAGGGAGTCGTGAGAGTTTTTAGCCTTGGCTGCCTTGGCCTCTAGGTGACGGATTCGAAGGGAACCGTTGCCTGTCACGATATGAGATAGAGAAAAGCGCGATGTACGTTCTAGCACACCCTTATAGAAGTGGAAAGGGAAGGATATCCGCCCGAGATGAAGCTGCGTGTTGCAGCCGGCGTCGGAGGATCGCGGAGATGAAAGCCTTTCCATGCCCATCATTACGGTTTTTAACCGGTGCAAGCCATTTGATGGTGATTAACAAAGCTGTAGATATTCCGTGATAAAGCCATCACGGTCTAAATCAGAAATAAGGATATATCTCACCACAGTGTCCTCGTGACTATGGCTGCTGCAAAGCGAGTGGAACTTCTCAATTTTATTTATTTATTATATCGTATTAGTAATACGTAGTCATGTAACCAATATATCGACGAGACTATCGGGAAGTTCACCTGATGGTAAGTGATAGATACACCTATAACATCATGGCGCTATTTAGGATATATTAGTATACACAGCACCACATTACGCCCATCGTCTTATTACGCGGATAATTATTCAATAAAAACTGAGTATGCACTACAAACTCTTTGGTTGAAAACACTGGCTGACAACGCTGCATTATAGATTAGATATAAAAAAAAATATGTTTTTTTTTTTTATATGAAGTATTTTTGTTTGCGGACTAAATCGCGTTATTATCTGTGCTTGAAGAATTTTACTACAACACAAGTTAACTTAATCACGGTGTCAACGTTTTGATTTGTTTTAATTACACTTAAAGTATACTACGTCACTCTTTTATGCCCAACTCAATATTTCGGAAGAAGATGTCGGTTACCAACAGCTGATATATTTGTCTGCATTTCAAGTAAAAATAAAAAAAAAACAGTGAAAATCGCGATAGATATTTTTGAGAGAGACCTATATCGAGCAGTTGAAGTCTATTGGCGGATGATTAACATACTACGTCAATGCTTGCTTCTTCGAGGAGTATCAAATCGAATTACCGTATGTGTTACCAAATATCGCCGACATGAATACGAATAGTGAGAGGTGCGATATAGTGTTGTACCGACGGCTAGTACCACCGACTAGTGATGCGACATTATCTAATGAACGTAACGCTTATCACTAGTGACGCGGAATTAACGAATGAACGTAACGCTGCCCACTAGTGATGCGAAATTAACGAATGAACGTAACGCTGCCCACTAGTGATGCGAAATTAACGAATGAACGTAACGCTGCCCACTAGTGATGCGAAATTAACGAATGAACGTAACGCTTATCACTAGTGACGCGGAATTAACGAATGAACGTAACGCTACCCACTAGTGATGCGACGTTAACGAATGAATAGTATCGCTATCTACCAGTGACGCTACTTTATCGAATCACTTACCATTAGGTGAACGTGCCGCTCGCCGGGTCAGTGACAGATTGGAGACGATTAAAAAAACTAAAGATTGGCATATCGATTTCGAAAACAATGCGAATAAATAAAATTGTCTGTTGTGGATTCAAAATGCGGGGAAACAAACGGAACTTCCGGCGCGGAACGGAACCCGCCTATTACCTTCGCTGGTAGAAAACACCAGCACCATCAGACATATTTTGCTTCCTCGTTCCCTTACCTTGGTGAATTACACGGAAGTACTTGCCTATCTAGTAAAATTATACTGATGATGATGATTGGTGAAGAATAAGGCAATGAGACGAGCGGGACAATCACCTGATGTTAAGTGATACGCCAGCCAATAAAATCGTAGCGCTAGTTAGGGTGATATATACAGCACGACATTGTCCTCGTCGCTTTGAGACATGAGATGTTAAGTCCCGCTACCCCCATAATTTCACTAGCCACAGCGCCTTTAAAACCGTATCACAGTCTGTTATCAGCTGGAATAGACACTGCCGTGGTACCTACTTAGACCGTCACCGACAACAGATACCTACCAGTAATTATTAATTTGACAATATCATATTATTAATATAGGGGTGTAAGGGATCCCGCCCAAAACTCACGGGACCCAAGCCAACCTCACCTGCTTGTGGTGCACTGACTGATGAACAGCCAAATAATCCCACTAGATTATCTATGGATTTTTCCCATAACTTGCGCCCTGCACTGAAATATTTAATATCTGAAGGCATTGGTTATAAAATTTTAAAGTTGAAACTGTTCATAATTAAGGATACAAAGGACATCATTTAGAGTTAAAGGCTTGTACTGATAAAAAACAGGTGAAAGCTTTCCATCAGTATTTATTTTGCTGATGGTATCGGCGTATAGTGTACGCTAATATAAACACCGCGCTTTTATATACTATTGAATGTTGTGATTTATTGTATGAGCAAGAAATAATGTTTTTTTTTTTTTTTCTTAACAGCCGAAGTCGGAAAATGCAACGTAGCATTGGGGATGGAAAACTACAAGATCTCCAACGAATCCCTCAGCGCAAGCACGAGTTACGACCAAAGTGTGTCCCCGCTGAGTTCAAGGTGAGTTTGTCACTTAGAGTTTTTAGAGTGGAATATTTATTATATTCATGAGATAATTTACAACACAAATACGTAGCGATATAGGAATGCAGGAGATAAGGAATTCTCCATCAAATGAAAAATTTACTGCGAAGATGTCTCATCCATTAAAGTTAACAGAATAATTCAATTTAGTTATAACAAACATTATGTAAGGTCATAGGTCTGTCTCAGGTCTTCTTCTTCTTCCTTTTTTTCCTTCATAGTATATATAGTACACAATATAAAAAATTATAAGTAATTCATCATGCCTATGTACACAATAATATGTTGTGTATTTTTGTGAATAACAGATAATTGGATAGCGTAAGTATAAATAATAGGATGGTAAAGCCTTGAATAACAGGCAAAATTGGAAATAAACAAAAAAAAACCTCTTGAAATAAAGGTATGAGAAAAATATTGTACTAAATAAGCTTTATCAATCATTTGTTAAAAGTATTATTAATAACATATTCATATACATCTGTCTGTTTATTTATATATTGAGTACTCTTGTCTAAATATGTTTTTGAAACGTAAGCCTCCTCTTTTGTTTTACTTAATGTTTAAACACATGTGATTAGGTAGTCGTCTACCTGTGATGATGGGCAGGCGAAGACCTATTTCTTTCTATTATATCCGAGCAGTATATTATGCTTTTGTTCATAACTAAAATATGTAACAAATAAAACTCGGTTAATTGAATACATTACGGAGAAGTTTATGAATAAACAAATAGCCGTACCCAGACCGCTTTGCTGGCTGTAACAACCTTACAACTCCGTTTGGAGAAGGATTTTTTTTTAATTCTTTCTTAACTGACCTATACTTGGTAAGGAGAATGTTCCTACCAAATTGCAAGTCTCTAAGTCTTCAGGTTTCAGAGATATCGCGATGAGTATCTAGGTAGTTCGAAATCTCATGTTTGTGGGCAAGAGTGCACATAGATGTTACCTAGTTTGGTTAATAATTGTGGAGACCGCACGAAAGTCGCTTACCCGGAGCAATTAACAAGGGGTTTCACATTCGGGGCTTAAGCCCACACGAGCTCGATACGAGACAATGGAGCCTAAAGCCCGTCCCGCCTCCCGCTCGAGGACCATCAGCGGCAGAATTAAATTTTCATACGGAATGCAGAGCGATTGTTATCCAACAAAAGCCTTTCGGGACCTACTTCGTGTAAAGATAACACGTGAGACGAGGAGGTTGGCGTAATCGTCATCTCGCCCGAGGGTCAGGGCCAGTTGTGTTACTTTAAGCTAACTTAATTTGACGTTTAGCACACTTCACTCCTATCCCACACTTCAGCCCGCGCTTAGATGAGATCTCACTAAAGATACTAACTCATAATCCCGGTTAGATTTTACGCTATTGTTAGCACTGTCCATCAGTTCAAATTGTTTGACTGACGTGGAGAAAATAGTTAATAGTTTATAATTAATACGTCCCGTTACCTCGGTAATTACTCCAGTTATAGTTAAATATTTAACATATAGTCATATAAGCTCCGACCGTTCACTCAAGCGCGTATCACCAAAATCACTCCGCTGTCTAACACATATCAGTCGTGAAAAAGTATCACGGAAGTACAAGTGTTGCACGCCAAAAGATTCGTGATAAAATTCCGCTTAAGAATATATAAAAATATCACAGAAAAAAAAATGTCTAGTGCTGAAAAAGTGAAAAAATTATAGACACAGTGCAACGTCTGCCAGCTTGGAGTCGGTCCGCTGCTGATTTAAGATCGACAACATATATTTCTTAAATCGTAAATCGGTACATACCAGCCTCGGGTACTTCTCCCCTCAAGCCCAGGCATTGTCAGTGGTAAACAGCTGAAATATCAGCCAAAAGGTGTTGACCACGTGGGCGCGTGCTCTGACTTCCCGTGTAGATCAGGGAGAACTAAAGATGCCTTCATGTAGGGGACGCCATAGGGACGCCAAATCCGTTTTTAAAAATGAAAACCTGAGAACTTGTAGAGGCAAAGAGATTAGCGTCATTCAGCCTCAAAGTTTGTGGCTGAATAAATCAAAACAAAAATCTACGTCCTCCTCGTTCCTCGTGCCTCCAGAAACGGCTCGCCGAGACAAATCAAGTGATAGCATCCACAAGAAAATCGGCTGTAGGACAAACGCGCTAACTTCATTTTACTTAATTCGGGGTTCACAAATTGACGTACGTGAATAAGTTAACCCCTTAGAAAAATAAGGCTTCCTAAGAACTGAATGTTATCGAACGCTTGGTCATCAAAAATATTAGGAAGCGTTTATTTCATATATAAAATTGAGCGTTTTTGGAAACGCTCTCAAAAATAATCGCTTTTCATTAGTCTACAAGACACCTAGTATGGGTAAGGAAGGAGGGAGCATAGCCGATTCGTGAACCGCGTCACCAGCTCGGCCTGTTAACTGAACTACCATGTAAACTATTTTTAGAATCCGACGACGCTAATGTCATCAGTTTGGGACCATTATTAGATTTAAGCTGGGCGTGGTGTTTATTGACTCAGTATTAGACGCACGCGCATACTATGGCCATGCAAATTTAAAAAATTGTGACTTTAACCCTCTTGCCCCAGTTGTAATTTATTGTAACATTGACCTTGTTGCCCTAGTGGTAATTTCATTCGTTTTAATTACAGCCGCCTCTATTGCCTCAGTATAAGTTTATAAGTTTACGACACAGGCTACAGCCATATAGATTAGGCTTTTACATAAAATTAGAAGGCTAATTATTTGCTCTAGGATTATGTAGTGAAAAAAATTTAAGCTTAATTTTTTAATAGGAATTAATTATTCTTCTCACCCCCTGTAAATAAAATGTTTCGCATAAAGTGTTAATTATTTCTCAAGCTCGTATATTGTTCGCATACAGGATTAGGACCGAGCTGCGCGGCGGCGCCTGGTGCGCCAACGGCTTGATAGACCAAGGCAGCCGACAATACCTGGAGATAGACTTACACGATGAATACCTGATCACCGGTACGGAGACGCAAGGAAGATTCGCCAACGCCGTAGGCGTAGAGTACGTCGAGAAATACTCGCTGGAGTACTGGCGCAACGGCCTCAACCGCTGGGCTAAACACAACGACTTCAATGGAAGCCGAGTGAGTAACAATATCTATAATTATCTCCTGATTCTGTATCTATATTTACCTTAAGTATCTTATTCCTCGAATCGTATTCCCCCATCACTCCTGTCCTCATGAAGTTCCGCCATCTCGTCCTATCTCCGGCTACCAAAGAGCGTATCGTAGACTGTAGGGTCGAGTGTATTGCGGATCTGGTCAGACCAACGCATTGTGTTACAACCCCTTAAATGTACAAACTGTGATTATATTTTATAAGAATTTGATTAGGTCGTAGTGTTTCATAATGAGTATAAGAGGTTGGTGGCAAAAGGCCTAAATACCCCCATATGAACCCGTACAAATGATGGCTCCTAGTATCCGGCGGTACCAGGAGGCTACGCTGACTGTAAGGTCAGGACAGTAATCTGGATGCGGGCAGCGCAGGACCGATCAATGTGGAGATCTTTGGGGAAGGCCTATGTCCAGCAATGGACGTCTATCGGATGATGATGATAGTATTTTATTGAACGTTCTCTGTGATACCACGATTACCTGCTATTTGTCCCTCCTAATTTTAATGCAGCAAATTTACTTTGTGGATCAAAGCTTTATTTCCACTGTCATAAATAACATGAACACAAAGTTGGCTGTCAAGTCCACAAAGCTGCCTCAGTAATTTGAACATGCCAACAATATCCAACCGTGTAATGCAAGATGAAAGACTGGATAACTCAGTGCAACCCGAAGACGAAATCGACTTCAAAGCGAGAAGGTGTTTTGACCTACTGAAGGGTGGCAAAGTGTTCACTAGTCTCACAAACTCCTCGACAGCAACAACAAAGTTTCGTATCACGAGCCCTACGTTAGACACTTGATTAGTGGCGAACCTGATGGACACTTTCCATCCAATATATTATTCCTTTGATCCAGCATTCATTAATAATTTCTTCAAATGAGATGATAAAGAAACTTCCAAGTAAATATTTAACGGATTTGTTTTTATTTTAAACAAAGCTTAGTACATTACAATTCCTAGTCTTTAAAGTATTACTAATGTTATTGTCCACAAATTTAACGTGAGAACAGTATCGAATACATTGACCATCCGAAATGTGATCAGTGAGCATTTTAGCTGCACAATTACATGGTGTATAAGACGTGGCAACAATTCAAAGTGGGTAAGTACGTGTAGGTTGAGGAGTTTGAGGGGTTCAGGTTACAAAGGCTACGGTCGCGTTACTGCAAATTAGTCCCCTTGCGCCGGAGAAGTCGACACTGTGTGTGCCAAACGATGCCAACCTATACAGATAATTACATTTACTAATGTTATATTAAATTCTATTAGTTCGCAATTTTTTTTTACATAGCTCACTCAGGACACGGGTTAGGACTGTATTGTTATTAAAGCAATACATTGTTATTTATCTAGAATAATTTTTAGGAACCTAATATAGGGAGCATATTCGTTATATATAAAATAAGTACAATTGAAAGATGTTTCTCAGCTGATCCCTGGAAATGTGAATACGTACACGCCGAGCAAGTGGATCCTCGAGTCGCCGTTCATCGCCTCAAAAGTGAGGTTCTTCCCGTTCGCCGATCACCCTAGGACTGCGTGCATGAGGGTGGAGCTCTACGGCTGCCGCTGGAAACGTAGGTCTTCCTGTTGTTATCATTGAACGTAGGTAACACTGTGTATGTGGTTACTACAACGCTCGCGAAGTGCCAACGCGAACCATCGATGCTCTATATAATTTTTTAATACCGTGCATCATCGCTGTGCGATTTCTCCAATGTCTAGATGGGAGTTCAGTTTCTCAATTAAACTCTATAATGTTTAAGAATTATCAATTTTTTTTTTAAATACAAAGTTTATACGGTTGATACAGCTGAGCGATTGGTGTCCGCCCGTTGGCGGTGAATTCAATGGTACCGTGTTTCCGCAGAAGCTATTGTTTCGTACTCGGCGCCCAAGGGCGGGGACATGCAGGCGATGACCGGCGGTGCCCGATTCGAAGACCTGTCTTATGATGGTGTGTTGCGCGGCGGGCGTCTAATGAATGGACTGGGCCAGATCACCGACTCTTACGTCGGTCCGAACGACTTCGAGCTACCCGATCCCGACGACACCGACGGTAATGTCCACTAACTCTATACAATATAGGTCTTCCTACTTTTTTAATAACATCAAAGGTACTGTTTTACCGCCTTTTTTTCGGTTTCGAGAGGGGAAATCATTGAAAGATTCTGGGATGAAGTCAGAGTTGTGGGATTCTTATTCACTAGAACCCCCTCGGTGGTGTTCAACAGTGCATTCGGTGTTACACATCTCTGAGGAGAAGCCAAACCCTCCTAGGCACTATCGCTGAGCCATACGCTGTCCCACGCAATGTCGCTTATTGAGCGATGAGCGCCCCACCCTCAAGACCTGCGAAAGTCTTGGATCCCTTTAGTCACTTTCTACGACATGCAGGGCTTACCTTAGTCCTATTTTTACTATCCCGATCTTACTGGGGCCCATTTACCGCCTACCAGCAGATAAAACAATGAATGTAAAAATCACTACGTTCTGTTTTGATTAGCGCTGTAGTAACTAAAGAAATTTATAATTAATAGTTAACGAGATTAGTCATCTTATCTCGAGCTGAATGTAGTATCGTGTAGACGTTCTGACTTGCACATCATTGTTACATATGTGCGTATACCATTAGGTAGTTAGATGCTTCGCTAAATAAATATAAAACAAACCCAAGGTCGGATGTTGAACTAAAGGTTTACTTTAATAAAATAACGTATCAAGATTAGAAATTTGTGGGATTCTTATTCACTAGAACTTGTGAGGTTTATAAAATTCCAACTAAACCTCACAAGCTCTGCTTCTCCATCAATTTCTACCTGCAAAAAGAAAAACACTGAATTTAATTTTAATAAGGTGTCTATTCCTAGGTTCCCGTTGGGTTGGGTGGAACAAATCCATGCTGGTGGATGAAGAGTTGATTCTCACCTTCAACTTCACCGACACAAGGCTGATGCAATATGTGGACATTCACACCAACAACATGTTCACGAAAGACGTCCAGGTAAATAGCAATTACATACTCATATTTGTTCATAGAATAAATTACACTAACAGAACCATCCCCTATTAGTCTTATTACTTAACTAGTAAATACTATAAAAATATATAGTAACATTAGTATACTACTGCCTGCTGGTAGAATAGATTCTGGGGTGGTTTTTTCTTGGTGGCGTCTCCGCCGAAAATCACATCATCAGTATCGAGAGGTTTTGTCAGAAATTCTGTGGTCATTAAAAACTATATATAAAACTACGATGTCATTTAAGGCCTTCGATACATCAGCTCGTAACTGAAGATATATGAGGAAACCGCAGTTTTCCGAGATTGAATACAATAGATGGGATGGTAGCGTGCAGACTGCACTCCGCGAGAGAACTAAGAAAACTTAATGCCACAACAGTTTGCAACGTGATTTTCGCCCTTAGAGCAACAGCCGTAACCACTTCCGGTGGCTGCGTGTTGCATTCGCTACAGTTTTTATTGCAGAAGTAATTTCCACCAGTCTTCACTACGGGCCGTTGAATGTAGTTCTAGTCGGCAATTTTCCATTATGACGTTTCACGCTGTTCCTTTAAAACTGCGAAGGCATTTCGTGAACAACGAACCGTAGGGGGTAAACATACATTTTGCTTTAACAATTAGAGGTTTACCATATACAAAATAATAATCAAAGGGCTCCCACCGCCAGCTGTTGTTGGTACTACTAATACCTTGTAGGCTGACACTAAACCTGTTCTCCAGCCATCGTGGTAGTACTAGTGTTTGCTTGGAACAGACAATAACCGTAGTAGAAAGACCGGCTCTTCTCTGTATAGTGGTGATAGATATACGATACTCGTACTATATTATAGCATGCCGTAGGCCTGCATACTAGGTATAGATAACACGTAGTCTTTAACAACAGCGGAACATTTTCCTATCGAGAAGCAGTAGTGTGGTATCTCATCGCTTACGATCGTGGCTCCAGATCCAAGAGCCCAGTATCAGATGAGCTGTAGAAATACGACTTTCAAACGCTTAACATCTCCAGAAAACGGAATAAATTCACAATCTGTGTTTGTATTTACCATACAGCTGTTCAGGGAAGCGGAAGTTTACTTCTCTCTGGAAGGCGAGCGCTGGCAGGAAGACTACGTGTCATACGAACCGAAGCAAGACAAGGTGTCGGAGCATGCGCGGATCATTCACATCGACCTTGAGAACCGCACCGCTAAGAACATCATGATAAAGTTCACCTTCCAACACGAGTGGATACTGTTCAGCGAAATAACATTTAAGTCTGGTAAGTTTATTTTATGTTTAGCTTTAAACAGGTGAATGTAGTATATTAAAACCCTACGAATATACTCCGTATCGACTTTCACCGCTAATGCTGTAGTAGATTCTAGTCCTAGAACATCGAATGGCTAGCCTTTATGCTCATACAGACGCACCATATTAGGAACATCGTGTATTACCCGAAGATAAGTAAATCAACTGAAGTAGTCATAATGTAACACTCAAACTCGACCTGTAATTACGTTAGACCCTGGCGCAGTGCTATGTCCCCGTGAGCTAGTAATGACTTCACGTAACTATTGTTTAGTCGTCCAATCTCATAGTGATGTTAGGGGTTAGTTAGATAATTCCAAACTCATAAACCTGAGAAGAAATGGAGGTGAGAATGAAGAGAGATCACCACATATCATTCATCAGACGAAATGTCTCCAGTATTCATGGACACGAATCGGCAATTCTTCCCTTTGAATAGAAGTAAGGTTAATGTGGAAAACGTAGGGGTGGGGTGGGTCGAGGCACGTTAATAGGTCCATTATTTTTCATCGAACCTTATCTAAAGGAAGCAGTCGCGAAGTCCGAACTGTTTCACGATTTTTATTTTACTCTAATTAATCTGTTGTTCTTTTGAGGAAATCCTCTTTTGTAGATAAATCTATAGATGATATTAAAAGAGAAGAGATACGAAAGAAGATATATATGTATAATAAAATTGAAATTAGTTAACAAGAAGGGAAATAAATGTGTTCGAAGTGGTTGTTTTCTATGGTTACGATGGTAAATCTTTGAATAACACTCTGTTTCTGGGGATATCAGGATTATTTGTCTCCAATCAGTGCATTCGGAGAGGTTCTTATAGAACGCACCGATGCCTCTCTACACTTTCAGTAAACACGTCTCTGAGGAGGAACCTAACACTCCTAGGCACCATCGCTGAGCCATACGCTGTCCCACGTAGGTTCGCCTGATGAGCGGCAAAGGCCCGCGAAACTCTTAGACCCTTTTAGTCGCATTCTATAACAAGCAGGGCTTACCTTAGTCCTATTCTTACTGGCCGGAGACTACAGTGCTGATTCCAACTGATCCTAGAGTATTTATATACGTAGATCTCTAATGTCGGAAATCATCCAGATAGGTACTTCCGCAGCGCTTATTTCTGCCGCCAAACAGTTAAGTACAAACATTACTGTAGAACTTGGGTAGCGAGACTTAACATCTTATGTCTCAGCGAAGAGCGCAACATCTTGCAGTGTGTACCATCCTAATTACCACCACCTTCTTATCGGTAGGCATATCTCTTACCATCACACCGTCCAGTTAGTCAAATAAGCAGTCGTAGACTTATCCCAGATCGGTCTGTTACCAGAGACCGTCTACGTAGGCACCATTGCAGCTCATATAGTAATGTGTAGACATTAGTTCAGGTTTGAAGGGTGCTTTAACTATATAAATTGCTGGGATAACAAGATTACATGTCACAAAGCGACAAACATAATGTAGCGCTGTGTACATTACTTTGACCAGCGTCATGTTGTTTTGTTCAAGTGTATTTAACATCAAGATTCCATTCGACATGGAAGCTTTTTTTATGTGTTTAAACAGTAGCCCTGGACTCCCACGAAGGCTCGTCAAGAGTAGGTAACTTTACAAATAAACGGGTTAAATTGTTCGATCTATACAGCCCCTAACCTCCCCTAATGCTTTCAAACCATGTGACTATATTGTCGCTATGGTTTATAACTTGTTGAACCAGTTCTGAGTAATCGATGTCAGACTATTTGAAGCTACGTGGGATAATAACTGCGAAGAGTTTCACTTTTTTTTGTTCTACGAACGAAGGACGAGAAGCGCTGGATGCTCAACTGTTGGTAAGTGATACGGCCGCCATGATAACGTGGCGCTAGTTAAGATCACATACCCAACACCACATCATGCTCATCGTCCTAAGACATATGTTAGGTCCCGGTACCGCAGTAATTTCTCTAGATATAGCTCCCTTCAAACCGTAACACAGTAATGCTAGCATACTACTATTTAGCGGTAGATATAGACGTTGCGGTGGTGCTTAGAGATAAAAGATATCCGGCTTCTGGGGTGGCCACAAGGTTACGTGGGAGTTGTACCCTCTGAGACCCACTCAGTGATCATCCTCACGGCATAGCGGGTGGCCCCGGAATCTCCTACGAAACGAAATCATGTCTCTCGGCACTCCTCGGTACCCTCGCTTTGGTACGACAAGCACTAGACCATCTAGTATTTTTCGGTCATCCCCGGCTCATTTAGAGGACGATAAAGACCTCGACATTCAAATCAGACAAACGAAAACCCTTTTAGTCGCCTTCTACGACAGGCAGGGCTTACATTAGTCCTATTCTGATATCCAATTACTGGGGGGGCAGACAGTGGTACCCCTGACATGAGGGACGTACCATCAATGAGAAACCAATATATAGGCGAGCGATAGCGGGAATCATTCGCCGAACAAAAGCAAACGAAATCTATCGCTTTTGTGAGTTACGCGAGCAATTGTACGTGAATTATTGCGCGATGCGTTTTTGTAATTTATCCAATAGCGCCGGAGCCGGATGTAGCAGGATGCAGCCGGATGTAGCCGGATTAATGATACACTGCGACGCTGCCGTACACCGGCGCCGGTACACCTTACAAAAACTATACCCATTGTTGACATAAAAAAACACATGTCCCTGAAAACATTACGCATTTTCTAATTAAATTTGACAACTTTTTTTATGCAATTAAGCGATGAAACGAGCGGATCGTTCATCGTTATCATTATCATCGGCCCATAGACGTCCACTGCTGGACATAGGCCTCCCGCAAAGATTCCCACGTCGATCGGGAAGGAATGGAAAGGAAGGACCTGGCTGTTTTCACACCGGGCTCGCCGAATGCGGATTGGGGGAAACCAGAGTCTCGTTTGTTGATTAGGAGGGTGCACCACGAGCTGGTGAGGTTGACTTGGACACAGTGAGTTTTACGGTAAGTGATAACAACGTGGCACTAAGTTGCGAGGATGTACACATCACTATACTTAACATCTTGGGACATAAGCCTCGTTATCCCAATGATTACACTATCTACAGCGCCTTCATACCGAAGCACAGTGATGATTGCACTGTACTGTTCTTATTAAAGTGCCTTTCCAACTGGTGAAGGTTGGCAATCAGCTTAGTAGAGTCCTTTTCGTCTCTGGTTCGACGGAACAATTCGAACGCACCAGATCTGCCAATCCATTCCCTGATATTCAACCTTGTTCCTTTTCCCAGCCTTTCGTTTTGCAGAAACTTTACCCATTGTAATCAGCTGCAAAAGATCATATCGCTGAGATAGAGTACATGACACTTCCATTGTTCGGCTGCAGTAGACCCTGCGATGGTAACTACTTACACGGTCTCTCAACAGAAACCTACCATCAGGTTCTTAAATGTTTTACTAAAGCATTTCTTTTATACTATCGTTAAGTTTCCACTCGTTGCTGCAGTTCACATGCACTGGTGCTGTTCATTACCGCTGTCAACCTCGCCGTTGAGAGATTACTTGCCTTTTCTGCGTCTGACATTTTTTTTATAGCACAATTTAACAACAACTCCATTTGAAATTGTTGTACTTCCTTCCATTATTCCTTTTTATGGGATCTAATTAAATTCAGGCGTTATAACCGTTAAAGCACTGCTATGCGCCACGATTCTTACTGCAGCAAAACAGTATGAAAACATTACTATATTTTAAGTTACCGTTACTATGCTTTTACGGAAAGGGGGGTGGGATAATATAGTGCAGTGTAAACATTCCAACTATTGCCGCATTGTTGCGGGCGGGGATATAACTTCCCACCAGTTTACAACTCGATCCGTCGCTTTGTCGGCACCGCAGTCGGCATCATCGCGTGGACTAAACGGAAGACTTACGGAGCCCATTTATAAAAAGTCCGAGTCTGAATACGTGTTTTCCATCCAGATCTCAGCCATACACCAACCCCGCGCCCGCGACACACTGCATTGTTCGGTCGCACGATGCCATTGTTCCGGACGCGAGGAGTTACGCGCTCATAGAAACCAGCTTTTTGTTTCCAACGTTAAAAAAAAAGTAATATCAGATTGAATTTTTTAAACCATACGAAATGAAGGTGACAAGGAAGAAAAGCCATTAGACCTCCGGGGACGGTATAGATAGGTACCACCGCGACGCCCGTTGCAGCCGACATACAGTCCAAACATTACTGTGTTACGATTTGAAGGGCGCTGTCGCTAGTAGTAGCAGTAAAGAGACAGTACAATATATATTCATCGTAACTAGCGTATCACTTACCATCAGGCGAACGTTCGACCCGTCTCGCAGCTTAATTGAATAAACAAAAACACTTATAGACAATACTTACGATAGAGTGTATGATAGTAAAATATCATTTTGTTGTCATTGAATTTGTTGCGCTTAGATAGCTTATTATATAGCACGGAACGAACCTAAGCTAAGAACACAAGGCTACGAAGCTGCCGACTTATTAACGGCAAGCAAGTCGGTTTAAGTTGGCCCGAAACCAAATCCCGAACATCCCGTTTGGCTGGCACTTCGTTAACCTTATCGACGTGCTGGCTTCCGAACTATTTTATAATCTTATACAACACCATATTGTTAACTAATCGGCAGTAATACATCATATTGTAGTAATTATGTATTACATGGAAATCATTGATTATATGAATATATACTCCTCTCAATGGCTTTCTTATTAAGAGTATATTTGAAGGCTTTCGGTACCCATTTGTTATATCTAATCTGTATCCTAGTAAGATTCATAGTACCAAAACTGTGATGCTGATAACAAAACTTGCTACAATTTTTTTTATATATAATACTATTGAAATAAATCATCCCTCCGTCAGAAAATCTTATCCCTTCTGTCCAAAGACGATGTGATCTGAACGCAAACAAGGAGTTCTTCATTATACTAATATGTATTTAGGTCTAGATAAAAGCAGGTTTGTTTAGACTTTACATGACATTAGATACATAAATAAACCATTTCCAGATGCTCGGAAAAATTACTGATGTTATCATCATCATCATTTCAATATTTTTTTTCTCCAAAGCCAACGGTAGTTTTGTCCGTTTGTCTGTTGTAATACAAACATGATGGTGTAGGGGTTACCGCACAGCAACTCATAGAAGCCAGACCAACCTCATCAGCTCGTGGCGCACCTTGCTAATTATCAAACGAAACTCTGGCTCCCCACTAAACCACATCGGGCTAGCGCAGCGGGAAAGGGCTCAACCTACCCTTTATAAACCTTTAAAAACGACGGGTCCTAGTACATGGTGGTACCGGAAGTCTTACTGGTTGTAAGGCCGCAGGAAGTCGCTGGACACGGGCAGGGTAGGACTGACCGATGTAGAGATAGTTGAGGGATGCGTTTAGCCAACAGTGAGTGTCTATCGGCTGATGATCGATTTTGATTGAACGTAAACATAAATGATTGTGAAACTTTTGTCGATCTATTTGGTCAAACAGATTGATTTAATCGATATTTAATTATTAAAATGAAGTCTCTCATCATTACAACCGATGGCAGTCCACTGCTGGACATAGGTCTCTTGTACTGTGTTCCACAAACCACGGTCTTGCGCTGTTTGGTTCCGGTGGCACTTAGTTGAGGATCAGCCAACGCTAAAACGCTAAAACTTTATAACTTTAATGATATTGATTTTATTAAACTTTGATATCACACCAACAGTGCCCACGGTGGTCAACTCGTCCAATGAGTTCCTGGAAGAATACTACAGAACCGACATGCCACCGTCGTCTAAGAAGAAAAGAAACTACTCCGTGAAGGTGTCTGTGGGGCTGATGTGCAGCGCCCTGGTTGGTGGTGGGGCGTTCGTCGCCACCTTAGCGGTGATACTCACCAAGTGCATCCGCAAGAGGATACCGAACATATTAAAGCAGCCGTTCTGCCCGTCAAGGAGCAACAACAACAATAATAACAATAACAACAATAACTCTAGAAGCAGTCGCCGTCATCCACCCAGGTTGGCATTGGCATTAGCTAACAGTCCGCCTATATATATGTTACGATAAATAATTTTGCATTTATTTATTATTTAACAGTCAGATCACCAATAATTCGTATGTTGTTATGTAATCTTACCGTCATTACTTCCGGCTCGACAGTATCACCCATTTTTTTTATTCTACCAAACCACAATACAAGCGAGACTTTCAATGAGATGGTGAGTAATACGCCTGCTCACAACAACGTAGCGCTACTTAGGACCCACATCTCACCATTATGCTTAACGCCTTGATACATGAGACGTCTCATTACCTCAGTAATTTCACTAGCTTCAGCCCCTTTCAAACCGGAACACGGTATTTTTTTTATTCGATGAAGTTACGAGACGAACAATACATTCAATCAGATGCCAATAACAACGTGGCGATAGTTAGGATGATATCCACTGTAGTGTGGAGATCCCTAAAGCAGGACTTTGTCCAGCAGTGGGCGTCTATCGGCTCATGATGATGACACTGCAGCACATTGTGCTCCTCGCCTTGTAGACAGTGCTATGTTATATAATTACCTTACAATACTTTGAAGGTTTAGATTAGATATCCAATGATATATTCCTATACGCTGAAGTCTAGATATACTACTTGAGAGTAGCTTATTGACTGAAAAAAAATCTTGAATTACTCGACATCGTACGTGTAGTTGGTGATCTTGCATATAAATAAATGCAACATTCAATCGAGTGAGACAAGGGGTAGGTGCCCTATTACCACTTAACTAATACTAGATCCCCTCTTCGATCTAAGGTCTAAGTTAGGATCGATAACTTGAGTAGTATATTCATTATATCATGTTTACGTGACTGCGTAACATCAAGGAGAGGACCGGATTGGAGACTGCCGTCCAGCTGTTCCACCTCGAAAGAGACCCGGCGAAATATAGTGAACTGAACTCCAACTTCCGTTAGTCGGAGGAATATCTTAAGAGGAAGGATCATATATATAGGACAGATTTAACTGATTATCGTTATTTTCTAATCATCTTTCAAAATATCACTAAAACATCAATACAATCGCAGTAAAAGTTGCTTTTTTTTTTTATGTACAAAATCTCAATAAAATTATAATTAAGTTGTATACTAATTGTACTAATTGTTACGCAGACCGACGGTAGTGGACGAAGACTATAGAGAACCTTACAACATATGGAAGGAGACTCTGGGACGCAACGCTAGAAGCCGCCGCGTTATAGAAATGCCTGATCAAAACGAATACAACGGTAAGGTTTTTTTTTTATATAAATAAACTGTAAGCTACAAACGACGGCCTCTGCTGCCCGGTGGTGCAGGCGGCACAGGATCGATGTGGGGATTTTTGGGGGAAGCCCATATCCAGTAGTGGACGTCTGTCGGCTGATGGTATTAGACGGTCGTGAACACCTCCGACTCTCACACTTTTCTAGATGATGTTTCGCCAGAGCTAGACCCAGAGCCTCGTTTGTTGATTAGCAGGGTACACCACGAGCAGCTGCGGTTGGCTTTGGTCCCGTGGGTTGTTGTCTTTCAGGAGGCTTCAGTTTCTCGAAACGTCTTAATCGGTACCACCGCATCACCTACTTCTACCAACAATCATTAGTGTGCAAACTTTATTCCGGTTTGAAGGGCGTTGTAGCTACTAAATTACCAGGATAACGAGACTTAACATCTTATATCTCAAGGCGACGAGCGCAATGTTGTGCATATCATCCTAACTAGCTCCACATTGCTAAGGGCCAGCGGATCATTTACCATCAGGGCAACGTCCCGTTTATTGATTTGCTGCATAAAAATAGTCAGTATTAAAACAAGTGCAATGATTGAATGAGTGAGATGAATCAAGACAACTTCCGGTATATTTAACAGTGCACAAATCAAAAGTACAACTTGAACAAGTGTAAAACTCACCCTAAACTAGCGGGCACGTGGCAAACAATGCCTTCACAAATGAGCAAACTACCGGATGCTTGTTTCTGTTTGACGCACAAACAGCCACCCCCATAGTATCACACCCCGCTCCTATTGTAATAACCAAACATATCACATTCAAGTTGTGTTTTTGGTTTCGGGGAGGGAATCTTCGAAAAGATTGCCTTTCTGGAGAGAAGTCAGAGTTATGTAGAGATTTTTACCCACTGAAACCCCCTCGACGACCTTCGGCATTTTGAGAGGTCACGGGATCTACTTTATGCAAGACCTACTAGTCTCGTGAATACTTCAATGACAGGAGACCATGTTCAGCCATCGTCCTCCTCAAGGTTTAGAAGGCAACGTGAACCCCATCCTGATCGCCAACGACCTCAAAGGACCTATTAAGATAAGGGAACACTATTCACCGGTACGACGTGTTGACGCGTTACCACCAGCTTCGTCTCCGACCGGGATCAGTCCTCGCTCCATCCCCTAATCTGATATACCCAAATTAACCCAGCATGGAACGCACGCACGCATAGAAAAATTAATGAAAGTTCTCCCCTTTCATTGGCCTATAGGTTCCCTCCCATTAGTCTGGTCTCTATAGTATCCGGACCGGGCAAAGTGGAATTTAAACGGCAGCTGACTTTACTGAATTCCTTCCATTGTACCAGTCTGCTAGCGTGAGGGTATATCCACACATAGATATAAATAAGGTATTTCCTCACCCACTTTGCTGGCCGTAATGCCAAATCAAACTTGAAATTTGTTTCAAATATTCCTTATGTCCAACCGCGATCGCAAATACCTTTCTATACCAATCGTTACCATAGCAACCGCATCTAAAGTCTTCCCGCGTCGGATGCTTATGTTCCCTTTATTTCATCGGACTTCATACTTCAATATTTCATCTAACCGTTTAAAGATTACGACGTCGTCTCAATTTTTTATCATCATTATCAGCCCACAGACGTCCAGTGTTGGACATCGAGCTCCCCCAAATATTCTTCCGCTTCCCGCAACCTTCACCAGATCGTCAGACCACCTGGTGGGGGCCTGCCAACACTACGTCTACCGGTACAAGGTCGCCATTCGAGGACCTTAGCGCCCCATCCGCTGTCAGCCCTTCGAACGATGTGTCCTTCCCCTTCATTATAGCGAAAGCTAATTTTATTTAATCAAAATCATTATTAAGTTGGTCCAAATGGTATTAAAATATTCGACTTCCTTGAAGAGTTTGATATCCTCAAGCTGCACGAAGGTTATAAACTGTGAAACTGTGAACCAACTTCCGGACGTAATAAGTGTTAGGGAAATTGAAAAAAATTAATCTATGTTCAGTACCTCATCCCTGTTTACTCTTGGAAGCTCCGCTATCTTTCCGCGCTATTAGGAGTGAGGCCAGCCACCCCGCCGCACTCCAGCCGCCCCTCGACTGCGCTCGTTAGATCTTCTAGTGCTCCCCGTCCGCCTCTAGTCTGTTATTCCGCCTTAGGTATCCATTCGCACAAGCACAACTGACGAAAACGAAACTACACTTTCGGAATTACTCCGTCATCTATCCCAACTGCTAGAGCTTCTGCTGCTGCAGCTGAACCATGAATTATAGCCATTAAACTCGATTCGACAAGTTAAACTAATAACAAGTGTTTTTGAGTCGATCGGTTAACGGTGTCTCATCATCATCATCAGCCCATAGAAGTCCACACTGCTGGACTTAGGCCTTACCTAGAGACATCCGCGTCGATCGGTGATAAAGGTTAATACTTAAAAATATTCCTGTTCCTTTATATTTATATCGGGTAATTCAACACAAACAAACCACCGAAAAAAACCGTACAAAGTCCGACTTTAGATTTTAATTAAAAAAAAAAAATGTAATTAAAACAAAACACGACGCAGGAAAGACAGGTGGAGCGGCGGGAAGTATAGGGGGCGCGAGGAGTGGTGGAGGTTTATGATTAATTTGCGAAGATGAATTATTATTTAAAACGGGCTAATTGTGAAGCCGCTTTCATCTTTTAATACGGGAACATTGCCTGAGCAAAGGAAACTGAGCGAGTCCATTTTGTTTTATTAATATCCGCAGGTGGATGGAGGCTGCTGCGGCTCAGTCTGCTGAATTAATGGCGTCACAGCCCTAATCGCGGCACATTTCGCAGCCGACGAACTTATTTTACGACTCGCACTCGGCTTATTACCAGCCGCTGGATATGTGCACCAGCTAACCCCATGAGAAATTACCGGACGGAAGTTTGCGCACACCAGTTCATTATGGTCCATTTAAATACTCTTAAAGCGAAAATGTCCGCGATCATTATGACATTTTTTTACCATTCTACGAAGAGACGAGATAAATCAGATGTTCACGTGATATACGTCATCCATACGCCCTCATATGGACTCCTACAAACAACTGCTCCTGGGCCCGACGGTACCGACTGTATGTAAAGATCTCTGGGCAAGGCAGTCCAGCAGTGGACATCTATCGGCTGATGATTATGATGATATGAGTCATGTAATAACCTAGTGTAAAATCTCCTACTTATTTGTACTATCACCTATCGTTATTGGTTCTATAGTTTAGGGGTGATATAAATCATGCTCAGTGTAAGGAAGCGGAAAGCCGCTGGATGCGATCAGCTCAGGGCCGATCTATATGAAGATCCTTTAGGAAAGACCTATGTCGAGCTGTGGATGATAGATAGACTTATTATTGCTTTTAACACCATCAGGATAATATCCTGCTGTTGTCGTTTCGATGAGTAGAATAAAGGTTAAGGAGAGTTAAGGGTATTTAATCTGAGAATTTAATATCATAATCATCAGCATTTCTTCAGAGATGCCTTGTGATGTTATTTGAATTCTTTTCCAACGTTTTGGATATTTGTAAGGGTCAAACGAATCGTTAGATGGATGTTTGAAATAACGGCAGTAAGAGGGTGGATTGTTTTATTAATGTAAAGGTAAACAGGTTTACTTCTAACCGTCGGTTAAAAATATAGGTGTTATATTCGCGTACATAATAGTTTATTTTATTTAACAGATGACTCCGTTGAAAGTCTAATACAATTAGAATATTTAGCTTGAAAGTTTGGATCATCTAAGCAAGATGCTGCTATGGTGACAATCCATTACCAACACAGAAAATATGCCGTAAAGAAAATAAACAAATGATCATGTCTCGTTCCTATCTTTACCTTAAAATAATGCTACACTCCACACAAACGTAGTAGGTAGTGCTTTTAGATACTTCATCAGCCGATAGACGTCCACTGCTGGACATAAGAGTCTCTCAAAGATCTTCACATAGGTCGGTCCTGCGTTCCCCGCATCCAGTACACATTTTTGTTTTGATATTTAGATACTTATCCACACATAAATATTCAAAAGGAAAAACTAAATATACACTTTATTCAGTAAACGTCCCAAAAATGAAAATGCTGAAAAAAAAAGAACAACATCAAAAGAAGACTCACCCCCAAAATTCTAACGCTAATTTAGCGAATGCATTAAATTATTGAATGCCCCCGCATTAGATAACATTGTAAGGAAAATTCTAAGATAGGGTGTGCTCGTTACGGTGGCCGGAAGTCCGGCCGGGGAGGCGGCCATTGTTCAGGCGCCATATTGAAAAGATGATGCGCCCTCGGCGCAGGATAATGGCCCGCCGACTTGTATTTCCGTTTAACATAACCACCGTGGAAAATAGTTAAGAAAATAACAGAATTTCATGTTGAAAATTCAATAAACTGGTATCCTACTTGTGCTAGGTCTCCGCCGCTGGTGCTGTGTATACCATTCCAGCTAGCACCACGCTGTTATAGGCAGGCGTATCACTTACCATCAAGTGAACATCTCTCTCGTCTCGTCGCTTAAAGGAATATAAAAAAAATGCTCTTACAGACTGTCAATGATGAGACTTCTTGAAATTATAGTTCTTTAAATAATCTAACCAATGTCCTAAGGACACAGAGACGGGCTGATTAATCTTCTTTACCATAGATTTTTAGTTCCTAGGCAGTTGACTGTAATATAGTATTACTTCGTTTCTATCTAGAAAACATAGCAGCTAGTGCAGCTGCAGACACTCATCAATCACTGAGGGTCCACCTTCCACTTTTACACTGTGTATAATGGCGACGTGTTGAAGCTTCCGACCCACAGCTGAAGTGATGAACGCGCCCACACCGTCAGGGGTGATACCGAAGAAGATACCCTTTGCAATATATCATCTAATCTTAATTTTTTTTCGTACAGAGATCTGCGAGGATCCAGAATTCCCTCGACCCTACATGATGAAAAGACCGGGCCCTCACGAGAGTTTCTACGCCGCTACGGACATTATTCACCACGTGAGTAATCATTTAACTGTTATATATATATATCCTCAGCGAATTGATACTCGTATTGGATAGATAACTCCTCTATCAGACCTTGCGAGATTCATACAAATGTTTGTGTATATATATTGCTTAATTTGCATTGTATACGTATACAAATATCATTTACTATTGTTTATCAGCATTGGCGAATGTTAAGAGTTGTTGTAAATATTTACAAAACGCGTTAATTTCTCTATTTACCTTAAACCGCATAAGTTGTTTCTCTGATCCAATTGATCAGAGTTTCGTTTATTATACAGTAAAAGGTAGAGGTGGATTCCCACGAAATACAATTCGTTGGTGCCTATTACTCCCTCACATTACAAACGGAAGTCCCTGGAATATTGTGAGGTGGCACTGGCATGGGATCCAGTGTACATCTCATGGTCTTGTTACATATCATATAAATAAGCAGGTCAAGTAACAGTCCTATTTCGGATAAAAAATTTAGACGAACAAAGCTCGCCATTTCTTCAGTCACCTCTCAACCTAATTCTCGATCCCCCCCCACTACATTCAGAGAACTGTCCAGTGCCAAAGCAAATGTTTAATGGTAACAAGAACAATATAAAACAACCTTAACGAGATTCCTTACGGAGTGCACAGGGATGTTCTGGTGGTTGCCTACCCTCAGTGTATAATATATACCTTTGGGTATACAGACGTGTAGTGTATAATCACCATTATAAACCCTGTTGATTGGTATTGGTCGCCTATAATTAATTATCCAAGCGCCCAATCAATTTTCCAATTTGAAATCTAACCCAACGTGAACTCATAATTGACTATGGATGCATTTGTTTAGTCGGCACAAAGATAATTAATCCATAGATCATAGGGTTTAATATACACTGATTATAGGTCTTATAGGTCTTTTATGTACAACGCAGCTTCTTTTATATATCATGAGATAAACATACTTTTAACGACGATCTGGTGATGATCGCGGAAACCCGCGAGGCGCGACCGATCGATGTGGAGATCGTTGGGTGAGGCCTATATCCAACAGTGGACGTCTATCGCCTGATGAAACTTTTTTTTAATCGGTGATAGTTATCCGCTAGGCCGTTATGTACCAAAGCAGTGCCTATTTCCACCGCCATACAGTAATGCGTAAACATTATCGTGTTCCCGTTTGAACCGCGCTCTAACTAGTGAGATCACAGGGCTAATGAACCTTTCATCTCGTGTATTCAGTAAAAAGTGGTACAGCAAGCCAGAAACTGCACAATTCTAGTGGCATCTTAATTAAACCAGGGATCTTATTGCATACCATTTTGTTACTATAACTTGAGAATTAGTATGGATTTTAGAGGTTTAAGTTTTTTCTATATAAATATATGCAATATGTAATGAAGCGAAAAATCCGTGTAGACCGTTGTGCTCAGCTGCAATTTACTCAGCTCCTCCTATTTATAACCAGAGTCACTTCCTTCTTCGGAACATACGGTAGTTAATTAAGTCTTATCATAATCATCCGTCGCGTACAGTGGGGCTTTAGCTCTTCAACATCAAAGCCGTCATTTAACCGCTGCCTTTGCAGATAATGGAGGATCCTTTGCTGATAACGTTTACGATGTCCTACATCAAAATTTTACAATCCCTTCAAATCCGCATTAAATCTAACAATCAATTAAAACACCCCCACAAATTTCAACGAGCTATAGGACTCTCTTAAGAATTGAGAAGTTTTTTTGTATTTCAGCAAAGAACATTCGATCAGTTTCATCTTTTAAATAAACCAAAAACCGTTGTCGTTCAAAGCTAGAGACAAACAGATTTATTTATTTCCTTTTCCGTTTATATTTAATGTAAGGGGTTGCTCATAACAACTTGTGGTAGCCAAGCCAACCTCACCTGCTCGTGATACACCCTGCTAATCAACAAAAGAGACTCAGGCTCCCACCAATCCGCTTTGGGCCAGCGTGGTGGGAAATAGACCAAACATCCCCATATGGACCTCTACAAATGTAGAGATCTTTGGGAGAGGCCTATATCCAGCAGTGGAAGTCTATAGGCTCTATCGTCTATAAAGTTACTCAAGATAGACTGAGTAGAGAAAGTTTGAGGAGAGCTGGCAATAGGATATGCAAGCATAAATATGAATATGGTCTAAGTTTCTAGACGTTCACTTGATGATAAATGATACTCTTGCCCAAAACAACTTGGTGCTAGTTAAGATCACAAACACAGCACCACATTGCGCTCATCACTGTTATATGACGTTGAGTTAGCAACCTAGTAATTTCACTGGCAGCAGCTCATCAATTGGAATGTACTAATGTACACTACTATTTGGGGTTAGGTAGAAATAGGCGGTGGTGTGGTACATGAACAGTACACTTTATGCAGCTGCAGAAATCTTCATAAAACATATCTTGTTTCTGGGAGGAAAAGGTTATGTGGGGCTACTACCCGCTAAAATTTTCTCAGTGGTCTCACTCAGCGCATTAGGAGAGACTCCGGGATTTCCTACGGAATTCACCGGTGTTCCTCTGCGCTCTGGATAAATCATCCCACGGAAGGGCAAAGAAGCACCCACACTGTGCTACGGCAAATACAAGTCAACCATAAATTTGCCCTTTTCCTAAGGCTTGCTTATTGAGCACTGAGGACCCTTTCAGTCGCCTTGTACGACAGGCAGGGAATACCTTAGTCCTCTTCTTAATGGCCCGGGACTAAAGCTCTTATAATATTGTGCTCCAATACATTCCCGGGCGTCACACTTTAACGTCTGATTTCCCGCGAGGTATCAGCTTCATTCCCGCCCTCCTTCGCTCCCTTAACGTGCCAACTGATCGTTAATTTCTAATGAGCAATGAGCTCCTGTACTGTCATCCCCCTGACCTGCACCCCTGTCTTTTTCAACGAATCATTCATACGACATTGGCCGCTCACCATACAAGCGACGATCGTAGCGCCATATCGTCAAGTCAAATGATTCTATATAACTGATACGCTAATAGCTTTAATAATAAATAAAAGTTCTTAAATTTCTTAATTTTATTCCTAACCTAAGCGAACCCACATTTGAGTAAACATCACTGTCAGAAATCCTAACAATCAAATAACCGTCTAGGTGGATACCATCGCAGCGCCTATTTTTACCCCCAAAGAGTAATCTGCGAACATTACTGTGTTGGAGTTAGAAGGAGTGCTATAGCTAGTGTAATTACTGGGGTAACGAGATCAATTTCTTATATCTTAAGGCGACGAGCACAATATGTTGCACGTTGTTATGGGCAGAAGTGTTTTTTACCAACAGATGACGCTTCTGCCCATATGATGATTAAATATCAGATGCAGGCACTAAAACCAATCACACCCCCGTTTAGCAGTTAATGTTATAAATATGATTGAAGTAATTATAAAAATATGTTATCCGTTAAAATATAAGTTCAATTTCGTCCACCAAGTTGCCATTAAAAGATACGTAAAACCTTATTAAGTGCAACTGCGGCCTACTAACTTGCCAAGTTGAAATTTACTGTACACCCTGCGGCAATGGGCAACCCTATTCTGAACCCGAAAACTCGACGAACTATTACGAGTACAAAATTATTTGACCCTAGCACGTTACACACACACACACATCTATATATATATATATATATCAATTTTCTAGGCTCATAAGCAAGCGGCTCTCAAGACCAGAGAGATGATCGCCATAAAAGATACATCTGCCTTTTACAACATAGCTCTTATTATGATGTTATATACACCATCACATTGTGATCGTCGCCTTGAGACATGAGTAGTTGAGCCTCCTCACCCCAGTAATTATACTAGCTATAACGCCTTTAAAACCGGAACGCCGTAATGTTTCCACAGTACTGTTGTTTTGTTTGACATCATCGCGAGTTAATTACCGGAAGAAGTTTTCTCTGCTGTCATATATTTCGTAGTTGAATAGTTGTAATAGAACAGCATGTTATTTACGCCGTATGTAAGAAATATTTCATCAAGCACTTCCTGAGTGGAGCTGGAGTTCAGCATTGCGCTATGGAAACTTTTCATATCTCTTTAAAACATGGCTCCGGAGCCGAGGCGAAGCGCAGGAAACTAATGAAGCCAGTTCTCCAATGTTTGGTAAGGAAACGTTCCGCAGTAAAGTATATTAAAAATAAATTAAGCATGTATGACTTTTTACCTCATTTAAGGTTTCACCAACTTCTAACTTCGTCGGCGCTTTGAATATACGATCTTGACAATCTCATATAGGAGAAAGCGTGTACACGTAGTGGAAGAAATAAAAGTGCTCTTAATTTTCTTATTTATTTATTTTGTATAGGTTAACTAACAGTTAAGAATATCAATAATTACAGATAATGAATAGTTTTTATTGAGTATCGACTTGAACGCCTTTTTTCCATTCGTTTTCTTTCAACAAATCGTATTTGAAACTGCGTTAGATAAGATAAAAAAAATACACAGACGAGATTAGAGGGTGGTACCAACTTGAATAGTGGTTGCAGGAAGGAAGAACCGGAAACATTTAACAGGTTAGAAAGCTTATCTTCGCCTTAAGGCTCTTAGCAAGGGCTTACCATTGTAGGTATGTAATAGATCGGAATATTGATTGAAGATTGCATTTAGGGGTGTATGAGGTCTCGCACAACAGGTCACAGGACCCAAGCCGACTTCACCTTAACGAGGCTCTGGCTCCCATCTGCTCGCATTAAGCCAGCTTCTAAAACAACGACCCCTGGTGCCCAATGATGCCTAAGTCCAACTGTGGTCATCTATCGACTGATGATGATTGCAGATAAAATTGAGTGTATAATAATTCAAGATCAAAAAATAATCATACTTCGATTATATTCGTTTAAATCAGTTCTCATACGATTACTTTCAATATTTATCTGGTTCCGTTGGACACCCTGTAGCTCCATTTATACCATATTTCCAGAACTCGACAGAAATTGTGAAGATTAGATAGGAAGTAAACCTTTGTCGAGTCTTCTGTGGACTCCTAGAGGCCTTCCTGGAATGCTTTAGAAACTAAGAGTGAAATTGAATAGGCATTAATGGGACAGAATTCCTGTATTGCCTTGGCACAAAGCCTGTAGCCAGTACATGAATGACAGTGGTCCAGGTTTGGTCGCAAATAGCCTGAAGCGTTTACTATTGTACGTCGGTTCAGTGGAAACTTATCAGCCTTTGAAATTGGTGGAGTGTCTGAACGACGGGTATGACGAATGACACAGGAGTACCAGCGGATACAGTTCCTAACGAGCGAAACACTCAAACCTTTGAACGGATACATGTCGATGATGACACTCAAACAAACCGTTGATCGGATAGATGTCCATGACGTGGATGATGTCGAATGATTTGAAGAATGAACGATGGATAAAATTTGCATTCGGATTATGGATTTTAACCGAGGACACAAAAAAGGAGTGTTTAATATTAAACAAGTACATGTATGTAACTTTGTTTATGACATCGTAGATACAAAATGGTTGAAACAATTTCGAAAGAAATTTACGGTTCTGTGATGTCTCAATTCCATAATCAAACTGGTGATAGGTCTCTGCTGCTGGAGACTGTCCAGGTTGGTACCGCAGCGTCTGTTGCAGCCGACAAACAGTACTGTGCAGACATTACTGTGTTCCAGTTTAAAGGGCGCTGCAGCTAGTAATTGTTTGGGCAACAAGACTTCTAACGCTACATTGCTATAGGTGATCGCTTACTATCAAGGGCAAGGGTGTCTCTTATTATTAGGTGAACGTCCACCAAAAAAAATACAAAGGAAAGAAATAGAGAAAATGTCTTAAACTACATGTTGGATTCTTTTGGATGTTTATGTAAACGCCCAGTTAGTCTGAGGGTGGCAACTTATGATAAGGGACGTGTGTTATCAATCAATATGAGCACATGTTCCTCAAACAAATTCCTTCAAAGGTGAACGAAGTAACGAACCACACGCTTTCCGCTTCCGGCGTTTCTTCCAGCAGTACTTTGTAAATATGGAAAGAGGTATCAATTTATTTAAACTATACTCAGTAAAAATTTTACTGCCTTACTTGGTAGTAAACAATTCTTAAACTTCTTCAAATTCCAGTAATGGAGATTAAATAGTACATTACGATATTAAAAAATATATTTATAAGTATAACATTGTTTCACCATTGAAGAAGAATTATAATTATATCATCCCTTCTATTAACCACTTAATAAGTCTTTTTTTATACTACGAAGCGATGAAACCTGAACCTGATGGTAAGTCGTCCTCCCATAATAACGTGGCGCTAGTTAGGATGGTATACACAGCACCACATTGCGCTCATCGCGAGGTATAAAATGTTGTCTTGTTACCTCAGTAACTTGCTTTCGTTCGTCTTCCTCTATGAAGCCATACTGGTACAGAAGGAGGCCGCTGGATGGAACCGGGAGAGGGTTGATACCGCTCGGAGAAGACGGAGCGAACAAGAGAGCACCCGCGTTGTCTCCCACTGCCTCTTACCAGTCCACTGCTTGAAGCTCGCGTACCTCTTTCCCCACAGCATCCTTCCAAAGAGATCTGGGCGGCAGCCAATAGGTTTTCCAAGGAACGCTTTTTTAAATCTACAGTCGTCTCCCATCCTTAGCAAGTGGCCCATCCAGCGAAGTCTGTGGGCTTTGGTTTCCACTATGATGTTCAGTTCACGTTGAGTTTTAGACCAGGGTTTATTACAGTAACACTTGTTTTATCACACATCACTGGTGGTAGGTCTCTGTTGCTGAATACCGTCTAGGTACCAATGCAGCGCCTGTATCAGCCGACAAACAGTAGTATGCACACATTACTGTTTCCGGTTTGACGGGTGTTGTAACTAGTGTAATTACCGTGGTAACGAGACAACATCTTACGTCCCAAAACGACGAGTGCAATGTGTTGCTGTGTATATCGTCCTAACTAGCGTTACATTGTTATGTGCGTATAGTATACCATCAGGTGAACGTCTTGCTAGTATCGTTGCTTCGTCAGGTAAAAAAAAAAATGATAGAAAGAGACGCAAATAGTGTGTAGTGGTAATGAATCGCAGACGTCGCGTCTCTCCTTAGTTAAACTTCATCCGCGACGCGAAGTGCATGTATTCTCATGTAATTTAACTTTCTGTTAATTTTAAGTTAAAATCTTGAACCACGTCTCCATATTCAGTGCTGTGATATGTCTGTCCGTATATTTGTGAATAGAAAAGGCAAAGGTATGTAAATAAGTAATTCTAGTATGTAGTATATAATAGTGTTTACGTAATATATACTACTACTCGTACTTCGTTAGCTGCTGTATCTAAACGATATAACACATTATAGCTAAACCAGCGATAAACTAGTCTTTATTTAATGTTATATAATAATTGTATAGTTATTATATGTATATATATATACAAAAAAAATCAAAAGTGAGTCTTAACTTTATATATATATCATTGAATCGAAGTTTTTTCTACTGCGACGCCTTTTACTATACCTCTAGGTCAGTTATATTATAGTTGGAATATTCTACCCTCTTTTTTTTAATACTTCCGTAAGGGAAATGCTTTCGCATACCTGCCCTTCTCATAGACAGGTTATGTGAGACTTGCACCGACTAAAATCCCTCTATATTCCACCATCGTCACTCTACGGTGGAGTCATTGGAACGCCTTTGCACACCTCCGCGACCTCGCCAGCGCTGGCTACACCGCGCTGCTCCATCTGAGGAAGAGGGACCCCCTTTTTTTCCACCTCTGTAAGGGCGCACTAGAAGATACAGCTTGCTCTTCTCTCGGTCCCTTATCTTCACCCGACCATCGGCATTTGTGCCTTCATATATATAGATTACAAAAAAACCTTCCTATAGAGGTTTTGCTGCCATTGTGATGCAATGACTAACTGCTTGTACTCTGGTTGTCCTTCGCGCGGATTGAAGTGTTTGATTTTAATGATCAACCTCGTAATAACAGCTTTGCCGTGTATCAGCTGTAAATGTATGAGACCCATTCTAGACAAGACCAATTGTCACTTAAAGTTATGTAGAATTGACATCAATTTTTAGTTTTGATCTGATAAAATAAAGTTTATAAGAAAATAAGACATACATCTGCTATTCATCATCATCAGCCAATAGGCATCCACTGCTGGACATAGGCCCCACCAAAAGATTCCCATATCGGATAGGGAATACTTCCTGCCACGCTGTCCTATATGCGTATGTGGTTGGTGGGAACCAGAGCCTCGTTTGTTGATTAGCAGCACCACGAGCTGGTGAGGTTGGCTTGGATCCTGTGAATTGTTGTGCGGGAACCCTTACGCCCCTGTTTTTCAATAGGGCGTTATTATAAAGGTGTAGACCGTTACACGAACACTGTTCCAATGTAGAGTACAATGAGACGTTCATGCAGGTTCATTGATGGTATCATCGTCGTTACGCGCTGGTTGTGATTTGGAGGAAATTACACGGTAATAATAAAGAAAAACATGTTATATTCTTGACAACAATTTTAAAAAAAAAATCTTCAACAAGACTAAAATTCTAAGTCTATAGTTAAGTTGCATATAGTTCGTAACGTCTATAATTAATCGCAGTACCTCTTTGAAGTTTCATCTCTCAATCATCTGCTCGACGAGCGTCTATGTATTTGGTCGTCCGTTCACCACTCCAGAATCTTCTAGAAAACTTCATTTTGTCACTGATTGTTTATTGTAACTTCTCCAGAACGATTTAGTACTACATTGGATCGGGATAATTCTTGTAACAATATAAAAGGGTTGTTATCGCCGAAGCGGAGGGCGAAAGCACAACAGTCTAACAACGTTTTAATAGTAGCGGTAATAAAGCTGCTCATCTTAAGCTCACTTTGAGTTTGAAGGGCATCTTAATGAGCGGTAAAATAATTGCGACCGCCGGTGAAACCTGCTCATCCAGCGGTAATGGCGGCGCTTCCTTTATTTGATAAACATTTTCACAGCTTGATGTTTTAACCTTTTGTTGATCCTTTAATCTTTCCACTTTTATAATGGTGCGTTTTATAACTCGTTTAAACTTTTGTAACTCGCTTTAAATGTTCGCGGACTGGTTTTAATGAATTCGCGAAATGTAATTTCTAATTAGAAATTAGGTGATCTAGAGAAGAGCTAAGGTCACCGATGTGGTGAATAGGATCGTTAAGGTTTAATGGGAGTAACAACCTGATTACTGTAGCCGCGTACCGGTAGTAGTAATGTTCGAAGACACTTCACAAAGGGCGCAAGAAGCCCAGGACCTATTGATGTGTAGATCTTTGGAGGATTGTGCCCAGCTGTGGGCGATTATCGGTTGATAATAATGTTCGTTTATAAATGAATATTTAAATTCATTAAGTGGGTCATTTTTTAAAGGGTTAAATGTTATGAGTTCGCGTTAGACATGCTTATGTTAAATACTCCGACCCTTGTGCTAACATTGTTGCCCTACGTCGCACTTCAACCCATGTTTCGTGTTGGAGTGTCTCGTTACCACAGAAATTACTGCGGTAACGAGACGTCCCAAGACGGTGAGCACAATGTGGTGCGCTCCTCAAACTTCCTGCGTAACTCCCTCCCATATATAAGCATATGTCATTGAAACATATATGAATAGAAATACTTTTCACTTTACTTACTATATACGAGTAGTGAGTAGTTTTTCACTTCCCATTCTCCCACCCCCCTTAACCTATGGGGTAGGAATATTGTAAAATTCCTTCTTATCTGACCTCTAAATGGCTGATGAAATATTTCTATCAAATTTAAAATCCCTGGCCCTTATGGTTTCAGAGATACCGTGATGTCTGTACATATCTGGATATTCCTTATATAAACAGTAGGAAAGAGAGAGATCACTCTCAATCACATGACTAGAAAAAAAAACCTAAACTGGTTTAAAATCAGTTCAACCCTTCACAGAAACAGGGTATTAGGATTCTACAACTCAGTCATGCGATCTCGTACAAATCTTCATAGATCCTTTAAACAGTATGGTTCAGCTATTGGTACCAGCTAAACCGAGTTAAGTTTTCAACGTATCTACTGACTTTAAAACTTGAACTGTTTAATTAAATCAAAGTTAACCATCACGAAATAAATTCCGTCGACATATTTTCGTACCGGAAAGGCTTTTCACAAGTCGCTGCTCGCACGCAATGCTGAATAATTTAACCCCTTTTTTACAGGCGGTGAATAAATAAAGGACTGATTTATTTCGTACGCCCCCGTACTTTTGTGATGCGATCTAACGTAATTCCTACTTTATGACCATAGTTTACAACGCAGGAACCTTTTTTTTTTTAATTTCTCTTACGCACACCTCCTCAATGTCTATAAAACTGGACCGTACTTTATAAAAGGTATTGTTTTATGGTTAAAATTTATTAGGTTCATGCATACACTGGTTAATATGTAGAAGTATTTAAAATGTGTGATATCAGCGACGTTGGCTTTATATACATCATTTTGAGGATTGACTATACCAATATAAGGCAGGTTTTGTAGAATCCTCTTATAGTTCACTCACAGAGTAACTGAGCTCTGAACATCAGTGGACCGAGCGAGACTGTGTGGATGCCGCTGGTGCGTTCTTATTTATACCTTTTTTTTCGTGGGGGAAATCTTCGAAAGATACCCTGATTCTCGCGGGAAGTCACGGTTATGTGAGACTCTTACTCACCAAAACTCCCTCGGAGGTCTGCATCACTGCATTCAGAGAGGCTCAGAGATCTCTTACAGAATGCACCGGTGCCCCTCTACACTTTATGTGAACACGTCTCAGAGGAGCCTAACCCTCCTAAGTATCATCGCTGAGCTGTACTCTGTCCCACGCAGGTTCGCTTGTTGAGCGATAAGGGCTTCCACCCTCAAGGCCCGTAAAACTCCTAAACCCTTTTAGTCGCCTTCTACGACGGGCAGGGCATACCTTAGTCCTATTCTTACTAGCTTGAGCCTACAGGACTGACTATCTTAAGACCTACAAAATCATAATCATTAGGAATTCAGATTCTGAAACTCGATCGTGGTCTTAGAATCTTCTAAGGGATGCAACGGTGACAATATATCGTTTAGTTACCAATTAAATAATAATACTACAACCCCTGTTTACTACTTTTCTGTTATCCTTATTTCAGTAATGGTTAAGGAAACCATTTAAAGCTTCATTAATATAAACGCTTCCCTTTATATATATACTGTTATTGCAGGAGTTATCACCAGCTCCAAATACCTTTAGATTGTATTCGCATAGCGCGAGGATCGAATCTGCGGCGAGCTGGCGACCATTTAGTTGGGTATGCATAAATTATTATTGTATGCTGCCAAACTCAAGCTGCACGATCTGTTCGGACAGCTTACACTGCTGAATTAGATCAGTGCACCAGATCGGCCGGTGGAACACGACACGCAATGCGCACGTTGCATAATGGTGATGGACGGTGTATTCAAGAGGAGCATTTGTCTGGCTTCCAGGCGTTTAGTATTTGCCAACTTGCCCCTCTTAATTTGCGTCAGTTAATTACAGTGACGTGAGCAAATACGCCTACGGCACGAACATCCTGAAAACCGTATTACTAAATAGTTTATTACAATATAAACTTTCATACCTACCTCACTGCGAACGAGGCTTGATGTACATGTATATGTATGTATGTAAACTTTCATTCGTTGTTATATTCTTATTACTTAACTTAGAACAGGATATTATTAATTAATAAAAACAGATAAACCGGATGTTTTATAACTACCCCTTAACAAATATTGTATTAGTACGAGTTGTTAATTTATTTCGAAAATATATACATTAGACGTTGGACTATTTGATGGGTTTTTCCTCGACATAGAAAAATATAACTAGACTGTATGTCGATGGAAAGTTATAAAACATATTCCATAGGTAATATCACACTTATTTTCTCTAAACACATCATCATCAGCATCATCAGCCGATAGACATAACCATTCCCCAAAGATCTCGACAAAGACCGGTCCTGCGCTGTACATCTTTTACAGTCTGCATGGCCACCAGTATCGACAGGCTTTAGGCCGTCGTTTGTAGGGGTTCATATGTGGGGGTTTGGGCCATTTCACACCACGCTAACTTAATGCTTGTTGTTGAGACCCAAAGTCTCATTTGTTGATGAGCAGGGTACACCACGAGCAGGTGAAGTTGACTTGGAGACCATATACAGCGCTAAACCTAAACACATTTCTATACGTTATTCGTGGGCTGCATTTTTGTATATCCGTTGACTATATTTTAAATAATAAGTTTTATACTTATAATCAAAAATCCGTTACATCATCATGATCAGCTCAACCATCGGACGTCTGCCATTGGACATGGACATGGGTTTTACTTAAAATAATTAACAAAACTATCTCTCAAACGTCGAAGGTTCTGTACGATTCTCTTGATTCACCTATAGGTTATATTTCATAATCGGATTTTCGGGTACATTCCATTTCATCACAGGAAAAGTATAAATAGGTGATGCAATGAAACCTCTTTTCTATAGTCGGTTAAAGGGAACAAAACACTAAGCACTTTCTACATCGGTAATTCATTCAAAGGTGGACTTTGTCTGTGATAAATGAACGATGGCTAATATTGTGGTCAATCCACTAAGGTGAAATTTGAACATAACAGAGGATATTAGACCCCATGGTATAATTAACACTTATCTACGGAAAATTTATTTAAATATCATCTGAATAAATCTTAAGAAACTATCAAGGAGTACACTAAAAATTTTAATAAGGAGGAACTTTCTTGTTTGTAACAGGAAATAGCTTAAGGCTATAGTGGAATCGCGGTTACGAACTTAACTCATAAAATAATTTTAGACATACTTTATTCATATACTAATTAAGTTGATAATATAATAACTTTATATACTAATTAAGTTAATACTGTTTTCCTTACCAAGTGGTAAAGTATGAGTTAATACTATTGTATATCTTTTGCCGGGGATCGGTACTGTTTAGATACAACAACATCGCCTGTAACTCTGAACAGTCTTCATCATCATCATCTTTATCAACCGACAGACGTCCACTGCTGGACATAGGCTTACCCCAAAGATCTATACATCGATCCGTCCTGCGCTGCCGGCAACCTTGACCAGAAGGTCGGACCACCTGGTGCCTGCCAACACTATGTCTTCCGGTAAGCGATTGCCATTCAAAAACCTTGGTGCCCCTTCGGCTGTCAATCCTTCGACGATCTTAGTTCTCCTAGTCTTAATACTTCGAAATTATGGTGTTTAATCTTGAAGATGGCTTGCTCTATCAAGTGAACTCTCTTCACTTATTATTGTTTCTTCCGTTTAAAAATATGTATGTACTAACAATATTTTAATACTTCAATCACATTATATGAATCTAAATCCTTTAAATCATCAACTGGAGTTAAGCCCAAATATGAATCCCTACAAACGAAGGTCGCTTTAAGGCGCTGGATGCGGGCAGCGTACCGGTCGATTTAGAAATCTTTCTGGGAGGCCTACATCCTGGCTAATGATGTTCATAATGATGATAAAATCCTTTAAAAACTTCCAACCAAAATAGCATATCCAATTATCAGTATGGAAAGCCACAAAACGAAGCGCCAATAAGGGGTAATCCGGAGCAAACAGTGGTCGGAGCACAAAGGAGCCGCCCGCTGCCGTTTGCCAAACATTACGGTGAACCAGCTCCAACTAGCTGAAAACCAACAATTACGTCCAGTGGCTGATTTAGCGATCAGACCCGCTTAATTGTATACAATGAACATTCGCCAACAATAAATCAACTGCTCGTGATCACTTTGCTCGATCTGAGCAATTTGTCAAGGAAATGAATACCTTCCTCCTTCAGAATGGATGACGAGTGTATACGGATTACTTCATCTCTGCTAATGGAAAAGTCACCGCTGCCTAATGGCCGCATAATTCACTTGTAGCTTTTTCTGTAGCAATCATTTTATCTCCACCGATTGAAGGAGCCTTAAGTATGAGAAAGTTACGTAAACATTTATATAGCCGTTTAATAACTCCTCGTCTCAAGTAATGTACTATACATAATAACATTGCGCTCGTCGCCTGACTCACAAGATAATGAGCCTCATTACCCCAGTAATTACACTAGCTACAGCGCCCTTCAAACTGGTACACAGCAATGTTTGTCACATTACTGTTTGGCGGTATAAACTGGCGCTGCGTTGGTGCCCATCTAGATGGTCTCCGGCAACAGAGACAGGCCACCACCACTGAACTCCTACTCACTGGTCACAATTCCTGGTTACCTTCGACAATCCTGTTATTCATTAGTTAGATTTGTGATGAATTGTAATATGATGTGATTATTTTGTCTTTTTTCATCTTCTCAGTCGTCGTCTTATCATTTTTTCAACTGATCCTTTAATCTAACATGTGTTACTAAACTTTACACTATACGATGTGTTTCACAATTTCATCCCTCACCTTTGACGTCATCGACCATTTTAATAGTTAAAGTACTTTAAAATTGAATTTTCTTTTGTATGAACCTTGGTTTATAACCTATCTCCAACAATGGAGGTAGATAGATCGATTTGATGAAGACCATGATATATTATTTAAAGATCAATCGTCATTGATTTTATAAGTCTAACCAAAAGTAAACCATTGAGTGTAAGTTTATGAAGAATACATTGATTTGAAAATTAATTCAATTAATCACTTTTCTTCAATTAAAGTGTTTGTCATTTAATATAACGTAATGTAGTAAAAGGTGGGAAATAAGTAATGCGGGGTGCGTGTATGGTAAGGAGCGGGGAGGCATTTTTCAATTCGGACGAACTCGGAGCCTCGGTAATCGAAACATATTACTTTATTCCCCTTCCCTGCTTGCAATTCCAAAAGATATAAAAAATGTAGCACGTGTCGTTTCGTCCATGCTGGGGTCAACGCCGGTACCGGACCCTCGCCAAGGATCAGACCTTAAATCCGACGTCACAGGGTGCATTATCCAATACATTCCTTTCATATAATCAAGCCATTCAGGCGAATATTTTATTATTAGACACGGTACTGTAATTATTCCTTTTTAAATCATTACATGTTGTTTCTACCCGACTGCCAAAAGGGAGGATCTAAAGAGGAGCAAATTTTTTTTTATCTCTTTATAATGCATCCACTAGTATTACTATTTATTTATAGGTGAAGTCAAAAATATAATATTGATCAATACAAACTTTTTGTTGAATAATATGTCATAGATCATTTTGGACCGTCTGTAATTATTCAATAAGCTATGCTCACGCTTTTGTTTGCTCCACTTCTAAAGTGACTTGACTGAATAATTCTGGTCGTTCCACACAGTATTCAGCCTGTCGGTGATCAGTGTAGATGTTAAAATTGAAAAATTTATATCTTACAATGATCATTATAACAATTTCTGTAAGTGAAACAACCGGTTAGGTACTTCACTAACTTTGTGTAAAGTGGGTCGATGACACAAAAGCTTACCTCAGCCCTTTGAAAATCCAAACCGCAGACCGTAGCGTCCCCGTCTGCATTTTTTATTGTGTAGGACATTAAATATGTAAATTTCGTTCTAGTACACTATTTCACAGTAATTCCCATAGACAACACTTGAATACTATTATTAATTAAAATTAGAAAGCTATGATGTATATTCTCAAGCAAAATTTCACTTTGAATCCGACAGCCGGTCCCCACATACATATTAATATTATTACTATTGATACTAAAAAACCCCAGATCTACGACTTTCCTGATAAACTGAACGAACTGAAACGGTATTATTTCATAAGGTTATGAGCTGTTTTCTAATAAACAAAAAATACCTGCTACTATTAATGTAGATATACAAACATTGATTTTATGTTATCACTACCACAACCCCTATTGCTGCTGTGTAGCAGAAGTGTGAAAGCTTTCCCGATATTAAACTTCATTACTTCATTAATCAATTTATTGATATAGTGTTTAATTAATCGTCAAGCAAAACTCTCAATGTGCAGCTTATTAAACATGTTGACTAACCTCATTATTGATACGGACCAGATTATCACTTACCAATGGGAACGTCCAACTTTCGTTGATTAAAAAAGCCTACTAATTATTATGCTTCCGGCTAATGAAACTGCCTCACGGACTCAGCTGGACTATTGCTGATAATGAATATTTATATCAGCGTTCGACCAAAAGGGAATATCACAATCACCCCTTAAAGTTATATTTATATCTCTCTTACTGAATGTCTGCTATAAAAATTTATAACTCTTTCAATTTATAAATGATAATAAACAAACAACACTTTTAATCCCACTGCTGGGATTCAGTTATCGTAAAGAGAACTTTAATAACGTTTATCCATCTATTTGGTAAAATACTGCTTGTTATTAGATTTCACTTTCATCACAATGTTTCAACGATAGCTCCAACTCATTAGGTATCAGACTATGACACTAAACGTTTGCTATTGCAGTATCACTTCGTTTATCATTGTTAGCCAAGTAATTTCACTAGCCACAGCGCCATTCAATCAGGAACACCAAGATGTATACAGTGTTCGGCGGCAGAAGAGGAAGCTGGCGGCGGTTACCGGTTCCGTCTACTTTACAACATTGAATGTAATTTCCCTGTCACCGGTACAGGCTGGATGGTAATTAATTTCCCGTAGACTATAGGATACTAATTAGGGTTATTAGCGGGCTTGATTTATTATTTGACGCCGGAAGTAATTTTATTACGGCGGGCCCCGTAACGAACGAAGTAATTTTATGAAATATTTCAACGAGGAAGGTTTTCTATACTATACAAATGGAAGTATACATTGGTGTATAAACGTATATATACTTCAACTATACAGTACTGATTATATATACTGATTATATTAGTGATAAGAGATATCAGTAATCTATAATACGCAAATATTAATTTTACTCTATTGGAGTTCTTTGAAAAAACAAGAGATTGAAATGATCGCTAGCCTCAAGTGGCAATGGGCAATGGCGCCCACGTAACGCAGGACGTAGTGTTGGCAGGCCCCCCACCAGGTCAGCCCGGTAGTCTCGGGCTAGTAAGAATAGGACTAAGGTAAGCCCTGCCTGACATAGAAGGCGACTAAAAGGTTCTAAGCCCTTCCTTAGATACATGTTCAACCAAAGTGTAGAAGGACACAGGTGTATTCTATAAGAAATCTCGGAGCCTCTCTGAATTCACTCATGTAGAGCATCGAAGGGGTTTCACTGAGTAAAAATCTCACATAACCCTGACTTCCCTCCCGAAATAGGGTATCTTTCGAAAATTTCTCTCCGGAACAAAACCATCACCAGGTGGTCCGACGATTTGGTGAATGTTTGAGGAAGTAGGTGGATGCGGGCACAGCAAAATCGATCAATGTGGAGATTGGGGGAGGCCTGTGTCTAGCAGTGGATGTCTATCCGCTGATAATGATGATGATTACTCTTTACGGTGCACTAACCAATTAAATTACCAGGTAACAATACGTATTATCGGCGTCAAAATAAATGCTACTAAACCCTTGACTTTATTATTTGATAACAGCAAGTGTGGTATTCCAAGAGGATCCTGGACCCTTAGTTAAACACTGAAGGTGACCACCGAAAGCTAGATAAAACAATGAACCCCTGTCTTCCGCAGGGACTAAAAATATTTAGCAAATAATTTATGGTTTTCTGTAGAAATTCATTATTAATATCATTTCGCAAATAGTATATCCTCAAAACACAAAAAAAAGTAATAAAATTTTGGGGACCGCGACAAGTTATGAGACCTGTCTATTCATTTAGAGAGTGTCACATAAATTATTTCGAGTGACTTAGCAACTTCTTTTACGAGTGAATCTCCGCCGTGGTGTACCGCCAGGGCTACGGTTACGGAGCTCAGGTGTTCTCCGCTTCCTTCCACCCCCTCTCACTTCCCACCCCCATCCCTCTCACCGCCGTCGCGCCCCAACATTTCTCAACGCGTATCCACGCCGACGCTCGTATTTTATAACGACACTGAGAGCTTGCTCAAACAGCGTATGCACGCTGGCCACTTGGGGATTACATCCAGGGCTGTTACAACAGCCACCATCATTATTTTGTCTCTAAACTGACCGTTCTTCAGACTACCTTATATTTGATACATACATACATATATATATCACTTTGTTCCCAGTGGGGTAGGCAGAGACCTCCTCTCTCCACTTGCTACGATCCTGGCACACCTTACTCGCTAAAAAATAAAAATATTTGATAATCCTCCACAAACATTGCACCCTCTTATGTAGTCGCTTAGTTATAGTAAAGTGTAGTATATGTAAAGTTACTTAGTATTTCGTATAAACGACTAAGTGCACGGGTAAATAAACTGTCGGTAAACTTAGGTCTTAGACAAAGCAAACCTTCAGCGCCAACTTGCAATAGACTAACAATTTGGTGTAAAAGCAATCTGTTGGTCAAAGGATGACATAGATTAGCGATCTTGTGGAGACTGAAATTGCTACTAAGAGTCAAAATACCACCTAGTATTTGAGTGTTATGACAGTTTTATAATTTAAAAATGTCTTATGCACCAATGATTATATCTCATTTACTATGCTTGAGATATAAAATCATCACATATAAGCCATATGTTGCGCTCGTGGAGCATAGAATGTTGGGTATCGATACCCCCGTGATTTCACTAGGTACATTGCTCTTAAAACTACTAATAATAATACATCATTAATTGCCACAAAATAAAAAAAAAAAACACAGTAAAAAAAAAGGATTAACATATAACAAAATATTATCCTTGGATCATGTGGGACCCGCTCATGTAATGCAGCCTATAATGACCGCAGCCCTGATTTCCGTTGAAGCCTAAAATAACATAATAAAAAAAAAAACGCTATCAGCTCCAAAAGTACAAACACAATATCCCAAAAAACAAATTTCTGCAAAAAAAATTTATCATAACTAAAACTACTGACACTATTGTTTGGTACTAGAAATAGGCTTTACATTGCCGCTTACCTACAACGTCATCAAAGTCCTGATACCAATATATATTTACTTTACAAAGTATTCTTCAACTATAAATATATAGTATAAATGATTTATAAAAATAGTATCATTTTCTTCTTCTTGGTCGGTATCAATCTTGACAGAGTGGTCGTGATCATCACTTTAAGTGATGGTGACAAGCTTTACAACATGTCGCCACTCTACTCCGATGGGCGCCTTCCTAGTACATTCATACAGTGGTAACGATGATGAGCCGTTTACAATAGTATCATACACATACTACATATAAAATATACAGCATTTACTTACAGATGACATAAGAGACAAGTAGTAACATCAAGGTACTTTACGTTTTAAAAGAACTAAACACAAATCTAAAATAGACTGTGTCCTCGTGGCGCAGTATTTAACGGCTTGCCCAATAACTTCAACATTGCTGGTTCGATTTCTAATTAATTTAATTTGTATAAGACACGAGAGATTGATTCTAAATATTTTAATAGTCTTGAAATATTTTCCATATCGCAAAATTGGTCTTCGCAAAGCGGGAGGTTAAGACAAAACTAATAAAGGTGATATCAAGCTGGGGCGAATGTTTGTTCAGGGCTTCTGCGAGTTCGCTCCCCGTCGATAACAGTTACCAGACTCAAGGAATTCTCAAGTTTAAGGAAACTTTGTGCCCTGCCGTTGTACTGTGAGTGCCGTGAAATCGGTGCCGAGTTTGCGACACCAATACCAATATCACAACTACTGTGCAAGTGCATTAATTGAATTTGTACACAGCCAAACTAACGGAACGCAATCTCATTTACCGATTTACTAATGTTTGCGTAACAGTTAATGTAATCATTGTGCAAATGGGAAACACTTTATACCTCATTCAGTTAATAGTATAATAACTTAATATACTAAGTTAATACTATTTTCTTTATCAAGTCGTAAAGTATCGGTTAATACTCGTACATGTCTTTTGCCGGAAATCGTTCCGGTTTAGATACAATAACATCGCCTGTAACTCTGAACAGTCGTCACTATCATCATCATCAGCCGACAGACCTCCACTACTGGACATATTTCAGCAATACATGTAGGATTAGAAACTTAGGCAAAAGTACGAAGATATATGAATGAAAAAAATCCACTAGTGTAGTTCGAAAGAAAGAGAGAAATGAGTTCAACTTTTACAGCAAATATTACGTATTAACAAGTGGTGAATTAGAACTTACTATTAAAATTAACATACTAATTAGTAGATTAAACTAGACATATCATTATGTGAAATAAGCAGGCTGTTTGTTGTCGGTGACCATCCAGTTGAATACCATCGCCGCTGACCAGTACTGTGCAAACGATGGAAAATTTCATTAATAACCGTAACTACATTTATATAACACGATCATTATAAACTCCCTGTGTTTGCTCGTGACAATAAACGATGATTCGTTCAAACGGAAATGTATTAGTTAATTATCATTTCGAGGCTACACATCCCGAACAGAAACACCTTCACGTCAATTTCAATACTCTCGCAACGATATTGTATATTAATAACATAGTAAATAATAACTATGAATAATAGATAATAATGTTTATAGACATATAAGGAAGATCAATTTTTTTCTGTATCTGACAGATCTGATCCATATTTATTTTATTTCGTTGTTTTACAAACAGTTTAATATATAAGTCACAGCATAATCATTGTTCACATGCGACCGCGTACCGGAAGACGTAGTTTTGGTAGCCCTCTTCACCCCAACCACCATCAGGTGGTCTGACGATATATTTAAGGTTGCGGCACCGAGGTCCTTTATGGCGACGAATAGAAAAACAATTTAACAAAAGTATAATTATTAAACCAATGGGTATTGGCCCAAATCCCTCAACACCCCAAGTGCCCAACATTACCGGAGGCCATGCTGACTGTATGTGGAGATCTTTGATGGAGACCACGTCCAGCAGTGGATGGACTATCGGTTGATGATGTAAATTTAAATAAAAAAAGAAACCAATTGAAGAGAACGATATTAGACAATGAACAATGACATAAGGACCATAACCATGACGATATGCTGTGGAATGAAACATTGGATACAGTAAACTTTAATCCATGTAAACATTAGAAATCCCACCGGATATCCTTAACAATATATGTTGTGCCATTACCATTGCGTGTTTACTGGGGTTGTGCCCGCAGGGCCCCGGGGTGCCCCCGGGCAGCGCCGTCTCGTAACTAAGGCAATTAGTGGACCACTACACCCCTTGGTTAAGGTTTTTACGGACAATATCAATTAACGAACTTCGCGGAGTACACCTGAACCAACGTCGGCCATTTTTATATTCACTAGACCCTCACATGAGACTGTATTTTCCCCTGATCTCATTATACCATAAAAAGTATCTAATGTCATTAATTATTCATATTTCTCATAACCCAAAATAGTGATGGGCAAAGTCAGAACAATACCGAGACTTGGAAAATTTTGTTATAGGTCCTGGTCTTGGGTGTTCGATCTCCCATAATAGGTCTTGGTTTTGGTCTTAGTCTTGACTATTCATCACCACCCCTAAATCGAATAATGATAGTATCAAAGTTATTCGTCAGTTATCATGGTGGAAGACATTGGGGAAGGCCTATGTCCAACAGTGGATAAACAATGATGGTGATGATGATGATATATTTTAATGTCTTTATTTAGTAATCTATATATCTATATAAAGGAGATATCCAGATATTCATTGATTTGTCACGTGATCTTCGAAACTATCAACATAAACATTCAAAATTTGTTAGACATATTGCTTCTGCTGTTTAGAGGTAAGCTAAGAATGGATTTTACGAAATACCTACCCCAAAGGATGTTATGGGGGTGTTACGACAAAGCTGGCGGGGAACAGCTATAATTACGTTTTAAGTATGAAGTATATCCCACGCTGTAAACTAAGATGTTGGTGATCTAATATTAATAAATATATAATAATAATAGATGGATAGAAATAGTAGTAGTAGACAGTTTTGTGGTTAATATGCGAAAAGTTCCATGACGGTGACATCACCCCCAAGCGACCTCGTGGGCGCGTCTATGCCTAGCCAATTAATGCTGAAGGTCGGGGGCTATGGCTCACCCCGCTATAGCTACTATCCATAACATCTAGTGCGCAAATACGAACATATCAGATATTTTGCTTTTACGATCTAGAACACTACACTTATCAGCTCCAAAAAACGACCTATAGGAACCACAGGATATGTACTTCAAGAACAGAACTATAATTTGTTAAGAGGGAAATCTTCAAAAGATACTCTGCTCCTGGGGTACAAAACTGGGTTTTACTTACTAAAAACTCCTCGATGGTTATTCTTAGTACTTTGAAAGAGGACCTAGGAACTGTTACGGGATACACCGGTGCCTCCATGAACTAAGCACGTCCCGAGGACTACCATAACACTCCCCAACACCTTTTTGCTACGACGAATACTAGACTATCTCCTACTTGTCATTTACCCCAGGGTTGCATAGTATGCAATCAGAGTATCCACCTTCAAAGCCCATGAACCTTAAAGCTCTTTTAATCGCCTTCTACTACAAACAGATCTTAATTTATTTCTTAATAGTCCGATGCTACAGAGTAGCGGCAACAGAGACCTGGTACATGGCATAGACATATACGTACATCATCGATAGTAAGATTCCCTTGTTTTTTTTTTACCATCAGTACTTTATAGTAAATTAACGAGTTATACAGGACTTAGTATTGGTAGTACTTATAACAAGCTTTTATAACGAACGTGCTCTCTGTTAAAGAAGTCTCTGTCCTCGTTTAAGTTGGTTAAAGACTTTCCATACTAAACCGCGGTCACCCTAATTGTGTGTAATTTGCCATATTCATCACTCCCGGCGTGAGGGTTTGTAGGCCTGGGTTGTTGTTAACATTCACAAGCAAACCTACTATTATTTCCCTAATAATATATCGTCAGTATTTACATTTACGGTAGACCGTGGCTAGTGGGGCGGTGGGGGTGCTCCAACCATTCCACGACAAACTAACACGATGTAAACTGCTCATCAGTATACCGCACTGAAACCTTGCTGCGGTCAAGCAAATCGGTTCAGCACGATCACGAGTCCCAGCAAATCTCAGCAGACGATTGCCCTGATGATTGTTAGGGAATTATTTTTATCAGCACCTCGTAATGAACAAGTTCATACAATCAGGTGAGATATGCTGTTGCGATATTTCCGATACTCTCCATTATTAGTTCACGGTTACAGTTGTAAAAATTCCGAACAATTCTCTTGTACTCGCACCCTGGACGTAAAATATTCAGTCGCGAGGGTGTTCGGGCGCAATTTATTTTTATAAACTATGTATTTCATTTCCTGGCTCCCACTACAGGTGGATGGTGAGACCTCGCGCTGTGTACCACCGTGCAGGTAATAACTTAGGTTTATGCGCTCCGCGGGCTTTTTAAAGAGGATCGTAAAGTAAGCGGAACTTACCTGCTCCGTCCGCAGCGATTCCTTAATATTTAAATAGAGGAAACTGCAACGTATTTTCTCGCGATATTAAGTTTACTTTTTCTTCGTAAACGGCTCCAGGAGTTACGGCGCCGACGAAAACTGGAATATTTCAATGTCTTTAATCTGGCCGCTTCGTATTTGTAGTGCATTTAATAACAACCCTTGAAAAATAGATATAAGAAAATTCAGTTATCTAATTAGCAATCAGAAAATTAGAAACAAGCTTCTAGAAATTTGTAAATACTTAGCACAGAGAGCTTCAAATAGGAATAGGTGATAATAAGCGTGAAATGACTTTACTGCAATAGTTGTCTATGTACACAAGAAGTCTGATCCGAGACAGAATAAATTAGGGGAAGAAAAACAATTTAATATTAACACAAATCTAAGTTGAGGAAACACTTCCACATCTTTACCTTCGGCATATATTTTATATTACACCAGTTCTCTGTGCAGTATTTATCAGTAATCTGCCAGTAAAATTCCTATCGCTTCAGCTCGTCTCCTGTGTAAATAACACTAAAGATTCAGGAAGGATATTAGCTGAAAATTAGCTACAATATTTATGTAGCCAAGTTCAATGATTACATCCGGTTAATGTACGAACAGGGTATAATAGATAATGTTAATGCAAATCACGCTACAGTTGCATTAACATCAACTTGCAGCTATAGACTTCTCGTTGGGTACACTCGGCTCGTAAAAGTTGAATCCGTCGAGAGGATCACTTCGATCCGGAGAATGTTCTAAGTAAGGAAGCTTCTATGTTTTATGCCATATTTTAGAGCTTACACCGCCATCTTTTTGCGGGCACTCCATTACGTGTAACATACGGTACTGTGTTGCCACGGAGCTACCCGCTGTAAGTACCCCCGAGTGCCGCGTGAATATGTCACATGTCCCGTTACACCCCGTTCACATCCAACGCCTCACCCCAACCTCCGGTATGGTGAATTAAATAATGTATTGCCTCCTCTCAACTACTATGTCTCTAGTGTTTGCATCCTGATATAGTATAATAGAATACCTGATCTACAAGACAAATATACTATATATGAATATTTCAACCTTTGAAAAATATATATTTCATTACAGAATTTACGACTCCACTGTTGGGGTACAGGCTTACGCCCTCAACATGAAGGCGATGGGGCATAGTCTTAGTGACTTCACACATACCTTGGAATGAATTCCAATTCATGTGCAGGTTTCCTCGCGATGTTCTCCTTCACCGTTTGTATCTCGCTGTTGTAACTAAAGTTCACAAATGTACATAACTTAAATATTAAGTCATCGGTACGTGCCGAGACTCGAACCCGCGACCTTCTCTATAACCATTAGACCAGCGGGCTACCTAAGCTACCGAAATATATATATATATTACGTTTAACAAAAGGACCGCATAGTAGATTTACAATATAATACAACTATTGTTATACAATTAAGCGAATTATACGAGCAAATAATTAAATGAACAGTTTACTTATTGGTTACTTAGTGATTCCGTAACTTCAGAATTACCTTCGGGCTTTAATGAAAGCCGCAAAACACCTTCCCAACCGTTAACTGTATGGTAGGCAGCCGTATATAAAGGGGGAAAGGCTAGGTTTGTAATATTAATGGCATTGCCTAAGGTATGCTTGGATTTTACTCATTAGGGGTATTATGCGGCTGTTTGAGAAATGATAAATGAGCGAAGGTCGGCTCTGCCGTGGGGGGGAGGCCGGCCCCCGTTTTGTAAACTATTTGCTACGGTTTCCGGCCTTAGTTATAACTACGCTATGCTAATGGCAACTATTATTTATGCAAAGTTACATACCCAACATATTAATCTAAAGGATTTTTATTCATACATCATTAACTACACACGTACTAGGTGTGATTAAGTTAATTTATTAATTGATTTTATAGAAACAATATCCGCCACGAATCGCTTCCTTCCGGATGCCGTTGAGGCATATGTACTTATTAAAGAATTATTAAGTTACTCAGGTCATGGCGGATTTCCGGAGTACTTGTTTCGCTTTAAATGAAAGAACAGCATGTCTGAGCGATCCCTTACAATAAAAGATACACTTGATTGTGGGCTGTTAGGGAGGAAACGGATAGATTTAGAAATAGATTTAGACACTAATACAGATGAAGACGAGAACACTGACCCGAGTCGGAAGAAATTAAGAGATAAAAATATCCACAGCTTTAGTTTAAAATGTACCGTTAGTACATTGTAAGAGTTTTAAGATACTTTTGACTATAACTGTATGTAACCATTTGAACGTTTAATATATCAACTTGAATATTAACAATTTGCTGCAAGCGGAGCTTATCGGCTTCTGGTTATTATCTTTGCAATTCACGCCTGTAGGGGTTCCGCATACGTGTACGGTAAGTCATCGGGCGTCGTAAATTATACGAACACAATCTTGGAAGGGGGAATGGCAATTAAGCCGGAGTCTAGATTATTTACCGATGAAATATACTATCGGCCGTAATAAACGGCTTACCGTATAGTATACGGTACGTCACCGTCCGATGAACGACTGCTCCGGTTGAAACGTAATCAGCTGATGGATGTATGAAGATCGGCAAACTCGATTTTTAAATAATATACTATGAAAGAGCAACTCAATGAAAATCGATTTTATAATCTCCGGAATTGTTTAATGGCACAGATATATTTCTTTTTGTCCAAAATCAAAGAACCCGGCAGAAGAGAAGAACTCTAAATACAGTTACTAGTAACGATCGCGTCTAGTTATCTCGGTAAATGTTAAGGTTTACCGCATTTATAACATTGCCATACTTCATGTAATTAACTTAATAATTTCTATTTAACATATATGTTAAGCTTTAATGGTCTCGCAACAAATAAACTCAGCATTAAGCGCAAAACACCGACTTCGGATATAATAATTGTACTTTAACTTTTACTTTCGTTCCAACCCGCGATAAATTATTCATTTACTTATAACGGTGTATTTCTCTTTTACCAGACGTACCCGGAACAGCGCTTCATGCGCCGTGAGAGGCCCATCCCGGGCCTCTTCACCTCCATCAAACTACCTGAAGCCGAGCCCCCAAACGGGGTGGCGCCCCTGCTGGATTTCCCGCGGGGGCGCATGCGGCCTATTACTTTCCTTGGCGGGGGCCCTCATGGGAGTGTAAGTACAATTATCATGTAACACTATCACAGCGTTAATATTCTCGTATACACAATGTACAACATAACGTCTTCTAGAAGTTGCTGGAGATGGAGGTGTGTGTCAAGAAGCCAAGTGTAACTTAGTGTGAATATAATTAACTTGACAAATTCCATTGTATTTTAAAGATCTCAAGTATCTAGTAATGGCTAAGTCTCTCCTGGCCGAGACAGTCTAAGTTGGTACCACCGCAATGCTTAATGCAGCCGACAGTTCTGTGTACACATTACTGTGTTCCGTTTTGAAGGGTGATGTAGCTATTGTATTAGCTACTGGAGTCGTTACCCCACGAGACTAACTAGACTCAACGTCGTCTCAGGCGATGTATATCATGCTGACTAGCGCCACGTTATCACGGGCAAGGGTATTACTTATCAGGTAAATGTCCCACTCATCTCATTGCTCAATTCAATAACTGTCGTACCCGGTGTTTAATGTATAAAGTTCAGTACGAGTGTATATCGAAATAAAACGAAAGACCGCTAAAACTGTCTCCGCAAACTTTTGCTTTATGAAATGCACGAACGCCGACAGTCCACAACTTCTAGAGTGTTCTGTGGCCTAAGTTTTAAATATGGGTATCGGAGACCACCCAGTGATCAGGTATTTCGCAGCTCTAAGATAGGTCTTTGCTAGTCACGGCGTTGGTAACGGCAGGATTGCTTAAAGAGCATTCATATACGAAAGACTAACGCTGAAGAGAACGCTTGTCTCCATTATATGAAAACGCAACCAGTACGATATATTTTATATATATAATGGTTTTGTTTGGTCACCATTCACGTGAATACAAGTGTTCGTATCGACACGGGAACATTCGACGCGGAATTATTTGCAGACAGTTATAGGCTATTTATATTTAAATTTCATAGACGATATTTCCAATGCAGTTGCTATAGTAACGGTTGGTACGGCCTTGTGTTTTATTACACCTGCCGTCGTAATTCCCTCCTGGGTTTCCTGACGCGGAACTCCTCGGCTGAAGAGGCCAAATCCGCCCTCTGTACCGTATGTAACAAAACACAAAATTAGAATTTTTTTGTCCTAATTTCCCCCCGTTTCTTGTTATAACTGTTGTCATGGTTACGTGTATATATAAATAAAATTACATTTATTCGTCGGGTGTGTATTTTCAAGGTTATAAATATATTTGAAATCTTGTTTGAAGTATTTTTTAGTTATGACATTTTCAAGTCCAAATCAAAAACTCCTCGAATATCCTCCGAGTCTCTGCTTGCTTCTTCAGTATGTTTGAATCGCTCTTACTTAGTTCAGAGTTGGGCTGGTTTGCTGAAGTCGTTGGGGTGTCTTCCCTTGCTGCACCAACAGGACCGGAAGGATGGGATTGTATCGAATCGATCGATTGTTTGCTTACACCCAAATTTTCTTTCTTTCCTTCATCCAATTTGACGTTCTTACTGGACTTTGATTTTAAATCGGCTTCGATTTGCACTTTCTCCTCTGTGTTCACTGTTTCTGAAAGGACATTAAACGTATATAATCGCCACAGTGTTTTCTTCTACATCGTGAAAGATCTAAACTAGGCTCTTAGAAAAAGCTAAATGAAATGTTCGTTGGTTACACATGTTGAATCCATTTAAAACACATCACAAAGGTAGGTTAGACACACATTCGGGATCCATCACTCGGAAATTGGCGCTTAATCAATAGAATCTAAAACTTAAATTTATCGCAAACCTATTTGCATGTAAATCTACGATAGTGTAAAAATCAGTTTTATAGATTACTTAGGTTATTTACTTAGGTTACTTAGGTTATTGCGGTAATGTCATAAAATAAGACTTCCAACTTATTTGTTTGGATTAGTCATTTCCGCTTCCGGCTGGACATTAGGCTTCTGCAGAACGTTTGTCCTCTCGTTAGATCCGGTCTTATCGACTTGTTCTTTAGATCCGATTGTTATGAGCTTACTTTGTTCTTCTGTTTGCTTTGATTGTATATTTTCAACTGTGACTTGTTTTTTTTGATCCATGTTAATATTCTTATTATCCTCAGAAGATTTCCCATCTTGTTGTGTAGGATTCTCGTTTAGATTAGCTTTAGCTAAAAATTGTGAATTATTTATACGACCGTCTTAATAAATGATAAAAAGATGGAATAATGATGTGAAGATACAACTTGTTAAGTTATAGAAAAATACTAGTCTAAGCCTATTTCCTTTTCAAATTTCGACACAAACTCCGACAGGAAGCTGTCTGTACACGTGGGGATACGTACTCTTGTAATTTTTATCTTTTGCATCATAACAATTACTCATTTTGCTCTAATTTTTTACTAATCTTTTGTAGTGGTTGTTTTTTACCGTATTTAGATATATTCCTTATAAATCCATCAAAGAAAAATTAATTATACAACTTAGAGGTATGATCATATTACCAGTTAGGGTTTGCTTCAGTTCCTCCTTCAATTTTCCAGTTTTCATCAGATCAAGGATGTTGTCGACGGACAGTTTCTTTTTAATTTTCTCGAAAAATTCTTCCATTTTCTGTTTTTTATGTTTGTGCTATTGTAAAATTGTTATATTTTGATGGAATGATTTTGAAAATTTGGAACTATTTGAACATTGTTACGTTGTCAGTTTTACTCTTTATAACTCTAAAGTTTTCCTTCTGGCGATCTAACAAAAAGTTTTAATTATAGCATAAGTTTATTAATGAAAAAATTCAACCTATATAGAGATTAATCACAAAGCTGCTGGCACTTGGAATGGTAACTTGAAATTTGCTAGGAATTTTCCTTTTGCCGAGTAGACGTCAACTAAGAGCGGATTTTACGAAATTCTTTCCCCAAAAGGTGTTTCGGCGGTGTTACGAACAGCAAAACAAGCAAGGAATATTAATTATATACATCGTATGTCGAAGTAAAAGTCGATAGAATAAAAAAAAATCGGTGAACTAGTAAAACATTGCGATCACTCTCAACCCCTGAGCGATACGGCCGCGGCTAGGGCCGGAAACAATGGCCCTTCTGGAAGATAAAACATCTACGCGATATAAATACAGAAGCGGGCGGCGATATCGAAACGTAGTAGAACAAGGGAAGTATTTTCAGTACACCGCACTTCGCTAATTCACTGTTTGTTCACGTTTAATGAAAATACAACACCGGCACACGTCTATGTTTGCGTTTCGCACCGCTAACAGTTTGTGTATACAACGCGCAGCGCCGCCGACACCGGATAACGTCCTCAATTAAATCGCATACACTTTGTACACTAAACTTTTAACTGATCCCAATTAAAATTGACTATAACTACAGAACACAACCATCGCAGCTGAAACTCATAACCTAATCTAAATACGATCGTAGAACCTTTTACTGATAGGTCTCTATTGCCGAAGACCTAAGTTGGTACCACCACAGCGCCTATTTCTGATGATTGTAGCTAGTGAAATTACTGTAATAACGAAACTTAAGATCTCAAGACGACGAGCGCAATGTTATGCTGTGTATACCATCGTAACTAACTCCCGGGCCTCTCATCTCAGCGCTTCCTCTCAAAAGAACGATATCCTCTCAACACTGTCCTGAATTAAAATCCTTGCCATATAAATATCTACAGCTGCACAGCTTTTCAAAGCAGATCACAGTACTGATTGTAGATTCTTCGTCGGTATCACTCTTGGCGGAGTGGTCGTGATCATCAGTTTAAGTGTTGGTCACAAGTTCAACAACATATCACCATTCCTCTCCGATGGCCGCCTTCCTATTGCATTCATATAGTGGCGACGATGATGTGCCATTTACTGCCACCTTTATCTGATCAGTCCATCTCATAAGCGTTCTTCCTCTTTCTATTGAGCGACTTGTGGTCCAGGAAAAGGTTATGGATACCAGGAACGCCTATGAGATTGTAGATTAATGCTTGGCAATTTCCGATAGCATATATTCTTGGTGTTGATATGACCTTGGGTAGCTGTAGCCTACAGCCACAGGCTCCATCCCATCTGACGTCAAGATCGTACGTCTTTTCTCTTAGACTTCCCTGCAGACTAGTTATAATTAATAACCCTATAAACAATGTAAACAACGTATTCAAGTTTAGATAACAGTAACTCAGTCCGTACTCGGTACAGATATCAAACACTTACGTATCACTAGCATGAAGCATGTATGGGGGGCTTTAGCTGTGAACGGGCTCAAATCGAGTGTACGAGGCGGGGTGCTCGAGTGGCATCGAACCTGTACCACTTGACAGATTGCCATTTACATTACACCAGACGAGCGAAGAGCGTGCGAGCATTTGTGATAAATGTCACGGGAAATTGTAGATACACATTGCATTGATGCTGCTCAGAAACGATCTTGGAGCGATTGTAATAAATGAATACGATACGTGTCGTGTATATCGTTTATTATATTAACGTCCATTACGATACGAACTGAAGGTTTATTTATTTAAGAGCCTGGACAGCTTAACTTGATGGTAAGCGATACGCTTGCCCTTAACAACGTCGCGTTCGTGAAGATAATATATATAAGTATATTACCACATCACGCTCGACGCCTTAAGACATAAGATTTCACTATCTACAGCACCCTTCAAACCGAAACACAGCTATATATGCACGCTGCTGTTTATCAGCTATAATAAGGACTTCGGTGGTATCTACCTATACTATCTCCTGAAAATAGAAACCTCCCACTAACGAACAAATGGAGTTTAAAATAACTCTCCTTACCCTCGCATCTTGTACATTTTCAATTTGAGTGGGGATGAAATCGTTTTTAAGAGGATTGGAAGTTGATTTGAAGGACCACCAATTTAGAAGAGAATTCGATATACTTACAAGGTTAATCAACTCGATGAGTAGGAAGTGGACCTGGCCGTAAGTTATACCCTTCGTCATAGCAACGAGACTTTAATAATGTTTATGAAGGTTGTACTCATCCGGACCGGAAAGTAATGTCGTTTTCTTAAATACAAACATACATTTTTAACGAGTCTTTATTTTTAATCAATGATGTATTCCCCATCATTGTCAATAACCTTTTGCCATCTAGTGAGTAAATTTTCAATCCCTGATCGATAAAAATTAATTGGTTTTTCGGCAAAATATCTAGAGATGGCATTTTGGATATCATCCAAATTTGCAAATGTTTTGCCACTTAAAAAGTGTTGCAGCGCTCGGAATAAGTGGAAATCCGATGGTGCAACATCGGGCGAATATGGTGGATGAGGCAGCACCTCCCACCCCAATTCATTAATTTTTTCTAGAGTTCGCCTTGCGCAGTGCGGTCTTGCATTGTCATGTTGGAGAATGACGCCTTTTCGGTTGACAATCGCTGGCCACTTTTCAATTAAAGATTGATTGACTCGCTGCAATTGTTCGCTGTAGAGGTCTGCAGTAACAGTTTCTCCAGGTTTCAGTAATTCAAAATGAACAATGCCGCGAATACTCCACCAAACACACAAAAGCGCTTTTTTGGGGTGTAAACCTGGCTTAGCAGTACTCCGAGGGATTTCATTTGGAGAGAGCCACTGCCTTTTGCGTTTTGGGTTATCATACAGGACCCATTTCTCATCTCCTGTGATCAAGCGATCAAAAAACGCTTCTGTGTTGTGTCGTTGAAGCAATAAGTTGCATGTGATTGATCGGTTAGCCTTATTCTGTTCGGACAGATTATGCGGGACCCAAACACCTGCTCTGCTTACTTTTCCAATCTGCTTCAAATGTTCTTGGATGGTCGACCAAGGTTTGTTGAGACTGTTTGACAATTCCTCGATCGTCTGACACGGATTTGCTTCCACTTCCGCCCTTAACACGTCGTTGTCTAACGCTGATGGTCTTCCTGATCGATACGAGTCGGAAAGATCAAAATTACCCGATTTGAACTTGGAAAACCACCTTTGGCATTTACGAATGTCCAGTGCATTTGGATAAACATCGCAAATGTTTTTGGTAGCAACTGTTGCGTTATTTCCCTTGCGAAACTCAAAGAGCATGCAATGCCGGATGTGTACCTCTTCTGGTATTTGGCTGGCCATTTTACCCAAAATTACAAAAAAAAATTGTAATTCAATTGTCTATAAGTAAAGAAATCACTATAACCTCACAATGTCTTTGGTACGCCTCTGAACAAAACAATGAGCTGACAAATGACAATCAAGTATTGGCATGCGCAGAAACGACATTACTTTCCGGTCCCCCTATATATTATTAGACTGTTCTTATCGTTACTATAGTAATTTTATTGAACTATACTTATTATCATAACTCGGTAGTGTTCAAAGCACTATGATAGTATTGTCTATGAAATGATTAATTTGTGATCAATATTTAGGTAGACGTAGTGCTTATAGGTCTCTCCAATAGTCGCTAGATACAGGAAACGGTGAAATGAACAATTTTGGGCTCCTCTGTATCCAAGTAGACATATTTTTGTCTTGAAAATAGACTTCTGTCTTCACTTTCGAGAGGTATGAAAGAAGGAAATGAAGTACAGAAAGAAAAGAAGCGTGTAAGATGACCAGAATGAAAGTTGGAATAGAAAGATGAGTATTACTTGGAAAGTATTTGTACTGATGGTAAATGCTATAGTAAAATAAAGGTCCTGACCAACCAGGAGGAATTTCAGTAATAAAAAAAAGAACATAGAGGTATAAATTAAAAAAAACACGTCATTAAAAGCGTGCTGTGAATAATTAATAATATCATAACAAATGAAACAAAAGGATCTTGATTTGTAAATATGTAACCATAACTCCTCAACCCCCTAACGGCACCCTGCTCCCCTTCCTACCCAACCCCCGTTGACCGCACTGTTTATTCAAGCACAAGTCTCATGAATATTTATTCTAATGAAACGATACGTTAAATATTAATGTATCGCCTCACATCGTGTAGCGGCGAATCGACAGCCAAATGGAATTTTTAAGTACGATAAAAGTGTTTGGGGGAGGCAGGGGGTTGGTTTCGCAAACAGTCAAATATCATCATTATCACACCCTTTATTAAACCAAACCACCACCACCCCTCCTCCCTAGTATATCGCTCGCAATGATCGTAACTTAGTCTTTATTACTTTCTTACAATCTCATGATACTAAGCGTCGGGACATCGATTTCATTCATGTTTTAAGCATCGCGTCATCACACTTGGATTTGTAAGCGGTTTGAAGTAAATTGTACAGTGTTACAGTAATACACGAACTCTCTACTTACATAAATTCCCTTTATAATGCCTGTCATGTTTTATAGTCATCCGTTAGCAGGGATTATGAAACGGGGGCCCGTAGGCGCTTTTAATCCGACCCTCGAACCAAAGCGGGCCCACACTACGAAAATATTTTAATATTGATTTACTTAAAATAATGTATAGAGCTTAGTTATAAAAATAGTGATGATTCTTAGGTGATCTACACGAATACGTCTACTTTTCGAATCAGATGATATCAAAGAAATCATGCTGAGAGTTCTGAACTAGATGAGAAACAAGAGAAAATATCCGATACTTTAATGTGTTGTATAACAATATAGGTACAAGTTTAAAGGGAAGCCAGTGTTGATAATCATCATTATCCCAAAGATCGTCGCGTTTATAGGGGTTCATATTAGGGGAATTTAAGTCATTTCTCGCCACGCTGACCCAATGGTACGTGTGGTACAGTGATGTGTAAAAAAGGAAAATAAACCACATTACATCAGGTAGACAGTGAAACCGGTGCAATCAGAAAATCGACAACGTTAAGAAACAATGAACAATAGTACAGTTAACTAAAGAAACGATAAAGAGTTCGCATTGTTCGCCGATCGACCTGAAAAGCACAATGGACCCTCATTAGAGCCATCACTAGACGGCCGACCTGGTCGCGAAAGCCAGGACCTGAATGATAAACTGGCTAAGATTTACTTAAACGAAGGTATGATGCAGTTGCTACTGCTAGCAAGTATCTTGTTGGTCATGTAAACAAGGATGATGTTTCTTCAGTCTCGTACTCCGCGAAGCTAGGGAAAGACGCACCAAGTACAGATGACAGACGCTCAGTAGCTCGATACCTGGTGTAAGGAAACCTTGGCGGAAGTCCGTAGCGATTCTCACTTCCAATATAAGAAAGTTCGTCCAGTATTTTGCTTTAATAGCCTCGTATTTCAAGGTGGTGGTAAATCACTGTCAAGGTATGCACCACCGCAGCGCCTATTTCTACTGTCAAGCAGTAGTGTACAAACATTACTGTGTTCCAGTTTGAAAGGGGTTGCAGCTGATTTAATCATTGGTACTACTTACTTCTACGTAGATAAAAAAAATTGTCTTACTTCTACTACTACTTTCATATGACTATTGTAATTTCTAACGTTTTGTTATGAAGCATCAAAAGCTCGGGTTCAACTTTGTGTGATCACAATCTACATGTACATCGATTTTTCACCCCCCACAAATTGAATTCAACCCCGCTAAGGTAAAAATGATGTGTTGTAAATAAATATACGGTGATACAATTATGCAAATGTAGCCTTTTTTCCCTATAATAGATTGATTTTGTTTATTTCGGTTGATGATGATGATGGTGAATATTTAGTGTTTGTAGTTTGTTGTGATTCATTCATCACCAGCTGATAGACGTTCACTGCTAGACATGTGCCTCCCCCAAATATTCTCATATCGATAGGGTAGGGATTCGTATGGGGGAATTTTGACCATTTTTCACCACGGTGGCCCAATTCGGGTTGGTGGGAGCAAGTCTGGTTTGTTGATTAGCAGGGTACACCGCGAGCGGGTGAGGTTGGTTTGGATCCCAAGGGTTGTTGTGCGAGAACCCTTACACCCCATGTTTCATTCAAATACATACAATCTATGTGTGCTAACATCATCTCTGTCTCCTTAAAGTCAGATGTAGTCAGCTCTGTTGTCACCGGAAGTAACGTCTTATTCCTTACACAAACTCTTGAGCCCGGGGTATGAAACAACCGTACATACAACCCCTTTTAAGTACTACGATCACACAGTTACCCTTTGATTATATCAAAGCAATTGACGAAATTGCTTTACTTAGTAAATTAATTAACACATCATTATCAATAATCCCTTATATGGGTACTTCGACAATTAGTCGCTCCAATACTGAACAGGATGATTATATCAAACGTTTTACTGGGGGTAGAAGCCCCTCATGACCTTGTCTTCTCCACAGAAGCAAGGTATCTTTTAAGAAGATTTCCGATAAAAAATAAATATAATATATATATATATACTACAAGCTCAGTAATTTGACTATTATCACATGATTTTAGTAGTAGGGAGCGATATAACTCTATTAGACGGATAAGTTAACACACCGATAACTCCCGCTGAGGGCACCCTACAGGGTTATTACGTACATTGCGAGCAGCAGTAACAGCGAATATCGTTCGTTAATAGCTATTAAGTGTCCATAAAAATTTATGTTAAAAATCTTAATAGGTCGCCTTATAATCGCTTGATGAGATTTTTACATACAACAGCAATTGTTGCACCGTTTTGACTATCGCAACATATATACGTAATAAGCCTGCGAATCTGCGAAAATGATCGTAAAATTTGATTACCGGCCATGGAGCGGAAATGCAATCTACTAGTGCCCTCCCATCAGCTCCCACCCCCCATTTACTTGATGGTATAGGATGATATACACTGCACCAGATCGAGCTGATTGCTTTTAAAACAACACGTGAAATACAAGTCAATATGCAACTGTTACTGTGTTCAGGTTTGAAAGACGCTCGACTTAGTGAAGTTGCTTTGATAAATAATTATCTAGTGTCTCAAGACAACGAGATCGATGTATTGTATTATAATATATATCCATATTGTAAGGGTTTCCGCCCGACATCTTACGGAGTCCAAGTCAACCTCACGAGCATGCGGTGCACCCTGCTGATTAACAGACTAGGATCTGACCACAGACCCGCACTTGGCCAGCGTGGTGGGCTAAGGGCCCAATACCCCTCAGTGAACTCTAACAAGATCATTGGGGGCGGCTTAGCTTAGCTGGTCCAGCAGTGGACGTCTGTCGGCTGATAATGATGACGATATATCCTTACTAATACAATATCAACAAGTGAACATCCAACTCGTTGAAGTAAAAAAATACCTGATAATTCTCTTTAGCGGGTTGTTCACCTGATGGTAAGTGATACACCATAACATGACGCTGGTTAGGATAGCACACAGGACCATATAGTGCTCGTCGCCTGTGATATAATATGTTAAGTATCGTTACCCAAGGAATTTCACTAGCTACAGCGCCCTTCAAAGCGGAACACAGTAATGTTTGCATACTGTCTAGGGCTGCGGTGGTACCTACCAGCATCAGAGACCTACCACCAGTAGTAATATTGAACAAACAGTATTAATTACTCAGACTATGGTGCTGTACTCGATGCTCGTCGCTTGTTATTAATGGAAGGTGGATGACGATAAATTTCCCTCATCGGTTATTATAGAGACGAGTTTTTATTTAATGGCAGCGTTAAATCTATACAATTTGTCGTAATCATCATCGAATTCATCATCGATCGTGTGGGAGACGGGTTAAGCCATTCCCACATATCCACGCCCACCATTTTGAGCAAAGCGACTGATGTTATGAATGCGTTATAAATGAATAATCCTTTATGAAATTGTCTCTGTCGTAATATTAATCTGTTCAATATGAAACTATTTAATATAATAACTCTTTTAAATATTTTCTATAGCAAATCCTTTTATGAGATGATTACTCGTACTTATGTAGTACCCGGCGCATTTAAAGTTGCTCACCGCAAAACCTTTATCCTGAACCCAAACAAACGACAGGACACCTGAACAAACAAACAAATACTTTAATTCCATCAGTTCCCTGCGGCATTTTTTTTTTTGACCCTCTCTATTATCATCCCTTCCTATATTCTGCAAACAGTAATCTAAAAGAAAATCTTTTACACAGACCATTCAACATTTTAAATTGTTCAAGGACTAAGATCTCCATTAAATTGCGTCAGGCCCCTGTTAGGCATGGGACTATCCCAACAGCATATTTCCAGGGAAGGTCCAGTGTACTATATCTAGTGCTTCTGTAAAATAGTTTCCTTGTATCTTACCTTTAAGCATTTTTTTAAATCGATCCCTCGCGTGTGATGAGTCAGGGCCTTTTGGGTGCATCTACCATCAGTATTCTTATTTCTCTATCGTTCTCCATTCCAATTCCTCTCATTCCTCTCACTCGAGCGAAGACCGTTATCTCAAGCTTTTCTTCTCAACTGAAAGAGACCTGGAATACCTAAATCGTTTCTGAATACGTTCTATAAGTATTATAGTAAACAGGAAGCACCAAAATCTTGAAACACAAATATCCGTCGTTCGTTTCCGGTTTTATCGTATCCGTATATGCAGCTATAATCCGATATATCCGAATAACGTTACAGCGTTCTGATAGTTACACATATAAGTGAGAGTTGAAAGATCTAGGGCATCTAAGGGTCCTTTTGTGTACTTTACATGTGTAATTTTATGTCACCCCTCCACTTTATATAAAAAGAAGGACAACCGTAGCGATTGCTACGGCGCGTACGGCGGGCGACCTCACGCTGGGAATTAGGAACCTCTTTACGTTTCCCCGTATAAAAATATATCATATGTGACATCCTGAAACACACGTCAAGATGACACAATGGCCGGAATCTGTGCTGAAATGTGTCCCGGCGTACACTCCCTTTTACGGTAACGAATCTTCTCACAACATAAGCGGCCGCCGCGCCACCCGCTCCCGCTCTAAAGTGGGCTTATTCCTCAAGGTCTGTAAATCCGCAAGGCGCAAAGCCATTTTGCACGCTCGGTAAACTCTGAAACTGGGCCAAAGTAGGCTTTTGCGGAATGTACAGGAATTTTTTCAGTCAACCTTCACTATTTGCGCGCTTAAGAACTATTTCTCCTGAACGCGGCGACCGAGCGCCCCGGAATATGAAGTAATTTTTTTTAAAGCATTTTTTCCCTTTTAAGCCTCATGCTATTAGCCAATCCTTTTAAGCTTGGCTTAACCAATTAACAAGCTTTATAACCTCACTTAAAGAACAATACGTTTAAAAGACCCTAACTATTATATTTGTCATTATAATTGCTTGAACAATAGTCCATTACTGATAAGGGTTAAAGTTTAAGTTTATCTGTGGATATAGTCATCACATATCTTTAGATAGTTCGAAACATCATAAAATGTTAGGTTATAGAACTTGGACGAGATAACTTCAACAAAGAGATCAATAGAGGTATTCGGCATGGCTGGGCAGCATTTGGGAAACTCCACCACATCCTCACCTCGCTAATACACCAATGTCTCGAGACGAAAATCTTTAATCAGTGCGCTCTCCTTACGTTGCATTGGCACCTGGCCACAGTGCTGGTCCACCGATTCAAAGTAGCATATCGATCGAAGGAGAGAGCTGTACTTTTCTCTGAGAGACAAAATCTGGATTCAAGAAATTTGATGGACAATCGAAGTGGTCGAAGTACCTCTTAAAATCTGCAAGCTGAAGTGTCAGTGGGCCGGTTATGTCTGTCGTGTCAGTGACGGCTGATGGAGGAGAAAAGTCTTGGAGTGGAGGCCGCGTAGTCGCAGAAGTGCAGGACGTCCTCCTACCAAATGGACCGACATCATTAGGGCGGTCGGTAGTGGATGGATGCGAGTAGCTGAGGATCGCATTTGGTGGAATACATTAGTAAAGGTCTATATCCAGCAGTGGATAACCATATATAATCCTGAAACATCCATTCATGTATACATTTAGGTGTCTTTATAATAATTACAGACTTTAATAACCCATGGCTTAGTGAAACATAGCTCTCCAGTCAGAGAAGGAAGTACCGCAGAAATGTGCGGAACAGCTGTCGTACACCTGCCGTTAAATCCAATACTTTATTTTATTTTTTCTGTGATAACAGAGAATGTTTACTATTCTCCACCATCGGTCTACTCTTGCCAACAGCTCCAGATCTGCGAGACCGACGGGATCGAAGAATTGAGCGAGGAAGATCCTCAGGGCGCTGGCCGCCGTCGAATTGTGGTTGTCAAGACTCTTTGGCGCGGCTGCCATAACAATATCAAGTAATTCACTATATATCAGTTAATTGACTGCCATCGCTACATTAGTTAAGTGACACAGCAGCCGTTGGCTTGGTGGCTGATATACCTGCCGCCAACAATGAGACGCTGGACAGGGTGTGCATTAAACACTGTGTTTGATTAACAGAGCGGCATTTGCCCGCGAAGCTACCTGGGGGGCAGGACTGAAACACCCTCAACTAGCCAGGGTGTTAGGTTTGAGCCTGATAGAACCCCCGTGCGCAGCTCTCGATCGGGGCGATGCTGCTCCCCTACCAACGATCCTAAAAACGAACAGGAAATTGAAGTAAGTCAACGATTCACTTTGTTATGTTTAAGATCACACACCTGACTGTACAGATAAAATATTACAACCCTCATTTTAATCGATTTACACCCTTATACATAAGCCCATTGATGGGCACCATGTCAACCCATATATCAGATACAAAAACACTTAAAAATTAAACAACCTATTGGAGAATCTCTTATTATTAAAAGTTATATGAAATTACCGTTTTTCTAAGATTGATTAAGGGTAAAAATTTCTCACCCTTATCTAACGTATGCTTTTACCAACAAACATTTTGCTAAGAGATCGACTACAAACAAAATATTTAATCGATGAGGGTAAAAGAAAATTTGGGCAATAATCCGTTGTGTAGGCAACCGAAGGGAATACGTTTCTTAGGAGATCCTAAGGACCTTGTTGGGATTTGTCATGTATTGATGGTATCCAAATATATACATTTTTTGGATATTATCGATACTCATACTTACTGTATCTTAATCGATAATACAATAAAAGCCGTGCCTTGATCATAGTATATATGTGGTATGTTCTAAAACATAACCCATCACATTTATAAATTACTCATAACTATCATCATCACACACTGCTGAGCATAGGCCTCCTCCGAAGATCGCCACCTTTGTAAGGGTTCATATGGGGGGATTTGGGCTATTTACCACCACGCTGGCCCAATGCGGGTTGGTGGGAGCCAGAGCCTCGTTTGTTTATTAACAGGGTGCACCACGCGCTGGTGAGGTCGGCCTTACTACCTTATCTACTTTACTATATCGTTATAAAATTAATTTGCAGACGGTGACCATGCATCATCAAATGTTCATCAACACTTTTAACTGTTCGATCTATAGATCATTTTAAAATCGCGTACGCTTCGTTACAGTTATTCGAGTTTGATACACATATGCTGCCAGATCTCAGCCGGCATGAAGTATCTGGAATCATTCGAGTTAGTACACCGCGATTTAGCAGCACGGTGAGTCAGCGTCATCCTTTTATTATTTTGGTTTCGTTGAGAAATCTTCGAAAGGATATCCTGCTTCTGGAGGGAAGTCAGAGTTATATGAGACTCTTAGTCCCAAAAAACCCCTCGGTGCTCTGCATCAGTACATTCGGAGAGGCTCTGGGGTCTCTTATAGAACCGATGCTTACACTTTGTATGAACACGTCTCTGAGGAGGTGCTTAACCCTCTCAGGTACCATCACTGAAGCATACGTACAGGTTCGTTTGAGCGATAAGAGTACCCACACTCAAGGACCGCGAAACTCCTAGACCCTTTTAGTCGCATTCTACGACAGGCAGGACTTACCTTAGTCTTATTAACTAGCTCATTTGAAAAAAAAAACAAATAGTTACTTCCGCCTTTCCTTTGCAGCAATATAACAGTGACTGAAGATCTTAATATCAAAATCTCCGATTACGCGATGTTCTGCGACGAGTTCTTATCAGACTACCACCTTATGGCTGACGGATGCAGATTCCCATTGCGGTGGATGGCGTGGGAGAGCGTGTTGTTGGTGAGCAAGCTATTTTCAAAACATCTCTATTTGTTTGCTATTGCGTAGTGAAACGTGAGGTCACCGTTCGACCCCGTATGAGTAAGGCAAAGTGAGGATGGTTGGTGTACCTATTGTAGTTATGACCTGCAGCAACCCTGAAATGTAATAAATAAATATTTATAATTACTTTTACTGGTGGTAGATCTCTTGCTCCAATACCATCTAGGTAAGTTCCGACGTGACCGGCGAAGAGGCTGAAGAAATTTCTGGGGTAACCTTTTACGTTCATCTTATGTTAATTTTTACTATTGTTATATAATTATTTTGTTTATTTCTTCAGGGCATATATTCACCATCTAGTGACGTATGGTCGTTTGGCGTTACTGTCTGGGAAATACTTACTTTTTGTCTCGTGAAACCCTTTGACGAGATGACTGATCACCAGGTGAGTACTACAGTAGTTTTGATCAGTTACATTTTTACTGTGGTCTTCGGTTTGTGCAATCAGGTCATCAGCAGGTGCATTAGCCTGATTACCTAATATTGCGTGTTGCCAGGTGTATGTGTTCGTGAATAGATCGCTTTGTTTGTCAGGTGGTTGGGAACGCGAACGAATGGAAGCGCGGCGGGCACGGCGCTCGCGTGCCAGCAGCGCCGCTGCCGCGCTGCCGCCGGGAGCTCTACGACCTGATGCACGAGTGCTGGAGGCGGGAGCCCGATCACCGCCCGCGCTTCCACGACCTGCACCGCTACCTCGAGCATATGTCGAAAGGCCACCGCTCGCATATCAGGCGCTAGATTATACATCATCAGTTATTCATATCAGCTAACAACAAGTACACAGATTAAATTCCCATACAATAGCGCAACATTATTTCAAGGGTATATTGATAGGCTTAGTCCAATGATAAGAGCTGAAGTTTACGATATTGCTAAAACTGAAATGATGAGAACCGAATCTGGATTAACCGGAAATTTGGACTTGATTTCGCTACTATAAATATACCCTTGATTTGTATTAAATAGATACGTTTGACGTTTCCGTCGACGCGACGCGGAAGCCAGTCCACGCAGACGATCTGCATCAGGGACTACGACAACGGCCGACTCTGGACGAATTCAACGACACCGTCAGAGCTTCACGATCTAGTCATTAAGTTTTTAGCTATAGTTGTTTTTCTCAAGTGTTGGCCAGATCACAGAACAGTATTACGGGCAGTATTACGATAAGTTATAGGCTTTTAAGCATTCCGTTTACTTGTTAAATGCATGTAATTCCTAGTTGTAATCATTCTCTAGCTTTAACAAGTATACAGAGATTCGCGTTGCGGATGTAATATCTATACGGAGTAGTGTTGCTATGTATACACGGGCGATAAAACCTCTGAGTGGCCTTTTATACAGGTAGTCATGGATGCGTAAGGGTTGCTAATTTAGATAGGTAGTCTTGAAATTGTGGAATGTGATCGCTGTTTGGAGGTCAGCCCGTGCTCTCGTATCGATTTCACCGTCACACGCTACGCAATCTCTTAGTAGCTGTAGCAATTGGTACCTTCGACTCTTACACCCCCAGCGCTGTCTGTCCAGCGCTCACCCCGCGATACTTCCCTATCACCGCCTCGCGCGGTCTTCCTTCAGGCGGGCACTACTTGACGCTCTCAAAGAATTCACGGGCTTCGGACATCGCGATGTCGGCTTTAATAACAAGTAGTGACCTTCGAATTGTAAGACCTCGACGCGCCGAGACCACTGGCCTCCAGGAATCGGACCTAAGGAGGGTTGGAGTCTTTGAAACACTCCATACGCAGGCATTACTCAATTGGCGCGTCGGGAACTTACGTTCTATAGTATATCCAAAATCAAACTCCTATTTTTTTATCCTGTTTTATACGTTAAGATTTTACACTTTAGGCGGTCTAACTTCAGGGCGCCCCCCAAGCCCCCTTTGCTTCTTGTTTTCTTCTATCGGGCCCCCGACGTGTTGCGGTTTACACTACTACGGAAGAGATGTATGAATTTACTTGTGGTAGGTCTCTGTTGCCGGAGACCGCCTAGGTAGGTACCACCGCAGCCCCCTATTTCTACCGTCAAACATTACTCAGTTGCGGTTTGAACGGCGTTGTAGCATGTTTAATTACTGCGGTAACGAGACTCAACATCTCATGTCTCAAAGGGGCGAGCACAATGTGACGCAGCATATGACATACTAACTAGTGCTACTTTGTACTTTGAGCAGACGTATCACTTACCAGCAGGTGGACGTCACGCTCGTTACGTCGCTTGTATCCGACTTCTGCTCCTGTACCAACCGGTGGTGTTAACCGTATACTACGTTTAAAAATTACCGAATTACCCATGTACATTTAGACCTTGAACTGATCCCTTTCTATTATTAGCTAGTAAGGATACGTATTAATCAAGTAAATATAACGTGTAATCACTAATACTATATATAATATTCTACCCCTTTCCGGCACCCACTCGGGTAAGCCACAGCAACAACAACACACACCTACCATCAGCATACTTTGCACATGGGCTGGACATATCTGTGGAACGGGTCCTGACATCCACTAGTACCGGTTAGACAGTAGATTAAATATAATTCAATAACACTAGAGGAGCCAGCTTAAAGACTAAAAGGGGGGTGTACAGCAAACAGCCTACACATCACCTTAATACATCTAGACATTGCGTACAACTTACTGGGTCAACGATACTTAACATCTAAGTATATAGGCGGCGGGAGCAATGATGCTGCGTGAACATCCCAGCTTGCATCACTTTATCACCAGTGGAACATCTCCCTCATCTCGTCGCCACGGATGATAGATAAGGCTTGAATCTATGAGTGCGAGCGCACCACCACCAAGTGCTCGATATAGCGATATATTTTTTGTTATAATATATATATATATTTTTACTCCCCTTACGTGATATTCTCTTTGAAGCAATAACTACTTAGACTGTACATATAGGCGAGGTTACTCCTAAGTCCTGGTGTATGATAATCAAGGCGGTATTATGCTACCACTTTAGAAGCTGCAACACCCTGGTACCAACCATTCTCATATCGCTTCTTATCATCGGTTCAAGGTGCAACTGGGACGGAAGTGTGTGTGTATGCATGCGGGTGTGAGTTAATTTTTATACAGCTATGTATATATAGGGGCTGTATTATTATGTAGGTACAGGTGGTAGGTCCTCGCAAGGGCCGTCTAGATAGGCACCACCGCGGCGCTTATATCTACCGCCGAACAATTGTGTGCTTACTGTTTAACGGTAAGGGCGCCGTAGCTAGGATGATTACTGGGCAAAGTGGACATAACATTGTAGTCCCGACGGGGGTGAGATTGCGTAGTCGCGGGTACAGCATCTATAGCGCGCACCAGATTCATCTCATCACCTTCGTCTTAAACATTTGTATTGTGTGTAAATGAAAACGCTTCTTTTTTTTAAGTTCGGGCCTTCATTCATCGGTAGTGATAAGTCATTTCGATAGTCGACAGGGTGCTGCAGTGTGTAGAGGAGGTTCAATAATTCGGAAAAATTTGTAAATAAGGTTGCAGTACGAGGTAACTCCTGCAATATCAAAATTGTATACTACCGCTTTTTTTATTGTACCCAACCAAGTCGTGAGGTGTAGGTTAAGTTGCGTCGAGTTACATAATGTAAGTGATATAACACTTAATATTATGTAACTTGCGCAATCATGTACATATTCATTTTTATTATGATTTAATATTACTTTCTTATGCGTTATTGTTTTGTAGATGTTATATATTTACGTTTACAATAGCTCGGTTGATTTACAAACGTTACCATTATAATTTCTATTTACGATACGTTTGGATTTTTTTTTTTTCTATTATTATTATTTGAATTTAGAAATTTAGTCGTTGAGCCGCATTTCTTGTGAAAACCTTAGTTGTAAATACCTATAAAGCGCGTGTAAATAAAGCAACGCTTTTTTGTAAATACGCTCGCTTTAATAGTATATAGTAGAACCAGTAGTGTGTAGACTCCCTAATCGCTATACACTGACGAGAACACCCGTATACACCCCTACGTCGTAGCTGGCTCCTGAGACGCTAACACATCGTCGTCCACCGGACCCCCGGACCTCCCCCCCTCCCCGCCCAATTAAAAGTAACCATTAACCAACTTAATCTATAAGGAAACGAGTTAGTTAAGGTTTAAGGAGTGTGTGTACAGCGTCCCTGCAAGAATATATTTCATTTTCTAGAGTTATAATTGTACTTAACTACGATAATTTAATTTAATTATATATGGCGCGAAATACGATAACTAATATGTGGGTTCCGTACAACGAATAGAAATGAGATGTTATGTAAAATTAAATACACGTCGCCGAGCACCAAGGCGACCGATGTCCGCGTGTTTCCGGTCGTTCACGGATCGCTCGGCGCCGTACGGATCCGGCGACGGTCTTAATAGTGTTTCAATTAACATATTACCCATTGGTGTGCATTGGAGAAGTTATTTAAATGTTTATTAATAAAAAAAAAATACCCCTTAATGTAATCTTCGATGTAACGTCCTGTAGGTTACGGATCTGTGTACGACTCTTGAGGTCTGCACGGTGCAGCAGCGGATTGAATCATTTGGACTCGGGCGCTCGATATCTCTACTATCATATCATATCTATATCAATAACCTCTACTTTAAATAAGTTGGCATTCGTAAAACTTTTCGTTTATTTAATCGTGTGAAACACTTACTAGTATATTTATTATTCTATTGTATATATTGACATCGGTATAGGGAAAAGGATAAGAAGATCCTCTCGCAGGTACATCATATAACATGTCCAACTCGCCGCGGACGGCTCCTTTGCTGAAGTGTTGGGACCAAACAATATCAAAATGCGAACCGTTCGGTATAGATAGCTGATCGTTTCCTCTAAGTATACGTGGAGTAATAACACCTAAGGTTGTGACCCTTCGATCCGCACAAGATGAGATGAGCATTTTGATAAAAAAAAAAAAAAAACATCTGTGGTCATTTCGACTGCAGTCCAAACAACCCTCCAACGCTGAAACATTGATTGAAGTTGGGCGATAGAACTGGAAACGGCAGTGGTGTTTCGCACACATATGTTAACATCATATTCTCTCTCTCTCTCTCTCTTCAATATGTTGTTGTTTATGAGGAATTCATTTAAGGATTTCGTTATAAACAATCGGTGTGTTCGTCGGGTTTCATGTGTTTCACAACCATTCTACTCTCTTAATTAAGTAAGGTACAAAATTAATATCATTCTTAATCTTCAAACATATCGTAATTTGTTTGTATTTAACTTATTTATTGATTGTATTTAATGTTCTAATGTAAACTTAATTAATTGTCTAACAGATCAATATGTAACTATGTAAGGCGTCGGTTCGGTGTACTAGAATGATCCTCTATCATATATCATCGTATCACTCGATACCGTTGCTACCGACAGACAGTCGGATACACGCTGTACAGTTTTCATTTAAGGTTGCCGTTATAAATAAATCGCTACCCGGTTACAAAGCGTAAAGAGGGGATGACAGAACGTTACGTATATTTTCTTACTCTCTTCAATTCTGTAACTAATTACCCCCCCCCCCCCTCTCATACTTCCTTTCATCGTCTATAATTGTATAATTGTGCTTTTATTGAATATTTGTTAGATAAGTGAAATTTGTGTATATTAAAATTTTTATGCTAATCGCTCTAAAAATGAAATCAATTCTGTAGGTACCTTAAGTAATCAAAGACTTTTAAGGCAAAATGCCTCCTTTTTATGTCATTTTAAATGTTAAAATAAATGTTAATTAACATATCGAAACAATCAATGTTGTCTTATTTAAAAACCCCACTCCCTCCTATACATGTTAATTATATCATTCACCTCGACGTTATTCATTATAAATGTATATATTCACCTGATCCATAGCGACGAGGCGCTAGTTGAGATGAGGTACGCTGCATCATGAAAGAGGCGACTCCAACTCGTCTGGGCAGCGTTCGGGAAGCTATGCAGCATATTCTCGTCCCAACTACCGCAGTGTCTAAAGACAAAGGACTTTAATTAGTGCGTGTTGCCAGTGATGAGTTACAGCACCGAGACGTTGCCGCTTACAGTGGACCTGGTGAAAAGGCTTCAAGTCGCACAGAAAGGGATGGAAAGGCCTATCCTCGGGATGCTCCTGCGTGATCGAATCAGAAATGAGGAGATCCGCAGAACTAAAGTCATCGACATGGTCGAAAAGATTGCTAGCCTCAAGTGGCAATGGGCAGAACACATCTCTCTAAGGACTGTCAGCCGATGGGGCGGCACCAAGATCTTCGAACGGCGACCGCGTACCGTTACACGTACTGTTGGCAGGCCCACCTCCAGGTCCGACGATCTAGTGAATGTTGGGGGAAGCAGCTGGATACGGGCAGCGCAGGATCGATCGATGTGGAGATCTATGGGGAGGCCATCGGGACATCGTCGCCATGATACACAAATTGCTTAGTATAGGTATAGACGAACTCCGGCAAGTGTACTAACTATCACCGGAAACTGATTACATGAATAATAAAAATAGCCAAACTTATGACAGTTGTTTTTAGGGGGTGAACTTCCTCTAGATTTAGATGAGTGATCGCGACCCCGCAGTTATTCGAAGCATTAATGTTATAGAAAGATTTTCTGATGACCTCCATGATGGCTGCCATACCCGGCTCGCCTCATAATGCTATTGCTGTTTACTTGGCAGTCGCTTTTCACGATGTTATTAAATTAAAGTCATTTATATAATTGATTCCGTTTATTTATTTTTTTTAATATACAACAACTTTAGAAATCTTATAAAAAGGTATAAACATAACCGCGTGTCGAAACAAACTTAAACTACAACTTGTAGAGAGCTGCACTGTAGTTTTTTTTACATTAATTTGTTTAAATAATTACATTAAACACTATATAACATTACCTCGTACAACTCGCAGAACCCTAGCCAGCTGCACTAGCTCGTGGTCCACTACTGGTGCATAAATCACGCGTTTTTTTACAAAGCGTCGAGATGAGGGCGACGTTCACCTGATGGAAATACGCCCTCCCCTAACGTGGCGTTAGTTAACATGGTTTAACCATAACAACATTGTGCCCGTCACCTTGATATAAACGTGTCGTCTCTCCTTACCCCAGTAATTACACTAACTATTATAGCCCTTGTAGAAGTTGCAGGGCTTTCCACAAAAGTTCTCACGGGATCCAAGTCAACCTCATCTGCACGTGATGCACCCTGATAATCAACAAACGAGGCTCTGGCTCCCATCAACCCGCATTGGACCAGTGAAAACCAGCTCAAATCCACCCATATGAACCCCTACATACAACAGCCCCTAATTCCCAGCGGTAGCGGAAGCCATGCTGACTGTATGTGGAAATCTTTAGATGAAGCCTATGGACGGACGTCTATCCGCTAATGATGAATAACATTTTTTCGAGACCTGGTCATACCTTCGCGACGCTTACTTTACAATTGTGACAATATTACCACGGTTCAGTACGTATAGGGAAACCGAGGGCTCCGGCTACACTTCCTACTACTTCACATCAGATGAAGTCCTCACTCATATCATCGTGTAGATTGAACTGAAAGTAAGATTACTCGCAATGTGAAGTGTATAATTAGTACATTTACTACAATTAGTAATCGAACCTTTTCTTTGACTTCGTACCGCCACCGTTATAAAAAACAACCGCGTGTACTTCATTAAATAAATTACAGTTAATTGTAAACTTAAAACATTAAAATATTTAACTATATCACTGAAATAATAAACATTATCAAACAACAGTTAGTTTACTAGTAGAGAAGTACAAGATGTATTATTTATTTTTGTGATGATTTTTATTAGTAAAAACTTAATATGTATATTATTTATTCCAATATATAATACTTATTGGTTACAGTATACATTATCTGTACTGGACAAATTGTTGGATAATATCAAAGAATATATTGAGACCGATCGATGTGGAGATCTTCTTGGGAGGATTATGTCCAGCAGCGTACTAACGGCTGATGATGGTGATAATCAAATATTATTATGGAGCATGCGCAATGCATTATAAAATGGACAGCTACGTATTGTTTTAATAAAAATATACACAATGAATATAGTCAACGCTGCCGCCACATTACGACAGACCAACAATAGGCAGGGTTTATCCACCGACCACAGAACCGACGGTAGCCATAAAGATCTCGACGCCGAACATCATCAGATAACATAAGAATCTGGTGATAATACACCACTGTACTGTGACATTTAACATTGAAATTAGACTTTTCATCCTGACGGAGACATACTCCTTACATAGAGTATAAATTCCCTCGTAAGCCTAAAACGACAGATTACAGTTATTCACTATTGAAATCCTCTCCAAATCCTGCTCATATGAATCCCTGCATACGACAACCCCTAGTTCCCGGTGGTACTGTAGGCCATGCTGACTATATGTGGAGATATTTGAGGGAAACCTATTTATGTTTATTAGCTGATGATGAGGATAGAGGTCTACATGCACTATATTTTGATGTTATAACTCCACAACATCGAGTAATTTTTTAGGGCTCATGGCGAATAAATAGTGAATATTTACAGGTACATATGCTTATTCTTAATTTCAGGGAAAATTACTTCCAATAAGTAAGATGAACACCTGTCATTAAATATTGGAGGGTAATTAACTGGTAGGATCATGCGCCAACGAAACCAAGTTATAAACATTTGTTTCATCATTGTATGGTGTAATCAATAATTGTCACAAACCTTTGACGATAATCTTGATCTTCTAACCATAGACAGGAAGTAGTTACTCAAACATTTCTCACACTCTCTGGTGGTGAACGCGGTCAAGTTCGCGACAATTTCGCGATACCAAAGTGTCTCGCGCAACAGGTACGACTCCACCACAAACACCTGAGACGCAGCCACCGTCCATCCACCAAGTCTGGTACCAACATTGGACTCAACATTCCGAACACACATAAACCATGTTCACAAGATTCGCCCTGAGATCCGAGACGCTTTACATCAAGCAAGTTGTGGACGAAAGTAGTCCAAAAGCGGACTCGATCCCACCTTCGCCAGACTTGTCGAAATGAAAAAAAATCACACCTACCCTCTTTTCATCTACTATTTAAGGAAACGGCTACCAATAATTCCATCAGCCTTGGTACAGGGTATACAAAACGAAGAAGAACTATCTGTTCCCACCAACAACCGTTTACTCCATATTTCTTTCCACCGCGAGACGATCCATGTTACCATCCAAAGCTGACGCTTATCGTGCTTATGGACCAATTCAAGACAAAGAAATCGACGTACTAAGACAAAAGAAGAAAAACAGCTATTATTATATAGCTTATTGTCAATTGGAGTGTCGCGAATAGAGTAGCGTACCTTATACTCAGAATCCTCAAACGGTATTCGCTGAAGGTCATACAGCTATAAGCTTCAACCTCCACAAATTCCGACGAGGAGATAGAAGTAATGTATGATGGATGTATGACATCTCTCAGGTCAGGAATGCTTCTAGGACTCAATACATTGTTGTTATGGGACACTTAAACGCAAGACAAGGCAAACGACGTAGGTACGAGATGAGGGTGGGGCCGTTTGGAAATGGACGTCGGAATTGCCGCGGTCAAATGCTGACCGATTACATGGAGAGAGAGGGACTCTTTTATCAGGAAGTGGAAACATCGGAAATGAACCTTGAAGAGCCTCGACGGTGAGACGAAGAACGAGATTAACTTCATTATATCCATAAAGACTCATATATTCAATGATGTCTCAGAGATCAATACTTTTAATACTGGGAGCGATCGCCGAATGGTTAGCGGCATTTTGAATCTTAAAGTCAAATTTGAGGTGTCGACTGTTGAGGTCTACGCTCCGCCCAGAAAGCGCCCAGATCCAAAACGCTGAACACTTTTAACTCCAACTTCAAAATCGCTTCGATTGTCTGGAGGAGTGCACTGATGTGGACATGTACAACGACAGGGTCGTAGAAACTGTCCTTGCGGTTGTGTCAAAAATTTTCAAACCGAATCGTAACAGAGGTAAAAAGATCTCTGATCATTCTGCTAAGCTCATGAACGAGAGGCGTGGGCTGGTTCTGCAGTCTTCTGAAGACGCTTCCCATTATAAGCAGCCCAACAAGCGGATATATAAGTTTTTGACTCGCGACATACGCCGATTTAATACTGAACGTGTTAAGGAGGCCATTGAGCGCAATAAAGGCTCTAAAGTGTTTGCCAGAGTATCTGTTGTTGGGCAGAGCTCCTGTCTCGGCACGACAGGAGCTCCTCCTGGCCGAAATAGAAAACTTCTACGGACAGCTTTATGCGACTTGACGAGTACTTCTCAAGGAACAGGCAAACGACCCAAGAGCCGAGTTAACCCGACATATACCGAAGACATTCCGGACATCAGCTTGGATGAGATTAGTATGGCGCTCAAGCAGCTCAAGAACAACAAGGCGCCGGGTGATGATGAAGTTACGACAGAGCTTCTGAAGGCAGGAGGACGACCAGTGCTGATGGTCCTTCAGAAACTTTTTTACTTCACCATACTCGAGAGGAAAACGCCAAAATCTTGGCGCGGGGGTATGGTGAGGCTTTTCTTGAAAAAGGGTGACAGGACCCGGTTGAAGAACTATAAGTCCATCACACTCCTAAGCCACGTTTATAAGCTGTTTTCGGGAGTCATGACGAATCATCTCGAACGTAAACTAGACGATTTCCAGCTTCCCGAACAAGCAGAATTCCGAAAAGGCTTTAGTACCATAGACCACATACATACGTTGCAGCAAGATATACCAAAGAATATAATCTGCCACTATGCTTAGCGTTCGTGGACTATGATAAAGCCTTCGATTCTGTTGAAACATGAACTGTGCTACAGTCGTTCAAGCGGTGCCAAATAGACCATCGTTACGTTGAAGTTTCGCGGTCACTGTATGAAAATGCCACTATGTCAGTCCGCCTTCAAGATCATAGCTCGAAACCGATCCAGTTGTAGCGAGGGGTCAGACAGGACGATATCCTATCGCAAAAGCTGTTCACCGCAGCGCTGGAAGATGTTTTCGAGCTTTTGGACTGGAGAGGACATGGCATCGACATAAACGGCGAGTACATGGCATCAACATAAACGGCGAGTACATGACCCATTTTCGATTCCCCGATGACATCGTCGCAACGGTCCGGGAGTACTCAGCCGTCTGTCCGGCACTATTTTGAGTAACGGGTACGCGACCCCGGCTTTCCGAGCTACTACTGACTCCTTTCTGCTCTTTCCGGGCCAGTAGTAACCCTTCTTATTGTTAATCCTTTCCCAAAGTCCGCATTCCCTTACTTTACACATCTCCCTACCTAATCCTTCTCATTTCCCTTTCGCCAAGCCAGTGGTAAGCCGTGCCCAAGTGCTGCGTGCCCAGAGGCGAGTCAAGGATTAGCGTGCCGTTGCCCTGGGACCGGGTGACCCCAGAATAAGGTTAACCTTGCCCAAACATGCGGGGCTCTGTTTGGGTCGACGATTTTTCCCTCGCTGCTCGTGGAAACGCTAATGGTGAAATACTTTACGTGCCAGAATGGCGGCGACGTGGTTCGCAACCCGTCACCTCTCGTCTCCCGGGGGAGCGAAAAATGGGCTGCCGATAGCCACTTTGCTACTTCGAATGTCAGAGGAGGAATGAAAGATAAAATTGATGATGTATGTGAGATTATGAGGGAAAGAAGAATTGATATTCTATGTGTAAATGAAACTAAGCGGAAAGGATGCGACACCACCATACATGGACTTTACACAGCCTACTGGTCAGGAGTCCCTGAAACAAGCAGAGGCTGACAAGGAATTGGTGTGCTGCTTTCTGCTAGAATGAACGAATGTGTGACTGACTTTGCTTGTGTGAGTTCTCGACTCATGTGGGTGAGGTTGAAGGTTGGCCTTACCCGCATCTTCATTCTAGGCGTATATGCTCCACAAGATGCGGGATGGAACCGGTCTTCGAGAGCCCAAACCGAGAGGGAAGAGTTTTGGCATAGTCTGAAAGATGTTCTGAATGAATGTAAGCGTAATGAAAGAATTGTAATGCTTGGAGATTTTAATGGATGGGTTGGAGTGCAGCGTGATGGATAAGAAACTGTGTTAAGGAAATTCGGTGATGAAAGAGTGAATGAAAATGGAAAGAGTCTGCCTGAGTTCTGCTTGGAGTGGAATCTTGTGGTAACAAACATAATGTTTGATCACAAAAAGATTCACATGTACACAAGAAAAGAAGGAAACCAGGAAAGTATGATTGATTTTTTAATGATAGATAAGAGATTGAGGAAGAAAGTGCTAGACACTAGGGTAAACCGTAGCACTGCCATCGACACTGATCACTTCCTGCTGTTGTGCCGAATAAGGGGGATCTTTAGACGATGGCGGCATCATGTTCGGGAACCCATTAGTGTACTAGAAAGAGTGAAAGTCGAGGTTTTGTAAGATGATGAAATGAGAGAGAAGTATAAGAGTAAATTGATTGATAAGTTTGACAGAATAGAAGGAATGAGTGAGCTTGAAGAGTTATGGAAGTCGATCATCATAAGGATGGAATTGTGAATGCAGCCATTGATGTCTGTGGTGTGAGTAAGAGAAGAAAAGGAAGTATGTTGAAGACTAAGTGCAAAAATACGGAAGGCGGTGTCTGAAAAGAGGAAAGCATAGCAGGATTGATTGGCAGCAAAGGCCAATCACAGAATGGACAAGGCAACGATAGAGGATGTACAAAATACGAAGAATTAGTATAAAAGATGTAACACCCTAACAAAGGAAGTGGTGGAAAGAAATAAAATGAATGATAGAGATGAATTTGAAATAAAGTTATCTGATGACTTCCGGACGAACATTAAGTTCTTCTGGAAGTCCATAAGAATAGCCAGAGCTAATAATGCAAGCTCACATGGCAAAATCAGGAACCAGGATAGAAACTTTGTGGCAGGTGAAGAACGTATCTTAAAGAGGTGAAAGGAATATTTTGAAAGTTTATTCGAGAAAGACGATATGCATGTGCCAAACCTCGGTAGGGGTCAAACTGAGAGTGGGGATGAAAGTAATATTAGTATGAAAGAGATTTGTAATGCAATGAATAGTATGAAGTTGGGTAAGGCTGCAGGATATGATAGGATTACGGTCGAGATGCTGAGAGCTGGACAGGGTGTGGTAGCTAGTCAGCTGTACTACCTTGTCAACCTTTGTTGGAGGAGCGGCAAAGTGCCAGATGACTGGTGCAAAGCCGTAATCGTTCCGGTATATAAAAGAAAAGGGTCACAGCAAGACTGTAAAAACTATCGTGGCATTCGCTTGCTGAGTGTCATCGGCAAACTGTATGCAAAGATACTGATTAAAAGAGTCATGACTGAAACTGAAGAGAAAATTTGGGATGTACAAGCAGAATTTAGAAGTGGAATGGGATGCATTGACCAGGTCTTTTCCTTACGTAGCATAACCGAAAAAATTTTGGCACATAGCTAAAAGGTCTTACTCAGACTGGTTTAGCATCCAGAAGGGTGTTAGACAGGGATGTGTGACGTCGCCGTGGCTGTTTAACCTATTTTTAGATAATTGCTTGAAAGATTTGAAAGATAATGAGTATGGACTAAGAATGAATGAGTTGACCGTCAAGTGCCTCCTATACGCCGATGATCAAGTTTTATTATCATCATCGGAGAGGGAGTTGCAAGCGATGGTTGACATGGTGCATGGTGCCTCAACAAGCAAAGGAATGAAAGTGAACGTAAGCAAGACGAAAGTAATTGTTTTTGAAAGAGAAGAATGTATGACAAACTGTGACATTATGATTGAGCGACAAAAAGTGGAACAAGTGAAAAAATTTGTATATCTGGGTTCACAGTTTACGAGAGATGGCTAGTATGATGGTGATATTGAAAGAAGAGTTTTAAAAGGGAACCAAGTCAATGGGGCACTTCATAACTTCATGAATAGCCAGAACGTATCACAAAGAGCACTACTGGCTGTGCATAGAGCCGTGTTGGTCCCCACACTGATGTATGGTAGTGAATGTTGGGTATGGCAGAAGAAACATGACAGTAGGATAAATGCTGTGGAGATGCCTGAGAGTTATAATTGGAGTGAAACGGATCGACAAAGTAAGGAACAGTGTGATAAGGAAGCGGTGCGGCGTGGTTGAAGATGTAGTGACAAGGATAGAGAAAGGGAAGCTTAGATGGTTCGGCCATGTCGAAAGGATGGAAGAAAGAAGATTAACGAAAGAGATATACAAGGTAAAAATGATTGGAAAAATTGGTGCAGATCGACCTAGACGGACATATTCCGATCAAATTGGAGATGTCCTAAAGAAAGGCCGGGTCAAAAGCACTGGCAACCGACGAGCATGCATGAAGACGCTTATGAAAGTGGAGGAAGCGAGAGAGGTGTGCCAGGATCGTAGCAAGTGGAGAGAGGTGGTCTCTGCCTACCCGACTGGGAACAAGGCGTGTATGTATATGTAATATATATACTAAGCTCGTCGACATAGCTCAAAAGATTGCTAGACTTTAGTGGCAGTGGGCAGGGCACAATGCTCGAGGGACTGACGGCCGAAGGGGCAGTAAGATCCTCGTGTGGCGCCCGCGTACCCATAGACTTGTGTTGGGAAGCCTCCCACAAGGTGGACCGACGATCTAGTGAGAATCGCGGGAATCCACTGGATGCGAGCAACGTGGGACCGATTGATGTGGGGACCGTTGGAGGAGGCCTTTGTCCAGCCGTAGACGTCTATCGGCTGATGATGAATAATTGTCAATTTCATCACAGTCTATCATAAAACTTTATGCAGCATGGTTATCACGTGGCGCATCTGGTGGATCAACCAGTAGAGAATCTCTCTACAACGCGTCTAATTGCCGTCACAGTAGCGGTTTCCACAGCGATAGACCTCCAAAATCCCGCAACATAGAAATACTCGTAGCCACATCTCTTGCTTCGGCTTAACGAAAAATTACAGCCGATAGGGTTTTGTCCAACACTGTCAAGTATACGACCTGATACAAGGTTAGAAACAATCATCTTTTTGGGACGTCTCTGTAGCCTGGATTATATCATGCTTGAGACGATGTACTGATGGTCGCCAGCATTAGCGCAAAAACACGAGGTCAGTTTACGGGCACTGCGCCAAGGAGCGTTCGAGAATGCTTTACCCTTGAGTGAACTTATAGAGAAGCTGGACTAAACTAATGGGGTCGCTAATTCAAGTACTTTTCAAATTTCGACTATGAATTTGTCCTTTAACAGAAACTCTGAACCCTACTTTTGAAAAGAAGAGTGCTTGACACTCTTATGCCAACTTTCCAGAAATTCCCGTCTGCCCCTTAACCAATGATAGATCAGACTGTCTGGTCTGAAGAATTAGAAGTATCCAACGAGAAGTTTGGGCTAGATATAAAGCTCCTCAAAGCAACATTTCACCAAGCCTAGGATTGCTGGTCAGGTTGGTCTTTAGAACATTGGCCTGTAACCCCATCGTTAAGCGACGCAGGTGGAACATTATGGGGGTGTTAGTCGGTCCATGGCGGTCATAATATGTCTTTGCCCTGGAGAGTTAGATACGCGAACGAATATCCCTTCTATTCTCAACAACACTGATGTACTACTTTAACTGCTGCATCAGTAGTAATGTTCCCCTCAAGTTGGAAGAAAACAATGTTGGTCTTTTCATAGAATGGTGGCAGGTTAGCAGACTCTTCCTCTATGTAGTAAAATAAATAAAAAAACTATTCAGTTGTATATAAAAAACCTATAAAAGTTTTCGAACAATGAAACATGGTTTCGAAGCAAATAATACACTATTGAAACCCATTGTATTAGCAGTACACACTAAATATAATGAATTACACCACCACCCTTAATACTATAAACTACGCATGTATAGACATGTCCAGTGCAGAAAATGTATCAGGACATAACTATCTGGAATATCAGTTGATCCGGAATGTTTGAACCAAAAAAGGTCTAATGATCAACTTTATCTGACTCATAAACCTATATAAACTAACCAGTCTTAAAACAGTTAAAATTCGTTAAAAAGTTATGAAAAAACCTAGAGTATTTGAATGTTATAAAAAAATTAGTCTCAACACTAACTACACTAACTAGGCCCTAACTAAAACTAGATAAAAAATTTAAATTATTTCTTTATCAATCTTTGATAATATAGTGAGAACTTTCTGTTCATATCAAAAACTATTACTCACTATATTATTTTTGTACTATAAAACCAATAAAAAAAATGTGAAATACTTTTCATAAAATGGAAGCTGCGTTGGCTCAGAAGCTCCCGATCCTGTCTGAACTAAAGCTTCTGTGAAAGGAAGCAATGTGAGCAAACCAACACATTGTAAGAACAGCTGGAGACACGTGACATTCGCCAAGCCGCACATGGCCAGCAAGTGGTGATTAAATTATTGTGACTCTCTTGAAGAACACCTCCGAAACTCTCATCCCAGTGTATGAAATAATTAAAAGCTTTTATCATTACAAAATTTCGCATAATTCTTTTTCTATTTTAAATCCTAAAGGGCCTTAAAAAGCGCAAATAAAAAATAAGTTTAAAAGAATAAAAAAGAAAATTTACAAAAAAATCATAAAACTTTTCAACAGACACGAAATAAAGATTATAAAAAAATCAAAAAATATCCAATAATACAAATGTATTATTTTGATTATTTAATATTTCCTGTTATAATATTATCTATTGAACATACTACGGACACATAACCTACACATAGACAAACACTTAGATCTGTGTTTGTATATCGGACATATGAACATTATTTGTTGAAATGTAAACATTTTAACACACTGGAAGCTGTTACTTATAACCTAGATCATTCTATGAGTGGAGATCTTGTTCTTTATTAAATACATAAACAAAACCTGAGAGACCTATGGGAAACCATTACATCCCATCACAGCTCATTACAATTTTTCGGTACAATGGCTTTTGTTGACATCTATCAGTAAATTATTTAGTAGTATACATATAATTAGATATATTAACATTAAATCCATCCGCACTTGATCAGTATGATGGCGTAAATATCTCTATCGAACCGTCCCAGAAGTGTTAACATAAGGGGGGCGGGGTATAAACATTTTCTTTTTACTTTTATCAATAATAAAAGTTCCAAAAATACTGAGATTCAAAAACACAACCATAATGAAGTTTCAAAAATAATTATTCACTTAAAATTAACTGAGTTGTTACCATTTTAGTTTTTCATCATAACTTAATAGTCCGCAAGTGCATTGGCAGGTTACTACTACAAGATATATAATTTTAATGGTACTTAAGATCTGATGAAATCCCATTGATTATTTGGCTCATTGTTGCACAACACCAGGGACAATGGTTCACCACGATTCGCCCTCTCCACTCCCAAACACATACCAGCCGCTGTGTTGTATATGGGGTTACCGATCTGAAATTAATTTATGCAATGCCTTTAATGATGATTTAATCGTTCGATGGAGACTGTTCAGGTGTACAAGCTTACTGCTGAACCGTAGTGTGCTGACCAGGCTTTAAGGACAGACAAAAAAAGCCAGCAGCGAGATACAATACAAATACAATCTGGTGTAGACAAAAACCTTTTGTCATTATCAGGTTGGACTGCAGCACCGACCTAGAGATCCTTATAAGATACCAATGCTTAGTAATGAGTTTTCCCGCTGATGATGATGACAAATTTAGTAGCTTTTTTTTCAAAGTTTATTTGATAAAACAGCAACTCAGTCAACTCAACACCTTCCTAGTCAACAAATCTATAACATCACTTATGTTGCACATAAGATGAAATACTCACTCCTCCTTTATGCTTCCACTCTTGAGAGCTTCCCAGCTCATGGCACTTTCCTAGGATCGGTGAGGTGCCGTAAACCGCATCCAGGCACAGCATCCTTCCAAGCAGCAACTCGTGGCGGTCCGTCTCAAACCAAATCTGACGGTAAGAAGGAAACAGGCACGTTACTATAGACAGATAACTGCATTGTCGTAATTTCCCACCGCCTCGTCTAACATACTGGTTATTATTTTTGCATTTACACGATTTTTTATAATGACAATGATAATAATAAACAGCTCGCTTAATGTTCCAATAGCTTTTTTTTTAAATCGCCTCTTATTTTGCAGAGAAAGAATCAAGACATACATCAGCTAGCTAAGTTTGGGTTAAAGGATGTCACTTGTCCTAACAAAAGCTTTAGTTCTTGGAACAAATCGATTTCATCACGATGTGTTCATTCAGCGGAAGGTCAAGCTCAGCAAGGATCGAAGGGACGCCGTTTCATGACGCACAGCCTTTACAACCATCTTACTATGTATTGATTGATAACTAATGTATTGACAAATTATGAAACCTTACAATTTGTAATTTACATTACATGAGATGACATCTCTCAAATAACCTTTTAATGTACTTGCTCCTTACAATAACAGTATTAATTTAAAATATTTTGAAAAGTTATAAAATAATCGTATTTTTTTTTTCCATACCATAACATTAACAAAGCATATTTCACATATATTTATTAAAATTAAGAATGCATCGCCGCTACAGTTTTACGGAACACGTTAAAAGATACCTTTGTCCAGCAGTGGACATACATTGATTTGTATACTGGACATAATGATGACTTATATAATACTTATGTTAAAGTATAAAACTCATACACAGTTTGAAGGGACAAAAATTATTAACGCTTTTAATTTCGCCAACGATGCAATGCTGAAGAGCGTATTGAGAATTAACTTAAAATTCAAATATAACGTCTTCATTAATTTAACAATGTTTATAACATTCAGGATGAAAAGAAAACATGTACAAGTGAACAAACGCTAGCAGAGCCCAGAACAAATACAATAAAAATTTACAAAATGACATCCGGTGCAGTCAAGTTACTGTAAAGCAAACAGTAGTCTCAATACTACTCTTCCAGTTTAAAGACGGTATCTAGTGAACTTACTGGGGTAACAAGATTTAACCTTTTTCGTCTAAGACGGTATACGTTAGGACACCATAATCCTAAATAGCGGCACTTTGTTATGGATAGGTGGTGGGAGTTACATTCGGCATCAGCTAACTTCCTACTCATTTCGTTGTGTAGCCAAAAGGAATATTGCTGCAATAAGGCTAACCACTTTGGTAAACAATTAAGTTATTATGATAGAGGAATTTTTTTTTTTAATTCATGGCCAAAAAATATTCGATTAAGCATGATTAGGACCTGATTACTGCTAAATGATATAAACCATCGGAGCTTAATTGAGTGAGGTGTAAAGATTTTAATTAAAACGAATTTTCTAATCATATGCGAAACATATCTCATGCCGCCATGTAAACGTCTTTTTTTTACTTCATTTTTAATTATTCGCTAAAGCATCATCTTATAAAGATATAAAGGCATTCTTAATATTGATATCATTTTAAGTACAACATAACAATTGATGCCAAAAGTATTGACACTACACTATATAGATAGATAGATAGATAGATAAATTAGTTTATTTGTCCACGCAGTACAGAACACTTATAAAAAGACAAAAACATTACACCAAAGAACACAGATGAACAAAAATATATTGACAAAGTAATATTTTAGGTAATCAATACTGCCGTGTGTACTGCAATGGTACAAAATGGCCGTAGCTCAATGTAACTGTTGCCACGTAGTGAACAACACACTGATTTTCAGCTACCGCCCGCGGCGCGATCGCGAAGGAGATATGTTGCTCTTATTGGTAACCATAGATCTTTATAATTGTACTTGTAATTGTAATTGTAATTGCAATAGATTCATGTGAATAAATATGTTATATGTATGTTGCTAATGACATAGTCAAGAGTGCTACTGCTACTACTAACTATAGATTTGAATTATAAGCCACTATCAAATGTTTTTGTTTTGATTTTCTAATAAAAATTGTTTAAAATATTTTTTAAAGCTGAAAAGAGAGTTACATTGCCTCACAGGCGGAGGTATATTATTCCAACACTTGGTGGCCTGATGTCGAAAACTGCCGGTAAATGATACAGTTTTATGCTTATAGTAGGAGAGATAGGTACGCGCACTTCTTGCGTTTAATCTGTCTTGGTGAGGAGAAAACTTTATTTTAGAATATAGATATTCTGGTGTCTTATATTTTAAGATTCCGAATAAAAGAGAAGCTAAGTGTAATTGCCTGCGCGATTCCATGTTAAGCATGGACGATTTATAAAGATGTGGAGAGATATGACTACGAGCTGGAACGTCGAAACAGAATCGATAGCAAGCATTTTGCACACGTTGAATTATTCGGCGTGTCCTAGAAAGAAGACGAGGTCCATAAACAACATCGCCGTAATTTAATTTTGAGAGAATTAAGGATTCGGATACGTGAATACGAGTTTTAATGCAAATGAGATGACGGATTTTATACAAGACTCTTAAACGATAAAAACAATTTCTGGCCACATTATTAACGTGTTTTTCAAAACGTAAATAACCATCAAAGGTGATGCCTAGATTCCTGGCTTCATCTGTAAAGCCTATTTCTTTTCCCTCGATTACAATTTTGATATTTTTAGCTAAAATTGTGTTACGATGATGTTTGTTTCCAAGAACCATAGATATCGATTTTGAAGGATTTAGAAGTAGAGAGTTTCTGCGTGACCATTTAGCAATACGATCGAGGTCTTCATTCATTTTAAGAGCAGCATTACCGATAGCTGATGGTTTTGCCGATATGTAAAGTTGGAATCTGTTATTAATCGGAAAAAATTGTTATCTAGAACAATTGAACTGGTCACCATAAAATTTGTCCTGAAACTCTTACATGAATGTTTTTTTTTAATATCCGCTTCGCCAAAACTCGTAATCATTTACTATTAATGTTACTATAACTGAACATCATTAATTAGTGATAATCACTTAAACGTAAACATTGTGGACACTTAATAAGCTAGAACAAAATAAACACACCAACAAAATATTATACATGTAACAATGGTATGTTATGTTTTAAGATAAATCATTTAGTTTTATTTTATTTTCTTGCTTTCCTAATTTTATTTACAGTAGTAAATACCTGTATATGGGTCAAATATATAAACTATATGCGGAGCATACAAGGGTACAGCTAACTGTATCATAGTAATTATGTTGATATACCTGATTTAATGTCCTGATACATTTCGCCAGCACCAGTCCGCTGCCCCTTATCTTGATACCCTTAGCCCCTTGGATACACAGTGTGGTGTTGCTCAAGCGTATCTGATAGAAATCTGTGTAGTTGCGCTTCCTGAAAGGAAATCCATTATATTTTTTTTTTTTATTTAACTACTCCCTTCACACAGAGGTTAGGGATATGCCATGTAACACCTAAGTCTCTGGTGCAATCCAGAACTGTTGTGGAGTTTAGTTGATAGTAGATATTTATTGAACCCGTCTGTGTAACCAGAACATCACAGCTGTTCCAGCTGTCAAAGTATGAGAGCCAGATTATCCCGAGAGAGCACACTTCACCATCCATAGCCCCATTGCCAATCAATACCATAAGTATTAAATAAAAATTGTTGACCCATTGTAATTAAAACAAAATACCTGGAGTGCCACGGTTGGAATTTGTTCTTCTCCGGATCGTTCAGTGCGGCCATACGTTTCTTTAGTACCACATTCTCATCGGCCTCCAATTCTGGATAAACATTTTCTAGGTACCACTTGAATGACTTGCATTTAAGCCGTTCTCTCAATGCTTTCCTCTCTGATATGTCACCAATCTTCACATTCGCTGCTGATGGGCTTTGCTTTATGACTTTTTTCTGTGAACAGCATTAATATATAGATTTTAATTTAAAACTATTAGTTTAATACAGTAAATATATTTTTCGAGTTTATGTATCATTATCTGAACCAGTGGTACTCAACTATTTATATCAGGCAAACACAGTTACAGTGGTCAAGGGCAGCGAAGTATGGGTAATGATTCCTAGTTTTAGAGATTGTTTCAGATTATCTTAAACAACTTTAAACGTGAGATTCAAAATAAATTAATACCAGACACACCAACCAAAAGAGCCAGCCGGAGGTTGAGTTTGGCTGATCTAAACCAACACATGGACATTCACTGCTGGACGTAGATAGATGTCTTCTAATGACATAAAATACTGTTTAAAGTCCAGTTGTTATGTTGACTTATAATTTTTTTCTATTACTGTTTTTTCATTTGAATTAAAAAAATATGATAACAACCGTTGACATACATAATACAAACCCTAATTTATTGTACCATTATTTAAAAAAAAATTAAATCCATAGCAAACACAATACGAATTTAAATTCAATATAATCTTATAACACACCACATATTCATCCATCCATACGTGGGCCATGCGCATAGAGTTGCGGACCATAAAGTCCTCCTTTTCATTTAATCCATACGGTCTTCTCTTACGGAAAACGTGGCCCACTCTGCTGCATGGTAGTAGCTCCAGCGTACCGCCACACATCCAGATCTGAAACCATCGATATAATAAAACATATTTCTATACATGCTAGTGAACATAATGAGTTGTGAGAGAGCTATGTTCTATCGGCTGAAGATGAACAATCAAAATGATAGTGATAATGAATCACCCGAACCGTTTAAATAAACAATAGAAATGGACATATCTATTTATTTTCTTACGAAAAGTACTTTTACTTAGATTATATTATCCATCAACACTTATCATCTCCTTTCACGATGATCATTTCTTTTGACTTGAAGACACAGTCGATCCAGTCATTTTATACAAAACTAGATCCAGGTGGAAATCTATCTACAGGATCACGAGCTACAATGATATAAGCTAAATAGTTAACTTCGAAGACTTCTGTTTATATAGAGGAAATCTTACGATAATCGCTGTGGACTTACTTAAATAAAGGACAATATCGATAGAGTTATTTCAAGTATATAATTACCATCTCTAATCAATAAATGTCCACAGGTGTCCCACAAGGATCACGCAAAGATCTGTACAGTAATATATAGAGCTCTGCGGTTCCCCGAGAACTACACCGATAATGATACTTACCCTAAATGATATTTCTAGGTTCTCTCCGCCCCAGATGTTCATGCCCGCATCGTACTTGCCGATATAATTGAAGTACTCGCGGTATATAGCAAACAGTCCGCCCGCCATTGTTGGTGATTTGATAGGCTTCACGAAGTCTTCCGGGTCTGTAGTGAACAACAATCATTTATTTAACGACGTTGTATAAAATAAAAGTTAAGGGCTGGTCAGCAGAGAGACTATTACCTTTTAATGTCCCTTTTGGTAAATTGTCCCATTTGAAATGCAGGCCCCAGTTGAACCCGCCTCTCACCAAGGGGCTCGCGGTATACTCGAACGTGTCAGCGTTGATGACATCAATCACGGGCGCGACGGCCCGGTGTGAATAGCGCACCTTAACCCCGTCAACCCCTTCGGCGAGGCGGGCCAACATCGGCGCCAGCCAGTCCACGTTCACCTCTATATGAGAATCGAGGAACACCAACACCTATATCAAACAAAATTAAAAATAAACATTTACTGGTGATTGGTTTCTGTTATACGTAACCGTCTACGAAGACATTACAAAATAAAAGACAACATGAAGTAAAAGATAAAGATTTTAATAAGAGTTCTAAAATAACTAAATTTGGTATATGTAAATTGAAAGCTGGAAAAAAAAATCCTGATTTCAATTTCTTAAATTCTAGAATTATTAAGTGCATTAAGCCTATACCCAATGTAATCTCTTAATGATACCTGTTCTTTTATCTAGGAAGTTGAACTCAGCTTCTTACTCAGACTGCGATTTAATTCTAAATGATAATAATCGATAGAGTGTAACTTTTCCCGCACGACAACCGAAGGGACTCAAACCAACCTCACCCGCTAGTGGTGCACCCTGCTCATCAACAAACGAGGCTCTGACTCCCGACAATGCGCATTGGGCCAGCGTGGTGGACAATGGCCCAAGTTCTCCCATATGAACCTCTGGCGCTCGGCGATGCGAGCAGCGCAGGACCGATCGACGTGGGGATCTTTGGGGGAGGCCTATGTCCAGCAGTGGACGTCTATCGGCTGATGGTGATGAATAATCGATAAATATCAGTACTCTTTCGTAACATCACCAACGGTAGTACGATTGGTCCCAGAGTCAGTACAATATCTAATATAAATATTAATGAACGTGCCGCACAGATATTTTGTCTATTATTACTTTCATATCATGTTACTAAGTTAAGGGCCTGAGATACAAACCGCATTAATTCAGGACCCGACAGATATCACGTGTTTGAATCTGTTTATAAAAAATTTAAACTTAATTTGTATTTTTTTTAATCATCGTTATCTCGATAATGATCACGAGCTCCAAGAGATCCACAGCTGGACAGACCTTAACATCGACCAGACCCGCATCCAAGATTAAAATTAAAAATGTATGTACTGAACCACGTATACACTTACACAATACCTTTTTTTTATCGCGAGGGAAATCTTAAAAGATACTTTGCTTCTGGGGGGAACACAAGATTATGTGGGGCTTCTACCTACTAAAACCCCGTCGTTGGTCTCTCTAAGTGCATTAGGAGGGGCTCCGGAATCTACTACCGAACACACCGGTACCCCCCTGCACTGGCTAAAATATCCCACGGAAGGGCAAAGCCCTCCTAAGCATCCACGCTGTGCTGCGGCAAATACAAGACCACCATGCATTTGCCTTCCTCCTAAGACTCGCATATTGAGCTCTAATAGCCCCTACCCTCATAGTACACGAACCCGTGAACCCCTTAAGTCGCATTGTAAGACATGCAGGGATTACCTTAGTCCTATTCTTAATAGCCCGAGCCTACAGGGCTAAACCACATCATTACCTAACAAATTTATTACATGAGTATACTTCGATAAAAAAAACCTGTTGATTCTCTAGCAATGTGTTACTGCGCATATAGGGAATTATGGAATTTAAAAAAGTATATAACATATATATCACTAAACAGATTAGAGAAGGGCGCGATATCTAACGATATCAGCAAATAATTATTATGGGTTATGATGAACTAATAATTTAGTGTCAAAATTATATAATGACACAATGTCTCTGTGATCTCTGGTTGAAATAAAAATTAAAAAAATTCTCCTGGAATATTAATAAAGTAACAGAACTACTTAATTTTATATTTATCAATAAATTATACTGATGGTTAAACGAAAAGTGGGGTGAAATAGTCTAATAGAATATAAGGGAATGGACTGGCATATCTAAGGCTTCTCAATTGTTCCGCCGAACCAGAGACAGAAAGGTCTTCCCCAACAACTGCGACATTGGGTTATTCACGAAAAGAGCATATTCTTACCTGAAGGGTAGGCAACGCACTGGCGTCGCTGGTGACCGTGGGCGGCGGTGAATCACTTACCATCAGGTGACCCGTCTTGCTCGTTTGCCTCTTAGATGTTATAAAAAAAAAAAAAAAAAAGGACTGTACCACGCTGATCGCCGACCTTTACTAGTTGGAGAGGCAGTTTACGAAGAAAGAGAAAATGTTTATACATAGTAGGTTTAAGTTATATAATGAGCGTACTGTCGCCATCAACCTGTTCTGTAGTTTAGCGACACATTTAATTATAAATAAGTATAAAACTTTACCTAAAATAAAATAAATAAAAAATATATATATACACTTTTCGTATATTTTTTTGTATATTCCGCAACATTCCTCTGAAGTCTGCATTCCTCCCACACCTACCTATCACTACCAATACCTTACAGTCGCTAACCCACATGGCCAGGCGTGGTGACTTATGAGCAATACTAACCAATGGACAGAAACACAAAGTAGCACATGGAGAGAGCTACACTTAGCATTTATCTAAGGGACAAAATCCGGAACGAATAAATTCGACGGAGAACTGAAGTTGTCCACGTAGCTCTCTAAACCTGCAAGCTGAAGTGTCAGTGGGCCGGCCATGTCTGTCGTGTCAGTGACGGCCGATGGAGGAGAAAAGTCTCCGAGTGGAGGCCGCAGAAGTGTAGGACGCCCTTCCTCCAGATGGACCGACATCATTAGGACGGTCGGAAATGGGTAGATGTGAGAAGCTGATATTCGCATTTGGTGGAAGATATTGGGCAAGGCCTATATCATGCAATGGATAAAGAAATGCTGATAATGATGGTAATGTATATATACATTGTATACGTCCATTCTTCTCAGATCCGAGTCACATCTTTCGTTTAATAATTGAAGGAATGTTCCATGTTGAATGAAATATTTTAACTGTGACTTTTGATATGCAATTCACATTATGTTATTACTACACGCAGTATCATGTGTCATCACCATCTGCATTTGGTTAACACTAAATCTCAATCATTTATTAAAAAGGGAAGCTAATCTCATCTAAATTCTTGTCATTATTTCGTTATGAACGAAATAAATAATCAATAAGAGAAAATGTCTTCGGTCTTGATTAAGGATAATTTACTTGTGTGCTGACCATTGTGTGGAGGCAAAACAAAAAAAAAACAAATAAATCAAAAAGTATTATGTAAAATAAAATTTGTTATGCTTGGAGATATACACTTACCTCTCCAACTGCATTCTCTGCCCCATAAAGTCTTGCTCGTATCAGGCCCTCCCTCCTCTGCGTCCTCAATATACGTATATGTATTCCAGTGTGTAACCTCATATACTTATGCTGTGCTTTCTTAATTGGATTACCATTATGGTCATCATTTATGTAATCTACTAGGTTACTGCTGTCAATGATATTTGTTTCCAAAATCTCCTCCTCTTTTCTCATCAAATTGTTCAGGTCATTTACAGCATTGACAACACTTTCATGTAATCCTTTCAGGTCACTGTAGTCATTGACTAATATTATCTCCTTTAGAAACCTGGGGTTTGTGCGATCCAGTATTGAATGAACTGATCTCATCAGAGTTTCAAAATGTTCATTGTAAAAGCAGATTATTATCGAAGCTTTGGGCAACTTCTTGTATTTTCGCTTCTGACACCTGGGTTAATAAGACAAATACATTATACAACCTCTCATTTGTACCAATTTATATTGTTGTATTTCTAAACAAACAAATTTATTTAAAGGTTTTTTTAATTTATACATCTTCAATTGTGTTCAAGTATATTGGCATCAATATTTGTATTATATTAATATGAACAATTGAGAATGCTTGATGGAACAAAATAGTTTGGTATGAAATTAAGTGGATATGGAATGTAATTTCAAATCAAATAATATAAACTCACATTTTATTTCTAGTGTCGGGAACGTTTCTATGGTTTCCAATTCTCTTTGAGATGAGCGCATTGAATGCGTGCAAATTGTAGCCTACCTCTCTATACCTCACATCTTCGGGATTCTTAATAAGTCCAAATTGCGTTTCTGTCAACAAAATGTTTATATAACAAGTTGATAACACATCTAAACAATGGACAAGAAGAATATAAGCATTGCGATGCACATGCATTTGTGTACAAGCAAAATAAATTGCAGTAAACAGAAAAATATATATAAAAATAATATACTTTAATATAACTTATGCAACATATGCTATTGATGGATATAACTACATTCCTATAAGCAATCTTTTTATGATCTGTTTTTTATTTGCTTTCTGATAATATGCAACTCTTATTTTTCAAACTGCTTTTAAAACTTTAATTGCAAAAAATTTGTACAGTAATATTTAATATTTATAGTCTAGATAAATGGTCAACACTAAATATATCAAGTGAAGGAAACATTATCTAGTACATTCTAATATACTCTGAATAAATAGATATATATAATAGTTTTCAAGCTGCTCCAATCCTCATCCCAATTTCACATCACTAATGCACATGAGCCTTAATACATAAAGAATAAATAATCTAATCAAAAGAATCATAGACATCAAGACCATTAAACCATTTACCTTTGCTACATATTGAGACACATTTCATTATGAGCAAAATGTATTATTTAAGTAAATGATGACCCCAATAAAAAGTATGATGAAGAATTAAAATTGAGATACAAATATAAATGAAATTACTGGTGTATAATACAAATACATCATTTTATGTCTTTGAATTATGGTCACCGCCAGAAATAAAGTCAGCCCCCTTAGCTGTGACATTGTAAAAAAAAAGGAATTGAAATATCCAAGCTGGAGCATCGTAATAATGGCAAAAGATTCCTTATCCCCATTTGATCCTCACAAGAACAATTGAATGTAAGTATTATATATGAGAAAAGCAAATTGCATATGGAAAAGCATAGGAGGACAATACTACTGAATGCGCAGTATAAAAACATTTCTTATACTACAACAAAGTGAGAAATAAACACATTATTCACTTTGTTATAATATGCAAATCACAATACTAGAGGATGTTACATTGTAACAGCTAAGGGTCCTTATGCAGCATGAGAATATCGAAGCAAAATTTATTCACAAGTGGTAATCTCCGGTTAGAGGGGCGCTAATAGGGGAAGTGTCAATCTAATACAATTTTAGCATTGAAGGTGGTTATGTGCATCTATAAATTGCTTCTTTAACTATCAATTGGTACAAAGTGCAACAACCTCAATCATATATAGATATAATTTGAGATGAGGATTTTCTATGACTGCCACCGCTAATAACCAATTGCTTTAATAAATGATCAATTTCATTGTTTCCTTAACTCCTAGAATTATTTGTATTTGTAATAATTTGACAGCCCTTCTCACCTAAGCTTTTGTCTGGTATTACAGCAGTCTCCGTAGCAAACCTTTTATTAAATATATCTTTAAACAGACTCTTTCTGTTATACTCTGTTCGATTTTTCTGATATTTCCACAACTTGCCTATATATTTATTGTTAGCTTCAGGGCTATCATATAGCATGCTTTTACCTTCTAAATCAGCAATTAATTTGTCATTGTTTTTTATTCTATCCTTCTCCTCAGAATTAATTAAGCGGTAATGCATTTTTTTTTCCATACTAGTCATAATAGTTTCGCCTAAAATAAATAACAGTTTAAAATAAAAAAAAAATGAACACAATATAAAACGGGAAAAAAATAAATGTAAGGGTAAGCAAGAAGTTGTTCGTGCACATCAATTCATCGTCGCTGAAAAAGCTTAATTAACTGAAATATAACGACATCTATACATAAATATTCGATCTACGTTTATGAACTATAGCTGAAAATGTTATGAAAGACATTGACCAAAACGCGCAAAACCAATTATACAACACTTACCACTCAGATTCAATAACCAATACAGGTACAAAGAAATGGTCCATGTTGCCGAAGCGAAAAATATGCCCCACAAAAAGGAATTACTGAACCGCGACATAATTTTTCAGACTTGTTAAAATTTGGCGAGAATATCGATTTTTTTCTAAGTCAAAAAAGAACGCGAACGTACATTAACTTGAAAACTACATGTTATTTTGATGCCATCTGATAATTCTACTTTAAATTTTAAAGTAAAATATACAAATCACTTTCGCTTACAATATGGTAAATTTAAAATATCAATCAGCTTACGCTTACATCAGCTAGGACCTAGTTTCCTATGAATTGAAAAATCGAACATGTATTGACAGGCCATAGACAATAATTTTTTTACCTATTGCAATGACTAAACAGTTTTTGAACCCGGGGAAAGATTAAATATGTACTAATTAATTTTATTTAATGTCTTATATTAATTTCAACTATTTTGCGAAAGCGTTATATTTAGATATGGGCACCGCATGTCGTTGAAAATCCTGTAATACCATAACATACAAATTTTTCTGCACTAGTTTTTTATTATCTCCGATTGATACGAGCAGCGGATGAATTCGTGAATAGGTTCATAGGATAAACAGATGAATAGAGACTAGGACTGTCGTGCCCTTCTTCGCTTATTACATTTGAGTACTAGTTTTTTTTTTTTAAATATTATTTAATTGTTAAAATTTTGTTCAAAATTTTGAAACATGTTATAAGACAGTAAAGGTATTTTCAAAGTTTAGTGTGGAAGAAGGGAACGGTTTATATTTTAGATTATAATTTTTATTTTAAAATTCAAATATCTCTGTGATATAAATTATATGTTTAAAAAAATCTATCTTAACTACATTATGATTTCATGTATGTAGAATAACATCGAATTAAAAACATTGTAGTAATGAAATTTAGTTTATAATAATTGGCCATAAAAATTTATAATAAATGCTTTTACTTTGTACTTTTATCTCGCTCGGACTTCGATCACAGGCTTCTTCCGTCAACATAAAATTTTAAATCAGTGTAAGAATTCTATTTGTTTTTATTATAGAATTTTGATTTTCTGTTTGAACTGACTTGCTGAATGTTTTACTTCGATCAACAATGTTTTGTCTTTCTTTGATTTATTTTCGGCGCCTAAGCTGCATAAGTTTCTTTATAAGTAAAAGTTACCTTACTGCGAAAGGTTTTAGCATGTGCTGCTTCGTCTTGAATTATTCTCTCGTGATCTTTGCATTGATTTTAATTTGCCAGATTGTTCTATTAATCTAAAATTCATGTTTTTAGATCTTGCTTCTTTTTAAAAAATTTATGTATGAAGCATCGTAAAATGTAACCAAAAACAAATTTAAATTTGTATATGGTAAAAAAATCTTACGATAACAGGAGACAATCATTTAATTATTTCTAACCTACTAATAAAAGAGTGTCCGTAACAAACTTGTAAGGTGGTATATTGAGATTAGTAGGTGCAGGACCTTTCCGAGCGCGTCCCACATTGTCGAAATGACTGCCATGACAGGGACAATAAAAACCACCTTCCCAATCGCCAGAATTGGGTACGGGAACACATCCTAAATGAGTACATATTCCGATCACTACCAACCATTCTGGTTTTTTAGTACGTTGTTCAGGTGTTTCTGGATCTCTCAATGATGACAACGGTGTTTCAGCTTCCAGTGCAATGTCCTTTGTAGTCCTCCGTTTGATAAAAAGAGGTTTTCCTCGCCATTTGACTGTGAGACATTGACCAGGCACCACCTTCGATATATCGACTTCAATGGAAGCTAAAGCCATTACATCCGCAGATGGCGCTAGAAAGAAAATGTAGTGAAGTACGTGTGTTTTAGTACAATACGCTCCACAAACGAGGCCAAAAAATCCAACCATATACGACATCCCTATCTTCCGATCACCGCCGAGCCACTTTGTCTTTTTAACATCTTTAAATTGATTTTTTCTTTCAGAATCAAAATTCGGGAATTTCACGTCACGATGGAAACCATACTGTGGATATTTGTGAAAGCGCACTTGTGTCCAAAGCGCCGGGTACAGGAATGGATATTTTTTATTAGTGCATCGTTTAGTTTGAAGTTCCCATCTTCTACAATTATTTTCTTGGATATCGCTTTTCAAAAATTTTGATGTGTTAAAAATTACTCGACAGCATGGTGCGGACCAGTAATGGAGATGTCCGTATCGCGCTAGGCATATACTCGACATAAAATTCATTTCTTAAGTATATTTCACTCGAAGCATTATCTAATCTAACCAACACAAAATGTCTGACAATCAAAGTCAATGCCAATGTGAAAATATAAAATGACAATTTAGTATAAAAAGTCGAATCCAATTTCGTTTTAAAAAAAAAACTCTATATATTAAAATATCAGATATATACACAGATTATTATAATACCCATTTATATACCAGCAGTAACTTATTCATTATATTTAAACAAAACCTTGCAATGTTCCTATCCTTGACAAAGCTTGCATTGCGGCGAATAAAACGATTTATTTAAAAAAAATATATACATATATATATACATATATATATATATATATATAATGCCACAATGTTGTGAAATTAAAAATATCGCCCGGAGACGGAAACAGATATTATGTTTTTTTTCGTTTTCGGGGGGAGTAAATCTTCAAAAAGATACTCTGCCTTCTGGGGAGAAGTTAGAGTAATGTGGAGATTTTTACCCACTAAAACCCCCTCGCCGGTCGCCTTCAGCGCTTGAAGAGGTCACGGGATCTCCATTTGGAACACAATCGAGGACGATAAATTATTATGATGGGCAAAGGTGAAAGCAAAAGACACGTTGGACGCCGAAAAAAAAATTCTGGCTGCAAAGCATAAAGGTGTGAATTAGTATCATCAGTTTTTGGAAATTGTTCCATATGGCCCAAAACAGGTAGAAATTCACTGATCTGATGGCTAATCTCCAGTATCGGAGAGACCTTTTAAGAAGATACAAGTGTAACATTAAGAAAATGTAAATATTTCCTGAGTGTGTTGCATTAATAACTAAATGAGATGAACAGCTTCCTGGTGGTAGTACCAGATCGATGAGCATAGCTAACGAGCTGCGTCCTTCGACTTCACAAATTGACGCAAACGCGGTGCCGCGCCCGTTATTGATTTATACCTCAAAATACGGAGTTGCAGCGCATTATCCTGAAAATACTACCTGCGGCCGAACGCATCCCCGGCATCACGTCTCACGTACTGCACTTTTGTTCGATTTAAAAAAAAATCAAAGTTTATCTTTCGACTTAATCGTGTGGTGGTACGAGTTGATCACCACAACGCAACCGACTGGTACAGACCACAGGGGAAACAACATTTTGCCGGCAACCATCCAGGTTGGTGTCCATCGCATCCAACACACACGCACACATCTTACAACACAAACAAACATTCCCCATAATCTAATGTATTTATGTATCGACTAGAAACATAAGGAATAATATCCTTAATATTTTGTCAATGTACGAGGGTTTCGTCATCAGATAAACTGATATAATTACACTTAGTCGACACTTGTTAACACAAGTTATCAACCGTGTGTATAATTCGCACCCGGTGCTTTAAATTTGTATGTTACCGACAAATACCTTCACACTACCAGACTTAGCTACCATCAGGTGAAGTTCTGTACTCATCGCGTTGATAAAGAAGTTTCGATTTTTATTACTTTAGTTTCACGTAGATATTAGTTTATTATTTTTCATTCGAGGATTCTCATCCTGTTTTCGTTATTCTAGTCTCTCATTGAAATTAATTCAGTCGTCCCGATTATAAATACATAAATTACTACATACATGATTTACTTCTTCCCTCGTCATTAAAGGATAGATTTTTTTTTCAAATATGTATTAGGTCCTACTTTGAGGTCATTTAAGGATAGAGGGACGATTCAATTTGTACCGCTCTGTTATATACTATGTGTTGTTTGTTGAGCACTGAATTGAGGACCCCCACCTCTTTGCGGACGGTTGGATGTAGTTGTGCCACCAGGGTCGTGTGTGTTATGCAGCCACCTAATACGTAACGTACAGTGTGGCACATCCACGGCACACTTGCAACTGCCAAGGCTGCTGTGTGATGTAACTCGTGAAAGTGGCAGTGGAGCTGACTGCGAGCTTAGTTCGCTATCAGTCGACTGACGGGCGCCCGGGCGAGCTGTCTTGCGCTGTACACTATTTAATAGTCCAACTTGCGAGGCTCCAGTCCAACGGTTTGTATACAAGACCATCTCTTCGGTAGTCCGTTCGACTGTTACCTTCTGATCATCAACAATATGAGGTAAAACACTATTATTTATTTAATAATAAATTACTTTCAGCTATCTGTTTAAATAAACATCAACTTTTATAACGTTCATACGAAATTTAAATGCATATGCAATGTCTAATCTTTTCCTACTTCTTATATCTAGCCTACATGCGAAGTATTTATTTATTACCAAAAAAAAAAAAATTACAATATATACTATGTATGAGAAATTTTATTTTATCTATTTACATATAAAATATGCTTTGACTTCCATTACAAGCTATACAAAGATTGATATTAACAGCTTTTGCTTTTTTAACTATTAACTATCCATCGATATTTATAGTTTTAGTACATTTAGTAACTTTAATGATATTATAGATTTTATATGAGGCTTTCGTATATTATAAAATAGATAACTTTTGTACGATTTTCGCTTTACGAGATAAAAAGTATCTATTTTAACATTAATCAATTGGCTAAGCTTTTGCCGCGGCTTTGCGTAAACAACTTTAGTGATGATTTTCGTACTACGGGTTTCAATTCCATTTGCACGGCGACATAATAAATTTCACTATTAAATAATCTAAAACGTAAATAAACGTAAATACATATATCTCAATATATTTACTTACAAATTAATATCAAAGAAAAATCGGCGGTCATACTCCCGCGGTTACTTCTCTGCGAAAAGAATAAACGGCCAATATAAAATAAAACCATAACAGCAGGAATACGGTGACGATAAAGTAAAATAGCATTAGGAACACAACGGGCAGGTCCTTAGTGATGCAGTAGGTTGAAAAGAAACACGACAATGGTGCACCGATCACCGCAACGAGCACAACATTGCACATAGCAACCATCGTACAAACGGCCCAAGTTAAAGCCGCTCTGCCCCTCGTTATTGCACCGACTAGTGTCAGCCATCCGGAAGATGTAAGCATCGCCGATGTTATAAAGAACACTGGGACGATGATCTTCCTCAGCGATCTGTTGATATGACCACCTAGGAAATTAGTCAGTATGTACTGCTCGGCGAGACAGTAGATAACAATCGCCGTCAGACCGAAACACCCGGACAATATCGCCACGAAAGATATCAGGAACGCTGCGAAACGAAGCCTTAAGCATCCACAGCAGTTCTGAAGCTCTGGCACGTTATATGAATTATCCATGATCTGTTCCCTTAAATATAAGGCCAAAATATTAAGGATATTATTCCTTATGTTTCTAGTCGAATACTCATTAAATTTATACAGCAGTCGTTGATTGATCGCGTCATTTCTATCATTTGGGTAAACTATACAGATTAAAACAGACGTATAGATAATAACGGTTTTTTTTAAATATACAACACTTATCCTTTTGCAGTAATATAAATAGTCATTATTACATTTTTTTTTCATTTAATTGTGCTATTTTTGGACGATATTATCATTATTAATGAGTTTAGTAATTCATTTAGCAACGTTCATTATATCATTAGATTATTACTGCGTAGACAATGAATCAGTCACAGTTAAAGTAATGAATGATTTAAAAAAGATACCATTGCTTACAAATCACATAGACATGGTAAATGACCATATTACACAGGAAATTAATGTAGACTATTAAATTTAATACATGATGTTTCGTATGTAAAGATGTATAAAGCATTAAAGCCAAAATTGATATTCGACTCATGTAGGTCCCTGTTGCCGGGGATTGTCTAGGTACCACTGCAGCACCTATTGCAGCCGACAAAAGTTGGCAAACATTACTGGGTTCCGATTCAATTGGCGATGTAGCTAGTGTAATTACTGGGGTAACGAGACTCAACGTATCAAGGCGTCGTGCGCAATGCGGTGTTGTGATAAACACTAAACTAGAGTAAGCGTAACACTTACCATCATATATATATACTTATGAAAAAAAATTAAGGCATTATTTATAAGAAATTAAAAAAAAACTAAGGTTTAGTTTTAACAAAACCTATAAAAGTGCTGTTGTTATTTAGAAAACTGATCGATTCATTACGATCAATATTTCGGTTGAACTTAAGGGTAGTTAAGCCAATTTTTTTTACTAGAAAATCATTTAAATAATTTTGCAAGTAGATAACGATACACATATACATATATATAATATACAATTAAATAATACTTTACAAAGGAAATAACTTGATTACGTCTAAAACACACTAAAAATTATTCATTTGTTCAAAGATAAAGTAAACCTATCAGACATGTCCTTATTAACTTATATTATTTATATGAATACCATGAAATATTTGATTATTCATCATCATCATCAGCCGATTGAAGTCCACTGCTGGACATAGGCCTTCCCCAGAGATCTCCCCATAGATCGGTCCCGCGTTGCTTGCATGCAGTGGGTTCCCGTGATTCTCACCAAATCACGCATATTAAGTACCAGCGGGCCTCCAATCGGTCAGTCTTTGCTGTTCGTAATATAGAGTTAGATTTGAATTTTTTTTTAGTAGGGGTAGGCAGAGGTGAATAAACACCCACTATTCGCCAGATGTTGTCAGATTAGGTCCCATGTAACAGGAGGCGAGCCTGTTGCCACTTTATTGGGGCCATTTTATCCTTCTAATTCATGTGCGGGTTTCCTCGCGATGTTTTCCTTCACCGTTTGTATCTCGCCGTTGTAACTAAAGTTAACAAATATACATAAATTAAATATTAAGTCATCATGCCCAAGTTCGAACCCGCGACCTTAGGAATGAAAGCCGCACGCTCTAACCGTTAGGCCAGCGAGATACTTGAAAGCTACTTGAAGCGAGATTTGAAATTTATCTGAAATATTCCAGTCCATGAGGCCCCTTGTTACACTATCACCCCCGCATCCCCTTTTTGTACCCAACCTCAGTAAAAGAACATTCCCACCAAATTTCAAGTCTACAAACATTCTCCCCATTCGCTTTGCTGGCCGTAATATAAAATTACACTTAGAAATTAGTGTAAACATTCCTTGAGAGCAACCGCAACCGCAACCGCAACCGCTAATGTCTTTCTATACCAACCGCGAAAATAGTACCGAATGAAAATGTCATATAAAAGTTAATAGGATAAAAATATTATGAAAAATCTATGACATTAAAAAAACAAATAGTCTATAACCGTCTACAGATTATTCCGCGTCGAATGCTCCTGTTCCCATGTCGATATGTTCACTTGTTTTCACGTGATTGGCGATATATAATATATGTATAGCCCGCTTAAAGTTCCCGCGGAAGGAGTCGGTGTCTTCCTTCACAAGGAGAGCACCTTAGTCATTTATACAATATATTAACACGTTAGTGGCTATATATCAATTCGTAGTCACAATATTGGGTCGACCTTGGACCGTACGCGGTACACAACGGCAAGACGGCATTGTGTCTCAATGAACACGACAATCGTGATGATGGATCATGTTAAAACGGAAGTCGCTGCAACGCCTCAGTGTGTTGCATTATTGAACTTGATGAAATAATCTATCTGTACGACCCGCATTGGACATCGCTCATGATAACCAGGACATTTGAGATACTATAGAAACTTTCAAAACCTTCAAATCCTCAATAAAAGCTTAGAATGAACTTCAAATGTTTGTATCGCTGAACTTAAATCCAAACAGTTATTTTCATACTTACTGTACAGACTCTTTAATTATAAAATCACTGGTGGTAGGTACCACCGCGGCTCCTATCTCTACTGCAAAACAGTAATGTGCAAAATTACTGTGTTCCAGTATAAAGGGTGCTGTAGCTACTGTAATTACTGGGGTAATGAAACTTAACATCTTATGTCACACCAGGTCAATACCATCTTTACTAGTGGTACGTCGATATGGGCGAGCGTATCACTTACCATCAAGTGAACATCTTACTAGTCTCGTCTTTTAATTACTTAAAAAAATATTAATATATGTTGCAATTGTGTACAGTATGACAAACAAAAATTATATTGTGCACACGTCTGTGACACGGCTGTAAATGGATATTTCCGGTGAAGGGTCGGACCCCGGTCGCAGGGGCTTGCGTTGTGCGAATTATTTCTTTACAAATGGTAAAGCTGATCCCAGAGGACGATCAGGTCATACTCGTAGACCTATTAGTAGCAACGATAACTGACAAGTCGCTCAACAATGAGGTGATAGTTATATATGTGTATATAATATAAGGCTACATCATATATATTATATATATATATATATAATATATATGATGTAGCCGTAATATATTTAACAAGAAGCGATAACAAAGTATTAGAGAGATTTGTTTTCATTTCAGAATGATTCTCCTCCACTTGCTTATGCTCTTCGTTGCCAGCGGATTGGCCAAACCAAAGGACGATCCCGTCCACATCGAATTGCCGGTTTACGAGACGTCCACGGACCCTTATGTGGAGACATTGGCGACGGAGGACAACCGCAAGTCGGAAGACAACAGGAAGTTCTCGATTATTGACCGCTTGTTCACAAGCAGGGCTGCATTGAATTCCGGCATCAATCGTAAAGACCTGGACACAAGGAACCCACCGGTGAGATCATGTTAAAACAATGATAAAGAAAAGGTCGTTATTAAGTTCAACAAGTATATCTAGAAAGAAAGATAGATTTTTTTTCTATTCGTAACAATTTGACATACACATTTACAATTACACACACCGAAATGGTATCAAACTCAGCTTAGCTCAGCTAAGCAACTAAAAGCTGCAGCGCTGATTTTCAATTGGAGCCAGTAATAATAAAAAAAAAGTTAAAATGCTTAAAAGAAAATCAACACTAAGAACGGATACAATCCAGAATAAAATTTAGAATCCGTGACAAAGACTTAGATATAAATATACAACAAGTGTTATATTAAAATTAAATAAATATCTGTCTATCTAGAACAATTATGATCTGATTAGTTTTGTTCGATAGGACATTTATTATATCTAGCTGTTTCGACAAATTTATAACAACTACTTGTTCATTTCAAGTAAGAATTAAAATAACAAATTTTTATCTTCATCAACATCATCATCAGCCGACAGATATAGGCCTCCCTCAAAGATCTCCACATCGATGGGTCACGCGTTGCTCGCATCCAGTGGGTTCCCGCGGTTCTCACCAGATTGACTCCCAACAATACGTCTGCCGGTACGCGGGCGCCACTCAAGGACCTTACTGCTCCATCGGCCGTCGGTCCTTCGAGAAGCGTGCCCTGCTAACAATGTTTAACTTTATCATCGCCAATCAATAGACGCCCACCACTGGATATAAGTCTATATGTACATATAAATCTGTCCTTCGCTGCTATCATCCAGCATCTCATCGTGAGGTTCATCAAATTTTCCAAAACATATAAAATATGAATAACATCCTTAATAAATGCTATTAAAATTTAGTTTTATAAGGGGTATTAGGATTCCGCAAAAGAACTCCTACGATCCAAGCCTACCTCACCAACCAGTGGTGCCCCCTGCTAATCAACAAATGAGGCTCTGGCTCTCACCAACCCGTACTGGATCAGCGTGGTGGAAAATCGTCTAAATCCTCACATCAAGTTTTATCTGATCGTGTGGAAATCTTTGGGAGAGGGTTGTGTCCAGCAGTGGACGTCTATCGCCTAATCATGATTTCACCTGCAGAGTTATTACTGTATTATGGGTTTAGTATTTGCGAATTTCTTTCTATTATCTGATGTATTTAGAATTTTTAGTTCATTGTTATATTTCTAGATTGCCCCTGCGAACACCAGGGGTGGTTTGTTCTCCGCACCGGTGACTAAGCTGGATGATGCATTGCTTGAAACCGAAGGTCTCGGAAGCAAAACTCTGACCGTTAAGGAAAACGTACAAGGGTTCGTCGCTGGATTGATCCAGGTATACTTGACTCTTATTCATTCGTTCCCCACGAATACGGGAAGGTTCTCATCATGGCCAGAAATTTATTTTTTTGAACTAACTTGAGGTAAGCAATGCGTTTGCGTACAACATAAAGAGGATGATTGATGCTCTCGTCTCCGTTTACCATTAAAACTTGCTTCCACAGAACTTTGCAGCCTGAATTTGTTAAAATATTGGCAAAAGGTCCAGGGTTGAATAGTTAATATCACAAAATGTGTACGAAGGCTAGGCATAGAATATATTTAGATATTATTATATTATATATTATTTTGACTCTACCTGATACCTATAACCTGCTTTTAACACTTGATCTCAATTTCACATGATGTTGAGTAACAACGGAGCTGAGGACCGTAGAGCGTCTTCGCCATGCATTTATGGTACGGTTAAATTCGTCAAGAAGATTAGTTCATCATCATTATCAGCTTTTGTTTATCCACTGTTGGATATAGGCTTTCTCTAATCTTCCGACCGCTGTGATGATGTCGTCGGTCAAACTGGAGGAAAGACGCCCTACACTTCAGCGGTCTTCCCCAACAACAACTGCGACATTGGGTTATTCAAGAAAAGAGCATATTCTTATCTGAAGGGTAGGCAACGCACTGGCATCGCTGGTGACAGTGGGCGGCGGTGAATCACTTACCATCAGGTGACCCGTCTTGCTCGTTTGCCTACTAGATCTTATAAAAAAAAAAAAAAAAAAAATTACTTCCCCGACCTGTACGCGGCCTCCACTCTAAGAAATTTAGTTATTACGAATGAAATCGCCATTTACAATTACTTTATTTCCAGTAAAATTTATTGTGTAGTTAGTGAGATAAATTAAGATTAAATTTTAACGAGGGTGTAACTATCCACAATCTCATTTCTAGGCTAGGCCACTCGTAGATAGGATAAAAGAAAATGAGAAGTACGGGAACAACGGTGACACGTTCTTCATCGTGGGACGCGCCATCGTAAAAAGCGCTGAGGATATTTCCAATTTCCTCAATTCCATAATAGAGGTTAGTTTCCTTAAAAATTAGCAAGGACAATGTTAGCACCGGGTGGAGGTATGTTCCAAAGATGCATCTGAGACAAGTCAGGATTTCCGCTATATAAAACATACAATTTCTGTTTCCAGATACCAAGGAAGATTATCGGTGCCATAACTAAAGTTGCTACAAAGAAGTTGAACAATTTCGGTGGGAGGCTGATTGGTCTCTAAACGCCATAATTTAAGAAAAGCTATACGTATATTTATAGCTATATATCATTTATCAAAATATAATCTGAATTTATTTTATAAACTGTAGATTAGTGAAATGTACCCGAATAAACTCAATATAATATATAAAACCTTTTATTAGACCCAATAACTCGCTGGCTTAATCGTTATAGAGTGCGCCCCGAAGGTCGCGGGTTCGAATCTCGGCATGTACTTTAATAATTATGTACATTTGTGAACTTTAGTTACAACAGCGAGATACAAACGGTAAAGGAAAACATTGCGAGGAAACCTGCACATGAATTAGAATTCATTCTAAGGTGTACGTGAAGTCGCCAATCCGCATTGCGCCAAACGCCCTCATACAGGGGGTAGGCCTGTGCCCAACAGTGGGGACGTAAATTGGCTGTCAAGTAGCAAGTTAAAGCTACCGTACGCACGGGGATTAGTCGCCGTGTAACAGTTAACCCCCACATCCTTTCTCCACCTCTTTTTAGTAAAGTGGATGCGGAAAAATTGAATTACAATATTTGATAACACTACCCGGTCCTCGTGACTCGATGGCAATCTACATGTTCAAAAATATTCCTCTTAACTATCACCATGGAGTTTTACCGAGGCAGCGAAATATAACGGCATTCATCGCCTTTATTCTCCGCAGAGAATGGAAGGGAATAACGGGTGTGGTTGCGAGAGGGTAATAAATAAAACCAACTTCACTTACATTGTATATTATAAGCAATAAATTAACAAGATCATAAATGTTTATATAACCCATAATTTCCTTAATACACACCACGATTAATCGACTTGATTCATTTAAAAATAATTTTGGATTGCATTTGAAGACGTAGAGACTGCTTATAACTACCATATCATCAACATATATGTTAAAACACTAATTAAATATCATGAGTGAATAATACGGAAATTTTATGTATGTTAATGACTTGTATTGTTATTTAATTGCCAGATATATCGATAAAATACTATTCCTATCGCAAATACTGATATAAGTACTGCTTATGGCATTGCACGTATGAACTAATGTTAATTGTATAAGGCGTTATACAAATTAATTAATTACGGCCTCGTAATTAATTCATATAATAAATATTATAATTACAAAAATTTATATTAAGTATATTTAATGAAGGGATTGTATTCACGAAAGGGATAGCAGATATGTGTTCCTATACCATGGCCTAATACGATATAAGTTGTTTAATACACCACGATATTTATATACGGTCGGTATAATCACGGTATAGAAGCGAACGTGTAAATAACCTTTCGCCACCCCTTACGGCATTAACAACAAACGAAAACATCAGCTCTAATATAAAATATCCTCATATACTCAATGTAAACAACATAATGAATAATAAACAAAAACAACACTGATTTCTCATTAACAAAAATAAATAATTTCCCTAATGAATTTTTATTAAAAAATTATTGTTGAAAATAGTTGCGATTTCAAAAACAACTGTGGTACTATTTGTGTGATATACTTGAGGCAACAAATATATATATATATATATATATATACAACGCTTGCTTAATCATCAGCTGTTAGGTGTCCCGAGAGACATGGACCACCACCAGATCTCAACATCGATCGGTCCTGCGCTGCCTGCAACCAGCGACCTTCATTAGAAAGTATACGTAGGTTGGGACGCAGTAGTGCATTAAATAGAAAATAACTGTGCAGTCTCTGTCGGTTCTGGAGCCCATATTGTGGAACCCCGCATATGCCGCAGTCCTTCGCGTCGATCTATCTGCCAGGGGTAAGTGTCATGCCGATGATGACACACTGGTGACGATCACCGGGGACAGCTTCGAAAGCACTCGCCGAGCCTGATGCGAAGCGCGTTTTAGACAAAATAGGGGAGCTGAGTCTTCGGGAGAACGCCTGATAATACCGATGTATTACGATTCCAAAAACTCCTCAGAACGTGAGGACCATCTAACTTTTCGCTTCGCTTAGCTAGTGTGCATGTTTGGATGGGGATCGGCGATGCAACATCGCGGGGTCTCAATCCTGTCGGCGGTGTGGAGAGATCAACAGAGAGATTTACAACTTTGCACGTTAACAAAATTGACAGAAGACGAAAGTGTTGTTTTATTATATGTATATGTATGTACGTACTGGTGTGTGTGTATATGAGTGAGAGTACATTATACGTTTACTTTATATAACCGCACAATTAGTGTCGATCGAGATCAAGTGATCCGCGAAGAGATTGTAAACCGCGGCGCCTATTAAGAGCGCCGGTATATTACAATCAATTCGTATATATATTAAAGTGATTAAATCATGATCGTTACACGATTAATACAACTAGACACATGATATTGATCATTGCGCCGCTAACTATTTAAATAATACATGATTGGTTGTTTATTATTACACGTAAATGCTACTAGTCGTTACAATTACAATATTATGTTATATGCAATATTAACAACAAATTAATTTATGTATGCTACGTCGAAATCTTTCGTGGAACGAGTCGTCAGGGACTTGTTGCGTTGCAACTTCCTCTCACAGTCGTCAATGGCCTTGTTGGTAGACATGATCTTCTCCCGATATTTAAACGGGATCTCATCCAAGGTGGGGTTGGACTCCTCAATGATATCAGAGCGCCGGTATAACAGCATGTAAGGGGTTGACGTGCGGTTGAGCTTCAGTAGGTAGTCATCCCCTACCTGAGATACTTTATCATCGTTGAATAAATACCACTTGTTGCTGTGCTTGGCGGCGGTGTAGTAGTGACCACCTGTCGCCGCGCTACCCTCGTGAATGACACAGCAGTACAGCAAGTAGTTATTCTCTACTTCAGGGTTCAATATCTGAAGAGTGACTGATTGATTCAGGAACACCGACAACATCAGCTTCTTCTGTACGTTAACCCGCTGATCGTATCTGCGGGATAGTGAAATAAACAATTACACCAATAAGACGAAACAAAAATTCGGCCAATCTTGAAATGAAATATCACTTAGTTTGGTTCCGTTGCAGTCAGTAACATATCATAAATAAGAACAGAATGTGATACAGCACTGAGAACGCCCCCACTGCTAATCGGCACGTATCACTTACGACCTGGTGGACCCAGACGTTCCGTCTCTTTCTTCTTCCTTTTAAGGTGCCTCCACCGACTAGCGAAAGTTGACGGTCACTTCACCATATTTCGCCCGGTCTCTTGCGAGACGCTTTAGTGTTGAATAAATTTAATTATTTCTCTTTATATGTAAGGTATGTGTATATACATAAGGTAATGGAAATCGGTGATCGATTAGTTATACCTGAAGCACTTCATCACGACGATGAGATACTGGGGCGCGATGTCACAGAACAGGACGCGAACCGCGGTGCTCAACTCGCCGCAGCTATAGCAACGGTACATGTTGTCGCCAATGAGGAGCTCGGAGGAGTAGTAAAAGTCGATCAGGCCCTGGATAGTCATCCTGAAGCCCCTGCGGTTCTCCGGGACGGAAAGCTGCAGTTCGCGGAACTTTTCGCGCGAGACCGACATAGCTTGGCAGTTGCTACAATGAATGTGCTTGAGCAGCACGCCGCTGAAGGTCTGTTCCACGAACGTGTCGAGAGTGATAATCGTACACTGACGCTTGTTCTGCGAATCTTCTGAATCATCCACGATGTCTTTGTTGCTGCGCTTGCCGGCGCTTGGTACTGCAGAAGCAAACACAGGAGGTAGTTAGTCATCTATAGCGTCATTACATCTTATTAATGTTCATAGCTGAGCACACATCGAGACGAATACTGTTGGCCTTTCACCAAAACAAAAATTGGTTAAGTGCAAGTAAATTTATATTTGGTGTCATTAGTGTATCTGATGATCTGGTGAAGGTTGCGGGTAGCGCAGGGGCGATTTTTGGAAGAGGCTTATGTCCAGCAGTGGACTTCTTTCGGGCAATAGTGATGGTGATGATGAAGTTTGTAACGCGCTCTCCTACGAGAGGAACTCACGACAACCTTAGGTCGGTACTTCTTCCCAATCATTATTACTTTTGTACATATCCACAACTATTCTTAAATACAAAAGGGCCAATTCATTTTCATAGGATGGTCAACTTATTCATTTTACCCCTTGCACAGACCACATAATTAAATTATATTTATCTTATCTCAGGCTACATCTTATAGATGATCTAGTTTAATTCTGATTCACGTATATCTCCTCATTTATGACTTATAAATTGCCCTGTTCCACAAATGTACAATTTGATTACACAGCAACATACCCGGCTCGCTGGTGCTCGTACCGGGCCCGGGTGAGACGGAGCGCGTGGGTTCACGAGGATGTTTAACAATGACGTTGCTAAAAAGAAAGAAAAATATTTATGTATAATTCTTAAAACAGTATGACAAAGTAATATAATAACAGCCCATTTACGTCCCCATTGCTGGGGCACAGGCCTACCCTCAATATGAGGGCGATTGGCCAAAGTCACCACGCTGGCCCAATGCGGGTTGGTGACTTTCACACATACCTTAGAATAAATTCTAAGTCATGTGCGGGTTTCCTCACGATGTTTTCCTTCACCGTTTGTATCTCGCTGTTGTAACTAAAGTCTACAAATGTACATAACTTAAATATTAAAGTCATCGGTACATGCCGAGATTCGAACCCGCGACCTTCGGAATGAAAGCCGCACGCTCTAACCATTAGGCCAGCGAGCTACATGACAAATGAAGACAAATTTACATCATTATTCAAAATCCTCTTAAAATTATATAAGAAGATGGGTAGCATGAGCTTCCGCACCGGTGCGGAAATATTAGTCGAATGCGTTTTGTCAATCGCAAGATACTATCTAGGCTCTACAATTATATGCAGACATCCGGCTTTCAGCACGTGTGAGAGTGGTGAAATGTATTGAAATACCGGTGATGCGAGGTGATGACACCTGTGTCATAATCCACCTGCATTATCAACTATTAATATTAGTTTTCAATGCAATGTAAATTCATAATTAATAAAAAATTAAGACCGGGGGAGTGGCTGCCGGTGAAACAATAAGGTCCCCGAATGTCGACCGCGTATCGTAATACACAGTAGTGGCAGACCCTTCACCGGGCAGTTCGACGTTCTGTCTGATGTTGCGGGAAGCAGGTGGATGATTTTGTTAGGTTAAACTGTCCTTGTCATTGATAGATGATAAATTTCAATCAGCTCACCTGAATGGCGACTCGTAGACGACGACGGTGGTGCAGGTCTTGCGCGAGGGGATGATTTTCACCGGGCGGCTGTAGTCGAAGTTCTCCTCGCTATCGAGCTCATGCGACGTTAGCACGCTTAGGAGATGGCTGAATATTGTAAAATAATAAAATTAGTTATCGTCTAAGTACCTATGCCTCAGGGAATATTGCAAATGTGTGTAATTCCATGGTTCCGTTTTACCTAGTTATTAATATATATAAAGAAAATAAAACCTATTTTCTTTGCATTATATTTTTTTTATCTGACATTTTCAATGTCCGTCGATTGAGAGCATTGTGTAAAAGTAATTTTGTAAAATAGATATATTTCTTTCTTAGTAATCTGAATAAAAAACTTTAAATGCCGTTTCTCTGTTATCATTATGGTTTCATAATTCAGGTTTTATTTTATGGGATTCAAATCCAAATAACTATCTTATGTATATATAAACACATAAAGGAATAACAGCCTACCAGAAAAGCAATAGATTAAATTAAAAGTTCATCTGTGACACTGTTTTTTACGTACATAATACTGCTTAGTAGACGATTTAAAAAAAAAACAGCTTAAAAAAAACTTACCCAAGGAACTCGCTGCAGTCCTGCTGCTGATGAACACTAACGAACAATGTCTTGACGACGGAGAACAGTTCGGTCGGGGTGATCTTGGGGGACAACGAGTGCATCAGATCGGCGAACACGCTGCCCAGTTTGGACCAGTACGGGCGCTCCGACATGTTCATCACCACTTGGTTAGTAAACCTGATGATCGGAGTAGATCGTTATCGAACAGCGCGACAAGAACACAGAAAGAGTACACAAAAAAGTAGTGGTAAAAGCAATGCGAGAAGTTGTCAAAATGTAATTGCGCGCGTCTTAAGCGACACTAATTAGTGTGTTGCCATTAATGCAATTGAACGCCATTGCTCGGTTCCGCTTGCTATTGAACGTCTGTGAGTTTCTTTATTGTTTTATTAATAAAAAAATATATTTAGTACAGACGTATGGCATAAAAGCCGTAGAGCCGTAGCATTAACGATTTCATTACATTAATTGGCCAATGTAAAATAATAATAATAGTCGCATCATGTTGCTTCGGATATATATTCGCTACAACGCTACAACGCTACAATCAAACACACATTTTCACTCATTTCCCAGACCCGTTGGTTTCAGTGTAAACTCGCTTCATTGCATAGGTTCATATAAATCGGAAATGTTTCTATTTCATGCAATAATGAGTCGCTTTGAAGCTGAAATAAATCTGCCTGCAAAAGGCACCCTCCAACGCGACAATTAACGAATGGCAATTAGTAAAATATCATTCGCCAACTGAAAATGTTTAATTATTTGGATGGTCACATATTATTTTTAATGTATTGTCGAATCTATGAATTTGTTGTACGTATTTTATTTAATGAACTACGTTATAGGCTCCATCGATTCACTTTGTACTTACATTACAAACTTGATAATGTTAGTATAAGTTCATGTGAAACAAAGATCTATCATATAAAGATTCAAAATATATACTTTGCTAAGAAATAATTCCGACAAAAGGTAATCTGAATACAATTCCAAATATTGAGATATTGATAGAGCCACTTTGAGAAAACGCAGTGTTTATATATGTTACTGTTAAGTGATGTTACTTTCGTGTTCGATGTATTTAGGCTGGTGTCGTCAGGAGCAGCATAATATCGTACATGTTATCATTCATACCACAATCCACATTATTCTAGATTATAATCTGATCACACTAAACACCAAAAGTATGAAATAGTATAAATAGAAAAGTTCTTTTCTTTATTTTCGCATAGCAACCGACAAACGCATATAATACAAATATTCTTCGCCCTCTTTTTACCGCTTCCAAACTCCAGATCACGTGGCACCGGAATCGAACCGGTGTCCTGTGCTTCGTGTCGCTAGGTAACCGACATAATCGCCGCGCCAGTTATAGTTAAACATAAAACATATGAAGTAAACATATTTAGTATTTATTATGAGATATATATATATATGTATCTCACTGTTTTGTAGCGAAGAGAGCTTGTATGATGCAATTCATGTAGCATGTGTTCCCAAGGTTGACGAGGCCGGGCTTCGTCGCAGGTAACCTAACGACCGATACTTGCGGGCCCATTTTCCAAGGCTGCAGGTTCAGAAAACTGCAACTGCGGGTGCCCATGTGCTGCTCCAAGCTAATTATCTGTTTGCCATTAAAATTCAATTAAAGCCATAACCATCACCGCTAGCCGAGTTGGACGTATGACTGTTCAAGTCATTGCCGCTTCGAATGATATTCGTACACTTTAGTTTTAAGCACATAACAAAATTAAAACTAATTTATCATCCAAATGTAGAAAAATCTCTCAAATACAAATGAGCTTCATGAGGTACCGCCGTTGGGGTGAAAGATGCCACTTTAAACATATAATCTAGCGTTAATAATACTAACACCCCTGTTTATAGCGGATATTATAATGGATTTATAAAGACGATCCGTCGATTGCTTACCACGCGAGATTGTTTCACCTGGAACTGCGCGAACTCGTTGGCTTTGGTCTGCTTCTTGATGTTGTCGATCATGCTCTTACTAACGTCGACGACGTTCTGCAGCAGCTGCCGGCTATACTGGTTGCTGTCAGATGCTAGTACCGTAAGCATATTGTTGATGGCGGGAGCGATCTATGAATAATGATCAATCGACGAGTGCTCAATAAAACATTAATTTCAGCAACGGCTTCCTAGTTAACGTAATGTCTATGCTTACCTTATCAAAAGCGGGCTTGAACTCGCGAAGCGAGGCCATCACGTATAAAATAACGTCACTGACGGATCGGTGCACAGCATTCGGAGCGGCCAGGGCAAGAAACAGGTTGTCAAGATGCTCCAAACTAATCTCTATCAGAATATCGAAGTGCTCCTTCTCCTGTAAGTTTTGCAACCGATGTCAATTACGGTTTTGACACAGTAGTCATCATCAGAAATGAAATTGTATGTAGCTTTTATATTTGTCTTAGCGATAAGAAAACTGTTATTTTTCTTTACAAAAGACTTAAACGCAAACCGTAAGTACAGTATAATTAATAATCTGAGTTTAGTAATCATCATCGTTTAGGCCAAAACCAGTGCTAAACGAGTGTCCCGAGCATACTCATTTGATGAGATAAGATTAAATAATTAAAATATTTATACAAATGAGTAACAAAATTAGTTAACATAACGTTAATAATAGTGAACAACGGCCTTTGAGCGTCCGTTGTTTAATCACCATCACCCTATAACATTTCGTCAAAGAACTCGCCTCTAAAACCTTGATGAACGCGAGGAGCCAGTTGCCGAGGGCTGGCCTGCTGTTCCAGTCGCAGATCCATTGGTAGAAGCAAGAAAGCGATGCACGCAGCCGGGCAGGTGCCCCCTTCTCCTGATCGTCTAGCAGCTCTCGGGCAGCGTTAAGGATGCTCTCGTTATCCAGGCCCACACATACGACCAGCACAACGGAGGCGACAGAGCTTGCGCTGCATTCTAAATTGAACAAATGAACTCAATAATTTTGTATATTTAAAAATTTGACTTCATAATCATGCCAATACATGAATTGTGCTTTTACTATAATAATACGAGTATAATATTGTTTATCACAAATTATAAGAGATGAACCTATCTGAACGTAATTGTCGTCTATATAATACATAAATAGTTAGCAGAAATTTTAATGTTATCGTTAGTTGTATATGTCATTTCTGATTCACCTTCTCTTTCCCCTATACTTAATAATATAACGAAAACAAAAATGTTAAAGGTACAAAGATGATTCGGACTTGTGCTAGATATTTTTCATTTCCATCTCCAGCTCAGTTGGCAGGCAGTTAACAGGCAGCTAGTAAATTTTCTATTTCAATGCATTAATAATTTGAAACATTGAGCATCACTGCAGAAGTTAGATTTATTTTCTAAGTTTTATTATAATACGGCGTTAGCAACAGGTTGTTAGTAGTTTTCAGTTGATTGAAGTGTGTAAACTCGTTCCGAACCGCTACACTGTAAATATATTTTCAACTTATTACAGAGATTTCTTTAAATAGCGACGCGACTTCTTCCTAAGGTCTATGTATATATCGTAACAAGCAATGTAAAGTTGTAGTTTATTTATTACGTGTCTCTCCTTGTGATTTTGTGAACGAACTTTATTATATTTATGTAACTATATTAAACATGCCCAACAATCAATATTTAAAAAACGTCTTCGCGCTTTCTCCAAACTATATGCTTTTCTTTCTATTTTCAATTAGATTGGCAATGATAAAGGGTGTCTGGCGGCAGATTTATATTTTACAAAACGAATATCTCAATAAGTTATAAACAGTGCGGGGGGAAGGTAGTATCATTAGAATCACCGATCGTGTGGATTTCTTAGTCACGATGTCGCAGTGGTGCAGTGGTGCAGTGGTCGGGTGAGCATCGCGCGTTCGCTATTGAAGCATTTTTCAAGAGTAACGATTCTTACGTACTCGCTCGCCGACAGTTTTGTTCACATTTCAATATTCGACGGATAGGCGATGGGCCGAATGTGAATTTAATTCGTTCGTGGGTGGAGAGGTTCCGCGCAACTGCTTCGGCTATGAACACACCACGGCCAGGACCTAGTCGATCGTCAAGGACCCCCGAAAACATTAAACTGGTTGAACGCAGTTTACGTGAAAATGCACGACTTTCGATACGGAAAAGGGCAGCTTCACTGGGACTTCCAAGAGCAATAGTGCATAAAATTTTGAAAAAAGATATGAAGTTTCATCCTTTTAAAATTCAAATAATTCAAGAATTGAAAAAAATGACTTTGCGTCACGCAAATTTTTTTGTGTAACCATGTTGGAGCGTTTTCGCACTGTGAATTCCATTTTTTGGAGCGACGAGGCTCATTTTCATTTAAACGGACACGTAAACAAGCAAAATTGCCGTTACTGGGCTCTAAGAACTCGCAATCCTCGACTGAAGCACCAAAAACCATTCCATTGCCCAAGGGTAACTGTTTGGTGCGCTTTATCCACGAATGGGATAATCGGACCATTTTTTTTTTGAAAATGCACGGGGCCAAGCGACGAATGTCAATGGTGAGAATTATCGGCTCATGATTTCGAATTTCTTTTTGCCGAACCTGCGAGCTCATTCATCATTCTCATCACACACGTGGTTTCAACAGGATGCGGTACAGGTGCGACCGCACACACGGCCAGAGCTTCGATGGATTTGTTGCGAGAAAATCTCCCTCAAAAATTGATTAGTCGCTTTGGGGACATCCCGTGGCCACCGAGGTCACCCGACCTAACTACAATGGATTTTTTTTTGTGGGGCTACCTCAAAGAGAGAGTTTACGCCAACAATCCGCAAACTGTTGTGGACTTAAAAGAAAATATTCGGCGAGAAATCAGCGCAATTGAACCAAGTTTACTGCAGCGTTGTGGCACGGAATACGAGGCTCCGTTTCGAGAATGTGTGTTTATGTGTGCAACAGGATGGAAGACATTTGGATGACATTATCTTTAAAAAATGAAATCCGCATTTGTACTCTATCTTTTAATACTTTTAGTAAAATTATATGTCAAACATATTATTTTTTATTTAAATTTGAAAACATAAATCTGCCACCAGACACCCTGTAGTATATCAAACAATATTTGATTGTTGTCCTTTTAAAATTTAATCAAGCTTTCAATCCGGAAGTATAATTGTGGGAACAGGGGTAGTTGTATGCCTAACTATGGTACGTGAAATGTTGCGTTCCACCCCGCCTCCGGCACAACCAGCCATAATTCACACAAAAGGATCCTTCTAAATACAACCTAATTTAATAGAATCAACGTTCAATAGTAAATATCGATAACATCAAAGCGCATCGTATAAATTGGAAACAGGTATTAACAGATCCTTAATTGGTGCAATGCAATACCCTGCTCCCGGAGACGTCGGTAAGACGGAATCTAGGTAAGTGCCACCGCAAGACATGACAGATAATTCAATAAGCTAAATGTTCACTAGTCCCGACCACCTAATGCAGTTACAAAGGAAAATAGAGGGGTAATACCTGTAATAATACCGTACCCAGGATATACTATCAATCCAATCTTGGGAAAGCTCTTTAATATCTCCCTATAATAACGTTGATAGAAAAGTTGGATCATATCAAAGCAGCCATACAAAATTGCATCAGAAACCGTATGTAACTCTTTTTTTTTTGTTACCCGACGATTCCATTAGTCCAAGTACACAACGCTAAAATACTGGATCAATTTGAATACGGTGTTCGATGTTAACAACTATCATGATTTTAATCCAGAAAATATCCCGCTGTCGTCTGAAAACATGGGCCGGCACGCGTGATATTGCATGCGAAAACACGATTCCCTAAATGCATCTTTTTTTTTTATTTCACCCAAAGCTCTTTCATTAATGGAGACAACGTCCATTCGAATTCGCCAATAACATTAAGTCTAACGGTATTACTACTACTTGTCACTCGGTGTCATTATTGATACGTCAGCCCATAATGATACGATAGTAAGATTAAGAGCTCGCTGGCCTAACGGTTAGAGCGTGCGGCTATCAATCCGTAGGTCGCGGGTCCGAATCTCGGCATGTACCGATGACTTAATATTTAAGTTATGTACATTTGTGAACTTTACTTACAACAGCGAGATACAAACGGTGAAGGAAAACACCGTGAGGAAACCCGCACACTGATATCATCTTTGTGTGTGTGTGTGTGGTGGCCCCAATAAAGTGGCAACAGGCTCGCCACCTGTTACATGGGACCTAATCTGACCACATCTGGCGAAAAGTGGGTGTTTATTCACCTCTGCCTACCCCTAACTGGGAAAAAGGGGTGATAGTATAAAAAAAAGACTAAGAGAAAAGAATATACGTTTTTTATATACCGACAAAATGGCAAACACTTGATCTCGACATCACATGGAGTTACGTAGTAATGCAACCGAATGTGCTAAAATGAAAGCTCAAAATTGCCACGACTCTGACAGGTCGGTAACGAAGCTAATTATTTCTTAAGAGGGCGTTAAAATGTATCATTTCTGAAAATCTGTTACACGTGCCCCCGGTATTAAAACGTCTACGTTTCGTGGCACAAAGGACACTCCAGCGCACGTTGCCTTCCACGTACCCTTCGCGGTCTAATACTTCAAAGATACAAACACCCACATGCTTGAAAGCTTAAAAAGGATTTTCTTTGAATACTGTGAAATTTCTATATTAATAACGAGAATTCTTTAATGGCAACGTGACTTTTGGATTGCCGTTTTAATGTTATGTTTTTCGTAATATTTATCGTTATTTCAGTCAGACAAAAACAACTAGTTACTGTAACTGTCTGGTGTTTTAGCTAATATGTAGTAAGTTTTATTTACGTGTAATGCTACTGGATTGTAGCTGCGTAAGACCGATCGATGGGATGTTCCTTGCTGAAGGCCTTTGACCAGCGATGGACCTCTATCGACTGACGACAAAGAAATGTAACGAGGGTATGTTTAGTCACCTGAACCTGGTTCAGATATTATGTCTAAGGTCCAGTCAAAGCTTTGTGTAATTCGATTCAGTATTTTGTATCTTACCGCTATGAGAATATATTGTAGTTAAAGTTAGTAAAATATAGATATTTATTAATTACTTGATTTTAGAAGTAAAAAATACTTAAAATGTTAAAGTTACTATTAACCTTAAAGTGCAGGCTTGTAAAATGTCTTGTTATCAATTCTAATACTATTTAAATTTGTTTACTTTGAAACCGGAACCTAATGTTCACACATGACTGCTTGGTGGTAGTAATAAGTCTGTAGAGGGTCTAATGAACCATAATAAAACAAATTGTTATAAATTGAATTATGTTTCAATGTATCACCCTTAAAGTACGAGAGCATTTTCCTCAGACGATGAGCAGTAGGTCGATTGATTTTTATCAATTAAGTGCTTTATTATCAGAACAGGAACAAGTGAATAATTAATATAGCTTTATTGGATTTCAAGGAGACTCACAGTAATAATCATATAACAAGCAGTAAATGAACAGATATTTTCTATGCGAAGATATACTGAAGTGAAATTTAAAAAAAAAAGTTTGCGAGAGTTAAAATAAATAACAGCGTGTATATCATATAATACGTACATTTGTGTATTTATGTAGATGTGTATACATTTATGAACATCTTTACCCATCAATATAAATACTTTGTTAGGGAAGAATATAACAATGCATCTTGTCTCGTAAATTCGTATTTTCGTTCTGACCGAATTCGTCATCAGCATCACTATCCCGTAATATCCTTAGACATAATAACACCTTTCTTTGAGCGTTTGCCGGTCCCTGTTTATTTGTGCATGTACAACATGTACAACATGTACAAGGCCGAACCTAACGTGTTTTCTTCAACACATCGCACCACCTGTACGGCGATATTCGATTTTTTTTATCTAATATTCATTATGCCGCGACTATGACTAAATTGGTTCTTTAAAGGTTACAATGAAAATTTAAACTGATTTCTAAGGATATTACATATCTTTGTCATGTCTAAAGAAATTTTCGAACCGGTTGGCGCCCTCCGATATTACGTACCAGATATTGAAATTTCCTTTAGCAAAATTAAAAATACTTTGCCCTATTATCACCGGTGTGCGTAGGCCGCTACGTAAGCATTAAATTCATAATAAAACTGTGTATATTTTAGAAACCAATACATTCATATCATTACTACACCTTTTTTTTTGGTTTCGTAATCTTAGAATGATACCTCGCTTCTGAGGGAAGTCAGCGTTATGTGAGATTCTTATGCACTAACACCCCTCGGTGGTCTGCATCAGTGCATTGGTTTACTTTAGTCCTATTCTTACTAGCCCGAGAATAAAGGGCTGATCATAACTGTACCTAGAGGATTATTTTTAACAAAATAATCGCAAATAGATATATTAAATCTGTTGCTTTCGCAATGGCGGACTCGGCGTGTGCCCTTCCCGCCCCACACCCGCGCGCACACCCCCACCTTACACCCCCACTTTACACCCCGCCCAACCCCACTACCAACTGCAAATTGAATGCAAAATTTTATCCAGGATACCGAGCGACAAACTACGAGATTGGAACTTTTAACAGAACTAAACAATGCCCCGGCGCTCTTTTGTAAGCGTAGCATCCATTTAAACTTCCGAATAAGGTATTTTCTGTATTTAATTAGTTTATTGCAAATTCCGCATTCGTTCTGTGACAAAGTATCTCTCGGCGCGTCGACCCATCATCGTCGTATTATGAATGTGCTACGACCGTAGAGCTTTGGTTTTACATTGGCTACAAACGCAACGCTCGCTGTACGTCGCGTACAGTTACGGTTCGTTTCGTTTCGTTCCATTCTTTTTGTTTCGTTTCTATATTAACGCACGTAACTTCCAACACGGCGTCGTTTCACATCATTATTCTTGGTCGTCACTAAGTTCCTCACCCCACCTCACCTCACAAACTTTCTATTTATACTCTTTTCCCCTCGGAAAGTGGTTGCCTTGAAAAGTTTTCACCTTAAGATGAAACAGGAAATCATTACTTTTTCACCGATTAATTTCGTTTGAAAAATCTTTATTTCACTCCCCTATTATTTGGAATATCGAAAGATTATTTGTGTAATGAAATTGTTACTTACTCGGATTTGAGGTCACAAAGTGTATTCTATCCAGAATGGTAGTGATCATATCGTGGCGATACGTCTCTGTCAAATTGGTCACTTTGCGTATGAGGAATTCTTCCGCCGTAGACAACAACTGGTTGAGCTGGCTTTCGCTTCCCGTCATGGACACTAGGAGAAAAAAAAACATATACATTAATATTTTTTCTTTTATTACATTCATAATGTACAAATTTATTTATGTCGATTCCAGCATCAGGAATACTTCTAGATAAATATTAGTGTAATATTAGACAACTTTTTTCTATAGTGAATTTTATCAGATTCAGTGTCTATCATCGTTACACATAGAAGAGCTTTCTGTGGTATTGCTTTGATTGATGACTCTTTCAAATCTGCACTGACTGACGTGAAAATGAACAAATACATTTTTGTATTTCAAACAGTTTTCAAGTAAATTAGAGTGTGCCTAAATTATGCTATTCGCTTACTATTGACAATATGTATGTTACAAAGCCGTTTATCATATGTAAAATTCCTATTTTACATACATTATTACGTTTATTTATATATTATAATATTCGTAAATCATATAATATTGAAGATAACTTTTACATATAGTATATAATGCAGCTTTAATATAGGAACCTTTACGACGTAGCTGCAAGATTTTAGAAAGGCAAAGAGCAACATCCTTTATATTTCTTCAGATTCTAATTCACCAGACTGAAATCTAAATTGTTACTCACCCAAGCAGTCTACTATACGATTACAGTTTTGTAATAGTTCACCAAGACCCGGTTCGAAATCCGATTGCTGATTCAACTCCTGGACGTACTCAGCGAGAAGTCTCAACTTGTACTGATAACAAGCATTCTCAAAGGTGACATGCTTCTTAACTACCATTGTTTTTTCTGAAACAAACAAAGACGATCAAAATCGGAAAAAAATTGCCTTTTTTTATATGCATTCCTATATATTTAAATAGCCAAGCTTGTAATGAATTTCACAGCGTCAGTGTTTTCGGATATAGCGTATGCGCGTACTTCACCTTCACAAGGCTAGACTTGTGAACGAGCAGTCCTTCTAGGCTAGCGAGCTTTAATATTCGTCTACTTATCCTAAAGTAGGAAACGTGAGACGTTTGTGTAGTCAATTAAAAATATGAAAAGGTCGAAGTGTCTTTCGAATGCGAGTAGTAAACGATAGGAACAATCTACCGGCAAATACGATTCCTAGGTATTATATGGACGTCTTTATAATAAATAACTTCTAGGCTAAATCACGACACTAGCGGGTTAATGTTTCTACTATTTTCAGTGTGCAAAAATTGTTAAAAACAATATGGTGATTTTTTTGTATAAGCATCGGTAAAAAGATGAAGAACGATGTAAATGTATGTCATTGGCTTGATGTTAGTGCACTAACGTTTTTTTGATGTATTTTCTGATTTGTTATTTAGGAATAACATGACCTTATTTGATATTCGCCTTCTCAACATCGGTCATGTCGATTCTTGACGGCCCTTCTGCTGTTTCGTTATGGATATTATGCGCATTCGGTAGAGCCGATTGACTTTACAAAGTATGATTCTTGTGCCAAAGTGTTTGTTTAATATGAACTGTTTAATATAATGTTCTTTTTTGAAATACTATACACAGACTAAGCAAACTTAAATTGAATGCTAAATGGTGCAATGTGAAACCAAAGCAGGAATAACCGAGAGGAAAGGAATAAGCAAAGCAGGAATTATCGCAATAAGAACCGGTGAGTTGAATCCGTATAAACAAAGACAGACGAGACCTCTCTTTGGCAGCATTCGCAAAGGTACTTTAATTTAATTTGAGAAAGTCAAGGTATATCAAAGAACGTCTGAGCAAAATCAAGTAAAACGCAACTTGCTTAGGAATAGATTTAAAAAATTTCATATAAATGGAAGGACATTCCTACAGTAATTTTACTAGGATATCTCCTGACGGTAAAGATATATAATCTATTAAAATAAATTCTCAGATATCTTGCGTGTAGGTACTATAACAATCTTCTATGTTCCTGTTTTAAGGTCCTACATTAATAAATGCAAAATAAATATTTCCACATTCGACCCTTGAATTTGATTGAATTACATCCTTTTTACTTTTATATATTATATTTATTTATGAAACATATCCTCACCACTACCATAACGGGATTTCTCTGATGCGGTAGCGGAGATAAATAGCTGGATTATAATAAATTTTAATAGCATAATGTAAAACAACTACATAATGTATAACACATTTTAAGGCAAAGATATTATTCGAAGTAACGTGAACTTCTTCAGTGAACAAGAAAGGATATCTATACAGTACAATAAAAACGATTTCAATATATTAAGCGGATACTTCGTAGAAAATTTACGCGCTCTCTATCAAAGTTATATCTTCACGCTCCCTTTTTTTTTGTTTCGGGGGTAATCTTTGAAAAGATACTCTTCCTTCTGGGGGGGGGGGGAAATCAGTTATGTGGAAATTTTAACCCACTAAAATCCCCTCGGTTATAACCGTTGGTGTTTGGAGAGGTCACGGGATCACCGTTCGGAACACAACCGCGGCCGCGCTAACCCTATGCTGGGATAGCCCGACCCGGGGTCTGCTTATACAGACCATACCAGCTTCGTGAGTATTACTTCAATGACCGGAGACCACATCCAGCCAATGTCCTCCTCAGGGTCGTTTAGAAGGCGATGAGAACCATCCTGATCGCCAACAACCCCAAAGGCCCCATTATGGTAGGGGAGCACCATTGACCGGTGCGACGTATTGACGCACGGTAGCGCCACGACGGTTTCGCCTCCGAGCGGGATCTGTCCTCTCTCTAGCCCGCTCGGTAGCCTCCTTTTGTACCATTACAGTTTCAAAAAAGAAGGCTACGGCCCTCTATACAACGTCTCTTCCCAGCATCGCCAACATGAATACTGGCAAGGAGAGGTTTCGTCCGATCCGCTTTATTGGGATCCGCCGCTCCGCGAGCGTGTGCGATGCGGAATCCTGCTCTCTTCCTCCGCAGTGAAAGCAATTCGCCGTCGCTTCTCGTCTAATCTTACACAGATAATCGCCGAAATACCCGTGCCCGATAAGTATCTGTGTAAGTCGACAGGTGAAACTTCCCCCGCGTCGTTGCATCCAGGCATCGAAGACCGGCACCGTGTTTGGACTCATACCTCTCCTCGGAGAGTTTATCGCACCACGCTGCAAGAGCCCTGCGCCGCTCCTGCCGTCAGGCCGTCTTGAGTATTTCGTTAGGCTCACTCCCACCGCTTTGTGGCGGATGGCGCGGATGCGATCTTCACGTCCCTAAATTATTTTTCCCCCAATTGGTACTTAAGGTACTTTAAAATTTTCGTGTTGTACATCTTACCACAAACTATTAGGGGGACCGGAAAGTAATGTCGTTTCTGCGCATGCCAATACTTGATTGTCATTTGTCAGCTCATTGTTTTGTTCAGAGGCGTACCAAAGACATTGTGAGGTTATAGTGATTTCTTTACTTATAGACAATTGAATTACAATTTTTTTTTTGTAATTTTGGGTAAAATGGCCAGCCAAATACCAGAAGAGGTACACATCCGGCATTGCATGCTCTTTGAGTTTCGCAAGGGAAATAACGCAACAGTTGCTACCAAAAACATTTGCGATGTTTATCCAAATGCACTGGACATTCGTAAATGCCAAAGGTGGTTTTCCAAGTTCAAATCGGGTAATTTTGATCTTTCCGACTCGTATCGATCAGGAAGACCATCAGCGTTAGACAACGACGTGTTAAGGGCGGAAGTGGAAGCAAATCCGTGTCAGACGATCGAGGAATTGTCAAACAGTCTCAACAAACCTTGGTCGACCATCCAAGAACATTTGAAGCAGATTGGAAAAGTAAGCAGAGCAGGTGTTTGGGTCCCGCATAATCTGTCCGAACAGAATAAGGCTAACCGATCAATCACATGCAACTTATTGCTTCAACGACACAACACAGAAGCGTTTTTTGATCGCTTGATCACAGGAGATGAGAAATGGGTCCTGTATGATAACCCAAAACGCAAAAGGCAGTGGCTCTCTCCAAATGAAATCCCTCGGAGTACTGCTAAGCCAGGTTTACACCCCAAAAAAGCGCTTTTGTGTGTTTGGTGGAGTATTCGCGGCATTGTTCATTTTGAATTACTGAAACCTGGAGAAACTGTTACTGCAGACCTCTACAGCGAACAATTGCAGCGAGTCAATCAATCTTTAATTGAAAAGTGGCCAGCGATTGTCAACCGAAAAGGCGTCATTCTCCAACATGACAATGCAAGACCGCACTGCGCAAGGCGAACTCTAGAAAAAATTAATGAATTGGGGTGGGAGGTGCTGCCTCATCCACCATATTCGCCCGATGTTGCACCATCGGATTTCCACTTATTCCGAGCGCTGCAACACTTTTTAAGTGGCAAAACATTTGCAAATTTGGATGATATCCAAAATGCCATCTCTAGATATTTTGCCGAAAAACCAATTAATTTTTATCGATCAGGGATTGAAAATTTACTCACTAGATGGCAAAAGGTTATTGACAATGATGGGGAATACATCATTGATTAAAAATAAAGACTCGTTAAAAATGTATGTGTTTGTATTTAGCGTAAGAAAACGACATTACTTTCCGGTCCACCTAATATATACGTACGTGACCAGGAATAATGCCCACCTAAAAACCTATTTATAAACCACAATATCAAAGACAAACTAAGATATAGCAAAAGATATCCCAGATACACCCCGCCCCATCCATAGTTTATACAAAATCCTTGTAAACCTTATTTTATTTGCAACTAATTACTGTATTGCACTCCAAATGACTTCACTAATGTGTCACATATAGCGCCTATTACTTAATTAAAAAAAAAAAAACAATGATCTATCGCTAAACAAAACTTAGATTCCTATCAGCAGCGCTTTTAACTTTAAATCGACGTGAGGAGTACTTCACCTTTGTCTTGCGTAGCACCTCCGTTTTATATTGATGATAGCATGGGTTGAACATGATGTTAAATTATATATAATAATATATATTAATAATTGTTAAAGTTATAAATTTAATAAGAATCACATACTATTATGACTGCTTTGTCAAACAAAATCACACCAAGCGGTGTGAGTGCGGTGAGCACGTTAAGTGTATCATATCACTTACGCACACAATAGACGACACCTCGCACTAGAGCCTGTAATATCACTAGCTTCGATCAGGTAGCTTCAACCAGCTCGCTGGCCTAATGGTTAGAGCGTGCGGCTTTCATTCCGAAGGTCGCAGGTTAAAACCTCGGCATGTACCAATGACTTAATATTTAAGTTATGTACATTTGTGAACTTTAGTTACAACAGCGAGATACAAAAACGGTGAAGGAAAACATCGTGAGGAAACCCGCACACTGATATCATCTTTGTATGTGTGTGTGTGGTGGTCCCAATAAAATGGCAACAGGCTCGCCCCCTGTTACATGGGACCTAATCTGACCACATCTGGCGAAACGTGGGTGGTTTATTCACCTCTGCCTACCCCTACTGGGAAAAAGGCGTGACAATATAATAAAATAAATAAAAATAAAAATTCGATCAGGTATATGGTAACTTTAACGCACCTCCAAAGAAAGGAAGGGACAGGGGGCGGCAGTAACATGGAAAATTTATTGCAACGTGATCACAATAACAACCAACAATCTTTATCAAGACACAAAACTAAGCAATGTTTTTTAATTTAAAATGTCAAAATCTGTGAGTGCAAGGGATGCCGCGCAACAACTGACGGGACCGAACTTAACCTCAACTGCTCGTAGTGCACACTGCTAATCAACAAACAAGGCTCTGGCTCCCACCAACCAGCATTAGGGCAGCGTGGTGGGAAATGGTCCAAACCACCCATATGAACCCTTATAAACGAGGGCCCCGTGATTGATCGATATGTGGATATTTAGAGGACGCTTATGTGCAGCACTGGACGTCTATCGGCTGATGATAATATTGGTAATGATGAACACTCAAAGCTACTGAAATTATAACTTGCTAATTTAATGAAAGTTCGACATTCTAATTATTCATCGGTTGTGCCGCTCTTCAATTTACGTGGATAATGAACAAATAATCAATAGTTTCAATTATTGTGAATACAACCGGCGAGTATATAGCTGCGTTGCTACGTGCCGACCGGAGCGTGCGAGGCTGCTGCTTAATTTATTGATAAAGTTTCATTACAAAACCGAACACGAAGCACTGACCATAGGTCTTTTTTTTTAATACCACCAACATTATCCTAAGTATTATGTTATATTACACTGAGGCTAGCGAACACAAGGTAATTCTAAATTGTTATGTTGTATAAAAAAAACCAATTGACTAAGTCTGAGTAACTCTAGAATAAACCTAAAACGGTCTACTAACTACTAAACATACAGAAACAGCTTATATATTTTTTTTAATATAATGTATGTATAAGACGCAAACTTTTATGATATTTACAGGATAACCATTGAAAAATTATGAAAATTTCACGTTTCATCATGTGATTTAAAAGTGTATAGGATAAGTCACGAGCTTTTAAAATGTTAACTAAACATCTCTTCCAAAAGATATCAAACAATCTAATAATTTAATTTCCGAGAAATTAATACAATAGTATAACTAAAATCCAAACCCTCTTTTTAATAAATATTATACTACTTAATTAATACAAACGCACCACAAAAGACAAGTTTTCAATAGTGAAAACGCGAGTTGTGCTCGTCCGACTGATCCGTCCGATTTTTAAACGGCTATCTACCAGACTTGAGAACTATAATATTATATGAGGTCTTTACCAATGACATTGCCGTTTTGTATGAAAAAAATTAAACCAATTTTTTTCATGTGTTTTTTATTTGTATTAATCGAAGTAATCGCACCCACGCAATCAATGCATCTTTGGCAACGCATTGGCAGTTTATTGATGGCCCTTCTTAAAGAAATCAGCTGGACGGGAGGTAACAAATTCTTCTAAGGCATTTTGTACTGCTTCTCGAGTATTGCATTTTTTTTCCCGTCAAGAAGTTATCCAAATTTTGGAAAAAGTAGTAGTCTGTAGGCGCAAGGTCTGGTGAGCAGGGTGGATGACGGAGAGCTTCGAACCCCAGTTCTTACAACTTGGAGACCGTCTGCTGTGCAGTATGAGGTCGCGCGTTATCGTGCAGAAGCAGCGGAGACGAGCGATTGACCAATGCTGGTTGGAGATGTGCCAGCTTATTCATCATTGTGTTCAGTTCTTCACAGTACACATCTGCAGTAACGCTCACCCTTTTTGGTAAGAAGCTGTGATGAATCACACCGGCGCTAGATCACCAAACAGTGACCATCACTTTCTAGAGGTAAGTTTTCGCTTAGGGCATTGTTTAGGTGCTGCACCAATATCCAACCAACTTGCTGAGCGCTTGCGGTTATCAAACAGAATACATTTTTCATCGCAGGTAACAATGCGGTTCAAAATTCCTTCATTTGTTTATTTGTTGAGCAGTGCAAGGCACGTCCCGACGCGTACTTCGCGCTGGTGATCATTGAGTTCGTGGCGCACCCATTTGTCAAGCTTTTCTACCTTGCCAATTTGACCCAAACGGACCAATATTGTTTTGACACTAACGTCGAAAGCTGCTGCTAATTCAGCCGTAGATTGTGTATCATCAGCTTCCACAATCGCCTTTAATTCATCATTGTCGACCAAAGTCTTCGGACGACCACAGGGTACATTTTTCAGGTCGAAATTTCCAGAACGGAACCGAGCAAACCAATAAGTGGTGCATTGGTTTGCAATGTTAGATCCGTAAACGTCGTTGATGTTGCGTGCCGCTTGTGCCGCGTGTGTCGCTCGTACCGCGTTGCTGCCGCGACGGTGCTCATATTCCATAATTACTCGAATTTTTAACGTATCCATGATGACGGAAAATATTGAAATCCAATGAAAATGTAACACTAACCAATAAACAAATAACTACTTTTCCAAAAAGAATTCCATGTTTTTAAAATTAATTCTTAACCAAACAAAAACTATTTTGAATTGAAACGGCCGGCACTGCAGAACGGCAATTTCATAGGTAAAGGACCTATTATAGGTCTTGTTTATTGCACCATATATTTATTACTACATCGTACAAGTTGTTTGAGATCACTATTTAAGAGGATCAACTTATAACGAGGTGACAGAAAAAAATACATGAGTATCCTGATTAGTGCCACAATTGTACGGTATATATTAACTTACTGAACTCTTCCTCCTAGCGTTAATAAAGATTATATTAGTATAATATAATTATTATGATCAAACAGGAAACAATTTTGATACCCCTCATAAAGTTTACACATCCTTACATGACCTACACCTACCCGAAAATGAGTTCTGTGCAAACGGCGCGTTGCTTTGCGTTAGCAGCTTCCAAATGGACCGAGTTTATTTATTTATTTATATTAATCAGACGTCTAACAAACAGTTCCGTATAGAGCGTTTAAAAGTGAATATTTCAGCCATGCCAGTCGTCCGAATTGTTTATAGAGATTGAAATATAAAAAAAAAAAATTAAAGCATTTACCAGTATACCAGTATATAGTTCAGATTACAGACAGATAGAAGTGGGCGTAAGTAAATGCTTTTATATACTCTCTTCTCGTTGGAATTGCGAGGGAGTATCAATACTTTCGCGATAGACAAAGCATTCGCAGAAGCAGCTATATTTAATTATAAAATTCTATGAAAGCGCGACGCTCCGACTATTGATCGCTGATACAGAGATATCTACTGAAACTGCTGCTGCTGTGTTATAACAAAGGAATGGGTCAAACAGCGGGTTATTCAAATTATACTTATCACAACAAATTATATTAAAAAAACAATTAAGATTATATACTCTACCCCACATTGTGTATATGGACAGTCTCCAACAACAGACACCTGCTACACGTGAAAATAAGTTGTATCCTTTTGAATGACAAGTGTTGAATATCTCAAAGAAAGACGACATTGACAATTGACATGAGTATCCTAGGTACTTTTTTTATCGAAGGTAAAATCTACAAAAGATACCTTCATCTTGTGGGATTTGTACCCACTAAAAAAGCATCAATGGCATAAGTCCGTATTTGGGGGAGTCGCAACCCACCCCGGCAGCCCCGCTTTACTACATACGTGCTGTGTAAGTGTCGCAGGCATGATGTATGATGCCTACCTTTTAAGCCAGCAAACCTAAAATCCCAATCCTCATATTACTTTGTTTTTAATTTAAAATTTATGAAGCAATACACGAGTACCCCATTCCGCTATCATAGCAACTTCATCAGACTCAGGGCTATGATGTTTTAATAAACTAGAACCATTTTATATCACGTCAAAAATGTCACCGTACTCGGAAAATACATTTCCTCTAGGCTTTTCAGAAAGTTTTGCAGCGGACAGCAAGACTTTTCTTTCTTTCTACCTATCACAGTGCCGCCTCTCCATTTACAGAAAACAAATAATAAATTCAATATTTCCTTTGTGGTATTCGCTGTCGAACTAACGACGTCAAAGAGTTTATTTGCGATACCAAACTAACAACATATTCTATTCAAATCAAAATACTCGCTTCAATTTTCAGTCTGTGTGAAATTAATCTCGGTTATGGCTAAAATGAATTCCACAGAAATTTCACTGGCATATTTGTGCAGCGGTATTAACATGAAGCTTTGGCTACTTCTATCTATAAATGTGAACATTAATTGAATTTCATTATGTAATATTACTCTTCCATGATATACCCACCCTCATTAAATTTGGCTTGATTATATTAAATTTCATTTCATGGAATTTTCATTCCGATAGTTGCAAATAGCTCGCTGGCATAATGGTTAGAGCGTGCGGCTTACATTCAGAAGGTCGCGGGTTTGAATCTCAGCCTGTACCGATGACTTAATATTTAAGTTATGTACATTTGTGAACTTCAGTTACAACAGCGAGATAGAAACCGTGAAGGAAAACATCGTGAGGATACCCGCACACTGAAATCATCTTTGTCTGTGTGTATATGGTGGCCCCAATAAAGTCGTAACAGGTTAGCCCCTGTTACATGGGAAATGTGGGTGTTTGTTCACCTCTGCCTACCCCTACTGGGAAAAAGGCGTGATAATATAAAAAATAAATAGTGACCAGTGGAAACAAAAATATGAGGGAAGGTATATTTTTAACTTAAACTAAATAAAAACCATGTCTACCCATACACCCAAAAAGAAAAGTATACGTAAGAAATTAGCAGATCACTTCTTTTATACGCAGTGGAGAAGTTATGAATGCCTCAAACAACCACATCCACCCGAGGATTTACCGAGGAAATGGTCTATTCAATGATTAATCTTTCTTTCTCATTCAATCTACAGAAAGTACATAGACGACTGATTTTCTTGATTCAATTGCAAGTAACAGCCAAACATCGCTTCGGAGCTTGAAAACCGACAAACTAACTGAAACATTTACATTTTAACACTATAGCGTTCGATGGACGAAATCATTAATACCAATTTACTAGGCTATCAGATCAGATGGTATTGTGTAAACATCTGAGCATAACATGTTCAGCAGCGATACGGAGGGTACATGGCGTCAAGCAAACGGCTTCTTGAGCCGTCTCATGAAAAACCTTATATAATTTATATCACTATACAATTAATAAAAACTTAAACCCACCGATAAGCTCACTTATATAAAGCTATATTAATTACAAAGACGTTTAGACTTACAACCTTTTGCGCACGTTATGATCTTTTTTGATTTTTTTTATTGAAAAAAGCGACTAAGCGAGCGTGACGTTCACTTGATAGTAAGTGTTACGCCTACTCATAACATCGTGACGCTAGTTAGAATGGTATACGATGCACCACATTGCGCTCGTCGCCTTGAAACGTAAGATGTCAAGTGTTGTCTCAATAATTTCACTATCTACAACTACCCGCCCAACCCCATTCAAACAGGAGTACAGTAGCGGGTGAACATTAGCACACTACTGTTTGGCGCTACATATTTAAATGTTAATTACTCAAAGGTAATATTAGCGTATGTCATTAAGGAAATAACTCCGGTCAATAGTGGTCACCGCATAGCAATGAGTTCCGATGAAACATACGCGAATCCATTTCAGCATTTGGTTTAGTCTGAAAACTATTTGATACATTCACTGTCCCCCAGACCGTTAACTGCAAACGCTTTGATTTAGCGGTTGGATATGACAACGGTTTTATTTGGGGGTGCAAAAAATTTTAAATCCCTCTCCCTTTTCTATTCACGTGAGATCTGTGTTTTATATACGCCACAAACAAAATTTAAAAGACGTCAACATAACTAAATTGACTAATAAAATATATATATATGTGGTACGTAAATAAAACTAGCTCGCTAGCCTAATTGGTTCGAGCGTGCTGCCTTCGTTCAGAAGGTTGCATGTACCGATGACTTTAATATTTAAGTTATGTACATTTGTGAACTTTAGTTACGACAGTGAAATACAAAGGGTGAAGGAGAACATCGCGAGGAAACCTTGAATTAGAATTGATTCTAAGGTGTGTATGTTTGAAGTGACCAACCCGCATTGGGCCAGCGTGGTGTGACCATCGCCCAATCGCCCTCATATTCAAGATAGGCCTGTGCCCCAGCAGTGGGGACATAAATTGGCTGTTATGGATATGGTATGTACGTATGTAAAAAAAAATTATAATATGCTTCACCTATCTTTTAGAACTGCATCTTACGGTAAGATGAATGTAATGTAATGATCCGTGGTAGAAACAGAAAACGTGTGTTAAAGTTATAACAATACTCTATTTTGTAGCGCGAGTAAACAACGTTTACATTGCTAGGAATACATAACCTAGGCAATATAAATTCTAACATGCCTATGACAGGGTCGGTAAATTGATACAAGGGTGAAATCAGTTTAGCGTTATAACTCGATAATGCTGTACCTGACTTAATAAATGCAATTGAATTTACTCCATACAAAATGCAAGAAAATCGACACGGTGTGGGCGGAATTGTTTCCCTCTACGTCGAGTAACGTTGAATATTGCGCTCAGTTAAAAGCAACGAACGAACTGTATTGGTATAAAAATGTAGCATTCGTGAATCGGAGTTGAGATGCTGTGAAGAGTACAGATATTCGAACAGATATTTAGGTATTGTAAACTTCATTACAACTGCAATAATGCCAAAAAAATTTTTCATACCCTCCAAAGCTCAATACACCTATGTATTTTTAAAACTGAAAAAGGTAAAGATCGATAACTAGCGTCAATGAAATAATTTAAACCATGCGTAATATTTTCATAAAACCTAAACTTTGGAAAAATCTTAGTATTGTACAGGGTGTCTGGTGGCAGATTTATGTTTTCAAATTTAAATAAAAAATAATATGTTTGACATATAATTTTACTAAAAGTATTAAAAGATAGAGTACAAATGCGGATTTCATTTTTTAAACATAATGTCATCCAAAGGTCTTCCATCCTGTTGCACACACACACACTGTTCGAAACGGAGCCTCGTATTCCGTGCCAAACGCTGCAGTAAACTTGGTTCAATTGCGCTGATTTCTCGCCGAATATTTTCTTTTAAGTCCACAACAGTTCGCGGATTGTTGGCGTAAACTCTCTCTTTGAGGTAGCCCCACAAAAAAAAATCCGTTGGAGTTAGGTCGGGTGACCTCGGTGGCCACGGGATGTCCCCAAAGGGACTAATCAGTTTTTGTGGGAGATTTTCTCGCAACAAATCCATCGAAGCTCTGGCCGTGTGTGCGGTCGCACCTGTACCGCATCCTGTTGAAACCACGTGTGTGATGAGAATGATGAATGAGCTCGCAGGTTCGGCAAAAAGAAATTCGAAATCATGAGCCGATAATTCTCACCATTGACATTCGTCGCTTGGCCCCGTGCATTTTCAGAAAAAAATGGTCCGATTATCCCATTCGTGGATAAAGCGCACCAAACAGTTACCCTTGGGCAATGTAATGGTTTTTGGTGCTTCAGTCGAGGATTGCGAGTTCTTAGAGCCCAGTAACGGCAATGTTGGTTGTTTACGTGTCCGTTTAAATGAAAATGAGCCTCGTCGCTCCAAAAAATGGAATTCACAGTGCGAAAACGCTCCAACATGGTTTCACAAAAAAATTGCGTGACGCAGTCATTTTTTTTCAATTCTTGAATCATTTGAATTTTAAAAGGATGAAACTTCATCTTTTTTCAAAATTTCATGCACAATTGCTCTTGGAAGTCCCAGTGAAGCTGCCCTTTTCCGTATCGAAAGTCGTGCATTTTCACGTAAACTGCGTTCAACCAGTTCAATGTTTTAGGGGGTCCTTGACGATCGACTAGGTCCTGGCCGTGGTGTGTTCATAGCCGAAGCAGTTGCGCGGAATCTCTCCACCCACGAACGAATTAGATTCTGAGTCTTTCCATAACAGCCAATTTACGTCCCCACTGTTGGAGCACAGGCCTACCCTCAATATGAGGGCGATTGGGCCAGAGTCACCACGCTGGCCCAATGCGGGTTGGTCACTTCACACACAGCTTAGAATAAATTCTAATTCATGTGCGGGTTTCCTCGCGATGTTCTCCTTCACCGTTTGTATTTGGCTGTTGTAACTAAAGTTCACAAATGTACATAACTTAAATATTAAAGTCATCGGTACATGCCGAGATTCGAACCCGCGACTTTCTGAATGAAGGCAGCACGTTCTAACCATTAGGCCAGCGAGCTACTTCTTTGTCAGTCTTTACAGATAAATTCATCTTTACATTGATTGCAGCGGGTACTTGGTTGCTCACTCGCTTCCTTACCTCATCTAATAACTGCTTATACGCACAAAGGAAAGGATAACGGCGAGGTAGCGAAATTCCCTTTGACACTTTATCCTTCAAAGCGCTGAAATACCGAGAACACCAATGGAATCAATGTGGGGGTTCTGGGATTCTGATGAATGAAACACTATACGGATGCACCTGTACGATGTTCCAACGCGCAGACACGTATCCCGTACATCATAACATCGCCAGTATAGAAATGCTTCAACATCAATTTATGCTTAGCAACAACCCTAGTTAGAACTTGACAATTTATATTGTGCGGACACTTGTTGTTGTCACACCGGAAAATATTTAAAAAAAAAAAATCTTTCGTTTTTTATATGCCGATGTACCAATTTAAACAAACTCTCACAAACTTTTAATTAAAAACTAATTTTCTCAATGTAGGTATAATATAAGAATCGTCTCTTTATTCACAATGGGCTAACGTTAAACCTCTAACTCGTATATAATGCGACAAGAAAACCATTGATGGTGAAATGAGCTCGCCCAGATCATCGAGATTTACGGGTTCTGTCGTATTTTAATAGGCTAAATATGTAGTACTGGAATTATATGAAGGATTTTTGTATTACAAGGCAGGCAGGCAAGTGGTAAAACTCGATCGTCCCGAAAGTGGGAACTCAGAAATTTTATTCATATCAACCGAATACATAAATCTTTGCAATCGTTGTCGTGGATTTTCCTTCAACATGAATTCAATATATTTAGAAGTAAGCGAAATTTTCTGAATAATATTGAAATAATTAAATTATTTGCGCCCAAAAAAAAAAACCTTAGGTGTTTATCAGCCGAACATCTTATAGATGCCGTCAGTGATTACCTCTTGTATTCCCTGCGCTGCAAGCAATAACGAGATTATATTCGAAGCTCGTCCAAAAAGTAATATTTTACATTTCGCGGCATTTAATTTCTTTAAAAAATATATAATTCTGCGCCAGAGGACAAGTATATAATTGTATGAAATGCTATAAAAATACCTAGAAACCTCTGCATTTGACTTTTGTTAAGGTAAAAAAAGCAAAATTGCTCAATAAATAGATACCAAAAGGTGTAGATTTAATGATCAGTCGACAAGAAATGAATACGTATTAAGCCATATTCATGTGATGAATATGCATAAACTAAATAGTGCTTACTCCAAAATAATATGCCGCGGCGCCCTGTACGTGTCGCGTATCTACCGCGAATGTAATTCCCGTTTTCTACTCTCCGATATAAAAGTAGAAACCTCAAGGATGACCAAGTTAATAAATTAAATTATTTTACCTTACAAAATATTAGAAATTTTTTAACTCAATTACTAATTGAACAAAATGTCTCATTTTACCTCAGAGTCAAAGTTCGTCAACGTTTCGCTCTTAGGAGATTTAGAATAGCATCCTGTATAATTCTTTCTCTAGCACAGAATAATTGATGATAGCATTTTTAACTTTTGAAGCTTATATAGAGCAGTAATAATATTAAATACATAACAGCAGTGTTAGTAGTCGATTATCAATGTGGATAGGTATTAAAAACAACTAAGTCTGTGAACCTTTGTTACCCATAAAATTTCAAAGATATCCTTACATTGTAAATACCATACAATTATAAATTGCGTTTAACTTGATAAATAGCATCGGCGCTAATTTCGAAGTTTTTTTTTTTTATAAAATTAAGCGACGAGACGTGCGGGACGTTCACCTGATGGTAAGTGATACGCCCGATCATAAAAACGTGGCTCTAGTTAGGATGGGTACAATGGAAAATATAGGATGGATATATTGCAGTTGTTTTATTACCCTAATGCATTACCCTAATAATTCGCTAGTGCACCACAGCGCGCTTTAAACCGTAACACAGTAATGTTTGCACACCACAGTTTGGCAGCAGAAGTAGGCGCTATGGTGGTACCTACTTATACTGTCTCTATATACAGAAACCTACTGTTACAACACCTATTAACTGGAGGAAATTTTATAAACGACAAGGCCCCAAGCACTACATAATCATAGCAAAACACCTGAATGCAGGTGGTAAATGGGTAATAAAAATCCTGTAGATATTTCTACTACTGTAATTTATGAGATCACAAAGTTCTAGGTATAGCAACTAGTTGTTGTACTTTTCTTAAAACCTTGCAGAAAAATTACAGACATGACCCTTTGTTGTACAATTTTAACAAGTTGTTCTCGAAAGAAAATACTCTATGTAAGGATGTGATGAATTATCTCACTCGGAAGTATGCCAAGTTCCAACCTTCTAAAAAAGTCGAATTTCATAAAGGCTTACATGGTGGAATGTATTGGAATTAATAATGAGACACACAAACACATTGAAACAGTCATTTATTTGACTGCAATGTTATTCACTTCCTACCCATATTCTACACGGCATAAACCACATCCATACCACTTTGGCCGATTTCATGTTAATTGTTAACTTTCGAATTTATTTAATGTAATATAATTGTACTAACTATTTCACAAATAATTTCGTACTTAAATTTAGAAAACAACAAAAAACTTAAAGAATTACAAAAAAATTTTTTTCCTACCAACCGATTTGAAAAGATGTAAGATCAGAAACTCAATAATCAGATAATTGGTTGAAATAAAAATATTATGCACTTGAAATATTAAGGTCCTTTCAGAATATTTTTCCACTTTTTATGAGTTTATATTAATATTTATTTTCAAAATTTATCTAACATTGTGTAGGAGAACATTGTCCTTCATCATAGTATTCATCAGCCAATAATTTTAAAATTCAACATTTCCCTCTCACTTAGATCACCAGAAAAGCTTTCCCCCAAAACAAGTCTTCCAATACAACACAATAGAATAATTTTCACAAAGTCTAAATTCACAATCATTGTATTGATTTTTTGATTCCACCATAATATTTCAAAGCACAAACTTAAAAAAATTAATTATAAAATGGCAAAAATTTAAAATTTAAAAATAATCAAATAAATCTAATAATCATATATTTTCACTCACTTGCGCTGGTGCTAGGAACTTCATCATTTAACGCCATGACTAGATACAACAGAACTAACAACCTCTCTGACTGAAGCTTGAAGACTGATTGCAATATAGGGTCTCACACAGACCTTTATAGATTTATGTGCAGTACAATGACATAGCCTGTCATTGGCTAGAAATTCTTCAGACACTATGTTGTTTAATTTAGTACTTTCCAGCAGTTTTTTTACATATATTATGGCTTAATATTAAATATAACATTAATATTTAGCTAAATTTCACGTTTAATATATATTTTTAAGTATTTTTCGTGGATGTAAACGAATCCATCCGGAAATACCATAACAAACACGCGCACCCCCTCCCTCAACCCTTGTAACTTGCGCAATACAACGTTCGCCATTAGCATATACTTAGCTATAGCAGAGGTTGTATATATGTAAAATGGCTACCCTTCTGCACTTGTTTAAAGTAAAAAGCGGCAAAAAGATCATACTTACATTAATACTCAACGCCTGAATGTAAAATATCAATCAAGTTCGCACGAATCACTCACCAATAGTCATTTAAGTAAAAAAAACATCGCGTTTTACGCCACCAAGTACAAAACTATTAGGAAACACAATTATTTCATTGTCACTTTTAACTAATAAGTTTGTTTTGGATCCAATCTGTTATCTCAACACTAAATAAGGAACCATTTTAATGTTTTAACAAAAAGGGACACACTTAATTGCGATCAGCTTCACGCTACCTTTTTTGTTAACGGAGAATAAATGTTCGTAAAGACAACGTCTTATAGGGAAAGACTGTGTTCTAAGCAGATTTACTGTGTTATAAGCACTGAAACCGCGTTGATAGACGTCCTGAGCGTTAGGAGTGGTCACGGGAAATTTGTACGGAACACAACAACGGACACCACACCACAGAACTTAACCAAGTATGTCATTAGTTTCACTTTAAACTGTTTATAACCTAAACGTACTACAAAACAACGATAATGAGGAATGCACTTCTTCCAAAAACTTAAAACCACTTTCTTAAAGAAAGGATTGATTTTATTTCTGCATTCGTTCACTGTACTGTCTGTCAAGAATGCAAGTATTGTCTATGATCCTATCTTTATAGACTGTAGGATGCAAAAATTCTTTGCTAGTTATATTAATATATAACTAGTAAAGAATTTTTGCATCCTACAGTCAGTTAGTTATTATTAAATAACTAATTACTCTCAATTTTATTCAATTGTAATATTTGAGTAAGAAGGTAATCATTTAAAGTTAAATGAAACTGAATTTTAGGGATTTTATTCCATATACTTAATTATATTATTCAATATTATATCATATTGCACGCATATTTTAATCCATTTATTTCTTCTTTAGAGTCTACTTCCACTTATACACGAAACCACAACCATATTAAGAGCATAAGTTAAATTGTTATGTACCGAATAAAAAAAAATTCTTTCTTTCTTTCATATCTATTATTATACTATTCATAGAGCTGATGTTCTGTCTCCGTTGGGCTGCTTTCTAGGCTAATACTTTCCAACATTTTCTTCTTTTTACCCGTCTGCTAAAGACTTAACACACATCACCGGTATAACAGATATCGTCGGCGAATACCGAGCACTTGGATGCTTTCTCCTTTTTGTCTGATATTAATGCACTCAGTACCAAAAGAAGCAAACAGAACCTTAAAACAAATCTATGCATAGTGAAAACCGGTTCCTCTATTAAACCAAGCCAACGCGCCCGCTTCTACAGAATATTATTACTCACACCGCTATATATTACTTTTATAAACCACATATATTTTTCGCTCACTACACCAACACCAAATGCCGCTAAATTAAATGGTATTTTATTCCTATTATAAGTAATAATTACATAGTGCACTTCGTCACGGCAAGTCTAGTAATCGATTTTATGTACCTACCATCGAAACACATCCAGTTCTATGTATTAACAGAAAATATATATGTAATAATTTATAATAACAATGTTCAAAAGCACTTAAATATAATATCATTTGATATCCTATCTTGTTGCTTTATTTTGTGTTTAGTTCTTAAAATTATAAATTTAATTTATTTGTGCGACGTACCTGCAAAACTATGGTTTCATTTGATATTAATAATTATACAAAGAAGTATTGAAAGTATTCAATATATATATATATATATATATATATATATATATATATATAAGTATACACTTATGGCCGTGGAAATCTTCATATTTATTTGTTATTAGCCAAAAATTTAATTCTAATAATTCGCCACTAAACCAAATGCGCTAGAAATTGTTTACTAATGACTACATTTAGCATAAGATGAAATGATTAATTGTAAATGTGTCAAATGTAAATATTAAATACATTTTTAATAAAATAGCATTCTTCATCATCTTAACGGGAGTCCATTGCTAGACACTAGTCTCAGAATTGCCATAACAAAACATTATTGCAAAAAATTTATTTAATTTCTCTCGTTAAGGGATACTGGATTCAAACAGCTTAAAACAGTAATTACTGGTACATTACAAAGAACTTATGATCATCGGTTGAAATTATAATCATGGTGAATGCAAAATTTTAAGTTTTAGCAACACGATTGTCCATAAACAATGAAAAATTTTGTTAGTATATTTAATCTTCTGGAATTGTCAGTTGTCATTACTAAAAATATGTATATGTATTTATAGATGCACTAAAATTTTTATCAACAATAGCTAAATTTGTAAATGTTACACTTCATGTATATAAAATGTACTCGTCAAAATTGAAGAACTATTTGTAATGAATAAATTTCATTATTACAATTACAAAATGATAGTTTCGTTGATAACTTAAAGTATAATTGTTAGATAATGTACCAATCGAATTCTCCTAAAACTGATACGAAAAATCAAAATACAGTGCTAGATTTGTTTTACGAAATTGAAAGTTCCCCTTTACACAATTTTTCAAAACCTAAAAATACAGTTGTCAAATACACTAAGTTACCTAATTTTGATTCTAAAGGTGAGAAATTAGTTTTTACTTCACAGTATACGTGCTCCGTTAGCTTTCAGTGTAATTTTTTCGCTGTAATAATTTAGATTTACATTATTCTCAAAAAGCTTATCTGATATTACGTATTTTTTAAGATTATTACGAATTTTTCAGCATCATGGTGTTATCAAAATTATTCATTACAACCACGATTACGTCGCATCGTAACACTTGAAGATCAACTGATTGAAACAAATAGGTCACTACAACCTAATTTAGTATCACTGGACAATAACATGTCTACAAGTTATCCTAAGCGGAAAATTAAGATTATAACTATAGCTGACGGTGATGATGATGATAATATTCATCATTATTTGCAGCTTTGTAAGTATCAAAATCTTTATGGAATCTTTAGTCCAACCTGTATATTTGTTTTATTATTATGTTTATTGGCCACCAGTGACTGCTTTTTTACACTTCATAGTCCCTTAAAATTTTGAAAATTCTTAGAGATAATGATTTTTTGCAATTCTTTTTGTACATAAATTATGGTTTTTAATGCATCTTATTTTTTGGTGCTTTTATGTATTATAGTGTATATTACACAGTTATTTTTTTACAGCCAAAGATGTAAAGAAGTCTGCCAGTTGTAGAACAACAAATAAGGCCTCGAGCCAAAATTATCAGGATTATCATACGGAACATTCTCATAAAAGTGTTTCACAAGTTACCACTTCTAGAAAAGGTGTGTGGTATATATATTTTTTATATTTATAACAATGGAGGTTGCCAAAGTATAGGGAATACTAAATATAGTATTTAGCGAGTAGCTCGCTGGCCTAATGGTTAGAGCGTGCGGCTTTCATTCCGAAGGTCGCGGGTTCAAACCTCGGCATGTACCAATGACTTAATATTTAAGTTATGTACATTTGTGAACTTTAGTTACAACAGCGAGATACAAAACGGTGAAGGAAAACATCGTGAGGAAACCCGCACACTGATATCATCTTTGTGTGTGTGTGTGTGGTGGTCCCAATAAAGTGGCAACAGGCTCGCCCCCTATTACACTGGACCTAATCTGACCACATCTGGCGAAATGTGGGTGTTTATTCACCTCTGCCTACCCCTACTGGGAAAAAGGCGTGACTATATAATAATATAATAATAATAATAAATATAGTATTTGATGTATGAAAATCTACAGAGAGAGCACTAACTACATTTTAAGTGGAAACTAATCGAAGCAGCATTTATAGATATCAAGGTTGCTTTATATTGCATAACAAAGCAACACTTACCATTGAGATATTTTCTGAATCACATCTGGAGGGTTTCAAAGAAAATTTAAAGAGGTTCTATAGGCTCTGAATAAGTCGACTGTGGAATACAATTTTAGATGTTAACAAACATATTAGAAAAATGAGTCTCGGGTTAGAATCTCTGCATGTACCAATCACTTAATATTTAAGTTATGTACATTTGGGAAATTTAGTTACAACAGCGAGATACAAATGATGAAGGAAAACATTGTGAGGAAACTCACACACAGAAATCATCTTTGTGTGTGTGTGTGGTGGTCCCAATAAAGTGGCAACAGGCTCGCCCCCCTGTTACGTGGGACCTAATCTGACCACATCTGGCGAAATGTGGGTGTTTATTCACCTCTGCTGACCCCTATTAGGAAAAAGGCGTTATTATATAAAAAAAAAATATTAATACACTATTATCCAACAAGAAACAAAATTTATTAACCGAGCAAAGAGTACTTTAGACAATTACTGTAGCCACAAGTGGTAATTGTAATATGCCTTAAGCATATGATATCTCTGATCCAGCGGGTAATATGCAATAACTTTACAATAATACTAGCACTGGAGAGACTACCAATGAGTCAATTCATCCAATAATTAAACGTTAAAAAAATTAATAAAAATATACATAATTAAAAAAGATTTTATTCGATTAAGATAATATACTTAGTTATACATTTGGAAACATGCATGTGCACATGATTGTGTGATGTAATTGAGAACACTGCTTTTAAGTTTATTATTGTTTCTTTAGGGCTATTAAGATTTTATAAATATCTTTACATTCCTGTATTATTAAATAAAATTAGAAAGAAATAATTATACTGCACTGCAATAAACATCACAGGGTAATAATCCTGTGACATTTAAATACCTATTTACATAAATTCTTGATATGAATAATAACCTGTTTTAATTAAAATGTTCGGTATTGTTTTCATAAATCCAATTGCTCTCTCCAATAGGCGTTCTACACATATGCATGTATTATACAATAATAGGTTGTATGAAGAATTAATTTTATGTAACAGTCACATATGTCATTATTTTAATTAGATCCAGCTGAGTCAAAACTTCGCTTAATGAGAAGTAAGGATTTAAGTAATATAAGTGAAATTATAAAACCAGCTGAGAACAAGACTTCCATCAAACCATCAAAAGCAATTAAAAATGATAAAACAAGAACTTGCGGAGATAAAGGTAAAATTGCTTTTTTAATTTTGCTTATCTTTTATTGATTGATGGAGGTTAGAATATCTATTATGTTTGTTTAGGTATTATTCCTTCATAAATTGGAGCTTCTTGATTTTTCACTTTTTTACTTTTGCCCTTTGCAGATACATCATATAACAGTAAGGATACAAAAAAATCAAGAATTAATTTAAGTAAAAACATAATTGCTTCTTTTAATAATGGTAAAGATACACTCGTTATGAAAGAACATCTCTCAGATGACTTACAGTGCAATTTATCAAATAAGCCGCCTAATAATGTACACTTAAAGAAATATCAGAATAATAAAAAAAATTATGATGCACCTACTCATAAATCAAATTCACTTAAACCTTACATAGAAAAGCAACAAAAACAAACTGATAAAAAGTACAAGATGTTAACTATACAGTTAGATACTGATACTGAAGTTAATAAAATGTTAATTTCTACAAAGAGTGTAAGTATTGAAACGGACCCTATGCCGCATCATGTTGATCAAATAACTCAATATACTTCTGATTCTGATACAACATCAATAAAAATGGATCACAAATTAATTCAAACGGAATTTATTAAAGAGAAATTTGACGATCTTGACATACCCAATGTTTCATTAATTGGGGAAAAGAAAGATTCAACTATAAATAAAGAAATAAATTATAATAGTAAATCCTTACCAAATTTAAAGTCACAGAAAGATGATAAGATCTTAGTTAAAGATGATATAAATCAATCAAATGATTCTGTATATAACAATTGTTCATCATACATTATAGGGCGAGCCACAGTGACATACACAACTGAGCAAAAAATTGACTTTCATGTTGTAAACAAGGATTTGCATGATAAGGTCACGCCTAGTCTTAATTACCCATTAAATATAGTTTCAATTTTCAAAAACGAAATTGGAAACAGCAAATCTAATGAAGTGTTAGATGATAAAGTGGAAGAAAAACATCGAACACATCCACATAAAAAATCTTCACATGAAACTTCGGTTGGTTGCTTTCGAAGAGGAGAGAAAAATAAATTAATTAAACCTTCAGACATAATAAGTACTATACGTCTCAATAGCAGTTTAATACAAAGCGAGTACATCTCCGAACAGTTCCAGAGGGAACTTAATTTCATCGATTCATTCTTTGAATCACTCCAGTACCTAGAGAGACTCTCGGAGAAATGTTTCACGGACATGAACATGCACAGTTGGACAAGTGGTCAAAATTTCGACGTGAATAATCCAGAATGTGATGCGGATTTAACAAAGTTTGAGAACGGCCACTATGTTGATGATACTAGAACAATGGCGACGAAGAGTCTTTGTCAGGTTTGTGTTATTCTTTATATGTGTAAACATAACGCAGTGTCGAGACATTAATTACGCGTCGCGCTGCAATCGAATGGATAATTTACTAAATAATTCCTCCTGAAAAGATGTACGGTATCTTAAAGAAATTATTATTTAGCATTACTTTAATCACATAATCTTAAATATTACAGCTCAATCTACTCATTCACAATGAGCAAAGAAGAGCGAGAGATTTCTTATTCGTGTTGAAAATGCAAGAGGATGTCTTGAAGGATTACATCAAGTCGCAGATGCTTTGGCTGGAAAATAAGAAGAAACAAGACAACATTGACATTTCGGCACTGAAGAAAAAACAGCGCGGAGCTCTCCTCAAGCTGCAGCACGAATGCGGCGAAATGCAGAGGATGCGGAAAGCCCTGCTTACACTTTCCGAAAAACGTAAAGTGGCGCTCATGAAGACGAAGAAGAACATTGAGATGAAACTTAAGAACAACGTCGATGTTGAGCAGATTATTCTCGGGAAGAAAAAGTTGAAACGGAACACGGCATACGATCGCTGCTTAGCACCACTGAAGTGCTTCGATCTATCCAGCAGCGGATGCGAGGAGAGTACAACTTCAAGGGCGAAGTCCGAGAGCGTCTTCTATTACACGCAGACAGCCGATGCACCTCTCAATACTGCCGCAAAAATCGTTACAAGTGCAGAGAAGAGCATACAAACCAGTGACAGTGTACTAGGTGATCTTGTTGAATATACGAATACAACAGCTGCCGAAAACTGTATAGTGGTCGATGGAGGATATTTGAACATACTGTTCCACAATCTGTCACTCCCGCAAATATTCAGTAGTGGGAAGCAGTACGAGGTCAATGAGGAGGCTTTGAGGAACATTGTCCAATCATCGAATACACATAATGATTTAAAAGATACAGTGGCTATCGAAAAGTTCATGGATCAAGTCAAGAATATAGATACGGACGATTCTAGTACGGCTTCCACTGCCCACAGTCTGGTTGAGGAGTTTGATCAATATTTTAAATGCCTCGGCGATGAAGAAAAGTCGCTCACCAACTCACCTGAATGTGAAACCCACAACTGTATGCTTAGGGAGTGTGCGGTGCAAACTAACAATGAAGTGAACAGTGATGGGGTTTGTGATCATTCAAATGTTACAATGATAGCAATGGATAGTGATGAGAGTATGCTGAAGAGGCTGAGTGGCGCGTACGGTGTTGAGAGACCATTTGAATGTGGGCTCTCTACTGTACCCATTGATGATTCCGATATGTGTAAAGAGACGATGGTCGTCAACGTTGGTCCGTTGCCAGTGCCTGCTGGTGAAGCTGCACCTGTAGAAGCGGTCCAGGCTGCCAGTGCTGTTTGGGTGCCGTCTGAAACGTCCAGTAATTTAGGTAATATATATACATATTTTTTAAACACTAGAGGTGATGGGCAGTAAGATCCTCGAGTGGCGCCCGCGTACCGGTAGATGTAGTGCTGGGAGACATCCCATAAGGTGGACCTACGATCTGGTGAGAACCGCGGGACCGATCCGGGAGATCTTTGGAGAAGGCTTATGTCCAGGAGTGGACGTCTATACGGCTGATGATGATGATGGAATATAATAGTATTCCTGTTTGAAGTGCTTAGTAACTGAAATCTGAATCTGAAATGTTTTATTATGTATTTGTAATTGCAACAATAATTATTATTAGCGAATTATTTAACACAAAACAGAAAACTTTGAGGGGGCGTATATCCAGTAGTAGGGATGCCTACCAGTTGTTAATGATGATGATAATGACCTAATAATGGCAGATTGAATTTATTAATGATTTTTTTCTCCCAAATCCAGAGGATACGGCAGATCAAGTGTTCAGTTCGAACCTAACACCATCGCAGTACACATCGCCGGTTATGTACGAGGCGGAGGAGTTACGACGTCAGCAGCTGGCTATAGAGCGAGAGGTAACCTTTTTCTTTTAATGATTAAAGTGGTGTTAGTCCAATCGACAGAGGTAGGTGTTATACCAGATGATTGCCGATCAGTAGTATTTTATTTTTCATTTGTTTTACCTTACGTGTCTAAAATGCTAATTTAGGTGAAATATTCTACTGTTTTCCTAAAATGGATAGGATTTTATTTAATTTAATTATAAACAAATTCACACGGACATAAAGCCCATGAATATATATAGAAGAACAATATTAGATTCAGAGAATAAAAATAATTCCGCTATGAACAACAAATAAACGAATCGTAAAAAGAGAAGAATAATAGAAGTTAGTCTTCATCAGATAATGTTGTTTTTGAGAATAAAATGAAAGAAAAACAATTTAAAAATTTTGATAATTTCTGAATAATAATAATATTAATGATTTTAATAAGTAATATGCGTTTCTCTATGCATCATGCATGTTTTGAAACACTGCCACAAGCAGAGCATAATTAAATACTATCAGTATCTTGTAATTTTGATAATGTAATTAGCGTCTAATGATTAATTTTATTGTCTGATTTTGGTGTTTTCGCGTCCAACACTTGCTGATGGAGTGTTTAAAATATCAGAGCAAAAGAGAGGTGTTGATGTGTAAATATAGTCTCAATACTCGAGACTTTGGCGCATTATGTAAGGTGTTGTTTGAACCAAAGCTTGGGGCAGCACGATATACTTTTTGATATGTTGTAATTATTGGCATCCTAAGTTTTTTTTTTTACCCAAGGGGGCTGTCATATACCTAAGGGATAAAAGTCTGTCCCCAAAAATAAGTCTTTCGCCTAAAACAAATCTATATTAACAAATTAAATATAATATGTATCCTCTTAAATATCACTGTTATATATGTGGGTATTTGACTTATATGTGTGTTATTGACAAATAATATCAACTAATTGGGTATTTCATAATATATTCACATAATGTCATTATAGAACACAGCTACGTAGCTGGTAACAACACATAGTACCTACTCATGTGTTTTATCATATATCCAGTACATAACAATCGCGATACATGAGTAAATTAACGTACAACACTTTCAGTATAAACGGTACATTTATTGCTAGCGGTGTGAGAATATGATACAATTTTATTTTTTATATACTATGGTCTAACAGTTGGGATTTCACACGGCGTTAGCTAAAAACACTGGATACCACGTGTCGGTAACGTAATAATGCTCGTTACAGCATTATTGTAGTCAGGCGTTAGTTAGCCAGACGGGTTCGGACTAGATCAAACAAACTTCACGTGTCACTCGGGAATCAAAGGAAAGAGATCCATATTACAAGGCAAGCACTTTGCCATTGCGCCACCGAAGCATTTAAAAGGCGGCAGGTCATGATCGTCGCCGACTAGAACATTTATAGTACTTCTTCAGAGCTACATTGTCAAACTGAAACATTGTATGGAGGGAATGTTTGCCAGAACTAGAGCTCCATTAACCCAGAGGTACCAAGATGTTTTTTTTCTCATAATACCACTTTCAAAATTGAGCTCCCTCTAGCCCAGCTACCTAAAACTCAACAAAAATATTTCAAGATTAGAGCCAACGTAGACCCCCGTCGAGTCTCTCGTTGACCACTTTAAGATGAGGCGACCAAGTACACATAATATTAAACTAGCCCATAGTCATTAAATAAAAAATTTAAATAGCATAATTTGTTAATTATTCAACAATTAATACGAAATGGAAGATATCGATCTATACCTTCATAAGTTATGAACCAGATCCCGCCAACTTCTGTGAAGGATATTTTGTGTACAATAGAAAATACATACTCGCTTGTTGTTCGCCTCCGATAATTAGTACTAATTAGTATCATAATTTCAAATGTACTCTCAATAACTATTCCACCAAACATTTTAGCTAATGACAAATGGCAGTAATCAACTAACTAACCAACCTATTTAGTAATTTGTTTCTGAATAATAAGCTCAAAATGGTTAGGGTTAATGAGAAATTATGTTGGTATATATATTATATGAGGAATGAAATGACCCGCAGTGCATGACGTTTATTTGCCAGCGGCGGCGTACTTTCTTTCCTAATCTAAGCCCCAAACTTCCCACTAAGTTATTAACTTAATCTTAACGAAAAGTACATAACTTAATCTATTGGCAACTTGTAGTGTTTTGTACGATAACGCTTCCCAGGTAGCCTGTTCACATAGTTGGCCAAGAGGGGGACCCTGACTGCCGCCGATTGACGCGAGTATCAACCGACGGCAAGTGCCCGCTCTTACTCTGCTCTGGTTCTTAGTTCGAATGAGATAAGCAACTAGTTGCTGCACACTTTGAACTCCGTCTAACCCCATTGATATGCCGGCGAAGAACTTCAAACTTATTTTATATATGGGGTAGTTTGTCTTCAGACCAGACATCTGATTCCATTTAGGTTCTGTAGCGACATTGTGTTGCTAATTGTCCTTGAACATCGCATACTACGCAGCCGTGCAGTCCACGACTCCTTCCGCTGCTTTTTAAAGGTGGCTCATACCATCTACGTTAGGCCTTGCATTTTGGCAAGTGCAGTCGCGTCCTACTCTGCGGTCTCTTAGTACATGGCGAAGATCCAGTCATAACATTTTTTTAATGACCTATCCCTAATAATTTATATCTAATTACTTATATAATAAATATATTAGACATTTGTAGTTCGGCACGGCTTTTGCAATGACGTGGTACGAGTTATATCACACAAATTACTTAAACAGGATTTGTTTTTGAAGACTACCACACTGATCGCCAACCTTTACTAGGTGGAGAAGCACTTTTAGAAGAAGAAGAAGACAAAAAGATTTAACAGATAATGCTTTTTTTTACAGATAAAAGCTTTGGAACAGCAGCAGTGTCAGTTGCTGGTGGTTAGGGAGATACCGGACAAACCACCACCGCCGTACACCCCACCAATGGAGGCGCGGGCGCCGAAAACACCGCGACAGTTCCATCCAGACGAGTCAATGGATGATAAGATAAGGTCACACTTCCTGGAGCAATCAAACGACGTGTTCGACATGAACGATCCGTTCGAAGCTTTCGTTGTGGATTTGTGTAAGGAGAGCTCCGCAAGGCAGAGGTCCGACACGAGCGACAAGCCCTGGGACGACTGCAACCTGCTGCCACAAAAGTCGCAACCCGAATTGAAGAAAGTCATTGACAATGTTACCACAGAGCTGAAAGAAGTGCTCTCTGGTGTAACGCGCTCTTACGTTTCGGGTAAGTTTTTTTTTTCATATAATCCAACAGGCATAATGTTTACGTGGTTTTAACCAATGCACAGGATTGCTTATTGATCAGGACGATTTTTGGTGGTGATGATGATGATGACGATGAAGCGAAGCGTATACCCATAACCATCTTGTATTCAGTGAATCCCTTTCAGTATAAAGGTAATGAGATTATCATTCATCATCAGCCGTCAGACGTCCACTACTGGACACAGGCCTCCTCCTAAAATTTCCACCTTGATCAACTGATAAGGGTTTTAAAAGAGGGGATTTGAACCATTTCCTATCACACTGGCCCAACGCGGGTTCGTGGGAGCCAGAGCCTCGTTTGTTGAATAGCTGGGTGCACCACGAGCAGGTGAGGTTGACTTGGGTCCCGTGATTTGTTATGAGAGAACCCTTATACCCCTTTATTTATCATTACCTTTATAATTTCACTAGCTTCAGCACCCTTCAAACTGAAAGATAATGCTAGTAGTGTATTATTTCTACAAAAATTCCCATTGCAGTGATATTTGTCTAGACATGTTCTGATAGCTAAGATCTAATATCAGTGAATAATATGTATCATTTGGAAGACACTCTGTAGGTCTACCACAGTCCCTCTTATAAGGATGTGTATCTTTCACCATGGAGTGAATGTCCAGTTGTGCTTCTAGCTTTTGGGTTTCTACATCAATATCTTTCGTAAGCTCTTTAAACAGGTCTTCATGTTTATATATAATTTCTTAATTTGTCAATGGTTTATTGCTTAATGTTAAGTAAATAATAACAATATAATATATAAAAAAATAATTAAACAACAAAGGTAATAACTCTGAAATTTCGTTGTACCTAAATCTTATTTATTTTCCTGTTATCTTGCTGCAGGTGTCGGCTCCAGAAGAACTGATCACATCGATGACATACTGTTTGCCGAGTGGAGGAGGTGCGAGCCTGAATGGACCTCCCTGCACACTGACGAAGCCACCGTCAAGAACCAGCTGTTCGAGAGTATCTTCCAGAAGATACTTGATGAAGCAGTCAATGACTACAAAACTACAGTGTGCACTAACAAACATAGTGATAATTAAATATTTAAGTGTAGTAAAATCGCTTTAGCAGAAAGCAAACAACGTCCGGGTTCCTTTTGGATCCGCTGCAATCGTGTAATACACAAGCATTGCCAGGTTTTTTTTTTAGCTAAATCATAGATTTATAGAAGAATTATGTATTTGTTATATATTTAACATAAAATTTTCTACTTTAGTAAACATTCTACTAGTAAGTAAACAAATTGCTACTAGTAAGTAAACAACAAATTGCTACTAGTAAGTAAACAACAAATTGCTACTAGTAAGTAAACAACAACTTTTTACTAGTAAGTAAACAACAACTTTTTACCAGTAAGTAAACAACAACTTTTTACTAGTAAGTAAACAACAACTTTTTACTAGTAAGTAAACAACAACTTTTTACTAGTAAGTAAACAATAAGCTTTTTACTAGTAAGTAAACGATAAGCTTTTTACTAGTAAGTAAACAACAACTTTTTACTAGTAAGTAAACAACAACTTTTTACTACTAAGTAAACAATAACTTTTTACTAGTAAGTAAACGATAAGCTTTTTACTAGTAAGTAAACAACAACTTTTTACTAGTAAGTAAACAACAACTTTTTACTAGTAAGTAAACAACAACTTTTTACTAGTAAGTAAACAATAAGCTTTTTACTAGTAAGTAAACAACAACTTTTTACTAGTAAGTAAACAACAACTTTTTACTAGTAAGTAAACAACAACTTTTTACTAGTAAGTAAACAATAAGCTTCTTACTAGTAAGTAAACAATAAGCTTTTTGCTAATAAGTAAACAACAACTTTGTACTAGTAAGTAAACAACAACTTTGTACTAGTAAGCAACAACTTTGTACTAGTAAGTAAATAACTATGTACTAGTAAGTAAACAACTTGTAAAACGATCAGTGTATGAAAGGTACTCTTAAAAAAAACAACTTTCAGGAAGTATAATCTCATTAAATAAAGTTTCAATAAGTTTAAATGTGTATTATTTCATGTTTACCCACCCCTAAGGAATATAAGTAAGCAATAAACGAAAATTATATTCAATTCTTTATTAATAATGAAAAAAAAAATATCACATAATCCTTACAAACTGACTAAATAATCCATAAATATTACAAAAAAAAATTTCGTAAGCAAATACATACGCAGTATATATAGCACAATATAAATAAATATATAATACTAGTTGATGGTTTAAAGCGATTTTTGTTTTTTTTTTTTTTAACATTTAGCAGCTCCATACTAGAGCGACGGCAGCGTTGCGTCGGAGATAAAGAAATATATCAAACAAATGTTTACACGGACAGACAATAACATTGGGGATATACATTGAATTGATCGAAAAGAAACATATATAGAATCCCGTTCACATCTACATATATACACTGCGGCCGGATCATATGTTCAATGACAGTGGTATAAAGTCTAGATGGGCCGGAATGGGGACTAAATTAACAATTATTTTTGTCTTTAAATAGACTACTGTTGCATATAATTAATCCATTGAAAACTGTATCATGTTTGTATTTTTATGAAATATTTTGAATACGTTACAGTATATTCTTAAAGATCTTTGAGGGAGGCCTACGTCCAGCAGCGGACGTCTATCGGCTGATAAATGTGACACCATCTGGGTTCATCAACGCATCATTTTTAATCCCACGCGGCTCTATATTTCGTTCATGGATATTTTTAACGTTTTCTATAAAGACATCTATATTTTGCTTGTATTTATTGTTTATTAATAATATAGGTTCTAATATATGCATAATTTTATTTTTTTCCATTCCAATCAACCGGAAGACGTCCACTGCTGGACATAATTTTACCTTTCCTCAAATGTATAATATCTGTTGATAAACTTAATGTTGAAATATTAGAAAAGTGGCGCGAATCTTTTTCAAGATGGCCACCAGTGCAGCAGCTGCCATCTTGACATAAACATAAACAACACCAAAGGGCGGATATGCGTTTTAAAGACTGCAAAGGTGAATTTATGGTAATTTTAAGTAAATATAATTATTAATGTTTCACGCGTAGCAAGCAAAATATCGTAATTGTACATAGTTTATAAAATATATGTATAGCCATATTACTTTATCCGAATATTGTTTATGGAAGGTCGCTTGGTGCACGCTAATTGGCCGAACCGGTCCATTAGAAACAAAGCAAGACTAGTGAGTTAAGTGACATCCTCAATAAATAAATGATCTATATTTTAAATGATCTCACAATATCGATGATCTCCGTATGGCTCAGTCAGATCTCAAGTCGTACCGGCCATACTTCACTTCCGTTTCATAGCCACACCCTCCCTCCCCAAAACACACATTGAGTCCATTCCAGCTTAACCGACACTTAGTCCTCCGCCTTCAGGATCGATTCAAGGGGATTAGGTCCTTTCCTTTTCGAATTTACCGGAGCTTTGGCCGCTTCCGCTATAATAAATGTAAAATATTAATGGGTAACAATAAAAAATAGGGAATATCATCAGAAATGTTGCCAGCTACTAAAGTTAAATTGTGCAAAGGTTACACTATCCTTTGTCCTAAACAATTTGATACGTCATATACGTTTTTTTTAATTTGGAATCATCTAACAGGATTCGACTTTCACATTGTTTAGTGACAATGAGGCCGTGGATGATAAACGTTGCATGCTCTGAATATTCTGGCTTTCATATGGTGATAGTTCAGAACTTTGAAATGATATTGTGACTGCAGGCATATTAAAAAAATTGTACCACCAACAAAATGCCACAGCCCTGTTAGGCAAGGGCTTGGTCCTTGCGCAATAGAGGCGGTCATGTTACAAGAGTTGAAAACAATTAGATACTGGAGAGGAATATTAGTACTTAATATTTAGCAGGCTTTCACATGAAAACCGCTGCCCATAAAGATAGAGGAGAGCAACTAGGAATAGACGCTTTTCATTTAGACCCTCACATGCAATGTTTACATACCTCCCAGTAAAAAAGTATAAAAATATTTTTCTTACTCGTGTGCCCTTGGGCAGCCTGCAGTACTTCCAAGCAAGCCATCCACTCTGTGATGCTAATCTTGGAGTCATGGTTCACGTCGCAGTACCTCGGCAGCTTCCTGCCGCACCTCCGCAGCTGCTCAACGTTAGATATGAGCTGATGGAACGCTTTCCACTCTCGTCTCTCGAGCGCTTTATTCTTGTCTTTGTCCAGCATCACGTAAGCCCATGTCGCCGCTTGTTCCTCTTTCGATGCACCCCATTTGACCATATCCCTGTAACAGGTGATATTGTATTGTATAACATAGCGAATATCATTTGCTTGATTCTCATCAAATCATCAACAAGATAATATTCAGTCTTCAAAATGGTAGCAGGTATTGTATGAAACACCTTGCCTGCTATCACCTTGAAGACTAGAATGATATACCTTCAAATTGGTTTATAGCAATGTTTATCAATTAATAATTTATTAAAAATACCGACCCTGGTCCAGTCCCGTTACTCGATGTCGTCATCTTGGTAATGAAAAAGTTCATCAGGTCACGTAGGAAATGTGTTTTCATTGGTTCTGGACAGCCTGAAATTATTATTGATTATAATGAATAATTGCAATGTCAACACTTAACGATGATTTGAAAATTATCATCAGCATCAACAGCCTACTCCAGTGAACTGCTGGTGCCAGGTACAAAACACTGCACTCTTGCCCACATGACATTACTTTTTAAAGTTTTAAATTTTTAATTTAGACAAAGGCAGCATTCTCGTACAGATGTTATGAATTCCACCACAATGATAATAGATAGCTACAAATGTAATATTTTAAATCCGCCGTTATAAAATTATTGTTCTGTTTTGACTTTCCATAGAGAAAAGCTGGAGTATTAGGGATGAGTATCCTCCTCCATCTGAAGCTTTATATTAACTTAACATTATATGAACTTGTGGTTAATACCTCGCATGGGGCTGGCGTGTTGCGGGGCTGAATCGCAGTCCGGCTTGCGATCCTTGACAGAGGAGCCCGGTATGGGTTTCCCGGTGTCCTGGTGGACGCACCAGCAGTAGCCCGTCGAGCGGTAGCACTGCGCACGCGCGTACCGCCCGTCGCCCGTACACTCCGGCACGTACAGCACGGAGCTGCCATTTTTCTAAACGCACGAATATTTCTTTTACACAGGAACGAATGGGTATTATCACAAAACCAAACAATACAATTATATTGCATTCGCGTTATAACTTACATCTATTTCAAATTACACATACTTAAGTTAATACGCAAATATAACTTTTTGTAATAAATTAAAAAGATGTCATATAATCAACTTTTACATGTTATAATTGCTTGTATAGGTATACATACATAGGTTTAATTATAGATCGACATAATTGCATTGAAATAAATATAATTTTTCATAATCACTCATTATTATAATAATGACCTACAAATTAATAATAATAATAAAAAAATCATGAAGCTTTTCGCAAAGTAATGAAAATAATTCATTCGGTTAACTTTGAACGCCAATTAATTTCGTTATTACTAAGTCTCATGTATAACTAAGTTAAAGCAATTAAAGTTACATGAGAATGTTGCGTGTTTACAAAGTCGCTTTGCTATTAAATTCATAAATTTGCTTTGCAGGTCATCTCGCTCAGCCATGGATGGTCGGATAAACCGGTAAACAGAATGTCGGCAGCGGGTGGCCGTCAGTCGGACCTGTTCCTCCAGGACTGCTTGCCGGTCCGTCAAGCAGTCGTTCGCTTCGTCCTCGCGACGGGAGTCCGCATCGGCGCCGTCAGGAGCGAAGGAATTCTTCATTATACCAGGCAGCACTGGACGGAGAATATCTTTAATGTACGTATAACAAAGTAGCGTTCGGCTGGTGGTAAGTGACAACCATAACAATGAAGCTTCGGCGGAGACTATAATTTATATGTTATTTATTCGTGCAAAGCTTGAGAAGTAAGCAAGTTACACATAGGTATAGTAATTTCACAGGCCATCAGATGAGGGTCCCGCTCGACTTGTCGGTTCGTAGTATAAAAAAAAGAACAATATGTTTTGCGCTACAGACATAGACATTTAGATAATCTGTGACCAAAATACTTCCAGCATTTATAAATGTAAACAGGAGCCAAAGATAATTTATTTCATAAACTTCTTTGATTAAGTATTACACTTTACAGGGTTGTCTCGCGATTTAGATATTTTCCGTTATAGTGTCCGGTACCTGCGCTCGTATCAGGTGGGGTTTCCTCCTCATTGTAGTCCGCTTCCTGTTCCGGGCCGCTATCGTCGTCTGCGTTCAACGACATGAAGAAACGGAGAGAGACTATATATTATTATTATGTTTGCGCATACATTGGAATTGTTTAATCAATTGCTACCTACCTAAGGGACGGTGAGTATTTTAAACACAGGTCATAGTCTAACCACATAGTATAAAAAAGAGGGTTGTTGATGTTTTATCTATGGGTCCATGTATATTTGTCTACAGGGATCACTGGGCAGTGTTTGGAGTTGTAACAGTGGGATCTAAAGTAATGCACATATATATATACACGGTATTAGCATATCAATATGTTATAAGGTGGTGGGGTACAAGGGTTCCCGCATAATAGCTCACGGGATCCAAGTCAACCTCACTTGCTCGTGGTGCACCCTGCTAATTAACAAACGAGGCTCTGGCTCCCACCAACACACATTGGGTCAGCGTGGTGGGAAATGGACCGAATCCTCCCATATGAATCCCGACTCGGTGTGGGGATTTTCGGGTGAGGCCTATGTGTCAGTGTGGACGTATATCGGCTGATGATGATGTTATAATGTGATAAAATCGTCCTGTTATCATCCACAACGATTGATAGTGTTACTTAACACTGTGCAGGTACTCACAGTCCGGTGCAGGCGGTTCCGGGTTGCTCAGCAGGCACGCCGCCCACTCGGCGCGCGCGATCTCACCGTCGCCGTCGCCGTCGCAGCCCCGCGCCCATGCGCGTGCGCACCTCTTCGGCTTCACCACCTGCGATCATATTACGACATCAAATGGAATGAAAATATGTAGAATTTTTCTAAATTGATAAAAAATTGAGTGTGTATCATTAGTAACTTGCCGTATATACACTATCATAAAGAATTACCGTGTAATGTTGTTTATGATAAATAGTTTATAAAACACTTGTATGAAGCAAAGATATATATCAACAAACAACTGCAATGTATAGATAACGACTCCGGTTTGTGTTCAACTCAAAAATATAACATTGGAAATACACAAACACGATTTGGAGTATTGATGGTGGAGATTATATGAAACTGCTAATGGAAAAACAAACATTTCCAAAAGAGTGTATTTAAGTGTTTGCGGTTGCATCTGCAAGCATAAGAACTGCAGCTCAGCTACAAGAGCAGGGTCTATCCGGATCCTGCTTGCAGTATGTTTCATAGCAGCCCAAAAGATTTACTAGGCTTCAGAGCAGAAAAGATCTCCACGTTTAATAATATATTGTATATAACTTCTGTTTGTCTTCAAAAACTTATTTTTCTTTATATAGTTTCAACTATTCATTAGTTTTATATATAGGATTAAATTAAAAGTAGCGGTGTTGCTATTAATCAAATATTATGAATTAATTCCCTATAGTTGTACTTGTGTCCCAATTTCCATATTACACCTCGTCTGGATTTCGGTTTCTGGTAATTAACAAACATCATGTTTTCCAGGATGCTTCTTGCACTAGTATATTGTCCTCCTTTCATAGATCATTTCACCAATTTAGACACGGCTCTCGCCAACATTTTTTCTGGGTATACACACTGCGTAATTATATGGGTTATTTCAAAGCAAACTTATGTTGATTCTGGTCAACTTTCTAATCTATGGAAAAATGCATTTGTTCGTCGATTAACCAGAGTGCCTTATCCCCCTCACCAAAGCCATTATCGTTCTATTTCTGTACTATACTTATTGTCAGAAGGTCTAGAAGCCTGTGAACACAAGCTAATCTCCGTATTTCTCATTGAGTCATTCTCCATTATCAGTTTGTGTTTCGTCTAGGACATAGCACTACTACCTTATATTGCGTATAATAGATTTATCTAATGCAATCAACACAGTTGATGAACATATTCTATTTGCCATCCTTTCTTTTTATAACTTTGCCCTCACCACTTTGGATTCGTTTTCATCATATCTTCGCGGGCATCAGCAGTCTGTCATAATCGGAGATAATCTCTCAGTTTTAATAGATGTTATAACTGGCGTCCCACAAGTTGTTAAACTTTCTCCTATTACATTATCAGTGTTTATAAATCTCCAAATCCAAGTCACCGTACCGCTTGTACGCTGATGGCTTGTAACTATGTTCAAATTGATATTAAAAGCTTACATGAAGGAATTGTTATATTCAACACAAATTTCGAAGCCCAAGCAATTATCGTTGGTTGGGCGTAGACTTTGGGGAGAATTGGTTTTGCTAATATTCAACCACATAATACCATTAAGTAAGAATGTAAAAAACTTAGCTAACTTGATTGAGAGCACACGCGATTAGAGGATGTTGTAGAAATTAGTCACAGAGTAACTTGTTCCATACGTTTACTCTACCGTCTGAAACATTTCCTCCCAATTAAGTGTAAGATAATGATTGTGCAGATACTCATGTTACCGAGAAACGATAACACCTATAAGGATAAGTTCGGGTAACACATGTGTGTTATCGGAACATCCCTAGATCTTCTTAGAAGCTTGAGTGCCCTCTCAATGATTGTATCAGATACATTTTCGGTTTGCCTAAGTATGACTATATCTCTAAATATCGTTCTCATCTTAACTGGTCCACAATTCTAGAATTTTACGTTCTTTTATATTATGAAAAATTCAGGCTATTCTTCTGATCTCAAACATAATTTTAGTATCTCCTTTCTTCCCACGATAGATACGTTTGATTTTATATCCAAAATAAAACTAGTAGGGAATGCCTACGTGTAATAAGCCTATCTTCTATATACCTCATTATAAGGTTGTACATTAAAGAGAAGACAAAAGAGAACAACAAATCAGTCAGACGAGTAGTAGTAGTCATAGCTGCTTCCTCGCAAGTGGTCGGTCTCTCTTGTCAGACGGAAGCAGTTGGTTATGTAGGATATGTATCATCCACTCGCGACGTTGGGTATGCCTATGATTAGTTGAACTTAATCAGAATGTTAAACACCTATGTAAATGTGAAAATATTGTATCTGTATAACGAACCTTCTTAATCAGCCGCCGCAAGCCTCTGTACTCGGATTTCTGCAATGTCCCGCTCCTATCGCGGTCTAGTTCTCGAAACTTCCACTCGGCCACGGCTCGGGGCTCCATCGACGCTCCACCAATCTCCGAGCGCACTCTCTCATATTCGCCGCTGAATATCTTTATCAGGTTCCCGTTGAACTGTACACGATCTATACGGGTGCAACCTGAACAAAAATACAAAGTATTTCAGTCTACAACCTCATAGAAATGTTCTAAAAAATTTTTTTTTTCAAAAATAGGCATTTTATTTAACTATTTTGTTTATATTTGTATAAAATGTGATGTATTTAATTGTTTGAGATAATCTTTGACTTAAACATACAAATTTGGATATGTAAATAGGAGTTCAGACAGTTATTTAAAATTTGTATAAAAAGGGTGCAAGGGGTCACCGCACAATAGCTCACCGAACCCATGGCGGCGTCACCTGTTCGCGAAGCACCCTGATAATCAATAAACAAGGCACTGGTACGCACCGACCAGCATTGGGCCAGCGCGGAAATGGCCTAATTCTGCCCATGTGAACCCTTACAAAAGACGGCACCTTATGCCCGCCCATACAGAAGGCTAGCCTGACTGTAATGTCGTAAGAAGCCGCTGGATGCAGGCAGTGCAAGACCGATCGATGTGCAGATCTTAGGGGACGCCTATGCCTAGCAATGGAAGTCTATCGACTGATGATGATGATGATTGTTATCATTAATTCGCAGGCGGGAAACTATTACGCAGTTTATCTCGACTCGCCGAGGAAAAGACTCGAAAATAAGAGTTTAAATAGCGTAATTGTAATGCGAACGGTTGAAACGAACGATTGATTACTAGTAATGCAGTTTTAATTGAACACTATAAATCAATCGGGCAATAACGCAACCCACAATCAATCGGAGCTCGTACGAGATAACAAATTGCATAAATTAAAGGGGTAAAAAATGATACACGAACACCCAGCCCGGCGCCGTGTCAGCTCTTTAACTGTCAACAGATCGTGTTCTCTATAATTCATTACATACATAATACATACACGCTAGCCAACCCGCGCTTGGCCAGCGTCTTAGACAATACGCCTTGACTCTCTCCTTGAAAGAGGTCTCAAATCCCAGCAGTGGGAACATTGAGTGGACCGTTTATAAAATACATACATATAATAGGGGGACCGGAAAGTAATGTCGTTTCTGCGCATGCCAATACTTGATTGTCATTTGTCAGCTCATTGTTTTGTTCAGAGGCGTACCAAAGACATTGTGAGGTTATAGTGATTTCTTTACTTATAGACAATTGAATTACAATTTTTTTTTGTAATTTTGGGTAAAATGGCCAGCCAAATACCAGAAGAGGTACACATCCGGCATTGCATGCTCTTTGAGTTTCGCAAGGGAAATAACGCAACAGTTGCTACCAAAAACATTTGCGATGTTTATCCAAATGCACTGGACATTCGTAAATGCCAAAGGTGGTTTTCCAAGTTCAAATCGGGTAATTTTGATCTTTCCGACTCGTATCGATCAGGAAGACCATCAGCGTTAGACAACGACGTGTTAAGGGCGGAAGTGGAAGCAAATCCGTGTCAGACGATCGAGGAATTGTCAAACAGTCTCAACAAACCTTGGTCGACCATCCAAGAACATTTGAAGCAGATTGGAAAAGTAAGCAGAGCAGGTGTTTGGGTCCCGCATAATCTGTCCGAACAGAATAAGGCTAACCGATCAATCACATGCAACTTATTGCTTCAACGACACAACACAGAAGCGTTTTTTGATCGCTTGATCACAGGAGATGAGAAATGGGTCCTGTATGATAACCCAAAACGCAAAAGGCAGTGGCTCTCTCCAAATGAAATCCCTCGGAGTACTGCTAAGCCAGGTTTACACCCCAAAAAAGCGCTTTTGTGTGTTTGGTGGAGTATTCGCGGCATTGTTCATTTTGAATTACTGAAACCTGGAGAAACTGTTACTGCAGACCTCTACAGCGAACAATTGCAGCGAGTCAATCAATCTTTAATTGAAAAGTGGCCAGCGATTGTCAACCGAAAAGGCGTCATTCTCCAACATGACAATGCAAGACCGCACTGCGCAAGGCGAACTCTAGAAAAAATTAATGAATTGGGGTGGGAGGTGCTGCCTCATCCACCATATTCGCCCGATGTTGCACCATCGGATTTCCACTTATTCCGAGCGCTGCAACACTTTTTAAGTGGCAAAACATTTGCAAATTTGGATGATATCCAAAATGCCATCTCTAGATATTTTGCCGAAAAACCAATTAATTTTTATCGATCAGGGATTGAAAATTTACTCACTAGATGGCAAAAGGTTATTGACAATGATGGGGAATACATCATTGATTAAAAATAAAGACTCGTTAAAAATGTATGTGTTTGTATTTAGCGTAAGAAAACGACATTACTTTCCGGTCCCCCTAATATATCACGCCTCGTTCCCAGTGGGCTAGGCAGAGACCACCTCTCTCCACTTGCTACAATCCTGGCACATCTCTTTCTAGCTTCCTCTATGTTTATAAAATATTAGGATGATATCTTTTTTTCTTTTAAGAAACTTCAAATGACGTAAAAATACTACTTTGATGTGATTGATCTGTAATGCTCTAACACGACTTTAAATTTATACCGTGTTAACTGACAATCAGGCTGTGGGATGGTGATGCACGCTCGCCAAGAATACTCCAGTTTTGATATGTTGGCCATAAGGCACCAATGCTGTTATGACGGTGAATATACAGAGAGTGTGGTACAATTTCAGACAAACCTTTCAAATATACCGCATTAAAAGGAATAACGGCAAATGTTTTATGACGCGGCATCGACATTACTGGGTATCGATATGAAGAACACTGTTACTATATTACTGGGTCAATGAGGAATGTTAGCTTACTTTTTAAACTGGCATGTACATTTGGGAGAAAAGATTATGCTATGGTGTTGTTGGTAACATGAAGCACAAACTGAGGAAACGGATTGGGTAGACCTGTATCTAGTACCGATGCCTGTTGCACCACGACAGATATTATAAATTAACCCAACAATAGTATAACGGAACCCGTATACTGTATGGCACCCTGTGTGTGTATGTGTACCCGTATGAAGCAGTTGGATGCGGGCAGGATCGATCGGTTTGATCTTTGGGGAAGTCTATCTCCAACAGTGGACGTCTGTCGGGTGATAATGATGATGATGAATTCGTGTACTTTCAAATAGGCTAGATGTAATGGCAAATGCACATATATATATATTAATACTCTAACAAATAATACACGCACCGGATACATGATTCTGACCAACTATAGAATAATAATGCTATGTGAAAGATTCTTAACCGGCCGGATGCACGGGGTCGTCCTTACGTTGTAAACATCCCCTGTTTCCTAACAAAGAGGTTCAGCTCCTAGTTCTGGATAAGAACATCAAAGAAATGAAACAACTTGCCGGAGTCAGTATTCCTGTTTATATATCTCGGTGTCTTCAAAACAACTGTAAATAGGTCTGATATGAATTTTATGTAGGCCTGAACTGATCTGGTCTGACTGGTCTTCAGTGGTGATAAAAAACATAGACTATGTGTGATTCATTGTTTTTGCTGATCTCTAACGCTATCCAAAAATGTAGGAATAAATAACCAAGAAAATTTGTTTATAGGAATAGAAGTTGAACCTTAAATAGGTTGATTACTGCAGATGAACGTTTTAACACCCCTTTTTTCATTCGGTGGATAATTTTAAACGATACTTTGGACACAAATGCTAGGCAGTTCTTTTTTAATTCTTGCAAATTTGATAATTTAATGATATCGTACTTATTCGAACAGGTATATCTTGGACGGGTTTGCTTATTAGTTAAGTTACTTACTTCTTTTGTTTCGCTGACCCCGGGCGGAGGAGCGACGTCTGGTATGAGATTTACCTGCGAAAAATAATACGTAAAGATATCTAGATAAACGATACGACGAACAGTAACTAAACGGGTTGAATAAAACATTCGAAGTACTGAACAACAGCCCGCACCTACATTATTCGCGAAAGGTCAAAGTATAAGAAATTAATACGTCGCGGGACACATAAGGGCGAATTGCGCACAGACGTACACATTACTTTTATTTCCATAATATCCGTATAAAAACCACTTTAATAGGCATAATAATATTATGATATAATGGTGACGTTATGAAGTAGTTAGCTGAGTGTTGAGCCACCAAAGGTTCGGAGGAAAGGAGATTACATGTGGCCGAGATGCGAACGTTGAGATGGATGTGTGGTGTGACGAGGAAGGATAAAATTAAGAATGAATATATTTTTTTATCGTTCCCCCCCGGGCATTGTTGGGCCTGAGTTTATAATGCTATCCTTCATGTTATCCTTTTATATTTGTTTCTTTTTCGAGAATGAGTATATTAGAGGACGTCTGAAAGTTGCACCTGTGACAGAGAAATTGGGGAGCAAAAGGTTGCCGTGGTACGGGAATTTTATGCGGAGGAATGAAAGAGATATAACAAAGAAAGTAATGATAATGAACGTGGATGGTTATAAGAGTAGAGGAAAACCGAAGAAAGTGTGGATGGATTGTGTGAAAGTTGACTTGTGTAATAAGAGTATGAATTCATATATGACGGCTGAGAGAGGGAAATGGAAGAGATGTACATACTGTGGGAATATCATGACCCCACATGGCTGGAAAAAGGGCAGTGGCAAATCGACACAAAAATAGTAGGGAAACATGTGATTATCATTGACAGAACCCTATGCTCAGTAGTTGGCATCAACTGATGATGATAGAATAGTACATAAATAAAATTCTCAATATAATGAAGCCTATGGAACCGGATATGAATGAAAGGTATATACGTATGCACGTTCGCTTACATCTCAAACAATTATTACAAAGAGTTTACTTAAAAAAAACTTTATTTCCACTATTTCCATTGCTTATTGTTTTCTTATATAATAGAAATCAGGGACGTTCCCACAATAAGTAAGAAATTTTATTCAATTCGGAACTTTACTATCCGTTGTGTTTAATTGTACATTCTCCCTCCCTACTGACAGTCGCACATATCTAGGAACTCCATTACGTATACAACCAATAAATCTTTACTCGCATCATATTATTACAGAGATTGATATATCGCCAGAGGGACGGGAGGTGTGCCGGTGAGGATATGACCCTCGTATGATAAGCGCATGCAAATTAAAAGAAGCCGTGAGCAATCTCGGCTTTGTATAAACACATAAAATTTTGTGGCGCCAACATTAGTTTCATTTTTCTCTTATATCTGTTTTTAATTATTATAATTATTATCTTTGATTATTGGTTTCATCAGATAATAATATCGTGACCATTCACTCTGATGTTATGTCACATTCCGGTAACAGTAGTTATATTTGATGTTTAGTTTGAATATTCACACAGCAACCACATATTACACATCGTATAGTGAGGTTTCTATTAGGAATAGGACCGAGGTAATCTCAGCCTGTCGTTGAAGGCTTTGAAGGTACGGATCCTCATTGCCGATTAAGCGAGCCCAGGATGAACGACAAGTATAATGTGGTCTCCTGACAAAAAAAGATCTATTAGCTTATAGTGATACAACTAACATAGATGGTGCTGGTTATAATATTACATCGCCAGATCGGTATACGCTTCTAGTGAATGAAGACTTCGTATTCGTGATGAACTTACTAAAGTCTTCAGTAATGTCTGATGAGTCTGTTACCTTGTTCATTGCTTAAACTGCACTTTGATTTATGCAAATTCCTATCAAATATAAAAGGCAAAGGTATAAGATTTTTCATCATCAGCCGATAGACATCCACTGGTGGACACAGGCCTCTCCCAAAGATCTCCACGTACAAGATTATGTCAGTGTTAATGTAGCTTCTAACGCAACATTTGCATGGCCGTTTTGTTTTAAGTACCATGAGTGGTGGCGATAGTAAGTCTACTGGTGGTGGAGACTCTTTAGCTAGTTACTACCACAGCTTTAATCATTTTAGCTAATAAAATGACTGCGGTAACGAGACCACATCATATGTCTTAAGGCGACGAGAACAATGTGATGCTGTGTATATCATTATTCTAAATAACACCACGTAGTTATGAGCAGGCTTATAATTTACCATCAGGTGAACGCATGCTCGTCTCGTTGCTTCAAAAAAATGCGGTCTTGAAATATTTAATCTCGTAATCCTAGTCATCATCAACCCTACTCACTGCCCAGTGCCACTTTAGTCTAGGAATTTTTTGGGCTATGTCTATGACTTCAGTTGTTCTGCAGATTTCCATATTTCTCATTCGATCGCGCAGAGAAACTCGGAGCATAGCTTTCACCCTTTAGGTCTTCTTCTTCCTCTTGCCTTTTACCGAGCTATGTAAGGTCGGCACAGTATGTACTTCTCTTCCCTATTCCATTATCAGCCTCTCCCTTTAGGAGGCTTGACCAATCCTAATAATAGTCTAAAACTTAATATATAGAATATTACAACGAACCTCCACAAATGCATGGAGATCTTTGGGAGAGGCCTATGTCTAACAATGGACGTCTTTCGGCTGATGATGATAGAATACTATATATTACATTATATACTAATATAATAATCAAGGCGGAATAATATCGTTCCATCCCACATAGTTAACTGTAAAATATTAGTAAGTGTACACTTAACCTGCATAATTTAAATTTAATAATCCAGTCGAATGGTAATAAAGTTCAAATGGTTATATCATTATGTTAAATAGTCACCTGGTTTAAGGTGAGTATTTATAAAAAGCTGTGATAACATATGAGCATGCTAACGATGGTGGTTAGATACACTGATTATATTGTTTGTCGCGACTCGTGCCCTGTGAGCATACTGAAGGGCGAGCGGCGGGCTGGACGGGACGGAAGAGAGGCCCAGGGGGAACGGGTGGGGAGCTGTCGACCGTCTGCCCAACCGGTCCTGTGACGAACAGTGATGTACCCATTAGTTATCATAAAAATCTATAACCGAAGCTAAATTGTATTGGTCAATTACAACACTATTGATTCCATTACTCCTCGACCTCCCTTTATCATATAATCAGCTCCTCGTTAACTGTTTGAATTAATTGATCTCAGCTAAGTGTGAAGGAAATTAATGAATATTTTATTAATGAAAAAAAAAAAAAAATCTGTGAGTATTTTAAATTGAATAAGGATAAATACTTGTTGTGTACGGGACAATCAGATGTTTAAACTAAAAATCAGTTTTATGTCCTCAATCATGTTTATCCAATTTCCATTAGTATTAGTAGTTATGTATATTTCTTAGAATGATAAGAATTTATAAGTAAATTTTTTTTTACTTAAAATTTAGGTTAATTTCCCTTCAAGGGATGTAAGTTGGTGAAACATAGATCAATATGTCATTTAGCATAGATATAGCTAAGTAACTAAGCGGACCACAGAGTGAGTCGATTTATGGTGTAAAAAAAAAACCTCGCAAGACTTTAAGAGCGGCAGACCTGTCGGCGCCCGTCTCCATAGTTGTGAAATGACACCATTTTCGTCTGATTTAAACTGAGTTTCACAGGCGACTTGTGTTATGAAGATAAATGGATGTTATAACAAACGGGAACCGGTGCTAAATAAATTTCACATTTGACGCGCGCATTATGAAAGTCGGCTATGTATTTTTTTTCTTAGCGACCATCCAAAAAAAAAAGAGTGTTACTGATTTAACGCGCGCGCATCCGAAACAAAACTATGGAGATCAGATTAAGTGTTTTATATGTTAAAATATTAAGAAGTTTTGTTGTAAATTATATTTGTTTGAATTTAGTATCAAACGTATGTAGGTAAGCACTGGTTCAGCCCTGTTGTCCCGGGCTATCAAGAATAGGACTGTGGTATTCCCTGCCTGTCGTACAAGGTGACTGAAAGGGCTGAAATGGTCCCTGGGTTCGTTGAGGTTGGGGCCCTCAGAACTCAATAATCGAGCCTTAGGAAGACGGCAAATGCATTGTGGTCTTGTATTTGCCGTAGCACAGCGTGGGCTTAAGAAGGCTTTACCCTTCCGTGGAACGTTTTAGCCAGAGGGAAGGAGGCACCGGTGCGTTCTTCTTTCTCCTAATGCACTGAGGGAGACCACCGAGAGGGTTTTAGTGGGTAGAACCCCACATAACCTCGGGTTCTGGAGGCAGAAGCAGGGTATCTTTTGAGATTCCCCCGCGATAACAAAATAGGGGCAAATACTGGTGGTTTGTGATACTATCGTTATCATCTCAATATCAACGTCCGTAAAGCACAGCAAATTGTCGCGGATCCATATTTATGTAAAATCTGATACCCGTTTATATTACAATTGTTCGTATAGAATATTGAAAACTATATATATGCTCTTCATACAGAGGCGAACTTGTAGAGAAAGGTTACACACAGCTTCATGATAAAACTTGTAAGATTATGTTAGTTTTAAGCTTCATTTGTGTATGATGATGTCACTGCTGTATGTGATGGTTTTGGAAATATATAAAAATAACTAACCGAATGTACTATTATATGCTCTCTGATAATTTCTCAATCGCCTTATGTGCCCACACATGGCACAGCAACATTCTAATGAATCGTACTGATCTTTTCAACTTTTTGCTGTATATCCTCTTACATATTGAAGATTTTATATTACTTAATAAATTAATCAATAAGGTTGTATTATATATTTGAAGTATGTCTTTTGTTCTTTTATGCGCCGAAAAAACGCGTTTTTTTTTCGTATAATCGAAGAATGAAGTCATGAGCATAGGTTCTCTGTCGTTACACTCTCCGTGGAGCTTTATAAAGCACACAAGCAGGTACTAGAGTTAAATGTAAAATATCAAACACGCGGTCAACCGACGGCGCTTTATATGTTGTCTGGGGAATTTTTTTTCACAATCGACTTATGGCCGTAGCTGTGCGTTCCAGATAGATAAAAAAAAAACCAGGGACACCATTATGAACCGGCGTCGAGCTGTCTGCTTTGCGCTCTTTCTGAGAACGTCTGCTCTAATACCGCTTGAATACATTTCGAAACACGCCACGGAGCAGGTTTAGAGTGGGCCATTTTTTTTTTCTTTTTACAAGAACCCATTTTATTTTGGTCGCGCTGTAGTCACTTAAATACTTAATAGGATAAGCGTTTGTATATCTAAATAATATTGTTTAGTCTGTGAGTTAGGCGTCGGTAAATGAGCGAGATAAATGCTGTGTGTGTACTTTATCTATTCAATCGTAATTTTAATAAGATACAGAGATGACACGACGTGCTGCATCTGTCTTGCCCTTTACGTTATCGTTAATGAGAATTTTCTATAAAAAAACGTATAAGTCGAAGTAATGTAAATTTTTTTTTATTCACTATTCAACGCCAGTATCTAGTAGCCATTCACAAAAGGAATGCCTCGGATCTGAGAAGAATGAGCATAAGAAACTCCATGGGCTGTATTTTACACATATGTCTCTACATGTATAAGATAGATATTGTCTAGTCACCATCTAGGTCATGGCCAAACGTACTTTCCACCAAATGCAAGTGATGAGATTATAAGCCACTCGTTATTTAGCCTTTTATAGATGTAACGTCCCCCCTCATAAATCCAAATACCTGATTGCAGATCAAAGAAACGAGTTCATCAATGATTTACGTAAAACAAAAGGTTGGTTACTTATTGCTTTACTTCCATCGTTTAAATCGGCAGTTACCACGAGGTGGCATCGTGCATTAGATTATTTATAGAAAAACAATTTAAACCGGCTGTCGTTTGCTTAACCGGTAGACATTTCCAAAGCCAATGCGATCTATAAATAAACAAATAGTAACAAAGCTATGGAATGCTCGCATTCATTCCAACATGTAAGTACTTATGGTTGCAATAAAAAAAACATGAGACTTTGATTCCGAGAACAATGGTTTATATGGTGTTATTTCATAATGCATTTATGTGCGTTGAGATTTTATTATAAACGACATTTGTTACGGATGCACCGCGGTGCCTTCGGAGCGTCCATCCGGAATGTAAAGTGTTCAATACATCGGTATGCTCGAAAAGTGTACTGGTGGTAGCAGGTCGCTGCTGGAGACTCATCTGAACACCACCACAGCTCCTAATCCTGCTGCCAAACAGTAGTGTGCTAACATTACCGTGTTCCGTTTGGAAGGCGTTGTAGGTATATTACAGGGATAAAGGAACTTAAATGATGAAGGATCTATGAAATTCAAAAAAATTATTTTCGCCTATAACCATCCACAAATCATTCCGCGTCAATTGGTCATGTTCCCGTGTCGATATGTTCACCACTTGTCACGTGATGGGTGAACAAAGGAAACCCATTTTCATCATATATATAGACTAACTGTTCCCCCGCTTTGCTAGCCGTAACACCCCCGCAGCAAAATCCATTCTTAGCTGGTCTCTAAATGGCAGAAGCAATATCTCTACCGAATTTTGAATGTTTACATCTAACAGTTTCGGGAATCTCGTGACGAGTCAATGAATCTATGGATATATCCTGTATAGATATACGTTTACACCGTTTGTTGGTGATCCTACAATATGACGTGACATGAGAGTGAAACTTTATTAGTAATTATAATCACTGCGTGATAACAGCAAGGAAATTGTAATTAATTAAAAAAAAAAACAGACTTTCAATACACACGCTAATAACCGTTATCCGCGAATCATTTAAGTACGATAAATAGTTTTTTTTCTATACATATAACTATTCGAAGTTATTTCGCATTGGGCTTATGTATATATTTTAATAATTTTAGGTTTATTACAGGTGACTATAACTACCAACAGAATACCTGTTTCTACCGCCAAACAGTAGAATATAAACATTACCGTGTTTCAGTTTTAACGTCGCTGTATCTAGTGAAATTACTAAGGTATGAATAATATCTAGCGTGCTCTTTCCTCATCACGAATGTCCTGTTAGTTTCGTCGTATACGTAACATGTTTTAAGGGACGCATGGAGTCTTAGACCACAGAGAGATGAGTTAAAGATCTCGAATTTTGCCCAACCTAGTCGAACGAGCAAACATTTCTGACCTTGACGTAAGTGATACGACAGGGTCCTATATGGGACGTTATCTTGCTTACATTTGCACTATATTGTGTCCGTTTTAAGTATTTATTTAATATATCGCTTTGTGATACCTGACTGTAAGGTCAGTTAGGGGTCAGGTTAGATTACACAGCGCCTTACGACCTGTCATCCATACAAATATAACGACTACTATAAATCTAAGTAAATTCAAACGAGTTAACTACTCTAAAACGAAACTTTTGATCGACAACATGTAATTTAAGAATGTGAGAGTGAATAACATGAACTATACATTAATTATATTTTATTTACTAAAGCAATTTCATGAAGGATCAATAATGAATAATTCCTTTTTATCATCGTATTAACGACCGTCGTACAGCGATCGGAATTGAACATTTATAGACCTCTGTTATGCCGCTTTATATCTTTTCGACCAATACGACCATTCGAGGTCCATTTAAATTTAATACCCCTTATATTTATACGAGATTAACAGTAAAATGTAAGTCTAACAGAGAGTTGTTTAATATATCGCAATCTTTTTAGAATTACTCCGTCGCGCAGCAGCTTATAGGTAGTGAAAAGGTGCGGAGATAAATGGACCAAAAAAACTATAAAAAAAAACCTATGTTATAAGTTTTTTATATGTGCTAAGTGATACGCGAACGCTGTAAAACCTTGTTAGAGAGTCAATCGAGTAACATTAATAAAGATCGTTTGGCAATTGGCACCGTTAGAATTTTATAACGTCTATTATCTATGAACAGCTGCCGTTTTAGAAAAATAATAATTGGCCATCACCGTCAATGAGATCAATCCACAAATAATTGACTATGGAACGGGATTATGTTGAAGCGAGTTTATCCGCTAGCGCTATCCGTAAGATACCTAAGAATTTCCGGTCGCAGTCACGGGACCTTCGAATAAAATGTGCTGAATTCTTATTTGATGAAACTCGAACGGAACCTTATTTTTGTTTCGAAAATAAACTCAGGTAAAAACTGGCGTGAAACGATAAGTTTGCTAAACCAACTCCAACCAGGTTTCGCTCTCGATTCCCTCAATCAATTCTGATTTTTTGTGGTGTACCCATTAAGCGCACCTCGATTTAATATAGCCTTTGTTTTTTTTCATGGTGCAGTAAAAATCTTTTACACTACATATGTAATAAAGTAAATAACACAGTTCACTGCTAGTTAAATTAAAAATATAATAACCCACCACCCGCATTGGGTCAGCTTGATAGGAAATGGCCCACAGCCCCCTATATGAACCCCTATAAACGACAGCCCCCAGTGCTTTGCGATGTGGGCAGCGCAAGACCAACCTATATGGACATCTTTGGGGGATGCTTATGTCCAGCAGTGGACGTCTATCAGGTGATGATGACGATGATGACTAGCTTTTCCACGATCGCTTTGCTGGTCATCATATAGATTAATCTTGATATTTGTATGAAATATTCCTAAAAAGGAACTGAACAAAGAATGTTTACGGAGGTTAATTAGAAATATAATGATGAATAATCTATGAAATTCAAAAAGTAAATAGCCTATCACCATCTAAAAGTCATTCCGCTTCGAATGCTCACGTCTCCATGTCGACACATTCACTCGTTTTCACGTGATTGGTGGGCAAACAAAACACATTTTCATTTTACATATATAGATATTTCTATTAAAATCACTCTATGTTCGCTTTGTGATCGTTGCTATATGAATAGTATTTCAACAATTTTTATTTTTCTAAACGAAACACGCATAAATTGCTAGGGAATGTAGAACGGGAATAATTTGAGTGTCACTTCAGTTTTCAGGTATGTGATGTAGGTTGTAGTAATGGGCTCCGGTGTTTTGTTAATTTGTATAGAAGACTCCGCCCGACGTGGGATGAGAGACCTTAACGTGTTCGTTTTATGACTGCTTTCTCTTTTTTTTTTTTCCAAGTAGTAAACACTGTTGCTGGTATAAACCTGGTGATAATGAACCTAGTGGAATATGACAGTTCGCAGAATACATATTTTCATACAAATTACTGCCGCTAATATAAAAAGTAGAACAAAAATTAATAGGGAAATTACGATTAGTGTTGATTTTGGGTTTTATTACATTTGATAGTATACGATTGGAATAATAGTTAACTGTATACGACGAGGATCTCACTTGAGTGGAAGTGTCACCCATGTGGACAATATAATATCTCGATACGTCCCATCTTCTCGTTAGTGTCAAAGGTTTTAATACGATAATAGGCACCTGTCTAGTAAAGAAGTCGGAATTGGTGTCTTCCGTCGTTGTAAGCCCCTGACCGATTTATTTGTTGTTCTTTATGTTATAGATAGGTGTGCTCTTACGTAACCGAGAAGTATATGTTTATCTATATGAAAACAAAAAAAAAATGTCTTTAATTCCGACAACTTGAAAAGTACATCCTTAGCGCTTATCGCTGCCGCGGGGCATATGCAATCACAACTGTGTTCCAGTTAGAAAGATGTTAACATCTCAAGCCTCTAAGCGGTGCTTTGTAAACATCCTTGAAGCCGTATTTTTATATCAGCACAAAGTTTCTAAACCAAACTCAACGCGAAAACGTTTACTTGGTAGTAGGTAAGCGAAAATGAAAACAATCTATTAATTAATCATAAAATCTAAGCTCTGGTTAAAATCAGGAGTTGAAAGTAAACGTTTTTCATTACAGAAACAACGCGTTAGTATTTGGCTCTCATCACATCCATGTATCCGATGTAATAGTAAATCAACGTAATGTAAACAAATTTATAATGGATTATTTGTATAAAGTGCAACGAAGCAGGTAACGATCTTGTGTGCGAGTGTATTTTTTTTTTTTATATAAAATTTAACCGTAGCATTGTTTATAACCACTGTGTTTAGACTAGCGCGAGTCAAGGTGTCCGAACAGAAGATCGACTGTTATCTTCTACCCACTAAAAACCCCTGGGTGGTCTCCGTCAGTGCATTAGAAGGCGCTCCGGGATCTCCTACGGAACTTACCGGTGCCCCCTGCACTTTGGCTAAAACATCTCATGAAAGGGCAAAGCCCTAACTAGTACCCACGCTGTGCTACCGCAAATACAAGACCACCATTCATTTGTCGCACTCCTAAGGCTCGCTTATTGAGTTTTCAGAGCCCACACCTTCAAAGCTCACGAATCCAAGGACCCAGTCGCCTTGTGCTTGTACAGGCAGGGAATAGCTTAGTTCTATTCATAATAGCCCGAAACTACTTCGTCTACTGTACACCTAGTGGAGGGCCTGCCAACGCTGCGCTTCTCAAAATGAAAATAGGTTTATTCACTAACATAATCAAAATATTTTTTATACTGAATTTCATACATTTGCGTTTAATTGTATAATAAAATAATATTGAAATCAATTTCTATATCGCTATATACGTTCAAAGAACCGTGCAAGTGTAATATAAACGATGACTCTCGACTGTTCTGTTCACAAACTATTCCGAGAGGATTATTTACAGTAAGGGGTTAAGAGTAACAGATGTTTTCTATCGTTATAGGAGAGGTTTAGTTTTAGCTTTTAATCATCCGTCAGATAACCAGAAAATACTAAGGATTAAAGGAAATTATTTAAAACAACTATTCCTGTTATATATATAACAATAATTATATGTTAAACATTTATTAATCATAACTATGGTTTATATAAAAATTAATAAATAATGTTCATAGGTAAGTTAAATTATAGGGTGTAGGGTTTATATGTAATTTTCCTTTAATATCCGAAATGTAACAAAATATATAAGACGTTAAATAATTAGAATGCAATGCTAATAGACGTAAGAAATCTTAGTACACATCTCTTTCTGAGCAAATTGCGATGAGAACACGTCGGAATGATAAAAGACAACCTTATATACTTTTAGTATAGAGTCCACATTCGCGTCGTCGCATTATCACAGTTCGCTCCACATTAACAATGAAAGCAATTAACGTTTATCTAACATCGTACGCTCGCATCTCGTAGTAAATCACTGCTAGTGGATCTCTCTTGCCGAGGAGCGTCAAGATAAGGTTACATCGTATGACCTGTTCGTCTCTACCGACAGTGGTGTCAGAACGAACGTACTGCTGTGTTTTATACTAACGTATATAGGCATGAGATGAGCATGTGGTACAGCCGATGTGGACTCACCTGTGCGCGTGCAGTCGGGCCTGCCGTTTCTGACCGCCGTGTCGGACAGCGGCTTGCCGTCCGACGTGACGCACCAGCAGCCCGCCGGCGCGCCCGCCGCCGCGCCGGCCCCCGCGCACTGCACCGGCGCGTAAGTACCGTCAGCACGGCAGCGCGGCACGAACGCGGCGCGCCGGCCGCCGTGCGCGCTCAGAGCGTACCGCTGCACGGTCAGGCACGACGACTGCCCTGTTAGCATAACATCATTGTGACAAACCTACATAAAACCCCAACAACACAATTATCACTTCAACACCAGGAGAAAACCCTATCGCTTTATTACATACCTGCTACTTATATGCATGCATACATATACATATATATCACGCCTCGTTCCCAGTGGGGTAGGCAGAGACCACCTCTCTCCACTTGCTACGATCCTGGCACACCTCTCTCGCTTCCTCCACTTTCATAAGCGTCTTCATGCACGCTCGTCGGTTGCGAGTACTCTTGTCCCGGCCTTTCTTTAGGACATCTCCGATTTGATCGGAATATGTCCGCCTAGGTCGACCTGCACCGGTTTTTCCAACGCAAACAGTGCACATTGTTCGAAGGACCGACGGCCGATGGGTCAGCAAGGTACTCGAGTGGCACCCGCGTACCAGTAGACGTAATGTTGGATGCCTCCCACAAGATGGACCGGCGATCTGGTAAGAATCGCGGGAATCCACTGGATGTGAGCAACGCGGAATCGATCGACGTGGAGATCTTTGCGGGAAGCCAATTTCCAGCAGTGGACTTCTATCGGCTGATGATGATTCACTCTTTATCATTCTACATTCTATTTTCTTTTTGCATTCAATTCTCTAAAGTAAGGACAACCGTCTATTACAATTTTCCTTAACCCTACTTATGGCTCTACACATTCTTGCTTAATCTATATACTTGCATATATCATCATACAACTTATCCTAATCCCTGTTTTTCAGTATCACTTTTACAATAACCCTGTTCCTTTCTCTCTCTTAATATATATTACATTTCCTATTTTGTCCTATTGCTTTTCTGCAAAGCTCCAAGAGTGTGCGACGCCTGCTGTCCTCACTCATCAGGTATGTCTCTATTGCGGGAGACCGTTTAGTTAGGTACAACTGCAGCTTTTATTGTATCCGACTAACAGTACCGTGCAAACATTACTGTGTTCTGGATTGAAGGAAGTTTTAGCTGGTGGGAATAACGAGACTTAACATGTCTGAAGGCGACGAGCGCAATGCGGTGCAGTGTACACCTAACTAGCGCCACGTTGTTATAGCGTGTCACTTATAATCAAGTGAATGGCTCGCTCGTTCCGTCGCTTCGTTGTATAGAAAAAATCATGTATCATCGCGACAACGAAACGATCGATTGTTCAACTGCTCGTAAATAATAAGTCGTAACAATGAGAAGGTAACAAACCACTCCACTTATTGCGAAGGTGTTTTTAGAGCATTAATAATAAATTTCAGCTTTATACACAAAATTCTATGATTTCCTTCGTTATTTACGCAGATAACATATTGACCGGTATTGACTAATTTAGTGTGGGTGTGCGTGTTCGTATTCGCAAGACGATAAACGCAATACGATAACTTTGAAATTTTAAAATCTAAACATAGTATCTCATACATTTTAATACCCTGTGATGTATTGCCACTCAGATTCATTGCAGTAAGGCATTTATTCGCGTTATCGTAAACGCTACAACTTGCCCTGTCACATATATTACATTTCACAACTTATAAAGCCTTACGGATCTAAAACTAACCGTACCTTTTACAAAAAGAAGCGATTGGTGGTAAAATATGAGAACTTGCCAAAGATCAGGATCACAATCGTAAACAGGTTATTTATGAATGTCTTGATTGCTGTTAAGATTAATTGTTGCCGCATACAATAATAGTAACTATAAATGAAATAATAACAAAGAAAATATTCTAGTGTTGTAATATGTTACGTAGACATATTGTTAATTTTATAATATTGATATAAATAAAAAAACAAATGCGTGATTTTCATTATTTCTTTAAGCAAGAGGGGTGAATGGGTTCTCGCACAACTCACTGGATCCAAGCCAACCTCACCTGCTAGTGGTGTACCCTGCTAATCAACAAACGAGGCTCTGGCTACCACTAACTCGCATTGGGCCAGCGTGGAGGGAATTAGCCCGAATCCTTCCATATGAATCTCTAATCGATCGTGTGGGAATCTTTAGGAGAGCCTTATATCCTGCAGTGGACGTCTATCGGCTTTTGATGTTCAGGCAGGACATCGTAACCTGGATAAGGTTGAAAATATATCTACTAGTACATATACAAATATTCAACTAAAATTTAGGCAAAATATATAGCTGAATCAATTGCTTAGTAATTAGGATATATTAGGTTTTAAAGGACCTGTATTAGTTAATAGATAATTCTGCGTATGCGTTCACTGGGATATATAAAAAAAATGAATGTTTCTTATCAGAAGAGATATGTAAGTACAGCATTGCGCAATACGCAATAAAATATAGTCAATAACACCAATTACAGTGGGACATTCATTGAATAGATCAAATGGGTTAAAGCTTCCTACTGCATGTGCGTTTGTTACAAGGGCAAGATAGAGACACTAGTTGTAATGGAAATTAAAACATGATTAATTCATACTAATGTAGTATATGTGTATATGTACGTTTAACCGAACAAAACCTGAACGATACAAATATAATACTAATGGAGAGAGTGGACTATACTCTCTCTCTCTACCGCCTTAAGCCAACAACAAATGGTAAAGCTAGACATAAAGAAGCCATAACATAAATTGAAAATTATTGCGCCATCCAATGAGCATAAGTAGATACTTCCTCGGCTCGTACGACTCGATATGTTCATGGATCTTATATCCCTAATTAATGGACTTTGGTTTCACTTGCAATAATTTCAATTTCAGCCATTTCTAATGCACGGTAATCGGACTACGCGAAATAGACACGGCGTTGCCGAGTAAATCATATGAACGAAAATAAACATACATATAGCGATTTCATTTTACATTAGGTGGACCACGATCTGCTGAGAATCGCGAGATCCCACTGGATGCGAGCGACGCGGAACCGATCGATGTGGTTATCTTTAGGGGAGGCCTGTGTCCAGCGGTGGACGTCTATCGGCTGATGATGATGATAGCGATTTCATAAGGAATTTGAGTCAATTATGAACTTGCTATTTTTGTGACAAGGACAGGAGACGTCGGTAACTCTAGACAAA